>OX451737.1:652309889-652990033 GCA_948472305.1 Vicia faba
TCGATTCCCCATCAACAAACCCAAAACCCATCAACCTCCAACCAACCCCCAAGAAGAAACAGACCCACAAACACCCAACCACATTCCCCACCACAACACAACTACAATCAAATGCCGTACTACCAACCACAATCACCACCAAACTACCAATACCCCGATATGCCTCAAACCCAACCACAATACCAACCCCAATACCATCACACCCACATACCCCAGACACAATTTCAGTCTTCCACATATCCCAATATGGCGCCCTCAACATTCAGCCTTAGCCCTGATATGGGAATGTCGGAAGATTATGACCAAGCCGACCAAACCTACCATCACCCACCATATCACCAAACCACCCAACATCCACAATACCAAACACCCCAAGATCCATTTCCTTTCTACCCCCCATACTCAGACGACCAATGCTACCGACCAACCATGGAACCCCACCCACCGCCAACACGACCAAACTTTGAGGGTATGGGTAACCGACTGTACCAGAGCGGATCTTCTAGATATGGAGATCTTACTGATTTTATGGATTCAGACCGCATTGACTTCGCTGGGCCATCGACCTTGCCGCAGCAGGAAACGCGACGGCACCCAGCAAGAGAAAGGCGAGGACGGGGATGCGGAACCGGGGGTCATTACCGGGTTCCGGGGGATCACTGATGTATCTTTTTTTTTCCCAGTATTTTTGTATCCATTTTTTTTACTGTTCTTTTAATGTAATACAGTTGAATGTAATTATTATTTTTTTAATAAAAAGTCCATTTTGTTGATCTCTGTCCAATAGGCAACGCACAGGAAAAAAAATAAAAAAAAATTTTTTTTTGCCCTAAAATTACACTTAGGCGCCATCTCACTTGGCTTAGGGCATGCCCTAAGCACATAGGCGCCAAGTGAGATGGCGCCTCCCTTAAAAAAGGAGGTGCATGCGTCAAGTGAGATGGCTCCTCCTTTGTGGAGCCATCTGAAACATGGTTATTTGCGTAATTTTTTCCGAAATCCGGTTATTTGTGAAATATTATTTTAATACATGGTTATTAATAAAAAAAATTCAAAAAAATAAACTATGCTTTGTTTATTTTAGAATCATAAATTTCTAAAAAATAATTTTAAGTAATTTATTTAAATTCTAAACGGCTATGTAGGTTAGTTTGTAATTTTAAAATGAGATTAAATTTGAAGTCTTTATAGGATCAAATTTGTTGTTGAATTAAAACAATTGAATTATATGAAATATCTTAACATATTTACTAATTTTATGAAATTTTTTAAAAAATTATTAGAATTTATTTTCAACTATTTTTTATAAATTAAAAGGAAATTTTAACATCTAATTATTTAAATATTTATCATTAAAAATTTTAATATAATCAAAATCAATTTTTTTTAAAGCAATGTATCTAATTTTTTTTTAATTTTGTATAAAATTAAATTAAATTTAAGTGGTATTTTAAAATATAAACAATTATAATAAAAGAATAAAATATTTAAAGTAATATTAAAAATTAAAATAAACTACACTTTATTTATTATATGATCACAAATTTCTAAAAGACAATTTTGTGATTTAAAAATAAAATCAAACTTGAAACCTTTAAAGGAACAACTTTGTTGTTGATATAAAAAATTGAATTGTCATACAGAGTTGCCACCGAACTTTATTTATTTCAAAGAAATGAGAAAATATTGAGAAAGTCCCAAAAGCTGAAGAAGATGATCATCACAATCAAATTTAGATTCGGGAGTCGATTATGTAAAGGGAATGTATTAACATCCCTTATATTTGTTGTACTCAACGAGAACAACTTTGATTGATTTGTGTGTATGGGTGTTGTTATCTAATGGTTACTTGCTATGAATGATTACTAGATTTTATTAATGAAAAAAAAAGTTTTAAATTAGTGTGCTCGCTAATATTTCGAAATCTTGTGCATACATATTCTCATAGTGCAATGAGAAAATCAGAGCCCCGTAGTTTATGGGTTGAAAAACAGTATTTGTTAGTTGTTTTTATTAAACGATGTTAATGTTCGTGTTCTATCAATTACTGTTGCTTGTATACTCGCACGTGAGGAGGCTTAATCGTACGTTCGTATTGCGGTAAAACGAAAATAACGTGTTCTTTCTAAAAAGTTTTCAAGGTTTCCCTAAGGAAAAAAAAGAAGGGTTGATTGGTTGAAGTTGATTATTAGAAGACGCATATTAGATGGTCCCAATACAACGAGTATCAATAAAAAACATGGAATCAGGAGGTATACACTCATATGAGGATCAACCACATCTTATATCTCACATGTATCATACGATATCAAAGAGGTCAAAAATCACAAATACACAATGGTTGTCTCTCATCAACCAGGAACGAGACAAACACAACCATTTCAATGAATCAAACAAACAAATATCACATAATTTGTTCCAAACAAGAAATGACAATTTTTTTTTTAAAGTTTCCTAAGTCAACAACTTGAAAACAAGTGCTTTAGTAAAAAATTAGAGCATCCCAGTGGATTGCAAACTCGGAAAAAAAATCAGTCAGGGCAAAAATTAGGGAAAACAAAAAAGGAAAAAAAAAGAAGCAAAAGAAGGATAAAAAAATCCTTAACATGAACAAATTCGTGTGACTAAAAACAAAAACAAAAAGGGTGACTACCACTTAAAAAATCTCATTGGTTTCTTAACCATCACATCAACTCTTCAAAATCTGAACGTAGGACTGGAGAACATCAAGGAGAGCGGTGGGTTAAAATAAAATTTTGAGCCATAAATCCTTTTATTCTAAAACCATGAAACATACCATATTACAACTCTCAAAAGACCTAATTGAAGCAGATGTTATTTTGAAGGCATACTACAGCGAGATTATGCTAAACTGAATCCCAAAGATTTATTAGACAACTATGTTGGTATCTTATTCTCACATTGTTGTACTCCAAAATTTACCCTCCCATATTCTTCAAAGTTTTGGCAAGCATCATCTCAAGTCTACTCAAGGGTTGCACAGTTCAAACACCCTCCTAAACCAGTCAAATTAGGGTTTTGGTTCTTGCAAGGAAGTTGAGGTTTTCAAGGGCTCAATCAAGTCCCATATGCTCATATACATTGTCAAGCACCTACATGTCAAGTTTCAAGGCTCACAAGGTCAAGTTGCACAGTCAAAAACCCTAATTGCTCCACAGTCAATTATAGGGGCAAAATGGTCATTTGGCAGTCAAAAGTCAAAATTTTTGGTCAACATCTTATTTTGAAGCCACAATCATCATTTGATCAAGTCTTGATCATGATTTCACAAGAATGGCTCAAAAATCATCAAGGTGTCAAAAGTTTCTATTTTTGGACAGTTGAAAAGTCAACTGTAACTTGACCAAGGCATAACTTTTTCATGGTTCATCAGAAAAATCCCATCCAATGCTCATCTTGAAGGGGAAGACATTTCCTACAACTCATCTTCACACTCCAAATCCAAGAAATGCTCTCACAAAAAGTTATCAATTTCAACATTATAGGTCATTTTCAAAAGTCAACAAAAAGGGACTTTAAGTCAAAGACCATAACTTGAGATTGGTAAATCAAAATGACATGGGACCAAAGGAATTGGTTAGAGGACTTCAAGACCTTTCCAAAATGTCCAAGAACATGTTCATAGCTTCAAAATTGAGCAAGATATGCATTGGAGAAGTTGGGAAATTTTTGTGAAACGGCCAAAGTCAACTATCCTTGAAACTTCATTTTTGACAAAAGGGGCCCACTTTTTCCACTTGATTCAGCTTGGCCATGCTTCCCACGTGTCCCACAATTTATTTCAAGATTAAAAATTAATTTTTCCATTTTTATTTAATTTTATTTGATTTAATTCATTTTAAATCTTTAAAATTCAAATAAAAATCAAGAAAATTAATTAAGGGATATATTTTGTGTTGAATAGCTTTGATACACCATCATTCACCTTCCAAATTCGTGCAAGGCCTGTTCCAAGCAAGAAATTCAAATTTTGACAAGAATGGTAAGTTGCTTTAATGGAGGTTATGGCAAAATCTCAAGCATAATTGCAAGGCTTCAAGGCTCATTATATGGATTGATACTCATTCAAAACCATATATGCAAGCTTTCCCAACACAATTGACGACCTAGAAACACTTCATACAGCATAGGCAAATTGAAATTTTCAAAGAAAAAGTGAGAAACTGAAAACCTATTTGCAACACAATTCAAACTTCCTTGTTGATCCAAACCCGTTCCTTACATCACCAGGAACCTTTTGCAATCAGAATTAAGCCAAATACCTCAAGGAATCAGTCATCACGCCCCCACGGTTTGTTCAAAACTTTGAGAAACTGAATTCCATTTTTACGCCTCCTTGATTCATTTTGAACATTGCTATGCATTGCTGACACCATTACAAAACTTTCTGTATATTTTAATTTCATTATAAGGCTGTAAAACGCAAATCACCATTAGAGATTTTTAGGTTTTCAGAGCTTTAGAATTGGGGGTTTTGTCATGCTGTAAAATTAGAACTCCAAACAGGCATGGTCAAACTCAGCGTGACGAGACGAACAGGAAGCACACCTCGCGCCTTTTTTATATTCACCATATAGCTAATCGCTATTTTTGACATTGATGTTTTGTGGGGGTTTAAAACCCCCGCTATTTGCTTGTGATTTTTGTTTCAGAACGAAGAAGATGACTGCGTGGCAGCAAGGCATTGGTCCCTTCAAATCCTGCGCGCTCTTTTTTTTTTGTTTTTTAGCATATAACGCTTTTGTTTTATATTATATTTCTTTTCCATTTTATTAACAAACGCGCAGGTTTGGTTCAGTGGTTGGCTACGTGGTTTGTATTCACTGGGACCTGGGTTCGATTCCCAGGTCCCCCATAATTCCAATGCTATTTTTTTCAACATGTTCTTGTGCAGATTCTCAAGCGCTGGACACCATAAGCCTCACACATCCAACGTGCCATGTGTCATCAGTGCAGATCAAAAGGACCAAAAGTGTAGAACACCATACTCTGGAGTCAGCGCATGCGTGGGCAACCAGAAAAAGTCAAGCAGGCCTTGTTCAAATGGGCCACAATTCTCAATTCAACACCCTCAAATTCCAGCCACACCCCCTTGGGTTTTAATCTTCCTCTTTTTTATTTTTGCCATTTTTCATTTTTATTTGCCTTATTTTCTTATTAACAATTAATTAACCAACTAATATTTTCATAAAAAATCAAAAAAAATAGAATTAACATTATTATCATTATTATTTTGCAAATAAATATTAACAAATAAATAGTTTAAATAGGCAATTTTAACTTCTTTTCTTAATAATTAAAATAGATTTAGAATTAGGTAAAATTAACTTTTAATTTTATTTCTTTTTATTTTATTTCATAAAAAAAACAAACATAAAAAACACAAAAAAATATATTTTCTTTTAATTAAATTAATTAATTAGTCATTAGTTAGTTTTAACTTCATTTTAATTACAAAAAGACAAAAAAAAAATCAATTTCTTTTCTAAAAAGGGTCAACACCCTTAGAACATTCCCGATTCTTTCTTTCGCGCGCGTTTTAGTTTTTAATTCCTTATTTTGATTATTATGTAACTGCCTCCGGATGTAATAGTAATTAGGATTTTTACCGTTTTTATTTACTTTGCGTACTTATTTACCAAAAAAACGGGTCTTTGTATTTTTGGCGATGTATAGACCCGCGCCTTGTAATAGCGTACGATTTATGTTTCCGCAATTTACTTTCCGCACCCCTTAACTGTTAACTTGCCTGCAAGAATGTATGTAAATAAAAACAACTTGTAGCTCACTAATTACAAAGAAAAACATTAACTGAATACAACACACAATGCACACACCACTTCTAGGGTACGCCTCACTCGTTGCCTTCGAAACGTGGTCATCAAGTATAGGACGTTTTAGCGGTCGCTCTTATGTCCAAGATCCAGTTGCCACGAAACAGTTGCCTCAAAACGGTTGCCTCGGATAAAAAGGATCTAGGACATTAGGGTTACTTCTAAGGTGTCCTACCGTTGCTTCGGTGACCACGCTGTCCCTAATCATCGAATTGACCCGAACACCTCCAACGATGGTGCTACCTACCTCTCAATGGTGGGATAACACTATCTAAAGGACACTTACACAACTTAATTCCTTAGGGTAGGTAGATGACTCATGGGTACTTGCTCTTTTCAAAAACAAACAAAATACTTTTTCACACCTTACACTTTCAAAAGCTTTCAAAACAAATTTTTCAAACACTCTTGAGGACAGATACAAGAGTCATTCAGAAATCTTTCAAAGAAACTTTTTTCAAACCCACTCATATTTTGAAAAGCAAACATTTTGAAAACATAAGAGCAAGTACCTAAGAGCCCATGGATAACCATGGATAGAAAGGGTGCTAACACCTTCCCTTTCTATAAATCTACCTCCCGAACCGAGAAACATTCTCATAAGGAATTTTGCTGTGCTTTTGTCCTTTCCATGTTGGAGAAAATAAAATACGATGGCGACTCTTGCTTCCGCGATATTTCACGAAACCAGCTAAAAACAGTCAGTTCTATTTCCACCGATCACAGAACTGGCGACTCTGCTGGGGACACTTTAAAGTGAGGTGTACCTTAGGATAGATTATACTTATGTTTTCAATTGCCTGATTTGTGTGCTTTAATATTATTGGGCCTGTTTTGGGAGTTCTATAGATCCTAACCCGGATCTGGGGGATACCTCTTAGAAAGTAGCAACAAGACTGTGAGGGAACTGTGCGGGGTATACCGACACGGTTGAAGCAGTCTGCTACGTTGATGTGGCACTTTGGTAAGTACCGGTAACCCTTGAGTCAAGTCAAGGAGAGTACGGGGCCGCCGCATGGTGTCGTGAAGCATCAACTGACCTTAGGAACCTTAATTGAACCATCCTGGCCTCTTTAGGGGTAGTGAGATAACTGACTTTGGTGCAGTCCGAAGTTGGTTGATACTCGATACTACACTCATTGAGGGTTGTTTTCTTGGAATATTTTGATCGCCAGTCCAGTGGCTAAATCAAAACAATGAACATAGAAAACAACCCAATGATATTGAGCTCCTTAGAACCCGGTTACTTTTGATAGGACAGGTTTTTGAGCCCACCAACTTCAAGAGGGTAGTACCCCAAACTTCATGCTGGCCTAAACTCTAAGGGCTGTGGTGTGACTTGTGTGCCTTATCATGTTTGCTTTTGTGAATACTTGTGGTGTGCTCTTATCATAGCATCATAACATCATACAGCATCATATGCATCCACTAACCACTTCAGGGGTTCGAATCTTCATCTTTGTTCTTGTTTTGTAGGACATGGAAACTATCCGCAGAAAGACAATTCAGGTCAACCTTGTCAGGGTACCTCCTCAGCTTAAGGAACTTACATCCAGGATTCCCGAGAACTCTTCATTCAGTGAAAGACATGGTAGACTCATCAGCTTGGTCAATACCAACATTGAAGAGGATATGGTGAAAGTGTTGTTCCAGTTCTTTGACCCTCTGCACCACTGTTTTACTTTCCCGGATTATCAGTTGGTGCCTACTTTGGAAGAGTTTTCTCAGCTTCTGAAGATTCCTATCCTTAGTCAACTACCCTACAACGGTACAGAAAAGGAGCCAAAACTTGAAGAGGTTGCTAAAGCATTATGCCTACAACCATCTAACATTAAGGGACATTGGGAAGTTAGAGGTGGTATCAAAGGGTTCTTGGCCAAGTTTCTGTTTGAGAAAGCGCAAGAATGTTGGAGCTCCCTTGACCTACAAGCCTTTGAAGAAGTTGTAGCCCTCCTTGTCAATGGGTTGGTGCTGTTCCCTAATCCAGATCAGCTTATAGATATCAATGCCGTCAAGATCTTCATGTCCAGGAATCCTATACCTACGTTGCTTGGGGACGTCCTTCACTCATGTTACACTTGAACCATGAGAAAAAGAGGTGTTCTTATGTGCTGCACTCCTCTCCTGGGAAGGTGGTTTATTTCGTACCTTCCACAATCAGTTTTGAAGAACGAGCGGGGTTTGAGATGGTCACAACGATTGATGGCTCTTACACATGCTGATATACATTGGTGTTCTCGGTCCAGAGAGAATGTCACTATCATTGATTGTTGCGGGGAGTTTCCTAATGTTCCTTTACTTGGAATCAGAGGAGGTATTACTTACAACCCCTGTCTGGCCTTGAGACAGTTTGGATATGCTCGGAGGGATGGCCCTCATGATATGTTGATTCCTGACATAGTTTTCAACTTCGACAACGATGCACAAGGACTTCGCCAGAGATTTATCAGAGCTTGGAGGATGCCCAACAGGGTAGATAGCAAGGCACTAGGGCACAAGGACTCCATCCCCCTGGAACCTTATCTCAAGTGGGTACAAGCCCGCTCCCAGAAGCTGGTGATGCCATATCCTCATGTTCTCCCCGTGATCAAAGAGCCAGTCTTGGAAGGAGAGGTGCCCTACACCATTCAACATCCTGACATGCCTACATCCTGGGAAGAAATGCAGAAAAGCTGGATCCAACTCAAGGAAGAACGGATTTCTCTTGAAGCCAGTCTACATGCCAGTAAGAAGAAGGTCTTGGAGCTCACGCGTCTACTGCACGAGGAAAAGAATCTCAACACTTACATTGCTCCAAAGAGGATGCGCAGTGTCTTTTGGGATTAATTATTTTGTAATGTTTTGCCCATGAGACCCTGATGTACTGAACAAATTATTTCCTAATAAAAAGTGTGTTCTTTTTTGGCTACAACGAATTTGAACTTTCGAACCCTTGAATGCATTGCATAAATAGCATATCATGCATCATGTGCATAACAGGTACCCCTTTTTCTACAGGTTGCTTAATCTTCTTCGCTGTTTATTTCAGCACTCAAGCATCATGAATCCTGAACTCACTACCGAGCAAGCTATCAAGGCCCTCCAGGCCCAGAATGCCCAATTTCAGGAGATGGTCATGAACTTGGCCCAGGGACAGCAAGAGCTGAAGGCTTTGCTCCTGAAGAAGAAGAAGAAGAAGAGGACTGTGCTATTCAACACTGGGCGCAGACTCGGGAATACATTGCAAAATGAAGCTGAGAGGACTACTCCATCTGTGGGGGAAGGCAGTCACCAAGGGAGAGAGGTCCCTAGTCCTGTGGTCTCTGACACCGAGACAGACTTCAATGATGAACAGTACCCTCCTGCTGAGGACCGATACAAGCAGCTGGAGGACAGGTTAAATGCTATGGAGATTCAACGTGTGCCTGGGTTGGATTTCGGAGACTTGGGGTTATCTTTTGGGGTGGTGATCCCATACAAGTTCAAGGCGCCGACCTTTGTGAAGTATGACGGGGCTTCATGTCCTAAGATGCACCTCCGCTCTTATGTAAGGAAGATCCAGCCTTACACAGCAGACAAGAACTTATGGATCCACTTCTTCCAGGAGAGTCTTTCAGGGACTCATCTCGAATGGTTCTATCAGCTGGATGGAACCAACATTCGTAACTGGGAGGATTTGGCCACTGCTTTTTACAAGCAGTATCAATATAATTCCGACCTCGCTCCTACGCGTACCCAACTCCAGGGTATGTCGCTAGGATCGGGAGAAGGTTTTAAGGAGTACGCACAGAAATGGAGAGATCTGGCTGGCAGGGTGCAGCCACCATTGACGGATCGTGAACTAGTGGACATGTTCTTGGGGACCCTATCTGGTCCATTCTTCAACCATCTCATTGGTAATTCCTTTGCTGGGTTTACTGACCTGATCCTGACTGGTGAGAGGATCGAAGCTGGTATAAAATCGGGGAAGATACAGAAGGGTGCCTCCTCAAATACTGAAAAGAAGCCCTTCAAGAAGGAGGCTAGTGCTGTGTACGGTCCCAGGAGACAGAACAAACCGGAACGCCGCCAAGTTGTCAACGCGTTGGTTATTTCTAAGCCTGCTGCTGCTCCTCAGCAATATAACTAGCCCAGAGCTGAGAGGCCCAAAAGGCAGTATACTAGGCTCAACATGACTCTCTCTCAGATATTGCCGCAACTGCTGTCAACTAGCCTGGTAACTGTCAAGGAAGCTCCGAAGGTGGTGAACACAGCATCTCCGAAGTACAACCCCAACGCCCGTTGCGCTTATCACTCTGATAGCCCGGGGCATAACACAAATGATTGTTGGGCTCAGAGAAATAAGGTTCAAGAACTTATTGATGCTAAAGAGGTTCAGTTCGAGGCGCCAGAGAAGCCTAATATGGTGACTGCTCCCATGCCTAACCATGGAGTAAATGCTATTGGGGATGAAGACGAAGTGGAAGAATCCGAATTTGACAGCTGGATCTACCCGGCAACCAACGGTGGACCTAGCAACTGGACTACCAAGGACTCCTTACCTGTTACTTTTGCCACGCAGTAATGAAATCTTTTGTTTTAAAGTTGTAATAAACAATATTACTAAACTCTATGGCCCGGTGTCCTACCCGGGGCACCGTGGCGTCATTTGTGAGGGCTTGTTGTGTGTCACTTTCATATATCATGAATAAAAGCATTGGACGTTTTTTACATTTTTAAATCTTGTGCTCCCTGTCTTTCTTTCTTTATTGCAAAACAGCTGTATTTACACACACTCACTTATACAGGTTTCAATCCACTCTGGATCTCACTGGTAACGACTCTGCTACTGCCAGTTATGACTTCGAAAATCCAATCAACTTAGCCGAAGACGAAGGTGAAGATGATTGCGAAGTGTCTGGTGAACTTGCAAGACTGTTACTCCAGGAAGAGAGGGCCATTCAACCGCATGAAGAGCCAGTGGAAACGGTAAATCTGGGTACTGATACAGACAGAAAGGAAGTCAAGATTGGTGCTAATCTAGAGCTGAGT
Source organism: Vicia faba (assembly GCA_948472305.1). Taxonomy (NCBI): domain Eukaryota; kingdom Viridiplantae; phylum Streptophyta; class Magnoliopsida; order Fabales; family Fabaceae; genus Vicia; species Vicia faba. The sequence goes on from OX451737.1 coordinate 652,320,755, forward strand.
GTGAAACAACGGTTGATCCAGATGCTGCGTGACTATGTGGAAATCTTTGCTTGGTCTTACGAAGACATGCCTGGGTTGGACACCGACATTGTGGTTCATCACCTGCCTACCAAGGAAGACTGCCCTCCGGTTAAACAGAAGGTCCGCCGTATGCGTCCAGAGATGTCCGAGAAAATCAAAGCTGAGGTTATGAAGCAATTTGACGCCGGTTTTCTAGCAGTGACTTCTTACCCTCAGTGGGTTGCCAACGTGGTTCCAGTGCCGAAGAAAGATGGTAAGGTCAGAATGTGTGTTGATTACAGGGATTTGAACAGGGCGAGCCCCAAAGATGACTTCCCCCTGCCTCACATCGATGTTCTGGTTGAAAATACTGCTCAGCACAAGGTGTTCTCCTTCATGGATGGCTTTTCAGGTTATAATCAGATCAAAATGGCTCCTGAAGATATGGAAAAGACTACCTTTGTTACTTAGTGGGGCACCTTTTGCTACAAGGTCATGCCTTTTGGGTTGAAAAATGCTGGGGCAACCTACCAACGTGCCATGGTTGCTTTATTTCATGACATGATCCATCATGAGATAGAAGTATATGTCGACGATATGATTGCAAGGTCCCAAACTGAGGAGGAACACCTTGACCATCTACAGAAGCTGTTTGACCGTCTGAAATTGTACAAGCTGAGGTTGAACCCAAACAAGTGCACCTTCGGGGTGAGATTTGGAAAATTGCTAGGCTTCGTCGTAAGCGACAAAGGTATTCAAGTGGACCCTGCCAAGGTTAAAGCCATACAAGAGATGCCATCTCCCAAGACAGAGAAATAAGTCAGAGGCTTTCTAGGACGTCTGAACTACATTGCTCGATTCATCTCACACCTAACTGCTACCTGTGAACCAATCTTCAAGCTGCTGAAGAAAGATCAAGTAGTACGTTGGAACAATGAATGTCAGGCCGCTTTCGACAGAATCAAAGAGTATCTCCAAGAACCACCCATTCTTATGCCACCGGTTGAAGGGAGACCTCTAATATTATACTTGACAGTACTGGACAACTCAATGGGGTGTGTGCTGGGGCAGCATGACGAGTCTGGCCGAAAAGAGCACGCTATTTATTACCTTAGTAAAAAGTTTACCGACTGTGAGACCCGATACTCACTACTCGAGAAAACTTGATGCGCTTTGGTATGGGCTGCTCGCCGGCTGAGACAGTATATGTTGACTCACACTACTCCGTTGATTTCAAAAATGGATCCAATCAAGTACATATTCGAAAAGCCTGCCTTATCCGGAAGAATAGCAAGATGGTAGATGATCTTGACCGAATATGACATCCAGTACACGACCCAAAAAGCAATTAAGGGAAGTGTATTGGCAGACCATTTGGCACACCAAACAGTGGACGACTACCAATCTATGAACTTTGAATTTCCAAACGAGGATATCATGGTAGTAACTGATTGTGAAGTACCTGGATCGGATGAAGGACCTGAGGAAGGATCCCGATGGTCTATGCACTTTGATGGAGCCTCGAACGCTTTGGGCAATGGCATTGGCGCTGTGATCATATCCCCCAAAGGCACTCATACTCCACTCACTGCCCGGCTATGTTTCAACTGCACCAACAACATGGCGGAGTATGAAGCATGCATCATGGGTCTTCAAGCTGCAATTGACCTAAGGATCAAGTTTTTGAGTGTCTTCGGAAATTCCGCTCTCGTGATCAATCAGATCAAAGGCGAGTGGGATACGAAACACCCAAACCTTATTCCTTACAAAGAATGTGTGTTGACATTGATCCCCTATTTTACAGAAATAACTTTTGAACACTTCCCAAGAGAGGAGAATCAGTTGGCGGACGTGTTGGCTACGATGTCTTCTATGTTCAAAGTCAAATGGGATAGCGAGGCTCCCCGGATCATCATTTGGAAATTGGATGAACCTGCACATTGCTGTGATCTTGAGGCTGAAGAGGTAACTGAAAAACCCTGGTACCATGAGGTGAAGAGGTACCTGGAAGCTCAAGAATACCCCGAGGGTGCATCCATCAATGACAAAAAGTTTCTGAGAAGGTTCGTTGCAAAGTTCTTCCTCAGCAATGGCATTCTATACAAGCGAAACCATGATTCGACCTTACTGCGTTGTGTAGATAAAACTGAAGCAGAAAGGATCATGGCAGAGCTACATGAAGGTACCTTTGGAACACATTCCAGAGGGCATACCATGGCAAAGAAAATCCTTCGGGCAGGATATTTCTGGTCCACAATGGAAGCTGACTGTTACCAACATTCTCGGACATGTCACAAATGCCAAATCTATGTTGATAAGGTGCACGTTCCTCCAGTTCCTCTAAACGTCTTGACAGCACCTTGGCCTTTTGCAATGTGGGGCATTGATATGATCGGTGAGATCAGACCTACGACATCCAACGGGAATCGCTTCATCCTAGTAGTGATTGATTACTTTACGAAGTGGGTTGAAGCAGCTTCCTATGCTACGGTAACCAAGAACGTCGTAGCACGGTTTATTCGTCATAACCTGATCTGTCGATACGGCGTCCCAGAAAGGATCATTACGGACAATGGTACCAATCTTAACAATAAAATGATCACTGAGCTCTGCGAGCAATTCAAGATACAGCACCACAACTCTTCCCCCTACCGGCCGAAGATGAATGGGGCTGTAGAAGTAGCTAATAAGAATATCAAGAAGATTTTGCAGAAGATGACAGTGACCTACAAAGATTTGCACAAGATGTTACCGTTTGCTCTTCACGGGTACCGTACCTCAGCAAGAACGTCAACCGGGGTAACCCCCTTTTCCTTGGTCTATGGCATGGAAGCAGTCTTGCCGATTGAAGTCCAGATACCCTCTCTCCGGATAATGAAGGATGCAGATCTGAGCGAAGATAACTGGATCCAGACTCGACTTGATCAATTAAACCTAATTGACGAAAAGAGACTCACTGCTATTTGTCATGGTCAGACGTACCAAAAACGGATGATCAGGGCATTTAACAAGAAAGTCAGACCACAAGAGTATCAAGTTGGGGACCTGGTAATCAAACGCATCATTCTTCCTCAAAGTGATCCTAGGGGCAAATGGACCCCTACATATGAAGGGCCATTTGTGGTTAAACATGTCTTCTCAGGAGGAGCCATGATTCTAACCACCATGGATGATGACGACCTTCCTCACCCCGCCAATGCAGACATACTAAAAAGATACTACGCATGAATAAAAGACCCGCTAGGTTGACATACCTAGGCAAAAATTAGGGCTTCCCGGCGAACCAAAAGGGTTCGGGCAAAATAAGGGATGAAATAAAAAAATCTGTACACCCGGCAAGTCGAAAACCTGAAAAGGCGGCTTGGGCAAAAAGGGTATCCCGGTGGACTGAAAACCCGAAAGGGCGGTCCAGGCAAAAGTTAGGGATTAAAGCGTAATACTATGTCTCATTGGATCACCTTGCATCCAGAATCCGGTATCAACTACCAAGTTCAGACGACATCGATCAGTCAGCTTCATCTTTAACCGAGTAGCAAAGTGATGAGACGCTTGAAGGCATAAAGGCGATAGCAGAGTTGGAACCCAGTGGGATTTTTCACATAGCTGTTTTGTTTTCCTTTGTGCAAATTGTATAAACTCTACTCCATTCGGCGGCGTTCTCTTACTAGGACGTCAGCCTCTTGTACATAAACGCCTATTTACAGGCCAATTCAAATATCAATACAAATTCACTTTCCAGACAAATTGCCAATTCACTTTCCTGACACTAATTGCTAATTCATAAATACTTGCATACGAAACAAAGGATTAATTACAGGTGACATTAGAAACAGGGGCAATAATGAGTTGTCTAAGCAATCTAATTGCTCTGTCCACCAAGGTACCAAGGTAGGTTCGGCTGAAGAATGTATCCCAGATACCTTCACTCCCCGTAGAGTAAGACCAGAATCAGCAATACTCTCCCCGAGCAGAGTTGGTCATCCATCAGCCCTGAAAAGGCACAATATCTCAAGCAAGTCAACACTCTCCCCAAGCAGAGTTAGCCTACAGTCAGCCTTATGGAAGTTGGATATCCCCAGAAGATCTCAACATTCCCCAGCGGAGTATGCAGATATTCCTTAACAAGCATCCCCGACAGTCTTAATGTAAGATTGTTCCCCGGAGGGATACCAGACACCCCAGTGGAGCCACTTCCCCGATACAGTCTCAAAAGTCTCCCCAGGAAAGTTGAACCATCTCCCTAGTAGGAAGCTTATCCCCAGTAAATTCTGGAAGCTTATCCCCTGCAGAGCACGAACGCGTCTCCCCGGCTTTATTCAAAGGCTATTCTCCACCAGAGCCTATAACTGGGTTATCCTCAGCTAATTACCACGGAAAGATCGTCCTCGGAGAAGTTCTTCCTATCCCCCAGCGGAGTTCATCAAATCTTCCAACAAAGCATATCAACGGTATCCCCAGCGGAGTTATCATCCAACCTCAGCGAAGTATCTCTTCCCACAGAGTAATTCCCCGCAGAGTAATCTCTCCCACAAGTTTATTCCTCAACAGAGTCATCCTCTCCTACCGGTTTATTCTTGCAATCATCATCCCCAGCGGAAACGAAGAACTCTACTCTTCAACATCAGCCCAAGATTCAACTTCCCGACATTCATCAAGGATTTATTTTCCTAGACAAAAATACATTCATAAACACATCACATTTTCATACATCCTACTTACATACACAATGCATGCACATACGCATCATATCACACAATCTCGGCTATTTTTGAAAACATCATGACATCATGCACTTCATACATCATGACATAGCATACAACTGATGTTTTACCTTTTCAAGAAAAAGGTCAATCCAAAGATAATTACTATCAACTGTCGTAATTCCAGATTCGATACCTGTATCTAGCCAGGGCATGTCTGTGAGCGATCATTTCCAGATTCGATTCCTGTATCCAGCCAGGGCACGTCTGAAGAGTTTGAAGATCCGATTCCTGTATCCTGCCAGGGTGTATCTATTGACGACTATTTTCCGGACTCGATTCCTGTATCCTGCCAGGGCACGTATGAAGAGTTTGAAGATCCGATTCCTGTATCCTGCCAGGGTGTATCTGTTGACGACTATTTTCTGGACTCGATTCCTGTATCCTGCCAGGGCACGTCTGAAGAGTTTGAAGATCCGATTCCTGTATCCAGCCAGGGCGTATTTGTTGACGACTATTTTCCGGACTTGATTCCTGTATCCTGCCAGGGCACGTCTGAAGAGTTTGAAGATCTGATTCCTGTATCCTGCCAGGGTGTATCTGTTGACGACTATTTTCCAGATTCGATTCCTGTATCCAGCCAGGGCACGTCTGAAGAGTTTGAAGATTCGATTCATGTATCCAGCCTGGGCATATCTGTTGACGACTAGTTCCAGATTCGATTCCTGTATCCAGCCAGGGCACGTATAAAGAGTTTGAAGATTCGATTCCTGTATCCAGCCAGGGCATATCTGTTGACGACTAATTCCAGATTCGATTCCTGTATCTAGCCAGGGCACATCTGTGAGCAACCAATTGTAGATTCGATACTTGTATCCATCCAGGGCACGTCTGCATGAAGAGTTTGAAGATCAACCCCTGTAACATGTCATATAATTATCTTTCTTTCTCAGGTACACAAGTTCTCGCTAAGGAATCTCTTACGCGATCGACACCTAGATGGCATCTATAAGCCCATCCTCCCATCACAGTTCCAAATGGCATCTATAAGCCCATTCCCGACAAGGTTCTGTCACACTTCCAGATGGCATCTATAAGCCCATCCTCCTATCCACCATCTCTCCGAATGGTATCTGTAAGCCCATTCCCGCCATCACACTGCTGATACTCAACTATGTGAGTGCAAATTTCTGGGCACTCTAGTGTTCAATCATCTTCCACCCTCGGATCACGAAAGGCACACAAGCCAATCTACATCCTCAGGTTTAAGAAGATTGAACAGGGGCAACTGTTGTACCCCAAAATTTGCCCTCCCATATTATTCAAAGTTTTGGCAAGCATCATCTCAAGTCTACTCAAGGGTTGCACAATTCAAACACCCTCCTAAGCCAGTCAAATTAGGGTTTTGGTTCTTGCAAGGAAGTTGAGGTTTTCAAGGGCTCAATCAAGTCCCATATGCTCATATACATTGTCAAGCACCTACATGTCAAGTTTCAAGGCTCACAAGGTCAAGTTGCACAGACAAAAACCCTAATTGCTCCACAGTCAATTGCAGGGGCAAAATGGTCATTTGGCAGTCAAAAGTCAAAAATTTTGGTCAACATCTTATTTTGAAGCCACAATCATCATTTGATCAAGTCTTGATCATGATTTCACAAGAATGGCTCAAAAATCATCAAGGTGTCAAAAGTTTCTATTTTTGGACAGTTGAAAAGTCAACTGTAACTTGACCAAGGCATAACTTTTTCATGGTTCATCAGAAAAATCCCATCCAATGCTCATCTTTAAGGGAAAGACATTTCCTACAACTCATCTTCACACTCCAAATCTAAGAAATGCTCTCACAAAAAGTTATCAATTTCAACATTATAGGTCATTTTCAAAAGTCAACAAAAAGGGACTTTAAGTCAAAGACCATAACTTGAGATTGGTAACTCAAAATGACATGGGACCAAAGGCATTGGTTAGAGGACTTCAAGACTTTTCCAAAATGTCCAAGAACATGTTCATAGCTTCAAAATTGAGCAAGATATGCATTGGAGAAGTTGAGAAATTTTTGTGAAATGGCCAAAGTCAACTATCCTTGAAACTTCATTTTTGACAAAAGGGGCCCACTTTTTCCACTTGATTCAGCTTGGCCATGATTCCCACGTGTCCCACAATTTATTTCAAGATTAAAAATTAATTTTTCCATTTTTATTTAATTTTATTTGATTTAATTCATTTTAAATCTTTAAAATTCAAATAAAAATCAAGAAAATTAATTAAGGGATATATTTTGTGTTGAATAGCTTTGATACACCATCATTCACCTTCCAAATTCGTGCAAGGCCTATTCCAAGCAAGAAATTCAAATTTTGACAAGAATGGTAAGTTGCTTTAATGGAGGTTATGGCAAAATCTCAAGCATAATTGCAAGGCTTCAAGGCTCATTATATGGATTGATACTCATTCAAAACCATATATGCAAGCTTTCCCAACATAATTGACAACCTAGAAACACTTCATACAGCATAGGCAAATTGAAATTTTCAAAGAAAAAGTGAGAAACTAAAAACCTATTTACAACATAATTCAAACTTCCTTGTTGATCCAAACCCGTTCCTTACATCACCAGGAACCTTTTGCAATCAGAATTAAGCCAAATACCTCAAGGAATCACTCATCACGCCCCCACGGTTTGTTCAAAACTTTGAGAAACTGAATTCCATTTTTACGCCTCCTTGATTCATTTTGAACATTGCTATGCATTGCTGACACCATTACAAAACTTTCTGTATGTTTTAATTTCATTATAAGGCTGTAAAACGCAAATCACCATTAGCGATTTTTAGGTTTTCAGAGCTTTAGAATTGGGGGTTTTGTCATGCTGTAAAATTAGAACTCCAAACAGGCATGGTCAAACTCAGCGTGACGAGACGAACAGGAAGCACACCTCGCGCCTTTTTTATATTCACCATATATCTAATCGCTATTTTTGATATTGATGTTTTGTGGGGGTTTAAAACCCCCGCTATTTGCTTGTGACTTTTGTTTCAGAACGAAGAAGATGACTGCGTGGCAGCAAGGCATTGGTCCCTTCAAATCCTGCGCGCTCTTTTTTTTTTGTTTTTTAGCATATAACGCTTTTGTTTTATATTATATTTCTTTTCCATTTTATTAACAAATGCACAGGTTTGGTTCAGTGGTTGGCTACGTGGTTTGTATTCACTGGGACCTGGGTTCGATTCCCAGGTCCCCTATAATTCCAATGCTATTTTTTTCAACATGTTCTTGTGCAGATTCTCAAGCGCTGGACACCATAAGTCTCACACATCCAACGTACCATGTGTCATCAGTGCAGATCCAAAGGACCAAAAGTGTAGAACACCATACTCTGGAGTCAGCGCATGCGTGGGCAACCAGAAAAAGTCAAGCAGGCCTTGTTCAAATGGGCCACAATTCTCAATTCAACACCCTCAAATTCCAGCCACACCCCCTTGGGTTTTAATCTTCCTCTTTTTTATTTTTGCCATTTTTCATTTTTATTTGCCTTATTTTCTTATTAACAATTAATTAACCAACTAATATTTTCATAAAAAATCAAAAAAAAAAAGAATTAACATTATTATCATTATTATTTTGCAAATAAATATTAACAAATAAATAGTTTAAATAGGCAATTTTAACTTATTTTCTTAATAATTAAAATAGATTTAGAATTAGGTAAAATTAACTTTTAATTTTATTTCTTTTTATTTTATTTCATAAAAAAAACAAACATAAAAAACACAAAAAAATATATTTTCTTTTAATTAAATTAATTAATTAGTCATTAGTTAGTTTTAACTTCATTTTAATTACAAAAAGACAAAAAAATTAATTTCTTTTCTAAAAAGGGTCAACACCCTTAGAACATTCCCGATTCTTTCTTTCGCGCGCGTTTTAGTTTTTAATTCCTTATTTTGATTATTATGTAACTGCCTCCGGATGTAATAGTAATTAGGATTTTTACCGTTTTTATTTACTTTCCGTACTTATTTACCAAAAAAAACGGGTCTTTGTATTTTTGGCGATGTATAGACCCGCGCCTTGTAATAGCGTAGGATTTATGTTTCTGCAATTTACTTTCCGCACCCCTTAACTGTTAACTTGCCTGCAAGAATGTATGTAAATAAAAACAACTCGTAGCTCACTAATTACAAAGACAAACATTATCTGAATACAACACACAATGCACACACCACTTCTAGGGTACGCCTCACTCGTTGCCTTCGAAACGTGGTCATCAAGTATAGTACGTTTTAGCGGTCGCTCTTATGTCCAAGATCCAGTTGCCTCGAAACGGTTGCCTCGGATAAAAAGGATCTAGGACATTAGGGTTACTTCTAAGGTGTCCTACCGTTGCTTCGGTGACCACGCTGTCCCTAATCATCGAATTGACCCGAACACCTCCAACGATGGTGCTACCTACCTCTCAATGGTGGGATAGCACTATCTAAAGGACACTTACACAACTTAATTCCTTAGGGTAGGTAGATGACTCATGGGTACTTGCTCTTTTCAAAAACAAACAAAATACTTTTCACACCTTACACTTTCAAAAGCTTTCAAAACAAATTTTTCAAACACTCTTGAGGACAGATACAAGAGTCATTCAGAAATCTTTCAAAGAAACTTTTTTCAAACCCACTCATATTTTGAAAAGCAAACATTTTGAAAACATAAGAGCAAGTACCTAAGAGCCCATGGATAACCATGGATAGAAAGGGTGCTAACACCTTCCCTTTCTATAAATCTACCTCCCGAACCGAGAAACATTCTCATAAGGAATTTTGCTGTGCTTTTGTCCTTTCCATGTTGGAGAAAATAAAAGACGGTGGCGACTCTTGCTTCCGTGACATTTCGTGAAACCAGCTAAAAACAGTCAGTTCTATTTTCACCGATCACGCACATCATCTAAAAATAAATGTTGCATTCTAACTAGTGAATCATTCACTAAATGTCGCAACATCCTTTTAATGAAAAACTTGGATTCCAAAAATAACATAAGCATTGAATTAGAATTATCATTTTTAAAACGAACAAATTTATTCGCGAATAAGCACTTGAGATCAAGGAAGTTCCATCAACGAGCATCAATTGAGAAGTTTTATCACACTAAGGGGAAAATGCATGTAGACTCCATTAAGCGAGGGAAGCCACTTTAAAATGATCAAACCAAGGGGAAGATCGCCTGAAAACTCCAAACCACCCCAAGATTCAGTAAATCAGGGGCAATTACGTCGAGATTCAACAAATCTCTTCAAGAATCGATTAATCAAGGGCACTGCTTCAAAATGCAAAACACTGGGGAAGACCATATCAAGTCATTATGGTACAAATGTTCTAGATTTCCTCTCGGGGTAAAATCTTTCATTTTCAAAATTAAATTTAAAACTTTTTCCTTAAAAACAATAGTTGATGGTCCAGTTCACCCTACTCATCAAAATTATGACTGGTAGTGGAAAAATCCTTTTTTACCAAAGAAGAAAAGAAATATTAAAATAGATTTTTTTTAAAAGCTAAAAACTTTATGAAAATAATTTTGAATGACATGAACTCTTCATCATTCAATCTCCGGGGAAATGTGCGAGCTCCTAAAAGAAAATATGAAGTTTCTTCAAATGTCCAACAAGAGAAAATGAACACACGAGGAAAAAAATAAAATAGATACTAGCTTTAAATGTTTTCTAAAATATTTAATTATTTTCTAACAAACATCTAAAGATTTAAGATTTGGAAATCCAACTCTTAATATATATATATATATAAACTTTCATAGATTTTAGGGAAGAAGAATATCACAAAGGAGTTGAATCAAAGATAAGCAAATTCAAACAGAAAAATCATCATCCTCTTCTTGCTCCTATCAAACCCAGCTTAATCCTTCAAAAGATAATACTCAACAATTAAAAGATTAATAACAAACGAATGATCCTCTTATTCAAGAACGACAAAGAAGATGAAGAAGTTTATTCAACAATATAACAAAGAAGAGGAAATAAACATCAATCTTGGGGAGAACCGTGAAAGAATCACCTTCAAATGAAGAAGAAGAAGAAATATGCACAAAAGAACCCAACAAGGAAGATGAAGATCTTGAGGATCCGAAAAACATAAATCTCAAAAAAGGGAAGTTTCCAATATTTACTATATTATGTACATCAAAGGAAAAGCCCTAATTGTTTATCTTTGCATGATTACTCTATAGCTCTGAGACTAACTGATCAGAATATTCCATTTGAAGCCTTTGATCTCACGAATGAACGATGATGACATATGTTAACCATTATGATCAAATCGAAGATGTTTGAGAGTAATCTCAATATAAATGATAAAAAAAATGATCAGTTAAAAAAGAAGTTTGTAATGGACTTATTTGTATCGTTGTTTATCAACTCTCGCATCCAACGATGTGATTAGAAGAATACATTGTGAGGTGTTCATACCACATGGGAAATATTTATCAATAATTATTTCTTGAAAAAGCATAATTTACTATTAAAATCCTCTATATCTACGTGCTCAAGAGACCCAGAAAGTATCGCTATAAATAGGTACTGTAAGAACAAGATTTGAATATGTGTTTAATCTCTAAGTTTTGATGACAACAAACATATATTTTATGAAGAAATTTTTTAGTTCTAATGGTTTCATTAAGTGTGCATATACATAATTAGAAGAAGAACCATTGAGTTCTATTTGTAATGAAACATCAATAATTCTATGGAATGTTGAATGATCAACAAGAAAAGAATCTCAATGTATCTCTAAGAAGGAAGAGTCTCTGATAAGATTCTACTACAAGATTAGAAGTCAAGTTTTGCTCCTCAGAAGATGTGCTCTCATGAAAGGAATACAAGTCAACATTCTAATGCATGCTCTCATATAGAGACGCCACTCAGAAATTATGCTCTGATACGTGTGCTTCAGCAACGTAAGCTCTATTAAGAAGTTGTGAACTGTTTGAATATCTGATACAATGGAAAATATCAAATCAAATGGTGATGCTTGAGAAGTATAATGTTTTGGTTATGATATCAGAATCAAGGAACATAAGCATTGATAAATGATCTATGGCATTATTTAATCAGGCTCAAATCAAGTTTTGATTTTTCATCAAGTGCTGATAGAAACTAGGTTATGAGATAAAGACCATGTGTTCTAGTTAGACTCTTACAAGTTGCTGTAGGGAAGTGCTACTTCTTTATTCCATGTTATGAATGCTCAAAATTTATTTTGTGAGTCTTGGGCTCAGGAGGAGATTCTGAACAAGCTTAAATAAAATTTTGGGTTTAACAGATTCAGAGGGAGTTGTGAGCTTAACTCTAAATTTGTCGGTTACGGTTATTACCCTGTATAAATTGTTCTATCTTAGAGAATAATTATATACACTAATGGTTTTGTTCTAGTGTGTAGTTGCTGCTATAATGTTCAGACTCTGGTACAAGGCATGTGACGTCATCAGGTTTTGAATATACACTCTAGAAAAAAACATGTGGTTACGTGTTTAGTTGAAGTCAAGGTTATGAACTTATCTTCTGCAACATGTCTTAGGAAAGTTAGTACAAGAGGATTTGGAGGCCTTATAAAGCTTTACTTCTGTGTAACAAGTTTTGAAGATTATGAAGACGAGGTTCTGCTGAACAAGTTCTGATGATCTGAAGAAAAGCAAGTTCTTACAACCAAGTGTTGAAGACTCTGAAGACAAGGTTTTGTGTGATAAGTTCTGAAGACTCCAAGACTTAGGTTCTAAGACTTTAAGAGTGAATCTTCTACAACAATCTTCAATGTTCAACATTCAAATATCTGAAGCCTCTGATGATAAGAAGAAAAGTTCAAATGGTTAACGTGTGATGTTGTACAAAAGGTACATAAAGTGTCTGTGACCTCTACCCTCTAGGATGGTGTAAGGATAATCCTTTATATTGTATTGCGAACCACTCTTATTGTGACCGTTGGGAACAAACAACTAGATTTACAGCTATCTTTCTTTACTTAACAGATCTTTGTTTACAAGCTTAATAGAAAAACATTATTTAGAGAAAAGGTAGAAAGCTATCATTGAACAGTGACAGGATACTAAAATATTATTTTATTGTGTCTAAATTCTTACACCTTAATCTATTTATTGGGAACTAACCGTTGGTACAGGAAAAGTCCTTCTATCCTCACAACGTCCTCTCTGCCAAAGGCTATAAATGAAGATTGAAGATTCAAAGAAAGTAGTTGTTTTCGTTTGCCAATGGCCATCAAGCTTCATCCGATGAAAGGAAAGCAGTGGATGCTGAAGATGTTAAAGCTCCAATGCTACATATTCTTAAGACCACTAAAGAAGAGATAAAATAAAGAAAGAAGATTTTAACAAGATGTCATTCAACTGTCATCATATGCATCTTGGATGAAACAGAAGAAACAAGGAGTTATTGCTTATAGCTTGCTAAAGAAGAAGAAGACTACAAGATGTTACCCAAATTTCAATCACATACATCTTGGTAGATCTCAGAAGAAGCAAGGAGTTGTTGCTCGTAGCTTGCTCAATAAGAAGATGAATAAGAACACTACAATATGCTTCTCAACTTCTGATCATATACATCTTTGTAGGATATTGTAATGATCACTAGAGTTGTTGCTCGTATAGTCCTTTTGTTCATATCTCTTCATGTAAATTTTTTTAACACTTAAGGTTTTGCTCGGAAATGTGTTAAACAATATGTGCTTAAAACACTTGTGTAATATGCTTAGAAGAACATTCATATAAACACAAGATTACCATCAACTGTTGTTGAATGATTCCTTGGGAGACTTAGTGAAAGTCGGATCTCAAGAAGATAATGGTTGTGGTCATTATAGGAAATCCCGATAGGATATCTTGCGGGATCAGATTTTGTTGGGTAAATGGTAGTCATATCTAAAAGGGAACCGGGTGAAGGTTATACTCTTGTGAGATCACTGATGGATATCATTGAAAGAAAATCCTGGTAGGAGATCTTGAGGGATTAGATTCTATTGGGTCAATGAACTTTATATTTGGTTGGATCATTGAACGTGTCTTTGTGTGTTAGTCATTGGTGATTACCGTGCAAGTGTAATCAATTTGGTTATAGTGGATTAAGTCCTTGGATAAGGCGAAATAATCCTTGTGGGAGTGGACAGGAGTAGCCTAGTTAACCTCGAACCTAGATAAAATACTCGTGTCCTTTTCTCTTCATTATCTTTATAACTATTATCATTTGAGCGCTTAGAATTTCAAAAGGGGGATGTTTTTTATGAACATAATTCAAACATCCTATTTCTTGTGTTTTCTCTACCTTTAATTGGTATCAGAGCCTGACTCTGTTATTGATTTAAGATCAAACACTTAACCGTGTAGAGAGATCTAGTAAGAGAAAATTCTATAGTTTCCTGTTACTCAAATGATAGAAAGTTTTTCTGATTCAAAATCTGTTATGTAGAGGATTCAAAACTCTGGGCAAGAATCAGAAATATGAAGACAATCAGCACTCTAGATCATCAACTAAAGTTATCATTCAAAGACAACCGCTGCAAGCTGAAATGGATCTATCAACATCAACTTATGAAGATACATCAAGATCTCTAAGAAGACCAAAAATTCTCAAAGATTTGTACTTCAAATTAGAAGGAGGAGTAGCCTGAAAGCTTCTAAGATGTGTTGCACAGAAGAATTGGGAGTCAAGAGGAGGAAATTCCATCCACCAGAAGTCAGAACATCTTGAATACATGTGGAAATTATTTCAGAATCTATAAAAGATAAAACAGCTACTGAAGAACAAGAAGTGAAGAATTCATAATATGATCATCCAAAAGTTTCTTCTTTTCAAGATCTGAAGAAGGCATAATTGCTTAAAAGATATATGCTCAAAGGAAGTCAGTAAGACGGGAAGATTCAAGTCAGTTTTTTAGATGAAATATATTGAACTATGCATAGGAATATCTAGCACCAAACAAGAAGACTATAACGATAGGGAACTATCTTTCAATCTCAGAAGTAATGGTGCTGCTGCAGAAATTCAAGAATTCAAACAAAGGTCACTTCTTCCGAAGAACCATTTTTTTGGGATAAAGACTGAAATAAGAAATACAAGAAGTTCTCAACAGAAAACTTGAAAGTAAACTCATAAAAGGAGGATATGCCAGGTTATAATTTACATGTTTTTTTGATAGAACATCTTATTTTTCTGTTACTTCTCTTTCAAATGTTAGACAAATAAAATTATCTAAAATCTCTTTCATCTAGCATAAAGAAATTTTCAAATAATTAGAGAGGTTCAAAAGAAGAAACCATCTTAGTTTTAAAATATTGGTAACCCCTTAATAATAGAAAAGTATAATGCATTAGATATATAGCGAAAGGTTATGTTTTTAACTCAAGGACAATTGTCTTTGTGAATCATGCCTGACATTTGATGTGATACAACAAGAGATTTTCCTGAAAAACAGATCTCGACAAATATATGTATCTTTCAACTGTTTATGTGTCCTACAATCCTTTTTGGAATTTTTTATTATGCATATAAGTAACTTTCATTCATTTCTAAGTTATATCAAATCTCTACATCAAATTTTTTTCGTTCTTTATATGTTTCCTACTTAAAGTCTCCATGACTGCCTTTAATAAAAGTTTAATTAAGTAGGTGTCTAAGTCTGCTAACAATGTCCCGTCTCCTTCATCTCTTGTCTTGAATTGAATGTTGTGTCTATATATTCCTTGGTTGTTTTGTTCACATGAATTTACTTCTCTATACATTGGTAGTTGAATTTTTTGTCACTTATTATTGCGCCTCCCTAAGTCTGGTTACCTCTAGAAAGGTAATAAACTCTTTTATTGTTAAAACCTTATCCTTTCTTTGTCTTTATATATCCTCTCCAACTCATATCATCTCACATTATTATCCTCCCTAAACCATTCCCAAAATGTCTCTTACCTTGACCCCAAGAACCTTTCAGGGTAATGATGACCTCATAGAAGTCATAAATGAAAAGCGTCCCAATATTCCAGCTGGTATTGGATAATCATTTCATCTTGGTATTCACTTTCGGGATTGGAGTGGATACATCTCTATGATGCAAGGATCTATCTACCTAAACATTGTAAAATCAATATGGATTAATGCCTCTGTCAGTCTAGATGGTCTCACTATCTCTTTTAACATCTATCGTTTCCCAGTGTCCTTTATTGTGGCCAACATAGCCGAAGTAATTGAATGTCCTTAAAAGGGAATCACCATTAGTCATGAATCGATTAGATGCACACCTGATGATAACATGATATCTATATTTGATGTTGTAATATAGTGGGAGAACTGAGTTTTGGTTTTGCGTTTAATCGCAAATGTTGCAGATAGCAAGAGTCACAATCGCCTTTTCTTTTATCCAATAAGGAAAGGGTGAAAAGAATAGGAAAGACCTTTGAGATTTTCTTGAGTTCGGGGGGGTAGGTTATGAAAAGGGAAGGTGTTAGCACCCTTTTCATCCGCAGTTATCTACATGCTCTTAATCGCTTAGCTCACTTTTTTTGAAATGCTTTTGTGTGTATGTTTGTAAATATTTTGAAAATGCCTAAGTGCAGCAAACTTTGTAATGATTCTCGTATCGTTAAGAACGCATACAAAGTGTTTGTTTTGAAAATATTTCAGAGAAAAGTGTTTGTGAAAATGTTTTTTTAGTGAGAAAGCGATTACGGGCTACCTACTCAAAAGTCTTTGTTCTTTCCCTCTTCTCTTAGATAGTGCTATCCTACCATTTATTAGTAGGTAGCCCTATCATTGGATGTTTGAGGGACATGCGCAGGTCATTGTACAGTCACAAAGGAAACATATAGGTATACCTTTAGCAATTTGAATGGACTATCATCATGTATTGTTAGGCAACATCGAGGGGTAAGATCATTTACCGAAGGCAACATCGAAGGGTCATCGAGGGATTATGATCTTTATGATGATTTTTAACCAAGGGTCTTTGTTAATGGTATCCCTACGTTCGAGGGACATGATTGTTTTTATCCGAGGCAACAAGTGAGGGTCACCCTAGAGGTGCGAGTGTGTGAAGTGTGTTGAGATTCAGTTGATTTGTCTTGGATTTATGGTTATCTAGCGTTTGCTTTTAGTTTTTTGCCATACAATCCTATTAAACTAGCACTAATAAGGAAAACAGTAAATTACGGAAAAATAAATCTAGACTATTACAAAACTTCGGGGATGGGGAGTACAAACCATAAAATGGGGAAAAAGTACAGAAATCCTAATTTATCTATTACATCACTTGACAATTACATAATAACAATGCAAAAAAATAAATAAGCGCGCGGAGATTGTGAAAAAGGGAAAGATATTAAAATCTAAAAAATTCTAAGCGTTAGAAAAATATTTTTGGTGTTTTGTTTAGAAAAAATATTTTAGAGTGTAAAATAATAATAAACCCTAATTCTAATTAATTTACAAATTAATTAATAAAATAAAATCAAAGTGTGATTAAATTAAATCAATTTTTATTTATTAGAAAATTAAGTTAATTAATCAAAAAACCTAAATATAATTTTTTAATGATTTTGTGATTTTTTATGATTTAAATAAAATAGATTTAAAAAAAGAATAATTAATTAAAATACAAAAAGAAATGAAATGGGCCTGCTGAAAGCAAGTAAATTGGGGGGTGCAGAATCAGAAAATGTCTTAGGCCCAGGGTTAGAGAGAGGCCTTCAGAATCCTATGCATATCTCCAATGAGGCCTATCCTGAGTGCTCAAATCTAGAGCACTGGATTTAGATATGTTGAGATCTGATGGTGTGGAGTTGGGGATGTATGATGCACGCGTGAACCTGTTTGGTACCAGACCTGCAAGAGAAAAGTATTGAAAAATAATATGTCAGGTGCAGTGATCGAGTTCATGCCCCGACACACTAACACCTTAACACACACACTCTTACCATTGGGGAGGCCCTCGGTGTATAAACCAAACGAAAATAATAAAAATACAAAATGAAGTATATGGCCGGAGAAACGCCAGATCCCTAGCTTCGATCGTCTTCTCCGGCAAGCTGCAAACACAAAAACTGCACAAATCAAGATATTAATGATATAAAATAACATGTCCCCCCTAAGTAGATCCTCCTGAGTTTGAATATGGGATTTTTTTTGACTAACAACTCCTATAGCATGCGATGCAAAGAGATTGCATTTGATTGCCCTAGCTATGGCATCTTTCGATCCTAACATGGAATATTTGATTTAACCACCCATATCTGATCTATAGGTTCACATAAACTCAATCAAATGTTAGTATGCCATGAAATGTGATTGAAATCATAGATTTAAAACATAAAACCTTACCAAACCGGTGTTGTCAAGTGGGATGTTCTGGGAACGGTGGGACGTGCTAATGGGCTTGAGGAGACTCCTGGGAATCTCAAGAGTGATGTTTGATCACTGGTTTGGGCTGAGAACTTTTGGAAACTAGGATTCGATACTTGTTTTTTTTTGAAAATTTGTGAACAAGACTTAGGCTCAGAGGCAGCAGTTGCGTCCGTGTCCTTGAGATCTGAAGCTTGTGTATATATGAGGGATCACATCATGTTAACATTTGTGGCATAAATCAAATGACATTATGGAGTTTCAATTTTTCTTCAAAACTTTCCAAAAGAAGAGATTTCCTTCCCTTCTTGGCTTTGTACGGTTTTGGTAATTGCCCATGGGATTTTTGAGCTTCACATTTGGTCCAATACAAAGACTTGCACGCCTAGTTCATAGTTTTGTATTTATTTTGAATTAATTTTTATTTTAAATAAATAAAATCAAAATAAATAAAATAAAAGACTAAAACAATTTATTAATGCACTTAGGGGTCTTTAAACATGTTATGAACACATTTGAATTCCAAAACTTAGGCCTAATAGCCAAAAATCACAAATTTGCTCAATTGAGATTTCATGCATTTCTCAAAAATTGGCCAACTTGTGCAACTCATAACTTGCTCAATTTGCATCTTTTAAAGGTGATATTGGACTTTTTGGAAAGCTAAAGATGTCCTCCACAATTTTTCTTTTTATCATTTTTACATTTGGAGAATTTATCTTATTGTAAGTTGCCTTGAAAAAAAGTACCTTTTTATTGACTTTTGAAAATGACCTATAAATATTAGCTCATTGTAGCGGTAGAAATGTTGAAGACTAAGCCATTGGATTGACTAGACTTTATACAAATCAAAATAAAAATCGCCACCGCACTTTATTGTTTCCAAAGGAATGGGAAAAGAGCGAATAACCCAAAAAGAGGGGGGAAAGATTCAAGGTAAGGGAGTTGGTTATGCAAAGGGAAGATATTAGCACCCTAAACATCTATGGTACTCCGCATGAACCTCTTTGAAAAATCTGTATGTTTGGGTTATAAAAAAGTGTTATATGAAAAATGGATGGTGGAGGTGAGAAAAGAAATATTTTTATGATTTTTGCACCCGCCACGATTGTGAACCTTTAGTGCCTACGTACCATCTTTCGTGCAATAGGGGATCAGGATACACGTAGTTCCTCTTTTAAAAATTTGAAACACAAGTGTGTTGGTTAATTTTATGACATAAGACATCATCGTCATTGCCCGTGTAGAAAACATACTTACTACCCGCAATCATGAGAAAGGAGAATTTGCATCATCTCAAAGCGGAGGATATGGCTTGGATTTTAAAATCAACAATGCCTCACTCATCACCCAAGTGGAAAATATCTCTCTTTACTACATATTGTAGAAGTATAGTTGTTTTCATCATTACAAGGATTGATAAGAGTCTAATCTTTTGAGAAAGATTTTAAAATAAAAAGCCAAAGTGGCAAAAATGATTTGAAATGAGATTGATTGACTTTTAGTCTTCTCACAAAAAAGTCAAGGTATTATTAAATTGATTGAAATTTATTTATGAAAATGTTTTGAAAATGCATGGACCTAAGTCCAAGTTTATTATGAAAGTGGTTCAAGTTTCAAAACAAGAAGAGTTTTCAAAAGGAGGGAGAAGATTTTTGAAATTAAAGAAGATGGAGGAGAAGAAGAGGTTATCCTAAAGCATAAGGTAAAAACTAGGGATAAGAACCATCTAACCAACAAGAAGTCAATACTTGACATTATGAGTCAATATAGAATTCCCATTCTTTGGATTGAAACCAAGCAAGCAAAGATACTAGACCTCTTTGAGAGAACCACACTTCAAGTATATTAAGTCTTCGCAAAAATTGGGCTGAGTGACGGCTGTATACGGGTGAATTCCAAATTACAAACAAAGTGTGCAATCATAATAACCTGTACACAAACAAACAAACAACCCAATGTCTCGAGGTAAACCTCAAGAACTCCAGACAAATTATGAATTAAGGTCACAAGGTCTCCAACATAGGCCAAGGTCTCTAATCCTAAGTCCAAGAAGTCCAATACTCCATAATGCCAAGGATAGTAACCAAATAGTCCAAATATCATTAACGTTTTTTATGGTTGATGTTGATTATTAGGTGTCTTTAAAAGGAAAAGAAAAGCTCAAGTGAGCAAAATAAAAATGAAATAAAAGTAAATGCTCAAATGAGCAAAATAAAAATGGCATGAAATGTAAATGCTTAAATTAAATGGTACATGAAGCATAAAAAATAATAAAGCATAAAGTAAAGTCAATTGTTAGAAATTAGTGGTTAGTTGGATGACCATCTTGAAACTTGAATTTGGAACTCATTATAGGATTGGTAGAACCAAAGCCTCCACACAACAAGTTGCATTTTCTTTTTGTCAAGTATATCATCCATTTTGGAATCCTCAAAAAAGTAACATGTAATGATCAATGATGTTTAAGTGATATGCGTTAACCAAAGGTGTTGTAGATCCATTAGAAGATTGGTAGAACCAAAGCCTCCACACAATGAATCTCAGGGTTATTGGATCAAAGAGATCAAATTAACATACTTGGGCTTGCAATCATAAGTTTGGGCCACGAATGATCATTTATTCGAATCAGGACAAAATTTAGCGCTATGTTAAGCAATCATAAGTGGACTTATATAGAAGTCGCACCTATTTTGAGGTCAGTCAATAGCAATCTATGTACTTCATGTTTGGATAAATGATATAGAGATCACCATCCCTTAACATGTAGCACAATTAAAAAAGAAAGGGATAAGATGAAGAGGGAGGGGAATGATAAGTTAATTTGGATCACCATTTCAAAATTCTTTCATCTTTAAATTCAACCACTCCTCTAGATGGATTAAAGTACTAAATATATCATTAATCCAAAGCACCAAAAATGAATTAAATAATTCACTCTTAGGTAGATTTGAATTGATGAACATTTATCCAAATTCATCTACATCACAAAGTCCATTGAGTTTAAAAACAAATTGGACATTTAAAATTGCAATCCAAACCAATAATCAAAGGAGTGAGCAGAAAAATATTTGAGTCTAAACAGCCCAAAAATAAGGCAGCAAAAGTATTTTTTGGCACTGTTACAATCAATTGCTTAGACAACAACCTATTTCATCAGTGCAGTTTTTTATCAAATCAATTTTCTGTGAAAATTAATTGCAATGTTACAACAATTGATTGCAACCTGTTAAAAAATCAGTAGAAAACAACATTTTAAAGATCAAATTCTTGTTCCAACTTTTCATCAAACACCTTATGATCATGGATCCAATTGGGCATGAAAATTCCAGAAAATCATGAGAAAATACCATTAATGGAGTTATAAAACAATGCTCAATGAATCAAAACCAGAAATACACAAGAGATCACATTGTTAAAGATGATGATCCAACTTACCAAAGGTAGAATTTGAGAATTATCAAACAACTTCAGGATTTGCTTCAATTCAACAACAAGAATCAATCACCAAAGCTTGGATGTAGAGAATTGATGGAGAAAAAGTGTTTGGATGAAGGTTTAGCTCAAATATTAGTAAGCTTCAATGCAAATCTTACTAACTTTTTGAAAATGGAGCTTTGAGTGAATTTGGTAGATGGAGAGATTTGAGAGATTTTTTTAGCAAGATGAGTTTGGCTATCAAAAGCTTGTGATTTGAATGAAATGAGGTCTCTATTTATAGAGTTTTAGGATTGGGATTAGTGGTAATTTGGTAATTAATTCTTGGAGCCAAATTTGAATTAATGATATAATTTCAAATTATGCAAAAAAAATTGGAGCCAAAATGATAACAGTTTGAATTTGCTGGTTTTTTTTCAAAAAACACGTGCATTTTGCTATTATGAGTCGATACATAGGTGGTATATGTCGATACATCCTAGCTGCATAACACAACATTTGTTGATACATGCCTCTATGTGTCGATACATACTGCTATTCCAACTCATTACAGAATCACACAAACTGCTTGAGTCAACGCATAACACGTATGTGTCGACACATGCTAGTTTTACAATCAGGATGAGTCGATACATACATGCATGTGTCGACACATGCTAGTTTTTTCAAGAAGGATGAGTCGATACATACATGCATGTGTCGACACATTCTAGTTATGCACAACAAAATGAGTCGATGCATACCTTTATGGGTCGATGCATGCTGGATTTTTTTTTGCCACAATGCAGGATCAATCAACTTTGCATGACCTTATTTGTTGGATGCTTTGACTTGGTACCTACAAAACACAAATTGTGCAAGGACAAAGACAAATATTTTTGTATTTTGGTTAGAGGTTAGTCAACAACACATATACAAGATACACAACCAAGGTGCTTAGAAATTCCTCAAGGGCAAACTTAAAGATAGGAGATAGAAAAAATGATGAACTAACCCTAATGTGCTCTTGTCATGATCAAGTTGACATGATATGATAGGGGAATCTTAGGGGCAAAAATTGGGGTACAACAGCTGCCCTTATTTAAGTGTCTTCTATCCGGAGATACGAAAGTTAAAAATCTTCGTGTCGACGCGATTGAAGATTGTGATCGGTGGATCTGGAACTGACTGTTTAACGCTGGTTCGCGAAATGTCGCGAAAGCAAGAGTCGCCACCGTCTTTTATTTTCTCCAACATGGACAGGACAAAAGCACAGCATAATTCCTTATGAGATAGTTTCTCGGTTCGGGAGGTAGATTTATAGAAAGGGAAGGTGTTAGCACCCTTTCTATCCGTGGTTATCCACAGGCTCTTAGATACTTGCTCATTGTGTTTTCAAAAGTGTTTGCTTTTCAATTGTGAGTGAGTTAGAAAAAACTTTCGTTTAAAGATTTCAGATCGACTCTTGTATCAGTCCTCAAGAGTGTTTAAAAAATTGTTTTGAAAGCTTTTTGAAAGTGTCGGTGTGAAAAGAGTTTTGATTTGTTTTTTAGAGCAAGTATCTATGAGTCATCTACCTACCCTAAGGAATTAGGCTGTGTAAATGTCCTTAAGGTAGTGCCATCCCACCATTGAGAGATAGGTAGCACTACCGTTGGAGGTGTTCGGGTCAATTCGTTTGTAGGGACAGTGTGGTCACCAGAGCAACAGTAGGACACCTTAGAAGCTACCCTTATGCCATTGATCCTTTTTGATTCCGAGGCAACCGTTTCAAGGCAACTGGATCATGTCATGAACATAAGGACTTACTAAAACGTCCTATACTCGACGACCACGTTTCAAGGGCAAGGCAACAGTGAGGCGTACCCTAGAAGTGATGTGTGAATTCGTGTGTTATTTTCAGTTATGTTTTATCTTGTACATGTATTATGGTGATCTACGCTTGTTTTTAATTTAGGCCATACATTCTTTCATGCAATTATAATTTAAAAGTGCGGAAATTTAAATGCAGAAAGTAAAATCCTACGCTATTACAAGGCGCGGGTCTATACATCGCCAAATTAACAAAGACCCGTTTTAATAAAAAATGCGGAAAATAAATAAATTCCTAATTACTATTACATGGCTTGAGCAGTTACATAATATTTGAAAAAAAGAAAAAATAAGAATAAATGCGCGAAAGAACTAAAGTTAAACGTTCGAGGGCGTTGGACCCTTTTGAAATTAAATGGAATTAGAAAGCTAATTAATTATTTAATTAAGACAAGGAATTGTTTTTATGTTTTTTTGGTTTTTTAATGAAATAAAGAAAATTGAAATTAAAATTAAAAGAAACCCTAATTCTAAGTTATTTTAATTAGTAAGAAAAAGATTAAAGTTTTAAAACCTAATTTACTAAATTAATTGTTAAAATTTACATGTGTATTTACAAAATTATTTGATAATTAATAATAATAATAATGAGAAAATTAAAAAGAAAAAAAAAGATGATGATGTTAAAAAAAAACCCTAGTTCCTACATGTTTTAATTTATTAAGAAAAATATTAAAGTTTTGAAACCTAAATTAATCTAATTAATTGTTAAAATTTATTTACAAAAATAATAATGGTGAAATTAATATTAATAAAAATAAACATTTTTTGATTTTTCGGTATTTTATATTAGGAAAAGTTATTTTATGGAATTAAAATAAATAATTAAAACATTAAAAGAATTAAAAGAAAATCAAATAAAAAATGAAAATGGTGCAAACCATGGGGGGTATCAAGCCCATTTAGGAGGTTTTTGAAGCATTTTTGGCCCACCAGAACAAGGCCTCGTTTGACTTTTCCAGCTTGAGTGCGTGTCCATTGACTGACGTACATGGTAGGCATCCTCCTGTAGCCTTTGGATTGAAGCTCATGGGCGCGTGGCAGGCTTAGATGTGAGGTTGTATGATGAGCCCTTTAATGAACACTGCATGGGAATAAGTTGAACAAAATAATAGAAATTATTTGGGGGGACCTGGGATTCGAACCCAGGTCCCAAGGATGGCATGACACGTTCCCAACCACTGAGGCACTCAAACACATTCGTTAGTAATATGGAAAAGAAAAATTATATAGAAAAACTGCATTATATGCCAGCAATGAAGAAAGCGCGCGCTCCAATTCAAATTACCCAGACACGTATGGACACGTCACCGTCTTCTTCTTCATACCTGCAAAAAAGAAATAAGATAGCGGGGGTTTTTAACCCCCACTAAGTGCAACGGCGAAAAATAGAGAATAGGAACTGGGGCTATATAAAAAAGGCGCGATGGGTCTAATGGATTCGTCTTGTCCTTCTCAATTCAACCATGGGTGTTTGGGGTTCCAATTTTACAGTATAGGGAAATCCCCAATTTGAAGCTTGAAAAAACCTAAAATGCTTTAATGGTGAATCCTGATTTAACACGTTAAAATGTAATTGGATTATCCTATTAGCTTCAGGAAGCCCCTAGCAATACAAAACGATAAAAAAAGTGGATCAAATGCTTATGAAATGTGATATACAGTTTTGAAAAATGAAGCAAACCGAATGAGTTATATGGCGCGATTTCTTGAGGTTCTTGACTCGTTTCTGATTGCTAAAGCTTCCTAGGGATACCGGGAATGTGTTTTGATTGGAATGGAGGTTTAAAACGTGCTGCAAGGTGGTTTTTAGATTGGCTTTTTTCTCTTCAAAATTTCAAATGTGTTTGGCCATTTTTGAGCTTTTTAGGTCGTGAATCCTTTTGTGATAGCTTGCACATATGTTATGTAAAGAGTTTCAATCAGAATTAAGGGCCTTGAAGCCTTGCATTCATGTTTAAGATTTTGCCATAACCTCCATTGAAACACTTTCCATTTTTGTGTCAAAATTTGAATTCTTGCTTGGAATAGCCCTTTGCACGAATTTGGAATGGTCATGATGGTGTATTAAAGCATTTCAATACAAAATATATCCCCTAATTAACTTCTTTGATTTTTATTTGATTTTAAAAGATTTAAAATGAATTAAATCAAATAAAATTAAGTAAAAATGGAAAAATTAATTTTAAATCTTGAAATAATTTGTGGGACACGTGGGAAGCATGGCTAAGCTGAAACAAGTGGAAAAAGTGGGCCCCTTTTGTCAAAAATGAAGTTTCAAGGATAATTGACTTTGGCCATTTCACAAAACTTTCCCAACTTCTCCAATGCATATCTTGCTCAATTTTGAAGCTATTAACATGTTCTTGGACATTTTGGAAAGGTCTTCAAGTCCTCTAACCAATGTCTTTGGTCCCATGTCATTTTGATTTACCAATATCAAGTTATGGTCTTTGACTTAAAGTGCCTTTTTGTTGACTTTTGAAAATGACCTATAATGTTGAAATTGATAACTTTTTGTGAGAGCATTTCTTGGACTTGGAATGTGAAGATGAGTTGTAGGAAATGTCCTCCCCTTCAAAATGAGCATTGGATGGGATTTTTCTGATGAACCATGAAAACGTTATGCCTTGGTCAAGTTACAGTTAACTTTTCAGCTGTCCAAAAATAGAAACTTTTGCATCTTGATGATTTTTGAGCCATTCTTGTGAAATCATGGTCAAGATTTGACCAAATGATGATTGTGGCTTCAAAGTAAGATGTTGACCAAAATTTTTGACTTTTGACTGCCAAATGACCATTTTGCCCCTGCAGTTGACTGTGGAGCAATTAGGGTTTTTGACTGTGCAACTTGACCTTGTGAGCCTTGAAACTTGACATGTAGGTGCTTGACAATGTACATGAGCATATGGGACTTGATTAAGCCCTTGAAAACCTCAACTTCCTTGCAAGAACCAAAACCCTAATTTTGACTGGCTTAGGAGGATGCTTGACTATGTAGCCCTTGAGTAGCCTTTGAACCATTTGAGGTGATGCTTGTCAAAACTTTGAAGAATTTGGGAAGGCAAATTTTGGGGTACAACAGTTGCCCCTGTTCAATCTTCTTAGACCTGAGGATGTAGATTGGCTTGCGTGCCTTTCGTGATCCGAAGGTGGAAGATGATTGGACACTAAAGTGCCCAGAAATTTGCACTCACATAGTAGAGTATCAGCAGTGTGATGGCGGGAATGGGCTTACGGATGCCATTTGGAGAGATGGTGGATAGGAGGATGGGCTTATAGATGCCATCTGGAGATGTGATAAAATCTTGTCGGGAATGGGCTTATATATGCCATTTGGAACTGTTGGTAAGTGGATGGGCTTATAGATGCCATCTAGGTGTCGATCGCGTAAGAGATTCCTTAGCGAGAACTTGCGTACCTGAGAAAGAAAGATAATTACCTGGCCCCTTACAGGTGTTGATCTTCAAACTCTTTATGTAGATGTGCCCTGGCTGGATTCAGGAATCGAATCTTCAAAACTCTTCATGTAGATGTGCCCTGGCCGGATACAGGTATCGAGTCTACAATCAGTTACTCACAGATCTGCCCTGGCTAGATACAGGAATCAAATATGGAATTAGTCGTCAACAGATACACCCTGGCAAGATACAGGAATCGGATCTTCAAACTCTTCAGACGTGCCCTGGCAAGATACATGAATCGAGTCTGGAATTAGTCGTCAGCAGATACACCCTGGCAAGATACAGGAATCGGATCTTCAAACTCTTCAGACGTGCCCTGGCGGGATACAGGAATCGAGTCTGGAATTAGTCGTCAACAGATACACCCTGGCAAGATACAGGTATCGGATCTTCAAACTCTTTAGACGTGCCCTTGCAAGATACAGGAATCGAGTCTGGAATATAGTCGTCAACAGATACACCCTGGCAGGATACAAGAATCAGATCTTCAAACTCTTCAGACGTGCCCTGGCAGGATACAAGAATCGAGTCTGGAATATAGTCGTCAACAGATACACCCTGGCAGGATACAGGAATCAGATCTTCAAACTCTTCAGACGTGCCCTGGCAAGATACAGGAATCGAGTCTAGAATTAGTCGTCAACAGATACACCCTGGCAAGATACAGGAATCGGTACTTCAAACTCTTCAGATGTGCCCTGGCAAGATACAGGAATCGAGTCTGGAATTAGTCGTCAACAGATACACCTTGGCAAGATACAGGAATCGGATCTTCAAACTCTTCAGACGTGCCCTGGCAAGATACAAGAATCGAGTCTGGAATTAGTCGTCAACAGATACACCCTGGCAAGATACAGGAATCAGATCTTCAAACTCTTCAGACGTGCCCTGGAAGGATACAGGAATCGAGTCTGGAATATAGTCATCAACAGATACACCCTGGCAGGATACATGAATCAGATCTTCAAACTCTTCAGACGTGCCCTGACAAGATATAGGAATCGAGTCTGGAATTAGTCGTCAACAGATACACCCTAGCAAGATACAGGAATCGGATCTTCAAACTCTTCAGACGTGCCCTGGCAGGATACAGGAATCGAGTCTGGAATTAGTCATCAACAGATACACCCTGGCAAGATATAGGAATCGGATCTTCAAACTCTTCAGACGTGCCCTGGCAGGATACAGGAATCGAGTCTAGAATTAGTCGTCAACAGATACACCCTAGCAAGATACAGGAATCGGATCTGGAATCACGACCGTTGATAGCCATTATCTTTGTATTGATCTTTGTCCTGAAAAGACAAAATGTTAGTTGTATGCAATGTCATGATGTATGACATGCATGATGTTCTCGAAATAAATGAGATTGTATGTTCATGATGCGTATGTGCATGCTATAATGTATGAAGATGTGATGTTCATGAATGTATGTTTTGTCCAGGAAATTAAATCCTTGACGGGTGCCGGGCAGTTAACTCCTGGGCTGCTATTGAAGAGTAGAGCTTTGTTGTTTCCGCTGGGGGTGATGGTTGCAAGAATACCGGTAGGAGAAGATGACTCCGTTGGGGAATAAACTTGGCGAATAGAATACTCTGCGGGGAATACTCTATGGGGAAGAGATGTGCTTTGCTGAGATGCTGATGATAAATCCGCTGGGGATACCGTTGTTGTTCTGTTGGAAGATTGGGTGAACTCCGCTGGGGATGGGAAGACTTCGCCGGGGACGATCTTTCCGTGGTTTTTAGCTGAGGATAACCCAGTTATATCCTGGTGGGGAAATAACCTTTGAATAAAACTGGGGAGACGCGTTCGCTCTGCAGGGGATAAGCTTCCAGAATCTACTAGGGATAAGCTTACTACTGGGGAGATTGATTGAACTCTCCTGGGGGAATCTTTTCAGATTGGACTGGACTCTCCTGGGGAAATTTTTGAGATATACTGGGGAAGTGGCTCCACTGAATGTCCGGTATACCGCCGGGGAACAATCTTAGATCAAGACTGCCGGGGATGCTTGTTAAGAATGTTGGTATACTCCGCTGAGGAATGTTGAGATCTGCTGGGGATAATCCAACTTCCATAAGGCTGACTGAGTAGGCTAACTCTGCTTGGGGAGAGTATCACTGACTTGCTGGAGATACGATGCCTTGTTCAGGGCTGATTGGAGACCAACTGCTCGGGGAGAATTGTTGGATCTTGGCTCACTCTCTGGGGAATTAAGATATCTTGGTTACATTCTTCAGCCGAACTTACCTTAGTACCTTGGTGGACGGAGCAATTAGATCGCTTTAGACAACTCATTATTGCCCCTGTTTCTGATGTTACCTGTAATTAATCCTTTGTTTCGTATGCAAATATTTATGAGTTTAGCAATTAGTGTCAAATGCATATATCACAATTTGAACATTAGAAGTTCTTCGCAAAACAAAACAGAAAAAGGAAAAAAACAATTGGCAATTGGTCTTGAAAAGTGAATTTGTATTGATTTTTGAATTTGCCTGTGAATACGCGTTTATGTACAAGGGGCTGACGTCCTAGTAAGAGAATGCCGCCGAACAAACAGAGTTTATACAATTTTGTACAAAGAGAAAACAAAACAGCTATGTGAAGAGAATAATCCCACTGGGTTCCAACTCTGCTATCGCCTTTATGTCTTCGAGCGTCTCATCACTTGGATGCTCGGTTGAAGATGAAGCTGACTGATCGATGCCGTCTGAACTTGATAGTTGATACCAGATTCTGGATGCAAAGTGATCCAATGAGACATAGTATTACGCTTTAATCCCTAACTTTTGCCTGGACCGCCCTTTCGGGTTTTCAGTCCACCGGGATACCCATTTTTGCCCAAGCCGCCTTTTCAGGTTTTCGACTTGCCGGGTGTACAGATTTTTTCATTTCATCCCTCATTTTGCCCGAACCCTTTTGGTTCGCCGGGAAGCCCTAATTTTTGCCTAGGTATGTCAACCTAGCGGGTCTTTTATCATGCGTAGTATCTTTTTACTATGTCTGCATTGGAGGGGTGAGGAAGGTCGTCACCATCCATGGTGGTTAGGATCATGGCTCCTCCTGAGAACACATGTTTAACCACAAATGGCCCTTCGTACGTAGGGGTCCATTTGCCCCTGGGATCACTTTGAGGAAGAATGATGCGTTTGATTACCAGGTCCCCAACTTGATACTCTTGTGGTCTGACTTTCTTGTTAAATGCCCTGATCATCCGTTTTTGGTACGTCTGACCATGACAAATAGCGGTGAGTCTATTTTCGTCAATTAGATTTAATTGATCAAGTCGAGTCTGGATCCAATCATCTTCGCTCAGATCTGCATCCTCCATTATCCGGAGAGAGGGTATCTGGACTTCAATCGGCAAGACTGCCTCCATGCCGTAGACCAAGGAAAAAGGAGTTGCCCCGGTTGACGTTCTTGCTGAGGTACGGTATCCATGAAGAGCGAACGGTAACATCTCGTGCCAATCTTTATAGGTCACTGTCATCTTCTGCACAATCTTCTTGATATTCTTATTAGCTGCTTCTACAGCCCCATTCATCTTCGGCCGGTAGGGAGAAGAGTTGTGGTGCTGTATCTTGAATTGCTCGCAGAGCTCAGCAATCATCTTGTTATTAAGATTGATACCATTGTCCGTAATGATCCTTTCCGGGACACCGTATCGACAGATCAGATTGTGTCGAATGAACCGTGCCACGACATTCTTGGTTACTGTAGCGTAGGAAGCCGCTTCAACCCACTTTGTGAAGTAATCAATCGCTACCAGGATGAAGCGATGCCCGTTGGATGCCGTAGGTCTGATATCGCCGATCATATCAATGCCCCACATTGCAAAAGGCCAAGGTGCTGTCAAG
Organism: Vicia faba; assembly: GCA_948472305.1. Taxonomy (NCBI): domain Eukaryota; kingdom Viridiplantae; phylum Streptophyta; class Magnoliopsida; order Fabales; family Fabaceae; genus Vicia; species Vicia faba. Next base: position 652,351,459 of record OX451737.1, read on the forward strand.
ACATTCAGAGGAACTGGAGGAACGTGCACCTTATCTGCGTAAATCTGGCACTTATGACATGTCCGAGAATGTTGGTAACAATCAGCTTCCATTGTGGACCAGAAGTATCCTGCCAGAAGGATCTTCTTTGCCATGGTATGTCCACTGGAATATGTTCCGAAGGTACCTTCATGTAGCTCTGCCATGATCTTTTCTGCTTCAGTTTTATCCACACAACGCAGTAAAGTTGAATCATGGTTTCTCTTGTATAGAATACCGTTGCTGAGGAAGAACTTTGCCGCAAACCTTCTCAGGAACTTTTTGTCATTGACAGATGCACCCTCGGGATATTCTTGAGCTTCCAGGTACCTCTTTACCTCGTGGTACCAAGGTTTTTAAGTTACTATCTCAGCCTCAAGATCACAACAATATGCAGGTTCATCCAGTTTCCAGATAATGATCCGGGGAGCCTCATTGTCCCACTTGACTTTGAACATGGAAGACATCGTAGCTAACGCGTCCGCCAACTGATTCTCCTCTCTTGGGAAATGTTCAAAAGTTATCTCTGTGAAATGGGGGATCAATGTCAACACACATTCTTTGTAAGGAATAAGATTTGGGTGTTTCGTATCCCACTCGCCTTTGATCTGATTGATCACGAGAGCGGAATCTCTGAAGACACTCAGAAACTTGATCCTTAAGTCAATTGCAGCTTGAAGACCCATGATGCACGCCTCATACTCCGCCATGTTGTAGGTGCAGTTGAAACATAACCGGGCAGTGATTGGAGTATGAGTGCCTTGAGGGGATACAATCACAACGCCGATACCATTACCTAAAGCGTTGGAGGCTCCGTCAAAGTGCATAGACCATCGGGATCCTTCCTCAGGTCCTTCATCCGGTCCAGGTACTTCGCAATCAGTCACTATCATGATGCTCTCGTCTGGAAACTCGAAGTTCATTGACTGGTAGTCATCTACTGCCTGGTGTGCCAAGTGGTCTGCCAATACACTTCCTTTGATAGCTTTCTGAGTTGTATACTGGATGTCATATTCTGTCAAGATCATCTGCCATCTTGCTATTCTTCCAGACAGAGCAGGCTTTTCGAATATGTACTTTATTGGATCCATTTTTGAAATCAACAGAGTAGTGTGAGTCAGCATATACTGTCTCAGCCGGCGAGCAGCCCATACTAAAGCGCAGCAAGTTTTCTCGAGCAGTGAGTATCGGGTCTTACAGTCGGTAAACTTTTTGCTAAGGTAATAAATGGCGTGCTCTTTTCGGCCAGACTCGTCATGCTGCCCCAGCACACACCCCATTGAGTTTTCAAGTACTGTCAAGTATAGTATTAGAGGTCTCCCTTCAACCGGTGGCATAAGAATGGGTGGTTCCTGGAGATACTCTTTGATTCTGTCGAAAGCGGCCTGACATTCATCATTCCAACGTACTACTTGATCCTTCTTCAGCAACTTGAAGATTGGTTCACAGGTAGCTGTTAGGTGCGAGATGAATCGGGCAATGTAATTCAAACGTCCTAGAAAGCCTCAGACTTCTTTCTCTGTCTTGGGAACTGGCATCTCTTGTATGGCTTTAACCTTGGCACGATCCACTTGAATACCTTTGTCGCTCACGACGAAGCCTAGCAACTTTCCAGATCTTACCCCAAATGTGCACTTGTTTGGGTTCAACCTTAGCTTGTACAACTTCAGGCGGTCAAACAGCTTCTGTAGATGGTCAAGGTGTTCCTCCTCCGTTTGGGACCTTGCTATCATGTCATCGACATATACTTCTATCTCATGGTGGATCATGTCATGAAATAAAGCAACCATGGCACGTTGGTAGGTTGCCCCAGCATTTTTCAACCCGAATGGCATGACCTTGTAGCAGAAGGTGCCCCACTGAGTAACAAAGGTAGTCTTTTCCATATCTTCAGGAGCCATCTTAATCTGATTATAACCTGAAAAACCATCCATGAAGGAGAACACCTTGTGCTGAGCAGTATTTTCAACCAGAACGTCGATGTGAGGTAGGGGAAGTCATCCTTGGGGCTCGCCCTGTTCAAATCCCTGTAATCAACACACATTCGGACCTTACCATCTTTCTTCGGTACCGGAACCACGTTGGCAACCCACTGAGGGTAAGAAGTCACTGCAAGAAAACCGGCGTCAAATTGCTTTATAACCTCAGCTTTGATCTTCTCGGACATCTCTGGACGCATACGGCGGACCTTTTGTTTAACCAGAGGGCAGTCTTCCTTGGTAGGCAGATGATGGACTACGATGTCGGTATCCAACCCAGGCATGTCTTCATAAGACCAGGAAAAGATTTCCATGTAGTCATGCAGCATCTGGATCAGCCGTTGTTTCACACTGAGCTTTAGATTAGCACCAATCTTGACTTCCTTTCTGTCTGTTTCAGTACCCAGATTTACCGTTTCCACTGGCTCTTCATGTGGTTGAATGGCCATCTCTTCCTGGAGTAACAGTCTTGCAAGTTCGCCAGGCACTTCGCAATCATCTTCACCTTCGTCTTCGGCTAAGTTGATCGGATTTTCGAAGTCATAACTGGCAGTAGCAGAGTCGTTACCAGTGAGATCCAGAGTGGATTGAAACCTGTACGAGTGAGTGTGTGTAAATACAGCTGTCTTGCAATATATAAAGAAAGAATGGGAGCGCAAGATTTGAAATATGAAAAACGTCCAATGCTTTTATTCATGATATATGAAAGTGAAAAACAAAAGCCCTCACAAATAAAACCACGGTGCCCCGGGTAAGACACCGGGCCATAAAGTTTCAAATTATTGTTTATTACAAATCCAAAACAAAGAAGTTCATTACTGGGTGACAAAAGTGATGGGTGTAAAGTCTTTTGCAGTCCAGTTGCTAGGTCCACCGTTAGTCGTTGGGTAGATCCAGCTGTCAAACTCGGATTCTTCCACTTCGTCTTCATCCCCAATAGCATTCACTCCTGGATTGGTGATGAGCACAGGAGGTCTTCCAATCCTTGCCTTGCGCACAGCCTTCTGAGCTTCTGCAGTGAAACCCAAGCCAAATTTGTCAGTCTTTGGTGTAAAATCAGGGAGCCTGCCCCAGTTTGCACATTCACCTTTTTCAATCACAGCCCGGGCGTCCTTCAAGGAAGCCATCTTCAAAGGAGAACCCTCTTCAGTCACTGTTTCTGCTGCTGCCAATGTTTGTGGCACCTCTTCAAAATGTTGAAAGGGGGTCTCAATGAACTCCCCGTCCATTTCCACGTACCTGAAGGAGTTGAGGTGGCTGACCATGTATTCCTCTTCCCCTTGCACTGTTACAATCTTCCCCCTGACCGGGTATTTGAGCTTCTGATGTAAAGTTGAAGTCACAACTCAAGCCTTGTGGATCCACGGGCGACCCAGCAAACAAGAATAGGATGGACGGATGTCCATCACATAGAATTTTGAATCAAAGACCTGCGAACCAACCTTGATCGGGATGTCAACCTCACCATGTACCATTCTTTTGGACCCATCAAAGGCCCGAACAACAATGTTACTTGGTTTGAGCTCTAAACCCTCACAGTCCAACCTGTCTAGAGCCTTCTTGGGTAGCACGTTTAGTGAAGAACCAGTGTCAACCAACACATGAGCAAGAGTAGTGCCCCTGCATTCAATGGAGACATGCAGGGCATCATTATGGTTCTTCCCCTTGGCCGTCAGATCAGCATCAGAGAAACCCAGACCATTATCAGCAGTTAGGTTGGCCACACAGTCGGTGAATTGATCAGTAGACGTTTCTTGGGGTACGTGATCCGTCTTCAAGAAAGCAATCAGGGCCTTGGCATGGGCCTCTGAACACAGCAGCAGTGATAGCATGGAGATTTTGGAGGGGGTGTGCCCCAACTGTTCAACGACGTTGAAATCACTTTTCTTTATAATCTTGAGGATCTCTTCCATCTCTTGCTTGGAAGCCTCAACAATGGTCTTTGGTGCCTCCGTCCGGGCAGGCATAGCAGCAGCAATCCCCTTGCCCCGAGCGTCAGATGACTCGGCAGCAGGGGTAGAAACTTGATCAGGGGGGGAAACAGGCACACTGGCAGGTGTGATGACAAGAGGCCTTTGAATGGCTGGAGGTGCAATGTCTGGTGAGAACAGTCTTCCACTACGAGTGACCTTAGCAGGCCCAGTGATGTTGGTGACACCGGTACCAGTGTTGAACTCTTGTTTCACTCCCAGAACATAAACATCTGCCCCATAGTGCCACGGGACAGCTTTATCAGACTTGTAGGGGATGGGCCCCGGAACAGTAATGGTGATGGGAGCAATCTTGTGAACAGGCAAAATTTGGACAGGCTTCTTTGAAGGAGCCTTGAAAGGGTTATTGAAAATGGTAACAATTGAAACTTCTTCAACAGGGGCAGCAGGAACGACAGTCTTCTTGAACAAGATCTCTTTACTATCTATCAGGTTTTGGACGCCTGATTTCAACAAAGAACAACCAGCAGGGGAATCAACACATAAAGGGCAACCTTTGCTACATCCCGGAAATAAACCGGCTAGCAACAGGTTCCTCTTGACGGTCAGCAGCGGAGTAACAACATCATCCACAGAAGCTACATACAAATCCTCCTCAACAGCATTCACTCCATGCTGGGGCATGTGAGCGGTCACAACATTTGGCCTCTCGGGCGCCTCGAACTGTATCTCCTTGGCATCAATAAGGTCCTGAACCTTATTCCTCAGGGCCCAACAATCATCAGTAGAATGTCCCGGGCTATCAGAGTGATACGCGCAATGGGCGTTGGGGTTGTATTTCGGAGATGCTGTGTTTACCATCTTCGGAGCCTCTTTGACAGTTACTAGGCTAGTTGACAGTAGTTGCGGTAGGATCTGAGAGAGAGTCATACTGAGCCGAGTATACTGCCGTTTGGGCCTCTCAGCTCTGGGTTGGTTGTACTGTTGTGGAGCAGCAGCAGGCTTAGAAATAACCACCGCATTGACAGCTTGGCGGCGTTCAAGTTTGTTTTGCCTTCTTGGACCATACACAGCACTTGCCTCCTTCTTGAAGGGCTTCTTTTTAGTATTTAAGGAGGCAACCTTCTGTATCTTCCCCGATTTTATACCAGCCTCGATCCTCTCACCAGTCAGGATCAGATCAGTAAACCCAGCAGAGGAATTACCAATGAGATGGTTGAAGAATGGACCAGATAGGGTCCCCAAGAACATGTCTACTAGCTCACGATCTGTCAATGGTGGCTGCACCCTGCCAGCCAGATCTCTCCATTTCTATGCGTACTCCTTAAAACCTTCACCCGTTCCCAGTGACATACCCTGGAGTTGGGTACGCGTGGGAGCAAGGTCGGAATTATATTGATACTGCTTGTAGAAAGCAGTGGCCAAATCCTCCCAGTTACGAATGTTGGTTCCATCCAGCTGATAGAACCATTCGAGGTGAGTCCCTGAAAGACTCTCCTGGAAGAAGTGGATCCATAAGTTCTTGTCTGCTGTGTAAGGCTGGATCTTCCTTACATAAGAATGGAGGTGCATCTTGGGACAGGAAGCCCCGTCATACTTCACAAAGGCAGGCACCTTGAACTTGTGTGGGATCACCACCCCAGAAGATAAACCCAAGTCTCCGAAATCCAACCCAGGCACACGTTGAATCTCCATAGCATTTAACCTGTCCTCCAGTTGTTTGTACCGGTCCTCAGCAGGAGGGTACTGTTCATCGTTGAAGTCTGTCTCAGTGTCAGAGACCACAGGACTAGGGACCTCTCTCCCTTGGTGACTACCTTCCCCCACAGATGGAGTAGTCCTCTCAGCTTCATTCTGCAATGTGTTCCCGAGTCTGCGCCCAGTGTTTAATAGCACAGTCCTCTTCTTCTTCTTATTCTTCTTCAGGAGCAAAGCCTTCAGCTCTTGTTGTCCTTGGGCCAAGTTCATGACCATCTCCTGAAATTGGGCATTCTGGGCCTGAAGGGCCTTGATAGCTTGCTCGGTAGTGAGTTCAGGATTCATGATGCTTGAGTGCTGAAATAAACAGCGAAGAAGATTAAGCAACCTGTAGGAAAAGGGTACCTGTAATGCAAATGATGAATGAAATGCGTATGAATTATGTTTTCAAAGACAATCGGGAATCAACTTTGTAAACAAAAGGAACACACTTTATTAGATTTAAACTTTAAATTGTTCAACAATTTGCCCTTAGGCATTACAAGAATGAAAATACTGAAAAGGAAATAAAAGCTGCAAAGGAAACATCCAAAGCTCATCAGTGCTCCCATGGCCTCCTCTTCTCAGTACGGATATAGTCATTCAGGGTCCGCTCGTTCTCCAATTGCTTGGTTAGCTTCTGGATCTTCTGCTCCTGTTCGTTGAACTTTTCCCAATAATAATCCCGCTCTTCCTGTAGTTGCGCCCAAGACCTCTTTAGTGTATCAACATCAGTGGGTATCTGAGGAGGGAGAACAGTTGGAGGAACCCCATCTCCATCAGGACCTTCAAGAATGATAGACCTGACAACTTCATACGACATACCTAACTTCTGAGCACGGATGCGGACCCATTTGTAGTAGGCTTCCATAGGTAGAGAAGTCTTTGGTCCCAACTCTTGTGGGTCAGCTTTGTGAATTGTGTCCCAAGCTTTGATGAATCTACGGTGCAGTTCGTCACTATCTTTCTGAAACTCAAAACTGATGTGAGGCACCAGCATCTCATGAGGTCCCGCTCTTCTGGCTCTTCCAAACTGACGGAGAGCTAAACATGGATTATAAGAGATTCTGCCCTGAGTGCCAATCAATGGAACATTAGGATATTCTCCGCAGCGATCAATAACAGCCACCTCATCTAAACCTCTGAGAGTCCAAATGATGTCATTATCGGTGAGAGACATTAACCTATGAGCCCATCCTCTTCCTTCTTGGTTCTTTAGCACGAACTTGGGGAGGTGCGAAATAAACCACCTCACCAACAAAGGAGTACAACACCATAAAGTTCCTCGTCTTTGGGCAGTACGAGCATAGAGTTGTTGCAGGACATCACCCAAGAGAGTGGGTACAGGGTTCCGAGACATGAAGATCCTTATGGCATTGATATTGACAAAGTTATTAGGGTTTGGAAACAACACTAGCCCATAAATTAAGAGAGCCAGAATGTCCTCGTATGCCCTGAAGTCTAAGTCATTCCAGAAACTGTTAATTTTACCAATCAGAAACTTAGCCAAGAAGCCCTTAACTCCGCTTCTAGTCACCCAGTTGTCCATTACCTCCTGGTTGGTCAAGGGAAGGGCTGCAGCAATCTCCTCGAGCCTAAGAGTCTTTTCCCAACCAGTGAAGGGAGTCTGATCCAGGATAGGGATGCCAAGCAAATCAGAGAACTCTTTCAGGGTAGGGACCAGCTGGAAGTCTTGAAAGGTGAAGCACTGGTACAAAGGGTCATAAAACTGGTTCAGGACACTCGTCAGTTGTTGGTCCCACTTTGCAGTGACTAAGCCGAGAAGAGAACCATGCCTCTGAATGAAGGAAGTGGTATTTGGAATTCTGCTAACCAACTCTTCAAGCAGCTCAGGTGGGTGAACAAAGTTGAACCGGATAGTGTTCCTTCGCATAGGCATCATGATGTCCTACAAAACAGAGCAAAGGTGAAACCCTCTTATCTTTGAAATGGTCAGTCCTTATGCAGGATGCATGTAATGTTTATGATGGTATGATGTTATGATAAAGCACACCACAAATATTCATAAAGGCAAACATGATAAGGCACACAAGTCACACCAAAGCCCTTAGAGTTTAAGCCAGCAGGGAGTTCAGGTACTACCCTCTTTCAGTTTGTTGGTTAAGACCTGTCCTATCAGAAGTAACCGGGTTCTAGAGGATCCCAATATCACTGACTACCCTCAATCGGTCATAACTCCAGCATCGCAATCTTTTCTTGCAGCCAGAACCATCGCGAGAGTTTAGCCTCAATGGGTGTAGCATACTGCTACTGTTCTATTGGCCAAGTTGGGTCATTTAAGGTTCTAAGGTCGGTTGGTGCTTAATGACTCTTCAGAAGACCCATATTCTCCTCGTTGCGACACAAGGGATATCGGTACAGACCAAGGTGCCACACCAACGTAGCCACTGCTTCACCCGTGTCGGTCTATGCCGGACAGGTCCCTCACAGCTTATGCTACCTAACAGGGTATCCCCAGATCCGGGTTAGGATCTATGTAACTCCGATGCAGCCCACAATAATAAAGCAAACAAACACAACAATTGAAAACACAAGTGATCTTAGTCCTAAGGTACACCCCACTTTTATAAGTCTCCCCAGCAGAGTCGCCAATTATGTGATCGGTGGATCTGGAACTGACTGTTTAACGCTAGTTCGCGAAATGTCGCGGAAGCAAGAGTCGCCACCGTCTTTTATTTTCTCCAACATGGACAGGACAAAAGCACAGCAAAATTCCTTATGAGATAGTTTCTCGGTTCGGGAGGTAGATTTATAGAAAGGGAAGGTGTTAGCACCCTTTCTATCCGTGGTTATCCACGGGCTCTTAGATACTTGCTCATTGTGTTTTCAAAAGTGTTTGCTTTTCAATTGTGAGTGAGTTAGAAAAAAGTTTCATTTAAAGATTTCAGATCGACTCTTGTATCAGTCCTCAAGAGTGTTTGAAAAATTGTTTTGAAAGCTTTTTGAAAGTGTCGGTGTGAAAAGAGTTTTGATTTGTTTTTTAGAGCAAGTATCTATGAGTCATCTACCTACCCTAAGGAATTAGGCTGTGTAAATGTCCTTAAGGTAGTGCCATCCCACCATTGAGAGATAGGTAGCACCACCGTTGGAGATGTTCAGGTCAATTCGTTTGTAGGGACAGTGTGGTCACCAGAGCAACAGTAGGACACCTTAGAAGCTACCCTTATGCCATTGATCCTTTTTGATTCCGAGGCAACCGTTTCGAGGCAACTGGATCATGTCATGGACATAAGGACTTACTAAAACGTCCTATACTCGACGACCACGTTTCGAGGGCAAGGCAACAGTGAGGCGTACCCTAGAAGTGGTGTGTGAATTCGTGTGTTATTTTCAGTTATGTTTTATCTTGTACATGTATTATGGTGATCTACGCTTGTTTTTAATTTAGGCCATACATTCTTTCATGCAATTATAATTTAAAAGTGCGGAAATTTAAATGCGGAAAGTAAAATCCTACGCTATTACAAGGCGCGGGTCTATACATCGCCAAATTAACAAAGACCCGTTTTAATAAAAAATGCGGAAAATAAATAAATTCCTAATTACTATTACATGGCTTGAGCAGTTACATAATATTTGAAAAAAAGAAAAAATAAGAATAAATGCGCGAAAGAACTAAAGTTGAACGTTCGAGGGCGTTGGACCCTTTTGAAATTAAATGGAATTAGAAAGCTAATTAATTATTTAATTAAGACAATGAATTGTTTTTATGTTTTTTTGGTTTTTTAATGAAATAAAGAAAATTGAAATTAAAATTAAAAGAAACCCTAATTCTAAGTTATTTTAATTAGTAAGAAAAAGATTAAAGTTTTAAAACCTAATTTACTAAATTAATTGTTAAAATTTACATGTGTATTTACAAAATTATTTGATAATTAATAATAATAATAATGAGAAAATTAAAAAGAAAAAAAAAGATGATGATGTTAAAAAAATCCCTAGTTCCTACATGTTTTAATTTATTAAGAAAAATATTAAAGTTTTGAAACCTAAATTAATCTAATTAATTGTTAAAATTTATTTACAAAAATAATAATGGTGAAGTTAATATTAATAAAAATAAACATTTTTTGATTTTTCGGTATTTTATATTAGGAAAAGTTATTTTATGGAATTAAAATAAATAATTAAAACATTAAAAGAATTAAAAGAAAATCAAATAAAAAATGAAAATGGTGCAAACCATGGGGGGTATCAAGCCCATTTAGGAGGTTTTTGAAGCATTTTTGGCCCACCAGAACAAGGCCTCGTTTGACTTTTCCAGCTTGAGTGCGTGTCCATTGACTGACATACATGGTAGGCATCCTCCTGTAGCCTTTGGATTGAAGCTCATGGGCGCGTGGCAGGCTTAGATGTGAGGTTGTATGATGAGCCCTTTAATGAACACTGCATGGAAATAAGTTGAACAAAATAATAGAAATTATTTGGGGGGACCTGGGATTCGAACCCAGGTCCCAAGGATGGCATGATACGTTCCCAACCACTGAGGCACTCAAACACATTCGTTAGTAATATGGAAAAGAAAAATTATATAGAAAAACTGCATTATATGCCAGCAATGAAGAAAGCGCGCGCTCCAATTCAAATTACCCAGACGCGTATGGACACGTCACCATCTTCTTCTTCATACCTGCAAAAAAGAAATAAGATAGCTTAACCCCCACTAAGTGCAACGGCGAAAAATAGCGAATAGGAACCGGGGCTATATAAAAAAGGCGTGATGGGTCTAATGGATTCGTCTTGTCCTTCTCAATTCAACCATGGGTGTTTGGGGTTCCAATTTTACAGTATGGAAAAATCCCCAATTTGAAGCTTGAAAAAACCTAAAATGCTTTAATGGTGAATCCTGATTTAACACGTTAAAATGCAATTGGATTATCCTATTAACTTCAGGAAGCCCCTAGCAATACAAAACGATAAAAAAATGGATCAAATGCTTATGAAATGTGATATACAGTTTTGAAAAATGAAGCAAACCGAATGAGTTATATGGCGCGATTTCTTGAGGTTCTTGACTCGTTTCTGATTGCTAAAGCTTCCTAGGGATACCGGGAATGTGTTTTGATTGGAATGGAGGTTTAAAACGTGTTGCAAGGTGGTTTTCAGATTGGCTTTTTTCTCTTCAAAATTTCAAATGTGTTTGGCCGTTTTTGAGCTTTTTAGGTCGTGAATCCTTTTGTGATAGCTTGCACATATGTTATGTAAAGAGTTTCAATCAGAAGTAAGGGCCTTGAAGCCTTGCATTCATGTTTAAGATTTTGCCATAACCTCCATTGAAACACTTTCCATTTTTGTGTCAAAATTTGAATTCTTGCTTGGAATAGCCCTTTGCACGAATTTGGAATGGTCATGATGGTGTATCAAAGCATTTCAATACAAAATATATCCCCTAATTAACTTCTTTGATTTTTATTTGATTTTAAAAGATTTAAAATGAATTAAATCAAATAAAATTAAGTAAAAATGGAAAAATTAATTTTAAATCTTGAAATAATTTGTGGGACACGTGGGAAGCATGGCTGAGCTGAAACAAGTGGAAAAAGTGGGCCCCTTTTGTCAAAAATGAAGTTTCAAGGATAATTGACTTTGGCCATTTCACAAAAATTTCCCAACTTCTCCAATTAATATCTTGCTCAATTTTGAAGCTAGGAACATGTTCTTGGACATTTTGGAAAGGTCTTGAAGTCCTCTAACCAATGTCTTTGGTCCCATGTCATTTTGATTTACCAATCTCAAGTTATGGTCTTTGACTTAAAGTGCCTTTTTGTTGACTTTTGAAAATGACCTATAATGTTGAAATTGATAACTTTTTGTGAGAGCATTTCTTGGACTTGGAATGTGAAGATGAGTTGTAGGAAATGTCCTCCCCTTCAAAATGAGCATTGGATGGGATTTTTATGATGAACCATGAAAAAGTTATGCCTTGATCAAGTTACAGTTGACTTTTCAGCTGTCCAAAAATAGAAACTTTTGCATCTTGATGATTTTTGAGCCATTCTTGTGAAATCATGGTCAAGATTTGACCAAATGATGATTGTGGCTTCAAAGTAAGATGTTGACCAAATTTTTTGACTTTTGACTGCCAAATGACCATTTTGCCCCTGCAGTTGACTGTGGAGCAATTAGGGTTTTTGACTGTGCAACTTGACCTTGTGAGCCTTGAAACTTGACATGTAGGTGCTTGACAATGTACATGAGCATATGGGACTTGATTAAGCCCTTGAAAACCTCAACTTCCTTGCAAGAACCAAAACCCTAATTTTGACTGGCTTAGGAGGATGCTTGACTATGTAGCCCTTGAGTAGCCTTTGAACCATTTGAGGTGATGCTTGTCAAAACTTTGAAGAATTTGGGAGGGCAAATTTTGGGGTACAACAAAGATACTTAAATATAAAACAAGCCCTATTTTTGTCTTTAAGATGCCATGCAATGCTTATGATTATGAATGCATATGAGTAGAACAAAAGAGACACAAAGTATCAGTGGGGATGCCATAAAAGTGAAGAAACAAAGGAGCAACCCCCACCAGGAAAATAAATCACTGGTGGACCAAAAGAATTGAATCAGAGAGGAGGATAACAAGCATTGACGGATAACCGTGAACTACCAACTCCATAGTTAAAGGTAGAAGATAAAGATATACCGACTCACAGATGACGGTAAACGACCAGCTCAATAGTTGAAGGTAGAAGATAACATATATCATGCCATCGCCGTTCACTGACGAGGAACTACCACCATTCACTGATGATAGCAAAAAGATAAGAAACACCGACGTTCACTGCCGATGTACTACCGACGTTCACTGAAGGTAGATTTGAATATATCATACCACCGCTGTTCACTGACGAGGAACTACCACCGTTCACTGATGATAGCAAAAAGATAAGAAACACCAACGTTCACTGTCGATGTACTACCAACGTTCACTAAAGGTAGATTTGAAAATATCATACCATCGCCGTTCACTGACGAGGAACTACCACCGTTCACTGATGATAGCAAAAAGATAAGAAACACTAACGTTCACTGCCGATGTACTACCAACGTTCACTGAAGGTAGATTTGAAAATATCATACCATCGCCGTTCACTGACGAGGAACTACCACTGTTCACTGATGATAAAAAAAAGATAAGAAACACCGATGTTCACTTCCGATGTACTACCAACGTTCACTTAAGGTAGATTTGAAAATATCATACCATCGCTGTTCACTGACGAGGAACTACCACCGTTCACTGATGATAGCAAAAAGATAAGAAACACCGACGTTCACTGTCGATGTACTACCAACATTCACTGAAGGTAGATTTGAAAATATCATACCATCGCCGTTCATTGACGAGGAACTACCACCGTTCACTGATGATAGCAAAAAGATAAGAAACACCAACGTTCACTGCCGATGTACTACCAACATTCACTGAAGGTAGATTTAAAAATATCATGAGTTTTCCCAAAATTCTGGTGTTTCACCTGGAACGGGTCTCAACTTATTCTTTAACCAAGGCACTCTTCCTGGAAAGGGTAATATGCAAGCTTATCTCAAATAAAGAGACTTCCACTCATTATCAAGGGGAATTGCAAAGAAAGATGACTTTCTGGGGATAGAAAAATGGCTTCCAGGGGAAAGAGATATGACTTCCTGGGGAAATATGACTTCCTAGGGAAATATGACTTCCTGGGGAAAGAGACATGACTTCCTGGGGAAATATGATTTCCTGGGGAAATGCCACATTAATCCTGCTGAAGAGATAAAGTCTTCTCGTGCAAAATAAATGCACAAACCAAAACCCAAAGCTCTCAGAACTCCAAAGTAAATAATATCGCCGTGCAACCACGAATCCAACTAGAAACAAACTGGAGCAAGACGGCCAACAAAGATACATCCTTTGAGAAATAAACTCAAGAGGGAAATCCAAATCCATCTAAGCAAGGAGCACTGTGGGAATGTTAGAACACAATGCCAATAAAAAATGATTTGTAGCAATGCATGATGCATGTATGAATGTATGAGTGATGTCGTATATATGCTGGTAAAAGGATACATAATCAGACAAAACCGCCTCAGGTACCAACAGCATTGGGTTAAACCTCAACCAGAAAGATCAATCCAAGAAAGGTAAAAGCAACTGCAGAAACCAAACCTATTGCTTGTCCTAACTTCATTGAGGAGAAACATAATACGAATGTAACTAAATCAAACAAATACCGGGATAGAACATCTTTCTTCTGGTTTCAATGGAGAAATCAGTTTTCAAAAGAAACATACGCCTACTGGAGATTTCAAGACCAGCCTCAAATAAAGTAGACTGACGCCGAGACAATCAAACCTCACTGGGGAATTCAAACCCACTTCCCTGGAGAAAAAACTGCGGATTGAAAACTTTTCATCATGAATACTCATTCCAACAAGAGATGCCCTGGGATAACCTTCCCGGGGAATAGCACACAGACTTCAATGGGGAAAACAAATGTTTCACGGTCCGTACTCCTACTGGGGATTTCAATACTGATCTTGAATAAGGCAGATAGAAACCAAATTGTCAAAACATTCACTAGGGAATTCAGGCCCACTTTGAAGGAAGAAAAAAATATAGACTTCACTAAGGGAGACAATACTTCATCAACGATACATCTACTGGGGACTTCATGCTGACTTCATTAGGGAGGTCAAAACCACATCATCGAGGGGAAACCAAGATACGTTCTTCACTGGAGAGCCGGAGATATGTACTTTACTGGGGAAACCGGAGATACGTTCTTCAAGAGTAATTATTGCACCAACTTATTTGGGGAGAAAGGACTTCTATCAAATGAACGAGGCCTTCATTGGAGAATATTGGGTTGAGTCTTCATATCACACAAACCTATTCCAACAAAATATGCCCTGGTATAGTCTTCTTGGGAAAGCAAGAAGTCAACACTAATGCCAATACTGCAAAAAGAGCGACATCTTAGCACACCGAGGGAATAAAACCTTTCATCATATGTGGGAAAACTTTGCTGGGGAATCTGGGATGGAGGCTTCTGACCCTGCAAACCCAAAATCAAAAGTGAACCAAGACTTGGCCAGGGATAATGGGATCACAAACCCAATACTGTACCTTGCACCCACTGGTATCATCTTCAACTATCTGAGAAACACACAAAGGTTGCACACACCAAAAATATGACCTGAGAAGAACCTTCATGAAGGAAGTAAATCTTCTCAAAACAACCGGAGTTTGTTCATTCCTGGGATCTCCATTTTTGTTGTCATTGTTTCATCACAAATCCCAAAGTAAATTGAATTGTAAAGATGTCTTTCTTTTTGAAAAGTCAATTTTGCTTTTTAATCTTTTTGCTTTAAAAATTATTATCAGTAATAAATGGAGTCTTTGCAAGCTAAATAAAATAAGAACACAAAGAATTGGGTAAAAGCTCAAATTTCATTAATAGAATGGTAGTCTGCGAATGGCGAGACTCCATGGATGATTACAAAGTTTGGGAAATGGTAATATATAATGGAAAAGATACATTGAGATACAATGACCACCATTCTCCCTAACAACTTTTGAAATCCTGAGCAGTAGCTTTTGTTGAAGTATGATGAGGATCCGAGAAGATTGTTGCTTCAACGATCAGGTCTTGTCTAACGTAGTTACTTGCCAAGAAAAAATCCCTAACTTTTGCCTAAGCTGCCCTTGCGGGTTTTCAACTTAGAGGGAAATTTATTCTGTTTATGTCTCTAATTTTTGCCTAGACCGCCTGTGATACGGTGGGAGAACTGACTAGGGTTTTGCGTTTGTTTTCGCAAATGTTTCGGTTGAGCAAGAGTCACCACCGACTTTTTATTTTATCCTAAGGAAAGGTTAAAAAACCACAGCAAAAACCTTTGAGATGTTTTCTTGGGTTCGGGGAGTAGATTATAGAAAGGGAAGGTATTAGCACCCTTTCTATCCATGGTTATCCATGGGCTCTTAATTACTTGCTTAGATCAACTTGCCTTGGTTTTCAATTGTTTGAAATGGTGCTTTGTGCATGGTTTTGAAAATGTTTTGAAAAAGATGCCTTGTCTAGGCAACCCTTGTAACAATTCTTTACTCGAATGTTTTACAAAAGGTGTTTGTCTTTTTGAAAAGATGTTTCAAGGTTTTTTGAAAGTCATTTTTGAAAGTGTAGTGATGTATGGTTTGAAAAATAGGCAAGTGTTTTTGTTTTGAAAGTTGACAAATAACTAAGAGCTATCTACCCTAAAGTTCTCAAAGATCTTTGCTATGTTTTAACCCTTTTAACAATTTTGTTCCACCATTGCATTTGGTGGACAATCTTGTGTTAGGATGTTAACGGGACGGGCACGGGTCATCGTTTTAGACCATGGTTGCAATGGTGCCAAGTATCTTTGGGCAATTTTTTCTTTAAGGGACTTGATCATTTTTAGGCAACTTTCGAAAGCGTCAACGAGGGACTATGATCATTTGATTGTTTTGTTTTTCCCAAAGAGACCTAACATGCAATATGGCCCATTATTGAAGGCAACAAGTGGAATACCCTAGGGGTGCAAGTGTGATTAGTGTTGTCCATTTTCATGCTTGTTTATCTTGGATTTAGGTCAAACTATTTTTGGTTAATTGATTTGCATACAAACCCTAATTCTAACATGGCATAATTAGAAAGCTTTAAAGTGCGAAAAATAAAGTTCCTAAGTTATTACAACACAATATATGGGAAGGGGGGTACAAATGTTCAAATGGGGGGTATTTTGACAAGAATTAAAACCCTAGACTATTACATCAAACTTGGAATTTTGCAAGGTATTTATTTACACAATATTCAAATAAAAATAAGATAAATATGCAAAATGCAAAAAAAGGTTTTTTATATGTATGTAAAAAGTATTTATCATGTATCAAATAAGCAAAAATAAAATCAATTAATTTTTTGGTATTTTTATGCATTTAGGGCAAAAACCCTAATTTTACAAATAAAAGTATTTATTGTATAATATATGCAATATTTATTAATTATTCACAAAAAATAAATAAAAGAGAAGTATATTTGTCAAAAAGGTATTTTTAATGTTGAATATTAATAAAAATAAAAATGTATATATTTTGTATTTTTTTAACCTAAGTATACTAATAAATATATATGTATTTGTATTATTTACTAAATATATTAAATATGTACAAAAAATAAAATATTTAATATTATTAAAAAAAAGTATATTTATTTATACAATGTTTTCAAGAGATAACATAAAATAAAAATCAGAAATAAAATATATTTGCATTATTTTTTTAGTTATTTTTAAATAATAGTATTTATGTATTAATTATGTACAAAACTAAAAGAAACAAAATAAATGTCAAAAAATGCAAAAAAATGTGAGAAAAATAATTTTAATGTTTTTTCATGTTTAGACAAAAATATAAAAACAAAATCAAAAGGAAAAAAATCAGAAATAACAAAGATATCTCAAAATGGGCCAGGGGGGTGCAACTGTAAAAGCATGGTGTGAAAAGGAAAAAACATTTCAGGCCCAGCCCATAACCTATCTTCTTCAACCTCCAGCAAGCCTTGTTCAAAAAACGCGCGTTTTGCACATTGATTCAAACATCCTGATTCCTGGACTTTCAGCACAAACTCATAACATGAAAGGTGTCAAGCATCAAGCCACGATTCCATACATATAAAAACTCATCTTAACTCTCAGAAATGAGAGAGAATTTTTCCATTCCTAATTCTAAACCTAACTTTTTATCAATGTTCAGAACTCAAATTCTCATAGCACATGCAAAATAAATGGAAAGTAAAGATATGTATAGCTTCAGGGACATGAGCATGACATTTTTCATTCACAAACTTAGAGCTAACTCTCCCTACATTGAGAGATAGAAGTTCATGAACTTACCTGTTCAGTTGGAATCGTGTCTGGCAATGGAGGAGCTTTCAGGGCAAGATAATGATTTGGATAGCTTGCTTGATGTCCAGGGATGCTATTCCAACCTTTAGTTTGCTTGGAAACCAAGAGAATCGTGCTATGGCACTTCAACTGCAAAACAGAAAAATGAAAATGGTGATGTTGGTTAGGGGTGTTACAGTCTGCTTCTAATGCTTTGGACAATTTGTATGGATGGTAGGGAAAGTGTTTGAAGTGTATTTGGCCAAGGTGCACGATGGAAATGAACTATGGAAGTCCAACTGCAGCTTATGCCCTGTTTTTGCAGTTTTAGGGTGATTCTGTGTTTGAGAAGGCAATGGAGATGGTTGGCTCGTGTTTTAGGTCAAGGTGGTTGTTTAGAATGTGTTTGACAAGTTTGCTTAAGCTTATCTTTGCTGAGATGAGAGTTGGGGTATGTTATGCAAGTTTTCTTCACCTTTAAGCAACAAAATGCTAAGTCCTTTTCTAGACTGATGGAGGCCCCTCTAATGTGCTGCTAAGCTTTCCCTTGATCAGTGAGATTAGCCTAATAACTTGTGCCAAAGAGATTTGCTGTGTACCTCTTGATTTGCAAATTGACATAAAGCCATACTTTTCTAAAATGGATAATTTGCTTTTTCTACTTATGGCTTTATTTTGCATACAATGCTTGAACACATAAAATAAGGTCTTGGCACAATGAGTTAGCATTAAATTTATGAGTGTGAATGAGATAAGGACCTGTAATCTAGCTTAAGGCATGCTGAGTTCAAAAAGTGCAAGGTTATGGACATGTAAATTGGTCATGAACAAAATGAGTTTTTTCCCATATTGCCAAATTCGATTCTCCCTAACCATGAGGTTGTTTGATGAGTTCTTGGACATTTTGGAAAGCTTGGAATGTGTACTACAATCCATCTTTATAATGCAAATTGAAATTCCAAGTGGAAGCATGTGAAAAGTTGCCATGAAGTTAGGCAAAAATCCTGCCTAAAATAGGTCAAAATTTTTCTAAGTTAAGAATGGTTTGGTACCCTTGTTCCAAAAATTGTAACTTGAGCTACAAGCTTCTTTTGAGAAAACTTTGTGAATCAAAGTTGTAGATTTTGCAATGGGCTACAACTTTCATGTTTTGACTTTTGCTTGAATCCAAATGAATCTTGGTGAGAAAGCGGGACAAAGTTAGGAAAAAATTAGGGTTTTTCATAACTTAGAAAAATTTTAAGTTATGAAAAATCTTCATTTCAAACCCTAATTTGTGATTCTTGATTTCTTGATGAACAAGTTTCATGATTTGGCATGTTTTGATGAAAAATGAATCTTGACACTTGATTTTGTCCAAAAAGCCAAAGTTTGACTTTTCAGTATACAGTCAAAAATTGATCAATTGACTGGAAAATTCAACTGTCAATCTTGTGCATTTGGGATCTTTTGAATTTGTTGAGCATGTCAAGACAATTACATTGGGTCCTTGAGTCCATATGTGAGCTTGGTTTGCCATTGGCTTGGTCAAACAGTCAAAAATTGCCTTTGTGCAGTCAAAACCCTAAAAATGACCATTTTGCCCTTTTGGTGATCTGATCAAATTTCTTGTGGAATTGTGATCCAAACTTGATCAAATGGTCCATATGAGTTCATAATGTTGATGTGGGTGAATTTCCATGAGGTTTGACTGTCAATTGGCCACAATTGACTTTTTCCCCAATACAACTGATTTCTAGGTCAACTGTCCAATTGACTGGGCAAAGGTTGGAATCAAGGCTTGAAACTTGGTATGTATAAACTTGGGAGTCCAACATGAAGCATGAAAGTCACCTTAGGCATTTTAGGTCAAAACATCCTTGTGCAAACACAAACCCTAATTTGGGTCAACAGTGCTAGGAGAAGTCTTGAGCAGAGGAAACCCTAACTGGATCTTGAGCTCCAAGGGCCTTGTGATGAGAAAATATTAAGAAAATGAGAGGGCAAATTTTGGGGTACAACAGTTGCCCCTGTTCAATCTTCTTGAATCCGAAGAGTTATATTGGCAAGTTTGCCTTTCGCGACTCGAGGGTAAAAGGAGATTGGACACTAGAGTGCCCTTAAATTTGCACTCGTCACAGCAATGGATGCGGGAATGGGCTTAGAGATGCCATTTGGAGATGGGCTTAAAGATGCCATCTGGAGGAGTGACAGAAACTTGTCGGGGATGGGCTTAAGGATGCCATCTGGAATGAGTATCAGGAAGGTGTCCATGTTTTGGACCATCTCCGAACTGGGGGTCTGAATAAGCAATAGATTGACATCCGTATCTGGAGGCATCCGTAAACTGTTTTCAGAGGTTGAGAAGAGTCTGAACAAGCGATAGATTAACATCCGTTGTTGGGAGGAATCCGTAAACTGTTTTCAGAGGTCTGGAGGAGAATCTGAATAAGCGATAGGTTAACATCCGTTACTGGAGAACCCGTGAACTGTTTTTAGAAGTCTTGAGGTTGAATAAGCAATAGAGCAGCATCCGTTGTTGGGAGCGTCCGTAAACTGTTTTCAAAAGTTGCATCTGAACAAGCGATAGATTAACATCCGTTGTTGGGAAGAATCCGTAAACTGTTTTCAGAAGTTGAGAAGAGTCTGAACAAGCAATAGGTTAACATCCGTTACTGGAGAACCTGTGAACTGTTTTCAGAAGTCTTGAAGTTGAATAAGCAATAGAGCAGCATCCGTTGTTGGGAAGCGTCCGTAAACTGTTTTCAAAAGTTGCATCTGAACAAGCGATAGATTAAAATCCGTTGTTGGGAAGAATCCGTAAACTGTTTTCAGAAATTGCATCTGAACAAGTGATAGATTAACATCTGTTGTTGGGAAGAATCCATAAACTGTTTTCAGAAGTCTTGAGAAGAATCTGAACAAGTGATAGGTTAACATCTGTTACTGGAGAACCCGTGAACGGTTTTCAGAAGTCTTGAAGGTGGAGGAGGAACCGGTGTAGGGTTTCCTGATGATGAGTTCGTGTAAAACTGCATCTGAATGCATCTGGAATAAGCATCAGAATGTTGCCATGTCTGGGTCACATATGAACTATTTCTAGAAAAAATCTCGGAAGATAATGATTTTTGCCTGTCGACTGATCTTACCTGAAAAGGTAAAGAGTTAGTGGTATGCAATGTCATGATGCATGATGTAATGTATGCTACACCAATGTTTATGTTATGAATGTGATGAATGCGCATGTAAGCTGGAGAGCTGTCTTGCGGAGGATAAATGAATCCTAGATGGCTGAAGATAAAAGCATCTTGACTGCTGCCGGGAAGAATGATTCGTTGGCTGTTGCTGGGGAATACCAGATCTTCAATCATTGAGGGGCCTCAGGGCCACCGCGGGGAATTGGAATTTCTCTGGTGACTTGCAGGGTAAGAGAGTTTCTGATGATTTTACTGGGGAGTTCAGAAACTGATAGGCTCATGATGGAAAGGTAGGGCTGGGCATCCTCAGCCTGGTGGGAAGTATCTCTGGGGAAAAGGTTCACTAGCTTGGTTCAGCTGGGGATACTGAAACTTGACTTTGAGGGGAATTGAGTTCTGACTGAGGAATGCGGACTTCACATCTGCTCCGGATTTCCTTTGAAAGGGTATCAAGATATCTAACCGTACCTTCAACTTACTAGTAATCATCTTTCTTGATTCATAAGGAAATGATTATGTTCACATGCATATGCCTATTTAACAAAACATTGGACGTTTCTCAAATAAAACATAAGTGCAAAAGAAAAGAGAAAAGGAACGACGCAAATTTCTGGAAAAGTATTTGTATTAACTTTCTATGAGTATATTTGTATAAAGGAGACAATCATCCTAGTGAGAGGATTTCTTCGTAAATATTGAAAAATTTATACAAAAGAAAGATGGCTATGTGAAATAATTCCATGGGATTCCATTCTACTATAGCCTTCACAACTCTGAATATCTGTCCATTCAATGCTTCGTCTGCCGATGGCTGGATTGATCAGAAACTTGGAACTGGTTGATGAAGAGATTATCCTTAAAGTGATCCGACGAGACATAGTCATACGCTTTAATTCCCTAACTTTTGCCTGAATCGCCCTTTCGGGTTTTCGATCCACCGGGAAACCCCTTTTTGCCCAAGCCGCCCTTTCGGGTTTTCGACTTGTCGGGTTATTTTATGCGTAGTATCTTTTGACTATGTCTGCATTCGCAGGGTGCGGTAAATCATCGCCGTCCATGGTGGTCAGAATCATTACACCACCAGAAAATATGCTCTTGATCACAAATGGTCCTTCGTTTGTAGGAGTCCATTTGCCCCTGGGATCACTTTGCGGCAAGATAATCCGCTTGATTACGAGATCTCCGACTTGATACACTTGACGTCTGACTTTCTTATTGAAGGCCTTGATCATTCGCTTTTGATACGTCTGAC
This sequence comes from Vicia faba, assembly GCA_948472305.1. Lineage (NCBI taxonomy): Eukaryota > Viridiplantae > Streptophyta > Magnoliopsida > Fabales > Fabaceae > Vicia > Vicia faba. The sequence goes on from OX451737.1 coordinate 652,373,462, forward strand.
CATGGCATACAGCAGCGAGTCACTTCTCGTCGATCAGATTGAGTTGATCAAGTCGGGTCTGAATCCAATCATCTTCATTCAAACATGCGTCCTTCATAATCCTTAGAGAAGGAATCTGAACTTCCATAGGCAGGACAGCTTCCATGCCATATACCAAAGAAAATGGGGTTGCCCTGGTTGAAGTACGTGCCGTCGTACGGTATCCATGCAGAGCAAATGGTAACATCTCATGCCAGTCTTTGTAAGTGACTGTCATTTTCTGAATGATCTTCTTAATGTTTTTGTTCGCAGCTTCAACAACACCGTTCATCTTCGGCCGATAGGGAGATGAATTGTGATGATAAATCTTGAACTGTTCGCACAATGCGGTGATCATCGTGTTATTCAGATTTGTACCGTTGTCTGTGATGATCCTGTCTGGAACACCATACCGGCATATGAGATTTTGCTTGATGAAGCGGGCAACCACATTTTTAGTAACAGAGGCGAAGGAAGCTGCTTCGACCCATTTGGTGAAATAGTCAATGGCAACCAGGATGAAACGATGTCCGTTGGATGCCGTGGGCTTGATCTCTCCAATCATGTCGATGCCCCACATTGCAAATGGCCACGGAGCTGTCAAAACATTGAGAGGAACCGGAGGGATATGAACTTTGTCAGCGTAGACCTGACATTTGTGGCAAGTACGGGAATGTTGATGGCAGTCAGCTTCCATGGTAGACCAGTAATAGCCTGCCCTTAGGATCTTCTTAGCCATTGTATGCCCACTCAAGTGGGTGCCAAATGTGCCGCTGTGTATCTCGGTCATGATTAACTCTGCTTCATCTTTGTCTATGCATCGGAGTAAAACACAATCATGGCTTCGTTTGTAAAGGATGCCGTTGCTCAGGAAGAATTTGGCAGCAAATTTCCTTAGGAACTTTTTGTCATTTGCGGAAGCTCCTTCAGGATAATCTCTAGTCTGGAGATACCTTTTGATTTCATGGAACCAGGGTTGTTCCACTACTTCTTCGGTATTAATCTCGTGACAATGTGCGGGTTCATCCATTCGCTCGATGGTGATTTGGGGAGCCTCGTTATCCCAGTTGAGTTTAAACATGGAGGACATTGTAGCTAGATCATCTGCTAGCTGATTCTCTTCTCGCGGGAAATGCTCGAAGGTAATTTGCTCGAAATGAGGCAACAATGTCAAGACATGTTCTTTGTATGGGATAAGATTAGGATGCTTGGTATCCCACTCTCCTTTGATTTGACTGATGACCAAAGCCGAGTCCCCGAATATGATCAAAGATTTGATCCCCAAGTCTATAGCAGCCTTGAGACCAAAGATGCAAGCTTCATATTCAGCCATGTTGTTTGTGCAGCTGAAGCAAAGTCGGGCCGTGAAAGGTGTGTGACAACCTTCCCGGGAAATGAGTACCACACCGATACCATTTCCAAGTGCATTTGAAGCACCATCAAAGTACAGGGTCCATCGGGATCCCTTTTCGGGTCCGTCATACGGTCCGTTACCTTCAATGTTGTCCAAATTCATGATGTCCTCGTCTGGGAAGTCAAATCTCATGGGTTGATAATCTTCGATAGCTTGATGAGCCAGATGATCAGCTAGTACACTCCCCTTTATAGCTTTTTGAGTGGTGTACTGGATGTCATACTCAGTTAGGATCATTTGCCATCTGGTTATTCTTCCAGATAAAGCAGGCTTCTCGAAGATATACTTGATAGGATCCATTTTGGAAATCAACAAGGTAGTATGAGTCAACATATACTGCCTTAGTCGGCGAGCAGCCCATACCAAAGCGCAGCAAGTTTTCTCGAGCAGTGAGTAGCGGGTCTCACAGTCGGTAAAATTTTTGCTAAGGTAATAAATAGCATGCTCTTTTCGACCAGACTCGTCATGCTGGCCCAAAACACACCCCATTGAGTTATCCAAGACGGTCAGATACATGATCAATGGTCTTTCTTCGACGGGTGGCATCAGAATAGGAGGTTCTAGCAAATACTCCTTGATCTTATCAAAAGCAGCTTGGAAATCGTCGTTCCATTCGACTACCTGATCTTTCTTCAATAGTTTGAAAATTGGCTCACAGGTAGAAGTCAGATGAGAGATGAATCTGACAATATAGTTCAAGCGCCCCAAGAACCCTCTAACCTCCTTTTCAGTACGGGGAGCAGGCATCTCTTGTATTGCTTTCACTTTTGCTGGATCGACCTCAATGCCTTTGTTGCTTACAATGAATCCTAGAAGTTTACCAGACCTAACTCCAAAAGTGCACTTACTTGGATTCAGCCTGAGTTTGTATTCCTTCAACCTGGCAAACAGCTTTTCTAGATGTTCAAGGTGCTCCTCCTCTGTTTGTGACCGAGCTATCACATCGTCTACGTAAACTTCAATCTCATGATGTATCATATCATGAAACAAAGCTACCATGGCGCGTTGATAAGTTGCCCCTGCGTTCTTCAGTCCGAACGACATCACCTTGTAACAGAAAGTACCCCATTGTGTGACAAAAGTTGTTTTCTCCATATCTTCGGGGGCCATTTTGATTTGATTGTAGCCCGAGAATCCATCCATGAAGGAAAACACTTTGTGCTGAGCTGTATTGTCAATTAAAATGTCAATGTGTGGTAGCGGAAAATCATCTTTGGGGCTGGCCCTATTCAAATCCCGGTAGTCCACACACATCCTGACTTTGCCATCTTTTTTAGGTACTGGCACGATTGTTAGCGACCCATTGAGGATAAGGTGTAACAGCCAGAAAGCCAGCGTCGAATTGCTTCATCACTTCTGCTTTGATCTTTTCATACATGTCAGGCCTCATTCGGCGAACTTTTTGTTTGATCGGTGGACAATCCTCTCTTGTGGGGAGACGGTGAACCACAATGTCTGTGTCTAAACCCGACATGTCTTCATAAGACCAAGCGAAGATTTCAACGTACTCATTTAACAACTGTATCAGGCGTTCCTTGACACTTGGTTCCAGATTGGCACCCACTTGCACCTCCTTCCGGTCTTCCTCGGTTCCTAAGTTGACAGTTTCCAATGACTCTTCGTGAGGTAAGATGGCCCTTTCCTCTTGCTGTAGAAGTCTGGCTAGTTCCCCCGGTACTTCACAACCTTCGTCATCTTCATACTCGGCTTGATTGACCAGATCTTCAGAGTTATTGAAGGATATAGCAGAATAGTCACCCATGGAATCCAGAGTGGATGGGTACCTGCATTTGTGAGTGTGGGTGTGTGTAAGGGATAGCCATCCTTAAACAAAAAATGCAAAAGGAAAGAAAATGAACACAGCAGTTTATCAAATGAAAAACTTCCAATGAATCATTAAACATGGCATATGGATATGAAGATAATCAAAACCCTTACAAATGGACCTACATGCCCCGGGCAAGGCATGAGGTAAAAAAGTAGTGTGCGGATTGTTCAAAAGTAATTATTACAGACCACAAGAAATGTTTGACAGATAAATTATTGGTTAATGAAAGTAATAGGGACAAAGTCTTTTGCCTCCCAGTTGCTTAGTCCTCCTTTGATAGTTGGGTAGATCCACTCTTCAATGTTGTCCTCTTTGTCCTCACCCTCCAAAGCGTTGATCCCGTAAGGAGAAATCTTGATTGGCGCTCTTTCAATCTTTGAACGGCGCATAGCTTTCTGGCCCGCGGCAGTAAATCCTAATCCAAATTTGTCTGTTTTATATGGAATATCAGGCAACTGCCCCCATGCTGAATTCTTCCCCTCCTTTATTGCGGCCTTCGCGTCTTCCAGAGATGCCATCCTGGCCATCTGCTTTGGTACTTCAGCTACCAACTTTGCTACTGTTATTTCAGGAGGGACTTCTTCGAAATGTTGGAATGGTGTCTCAATGAACTCACCCTCTACTTCCACATACCGGAAGGAGTTCAGGTGGCTGATCATATATTCCTCCTCACCATGGACGATTATGATCTTCCCCTTGACAGGATACTTCAACATTTGATGTAAGGAAGAGGTGACTGCCCCGACATTGTGTATCCAAGGCCTGCCCAACAAGCAAGAGTATGACGGACGGATGTCCATCACATAGAACGTAGATTTAAACACCTCAGTGCCTACCTTGATGGGAATATCAACCTCCCCATGGACCATCCTCTTCGAACCATCGAAAGCTCTGACAACAATATCACTCGGCTTCAGCTCTAAACCTTCACAATCTAGTCGGTCCAAAGCTTTCTTAAGCAGTACATTCAGCAAAGAACCCGTGTCGACCAAGACATGTGCGAGAGTAGTTCCTCGGCACTCGACTGAAATGTGCAAAGCATCATTGTGGTTTCTACCTTTAGGAGTTAGGTCGGCATCAGAGAAACCTAATCCATTGTCTGCAGTAAGGCTGGCCACGCAATTTTGGAATTGATCTGCAGAGGTTTCCTGGGGAACATGGGCTGCCTTTAGGAATTTTATCAAAGCTTTGGCGTGCGCTTCTGAGCAAAGTAGTAGTGCCAACATGGAGATCTTCGAGGGGGTTTGCCCCAGTTGTTCTACCACTTCGTAATCACTCCTTTTGATTATCTTCAAGATCTCTTCTATTTCTTTCTTGGAGGTTTCCGGGATGACCAAGGGTTGAGCCCTCGTCCTGACGAGCTCATCTTGGGTTCCCTTACCTTTGTCAGCAGAGGTAGGAGGGACGAAACTAGGAAAAACAACATCTTCAATCAATGGGGTTCTAGCGGAGAGTTTTATTGGTGCGGGAAGAACTTTGGCAGCAGATGAGGGTCCAAAGATTGCTTTTGGAGGGGCAATCTCTGGAGAAAATATTCTCCCGCTTCGGGTGATTTTGCTTGTGCCCGCAATGTTTCCAATGCTGGCTTCTTCTTCATCCGAGCTTCCTTCAGTTACTTCAACTTGTTTGATACCATGGTAGTAGACGTCACCGCCGTAGTTCCATGGTATTGACTTCTCAGAAATGTAGGGGACAGGCCCTGGCATTGTTATATTCAAAGGAACAGACTTCGTAGCTGGTGTAATCTTAACAGGCTTTCTGACGGCCTTGGAAAGATTGGCGTGAATGGTTATAATTGAGACATCTTCAGTATAGGTTGGAATAACAGAAACTTTTTCAAACAAACTTTGTCGACTGTCCATTAGGCCTTGGATGCCTTTCTTCAGTAACGGACAGTCAAACGGCAGAGAGTGACAACAGTAGCAATCTTCTTTACATCCCGAGAAAATCCCGGCCTTTAACAGATTCAACTTGATGGTTAACAACGGAGTCATCAGATCATTGACATCAACAACATACAAATCTTCTTCAATAGCATTGACATTTTGACCGTGCTTCAGCATCGGAGCAGATATCACATTCGGCTTCTCTAGAGCGTCGAACTCCACCTCTTTCGCCTCTATCAGGTCTTGGATTTTATGCTTGAGTGCCCAACAATCGTTGGTGTCGTGCCCGACACTGTCAGAATGGTAGGCGCATTTAGCATTAGGATGGTAATGCGGAGAGGACGTATTCACATTTTTTGGTGCCTCTTTGATAGTGGCGAGATTCAACTTTAACAGATGGGGAAGCACTTGCGCTGGCGTCATATTAATGCGGGTGAACTGCCATTGTGGCCGTTCCACCCGTTGTTGATTTGGTCTGGACTGGTTATAGCGAGGCTGCTCACTTGAAGGGTTTTGGATCATTACGGCCCCCACAGTCGGCCGGCGCTCAGTCTTCCCTACTCTTCTCTGAGAGTATACCACAGCCGTTTCTTTCTTGAAAGGTTTCTTCTCAACACTTGCAGCGGCACCCTTCTGTATCTTTCCTGACTTGATGCCGGCTTCTATCCTCTCCCCAGTTAATATCAGATCTGTAAATCCCGCGGAAGAATTACCAATCAGGTGGTTGAAAAATGGACTAGACAGGGTCCCCAGGAACATGTCAACCAGCTCACGGTCAGTCAAAGGCGGCTGCACCCTTCCAGCCAAGTCTCTCCATTTTTGTGCATACTCTTTGAATCCTTCGCCCGTTCCTAGTGACATACCCTGAAGTTGGGTACGCGTAGGAGCAAGGTCAGAATTGTACTGATATTGTTTATAAAAAGCGGTGGCCAAGTCTTCCCAGTTTCGGATACTGGCCCCATCCAGTTGATAGAACCACTCAAGTTGAGCCCCAGAAAGGCTATCCTGAAAGAAGTGAATCCAAAGGTTTTTGTCCGCGGTGTAAGGTTGGATCTTCCTTACATAGGACCTGAGATGCATTTTTGGACAGGACAGCCCGTCATACCTCACAAAAACTGGTACTTTGAATTTTGGGGGAATCACAATTCCGGCAACTAAACCCAAGTCTTCGAAATCCAAACCCGGCACTCTCTGCAGCTCCATGGCCGCCAACATGTCTTCTAAACCTTTGTACTTATCATCAGCCGGAGGGTATTGTTGATCAGAGTAGTCTTTATCCTCTTCAGCCTCCTCTTCTTCCATATCGGACTCGGAAGGTACCGCAACCGCACCCCCTTTACTGGTTCCCTCCTCAGAAGTAGGAGGAAATTCAAGCACTCTTCTGGCTTCTCCTTCAAATCTTCTCCCTAAAGTAGCCACCCCGAGTCTCTTTTTCTTCTTTTTCACTGGGTCTTTATTCCCCAGTAGGGCCTTTAGATCCTCCTGACCCTTAGCCAAGGTCATCAGGAGTTGCTGAAACTGTGCATTTTGAGCCTGCAAGTCCTTGACTGTTTGCTAGAGATCCATCTTACTGAAATAAACAGCAGACAGATTAGGAAACCTGGTGTGAGACCTGCTTATGCACATGATGAATGGTATGCTTATGTATGCAATGCATTCAAGGATTTAGAATATTCAAAATTGTTGTAAACAAAAGAGAACGCACGTCATATTAATAAGAAGAAATTTGTCAGTACATAAATGCCTCATGGGCCAAATATTACAAAACTTCTCAAGGTAAAAAGACGTTGCACATCCTCTTTGGTGAGATGTAGGTGTTGAGGGTCTCTTCCTCATGGAGTCGGCGGGTAAGCTCTAGAACCTTCTTATCGCTGGCGTAGAAGCTGGCTTCAAAAGTGTTCCGTTCCTCCTTGAGTTGGATCCAACTCTTCTGCATTTCCTCCCACGATGTAGGCATGTCAGGATATAGGATGGTGTAGGGAACCTCTCCTTCCTTGACGGGCTCTTTAATCACAGGGAGAACATGAGGATAAGGCATCAATAGACTCTGGGCTCGGGCTCGTACCCACTTGAGATAAGGCTCAAGAGGGATGGAGTTCTTGTGCCCCAGTGTCTTGCTATCAACCTTGTTGGGCATCCTCCAAGCTCTGATGAATCTTTGGCGAAGTCCTTGCGCATCGTTGTCGAAGTCAAAAACTAGGTCAGGAATCAACATGTCGTGAGGGCCATCCCTCCGTGCATATCCGAATTGCCTCAAAGCTAGGCAAGGGTTGTAGGTAATGCCCCCTCTAATGCCAAGTAATGGAACATTAGGGAACTCTCCACAACGATCGACGATGATGACATTTTCTCTGGACCGAGAACACCAATGTACATCAGAGTGAGTAAGAGTCATCAACCGTTGGGACCACCTTGAGCCTTGGTCATTCTTCAAGACAAATTGTGGAAGGTGCGAAATAAACCACCTTGCAAGGAGAGGAGTACAGCACATGAGAACACCCCTCTTTCTCATTGTTCGTGTGTAAAATGAGTGAAGAATGTCCCCAAGCAATGTTGGTATTGGATTTCTGGATAAGAAGATTTTGACGGCATTGACATCTACTAGCTGATCAGGATTTGGGAACAAGACCAACCCATAGATAAGGAGTGCCACAATTTCTTCAAAGGCTTGTAAGTCCAATGAATTCCAACATTCTTGTGCCTTCTCAAACAAGAATTTTGCTAAGAATCCTTTGACGCCGCTTCTGGTTTCCCAATACCCCTTGATGTCGGATGGCTGTAGATGTAATGCTCGGGCAACATCTTCAGGCTTTGGTTCCTTTTCCGTACCGTTGTAGGGTAGTTGATTAAGGATAGGAATTCTCAGGAGTTGAGAAAACTCCTCTAAAGTGGGTACCAACTGATAGTCATGGAAAGTGAAACAGTGGTGAAGAGGGTCAAAGAACTGGAATAGCACTTTCATCATGTCTTCTTCAATGTTGGTGCTGACTAGGCTGAGCAGTCTACCATGTCTTTCACTGAAGGATGAGCTTTCCAGAATCCTTGATGTGAGCTTCTTGAGTTGAGGAGGGATTCTCACAAGGTTGACTTGGATGGTTTTTCTTCGAAGAATTTCCATGACCTACAAAACAAGAACAAAGATGAAGATCTAAACCTTTGAAATGGTTAGTGAATGCATATGATGTTTTATGATGTTTATGATGTATGCACAAACATATGTACAAGCAAATCACACCAAACCCTAGTTTCAGGCTTGCATGAGGTTTCATAGGTAAGTACCCTCTTGAGTGTAGTTGGCTTAAAAACCTGTCCTATAAATAGTAACCGGGTTCTAAAGAGCTCAATATCATTGGGTTGTTTTCATTGTTCATTGTTTTGGTTTAGCCACTTAACTAGCGACCAAAATATTCCAAGAAAACAACCCTCAATGAGTGTAGTATCGAGTATCTACCAACTTCGGACTGCACCAAAGCCGGTCATCTCACTACCCCTAATGAAAGGCCAAGATGGTCAAGTAAGGTTCTAGGTCATTAGTGTTTAGTGACATCACTCAGCGGCCCCGTACTCTCCTTGATTGAACTCAAGGGTTACCGGTACTCACAAATATGTCGCACTAATATAGCTATTGCTTCAACCGTGTCGGTATACCCCGCACAGTTTCCACAACGTATTGCTATCTATGAATGTTTCCCCAAATCCGGGTGTAGGATTGCAAACCCAAACAAGAGAGCCAAGATATAAAGCAATCAAATCAAACAATTAGTCATGCAAGAGGGTGATCTAAGCCCTAAGGTTACTCCACTTAAAAAAGTCCCCAGCAGAGTCACCAGTTCTGTGATACGGTGGGAGAACTGACTAGGGTTTTGCGTTTGTTTTCGCAAATGTTTCGGTTGAGCAAGAGTCGCCACCGACTTTTTATTTTATCCTAAGGAAAGGTTAAAAAAGCACAGCAAAAACCTTTGAGATGTTTTCTTGGGTTCGGGGAGTAGATTATAGAAAGGGAAGGTATTAGCACCCTTTCTATCCATGGTTATCCATGGGCTCTTAGTTACTTGCTTAGATCAACTTGCCTTGGTTTTCAATTGTTTGAAATGGTGCTTTGTGCATGGTTTTGAAAATGTTTTGAAAAAGATGCCTTGTCTAGGCAACCCTTGTAACAATTCTTTACTCGAATGTTTTACAAAAGGTGTTTGTCTTTTTGAAAAGATGTTTCAAGGTTTTTTGAAAGTCATTTTTGAAAGTGTAGTGATGTATGGTTTGAAAAATAGGCAAGTGTTTTTGTTTTGCAAGTTGACAAATAACTAAGAGCTATCTACCCTAAAGTTCTCAAAGATCTTTGCTATGTTTTAACCCTTTTAACAATTTTGTTCCACCATTGCATTTGGTGGGCAATCTTGTGTTAGGATGTTAACGGGACGGGCACGGGTCATCGTTTTAGACCATGGTTGCAATGGTGCCAAGTATCTTTGGGCAATTTTTTCTTTAAGGGACTTGATCATTTTTAGGCAACTTTCGAAAGCGTCAACGAGGGACTATGATCATTTGATTGTTTTGTTTTGCCCAAAGAGACCTAACATGCAATATGGCCCGTTATTGAAGGCAACAAGTGGAATACCCTAGGGGTGCAAGTGTGATTAGTGTTGTCCATTTTCATGCTTGTTTATCTTGAATTTAGGTCAAACTATTTTTGGTTAATTGATTTGCATACAAACCCTAATTCTAACATGGCATAATTAGAAAGCTTTAAAGTGCGAAAAATAAAGTTCCTAAGTTATTACAACACAATATATGGGAAGGGGGGTACAAATGTTCAAATGGGGGGTATTTTGACAAGAATTAAAACCCTAGACTATTACATCAAACTTGGAATTTTGCAAGGTATTTATTTACACAATATTCAAATAAAAATAAGATAAATATGCAAAATGCAAAAAAAGGTTTTTTATATGTATGTAAAAAGTATTTATCATGTATCAAATAAGCAAAAATAAAATCAATTAATTTTTTGGTATTTTTATGCATTTAGGGCAAAAACCCTAATTTTACAAATAAAAGTATTTATTGTATAATATATGCAATATTTATTAATTATTTACAAAAAATAAATAAAAGAGAAGTATATTTGTCAAAAAGGTATTTTTAATGTTGAATATTAATAAAAATAAAAATGTATATATTTTGTATTTTTTAACCTAAGTATACTAATAAATATATATGTATTTGTATTATTTACTAAATATATTAAATATGTACAAAAAATAAAATATTTAATATTATTAAAAAAAAGTATATTTTTTTATACAATGTTTTCAAGAGATAACATAAAATAAAAATCAGAAATAAAATATATTTGCATTATTTTTTTAGTTATTTTTAAATAATAGTATTTATGTATTAATTATGTACAAAACTAAAAGAAACAAAATAAATGTCAAAAAATGCAAAAAAATGTGAGAAAAATAATTTTAATGTTTTTTCATGTTTAGACAAAAATATAAAAACAAAATCAAAAGGAAAAAATCAGAAATAACAAAGATATCTCAAAATGGGCCAGGGGGGTGCAACTGTAAAAGCATGGTGTGAAAAGGAAAAAACATTTCAGGCCCAGCCCAGAACCTATCTTCTTCAACCTCCAGCAAGCCTTGTTCAAAAAACGCGCGTTTTGCACATTGATTCAAACATCCTGATTCCTAGACTTTCAGCACAAACTCATAACATGAAAGGTGTCAAGCATCAAGCCACGATTCCATACATATAAAAAACTCATCTTAACTCTCAGAAATGAGAGAGAATTTCTCCATTCCTAATTCTAAACCTAACTTTTTATCAATGTTCAGAACTCAAATTCTCATAGCACAGACAAAATAAATGGAAAGTAAAGATATGTATAGCTTCAGGGACATGAGCATGACATTTTTCATTCACAAACTTAGAGCTAACTCTCCCTACATTGAGAGATAGAAGTTCATGAACTTACCTGTTCAGTTGGAATCGTGTCTGGCAATGGAGGAGCTTTCAGGGCAAGATAATGATTTGGATAGCTTGCTTGATGTCCAGGGATGCTATTCCAACCTTTAGTTTGCTTGGAAACCAAGAGAATCGTGCTATGGCACTTCAACTGCAAAACAGAAAAATGAAAATGGTGATGTTGGTTAGGGGTGTTACAGTCTGCTTCTAATGCTTTGGACAATTTGTATGGATGGTAGGGAAAGTGTTTGAAGTGTATTTGGCCAAGGTGCACGATGGAAATGAACTATGGAAGTCCAACTGCAGCTTATGCCCTGTTTTTGCAGTTTTAGGGTGATTCTGTGTTTGAGAAGGCAATGGAGATGGCTGGCTCGTGTTTTAGGTCAAGGTGGTTGTTTAGAATGTGTTTGACAAGTTTGCTTAAGCTTATCTTTGCTGAGATGAGAGTTGGGGTATGTTATGCAAGTTTTCTTCACCTTTAAGCAACAAAATGCTAAGTCCTTTTCTAGACTGATGGAGGCCCCTCTAATGTGCTGCTAAGCTTGCCCTTGATCAGTGGGATTAGCCTAATAACTTGTGCCAAAGAGATTTGCTGTGTACCTCTTGATTTGCAAATTGACATAAAGCCATACTTTTCTAAAATGGATAATTTGCTTTTTCTACTTATGGCTTTATTTTGCATACAATGCTTGAACACATAAAATAAGGTCTTGGCACAATGAGTTAGCATTAAATTTATGAGTGTGAATGAGATAAGGACCTGTAATCTAGCTTAAGGCATGCTGAGTTCAAAAAGTGCAAGGTTATGAACATGTAAATTGGTCATGAACAAAGTGAGTTTTTTCCCATATTGCCAAATTCGATTCTCCCTAACCATGAGGTTGTTTGATGAGTTCTTGGACATTTTGGAAAGCTTGGAATGTGTACTACAATCCATCTTTGTAATGAAAATTGAAATTCCAAGTGGAAGCATGTGAAAAGTTGCCATGAAGTTAGGCAAAAATCCTGCCTAAAATAGGTCAAAATTTTTCTAAGTTAAGAATGGTTTGGTACCCTTGTTCCAAAAATTGTAACTTGAGCTACAAGCTTCTTTTGAGAAAACTTTGTGAATCAAAGTTGTAGATTTTGCAATGGGCTACAACTTTCATGTTTTGACTTTTTCTTGAATCCAAATGAATCTTGGTGAGAAAGTGGGACAACGTTAGGAAAAAATTAGGGTTTTTCATAACTTAGAAAAATTCTAAGTTATGAAAAATCTTCATTTCAAACCCTAATTTGTGATTCTTGATTTCTTGATGAACAAGTTTCATGATTTGGCATGTTTTGATGAAAAATGAATCTTGACACTTGATTTTGACCAAAAAGTCAAAGTTTAACTTTTCAGTATACAGTCAAAAATTGATCAATTGACTGGAAAATTCAACTGTCAATCTTGTGCATTTGGGATCTTTTGAATTTGTTGAGCATGTCAAGACAATTCCATTGGGTCCTTGAGTCCATATGTGAGCTTGGTTTGCCATTGGCTTGGTCAAACAGTCAAAAATTGCCTTTGTGCAGTCAAAACCCGAAAAATGACCATTTTGCCCTTTTGGTGATCTGATCAAATTTCTTGTGGAATTGTGATCCAAACTTGATCAAATGGTCCATATGAGTTCATAATGTTGATGCGGGTTAATTTCCATGAGGTTTGACTGTCAATTGGCCACAGTTGACTTTTTCCCCAATACAGCTGATTTCTAGGTCAACTGTCCAATTGACTGGGCAAAGGTTGGAATCAAGGCTTGAAACTTGGTATGTATAAACTTGGGAGTCCAACATGAAGCATGAAAGTCACCTTAGGCATTTTAGGTCAAAACATCCTTGTGCAAACACAAACCCTAATTTGGGTCAACAGTGCTAGGAGAAGTCTTGAGCAGAGGAAACCCTAACTGGATCTTGAGCTCCAAGGGCCTTGTGATGAGAAAATATTGAGAAAATGAGAGGACAAATTTTGGGGTACAACACCGCCCTTTCGGGTTTTCAGCCTACCGAGATGCTCTTTTTTTCCTAATCCTCCCTTTCGGGTTTTCAACTTAGCGAGTTGTTCTTTTATTTCTTTAGGCGAAGTATTTCTTGACTGCGTCAACATGTTGAAAGTTTTGCTTAAAAGTCCAGGAATTGGGAGATAGAAAACGCGTGTTTGGCTTGAACAAAGGTGTTCTGAGGTTGAAGATGACTTGGTTCTGGGCTGGGCCTGTTTGACATTTCTTTTTGCACCATATTTTTACTTTTGCACCCCCTGAGCCCATTTTGCTTATTTTTATGATTTTTTGACATTTTCTTTTTTGTCCTGACTCATTTATTTTTTCTAACAATATTAAAAATATCAAAAATATTTTTCTCACCATTTTTGAATTTATTAGGCATTTATTTGGTTTTCTTTTAGTTTGTACATAAATAAATGAATACATATACTTTTATTTAAAATACTAAAATAGTGCAAATACATTTTTATACATTTTTATTTTGTTTTACTTTCTGAAAATATTTTATAGAAAAAATATTTTTTTTTATTAAATATTAAATATTATTAATTTGTATATATAATACATATTTAGTAAATAATACATATATATATTTATTAATATATTTAGGGTTAAAATGCAAAATACATACACTTTTTATTTTTATTAATATTTAAATATAAAAATATCTTTTGACAAATATACTTCATTTTATTTTATTTTTGTATACAATAAATAAATACTTGTACATAATAAATAAATAATGCATTTTATTTAAATAGAATTAGGGTTTAACCCTAAACATGAAAAAACTCCCAAAAATAATACTTTTCTTTTTGTTTATTTTGACACATAAAAATACCTTTTTTTTTTATACATACAAAAAACTATTTTTGCATCTTGCATATTTATTCTTATTTTATTTAAATTGTGCAGTTAAATAATTCAATATTGATGTAATAGTTTAGGTTTAAATTCCTTGTCAAAATCCCCATTTGAACATTTGTACCCCCCTTCCCATATATGGTTTTGTAATAGCTTAGTACATTTATTTTCGCACTTTATTGCTTTCTAATTATACCATGTTAGAATTAGGGTTTGTATGCGAAAAAACAACGAAAACAGTTTTGACCTAATTTCAAGATAAACAAGCATGAAAATGGACACACAAATCACACTTGCACCCCCTAGGGTATTCCACTTGTTGCCTTTCAAAATTGGGCCATATTGCATGTTAGGTCTCTTTGGGCTAAACAAACACAAATCAAATGATCATAGTCCCTCGATGACGCCTTCAAAAGTTGCCTAAACAAATGATCAAGTCCCTTAAAGAAAATTGCCCAAAGATACTTGACACCATTGCAATTATGGTCTAAACGATGACCCGCGCCCGTCCCTTTCACATCCTAACATGAGATTGTCCACCAAATACAATGGTGGAACAAACTTGTTAAAAGGGTTAAAACATAGCAATAAACCTTGAGAAATTTAGGAGTAGATAACCTCTTAGTCACTTGAATCAAACTTGCAAAAACAAAACACTTGCCTATTTTCTAAAACCACACCTCATAACACTTTCAAAACAACTTTCAGAAACAAATGAAAACCTTTTCAAAAGACATACATCTTTGTATACATCCCCACATGGATCATTACAAAGGTTGCCACCACATTGGCTTCTTTTCAAAACATTTTCAAACCCACACACACACAAGCACCATTTCAAACAATTGAAAATCAAAGGCAAGTGATCTAACCAAGTAACTAAGAGCCCATGGATAACCATGGATAGAAAGGGTGCTAATACCTTCCCTTTCTATAATCTACTCCCCGAACCCAAGAAAACATCTCAAAAGGTTTTTGCTGTGCTTTTTAACCTTTCCTTAGGATAAAATAAAAAGTCGGTGGCGACTCTTGCTCAACCGAAACATTTGCGAAAACAAACGCAAAACTCACAGTCAGTTCTCCCACCGTATCACAGATGCCCATGACACAAAGCTGTTATTCTCTTCTCTTCAATCAAATTCAATTGGTCAAACCTGTTCTGGACCCATTCAGCCTCTGTTAACTTGGCTTCCATTATCACACGCAACGAGAGAATCTCTACCTCAACAGGGAGTACAACTTCCATTCTATATACCAGGGAAAACAGTGTTACTCCTGTTGAAGTGCAGACAAATGTCCGATATCCATGCAGAGCAAAAGGGAGCATTTCATGCCAATCCTTATAAGTAACAACCATTTTCTGGATAATTCTCTTGATATTCTTATTAGCAGCTTCAACAACCCCATTCATCTTTGGCCTGTATGGAGACGAATTGTGATGGACAATCTTGAATTCTTCATACAGTTCTGTCATCATCTTATTGTTCAAATTCGAACCATTGTCAGTGATGATTCTACTCGGCACACCATACCGGCATATAAGATTGTTTTTGATGAAGCGCACAACCACCTGTTTGGTAACATTGGCATAAGAAGCAGCCTCTACCCATTTGGTAAAGTAGTCAATTGCTACCAAGATGAAACGGTGTCCATTCGAAGCTTTGGGTTCTATCATCCCGATCATGTCAATACCCCACATAGAGAAAGGCCACGGGGAGGAAATCACATTGATAAGTGTCGGAGGCAAATGGACCTTGTCTGCATAAATCTGGCATTTATGGCACTTCTTTGCAAATTTGTAACAATCATATTCCATTGTCAACCAATAGTAACCTGCCCTTAGCATCTTTTAGCCATCGAATGCCCATTAGCATGAGTGCCAAATGAACCTTCATGAATCTCATGCGTCAACATGTCTGCTTCGTGTCTATCCACGCATCTGAGCAAGACCATGTCATAATTTCTCTTGTATAACACATTTTCACTGAGGAAGAAACTGCATGCCAATCTTCTCAGTGTCTTTCTATCTTTCCTCGACGCACCAAATGAGTATTCTTGAGTCTGAAGGAAATGCTGGATGTCATAATACCAAGGTTTTTCATCTGCTACCTCCTCTGTCGTAAACACATGAGCAAGCCTATCTATCCGTCAAACTGTAATACGAGGTATATCATTCCGAGTATTCACTTGGTACATGGAAGCCAGAGTTTCCAGAGCATCCGCCATTTGATTTTCATCTCTAGGAATGTGATGGAATTCAACTTTATTGAAGTAGGGTAGTAATCTTCTAGCATAATCTTTGTAAGGGATCAAGCCAGGGTGACGAATATCCCATTCTCCTTTAATCTGATTTATTATCAAAGCTGAATCACCATACACATCTAGAATTTTGATTCTGAGATCAATAGCTTCCTCAAGACCCATGATGCAAGCCTCATATTCTGCCATATTATTAGTGCAATCAAATGTTAACCTAGAAGTAAAAGGAATGTGCGATCCATGAGGAGTGACGATCACAGCACCAATTCCTTTACCATAAGCATTCACCGCTCCATCAAATACCATACTCCAACGAGATTCAGGGTCGGGGCCTTCCTCAGGCAATGGTTCATCATAATCTTTCACTTTCAGGAACATCACATCCTCATCAGGGAATTCATATTCTGCAAACTGATGATCTTCCACCGGCTAGTGAGCAAGGTAATCTGCTAACACACTACTTTTGATAGCTTTTTGAGTGCGGTACTCAATATCATACTCAGATAATAACATCTTCCAGCGAGAAATTCTCCCAGTAAGAGCAGGCTTCTCAAAAATATACTTGATTGGATCCATTTTGGAGATCAACCAAGTGGTATGATTCAACATATACTGTCGCAAACGCTTTGCCGCCCAGGCCAAAGCACAACACGTTTTTTCTAGCATGGAATACCGTGACTCACAATCAGTGAACTTTTTGCTGAGATAATAGATGACGAACTCTTTCTTCCCTGTTTTATCCTGTTGTCCCATAATACAACCCATGGATTTATCTAACATTGTTAGATACATAATCAACGGTCTTCCTTCTACGGGAGGGAGCAAGATAGGAGGTTCAAGAAGATACTCTTTAATACTCTCAAATGCCCTTTGGCAGTCATCCGTCCATACACAACCTTGATCTTTCTTTAACAACTTAAAGATCGGTTCACACTTTGCAGTCATGTGGGAAATAAATCTGGAGATATAATTCAAACGCCCGAGGAAACCCCTTACCTGCTTTTCAGTTCTTGGTGCTGGCATTTCTTGAATTGCTTTGACTTTTTCAGGGTCAACTTCAATTCTCTTCTGGCTAACAATAAAACCCAACAATTTCCCCGATCTAACTCCGAAGGTGCATTTATTAGGATTCAAGCGGAGATGATACTTCCTCAAACGCTGAAACAACTTCAACGAATCTTTTATATGCCCTTCTTCAGTTTTGGATTTGGCAATCATATCATCAACATATACTTCAATTTCCTTGTGCATCAGATCATGGAATAGGATTGTCATAGCCCTCTGGTACGTTGCACCAACGTTCTTCAACCAGAAGGGCATCACTCTGTAGCAGAATGTTCCCCAAGGTGTGATAAACGTTGTTTTTTCCATGTCCTCTGGAGCCATTCTTATTTGATTATACCCAGAAAATCCGTCCATGAACGAGAATACCTTGAATTTTGCTGTGCTGTCCACTAACATGTTAATGTGAGGCAATGGAAAATCATCTTTTGGACTAGCTTTATTTAGATCTCTGTAATCTACGCATATGCGGACTTTTCCGTCTTTTTTCAGTATTGGGACAGTATTGGCAATCCATTGAGGATACACTGACGTCACAAGAAAACTAGCATTGATCTGCTTTAGGATCTCCTCTTTGATCTTTACTGCCATATCTGGGTGGGTTCTTCATAACTTTTGTTTAACTGGCGGACACTTTGGCTTCAACGGCAAACGATGCTCAACAATGTCTGTATCTAGACCAGGCATATCTTGATAAGACCAAGCGAAAATATCCACATACTCTTTCAACAGCTCAATCAACCCGCTCTTTACATTAGGATGCAATGATGCTCCAATCTTAATTTCCTTCGGATCTTCTTCTGAACTCAAATTAATCACTTCCAAAGGCTCCTTATATGGCTGAATGGTATTTTCCTCGTGCTCAAGCAACCGTGAGACCTCTTCTGGAATCTCATCATAATCTTCTTCTTCAGCCCCAAACACAGGACAATCAAAGTTAGGAGAGGGTGCAGGGTCATTGTATTCAACGGGTTTTTTAATTAATCCGCACATGTGATTTATGATTGCTTTTAGAAACTGACACATATAACAAGTGATCATGCAGATTAATTTTCAGTTATTATTTATTTTGAAAGGTTTTTTTTTATATTACCATTTCCCAAGAAAAAGCAGAAAATAAAGACATATTTTTGGAAGCAAAGACAACTTTTATTAATGATCTTAAAAGTCAAAGCAAACAGATAAGTCCATACAATACTTTCAACTTGGGCAGAGTGAAAGCTTTTCAAAAGAAAGAAACAAATTAACAAAATAAATTACTTTGAAATATGTATGCAAGAAGGAACATCAATGGTGACCCATTTCTAAACTCGGACTCCATGCGTCACATAATTCGGTACTTCCTGCTCTGCTTCATCCTCTTCAACAACATTAATTCTAGAACCAATTGGATGGAGGTAGCCTCCGCTGCAGAAAACATCATGATAATTGTTCACAGAAGAATTTGACTTCAAACCTTCGCCTTTGCCAATCTTCGAAGAGAAACCCAAACCAATTCTATTTTTGTTCACGGGTGGATCCACAAGTTGTCCCCAAACTGCATTATGACCATTGCGCACAACCTGCTGCACGTCCTTCAGCGAAACCACAAAATTCTCATTCCTCCTTATGTTGTCAATAGATAGGGCTTGGAACTAGGTTCCAACAGCAGCCTCATCCGCTTCTACAATACTGAAAGAGGATAGATGGGATATCAACAATGCCTGCTCCCCATTTATAATCACTACCTTCCCTTCGCGCACAAACTTTAGCTTCTGATGCAGAGTTAAAGTGACAACCCCTGCTTCGTGTATCCATAGCCGTCCAAGCAAACAACTATATGCGGGAATAATGTCCATAACCTGGAAGGTTATTAAGAACAAATGTGGTCCTATATGGATGGGCAAGTCCACTTCACCAATGACAGATTTCCTCGACCCATCAAAAGCCTTCACAATGATGCCACTCGGGCGCATAGATTCTCCTTGATACTTTAACTTCAAGAGGGTACTCCTCTGTATAACATTATGCGCGGATCCATTATCATTTAGCACATTGGACAGCAAATCATTCTTGCAGTTCATAGATATGTGGAGGGCCAAGTTGTGATTCCTCCCTTCATCTGGTAACTCATCATCACAGAAGCTCAAATTGTTACATGACGTAATGTTTCCAATTACGCTGCTGAATTGATCTAACGGCATGTCATTCTCCACAAAAGCTTGGTTAAGTACTCTCATCAGTGATTCTCTATGAGCAGAGGAATCCATCAGCAAAGCTAAGATAGATATCTTGGAAGGAGTCTACAATAGCTGATCCACAATTTTGTAGTCGCTCATCTTAATTATCTTCAAGATATCATCCAATTCTTTCTCCAATGTATCTCCACTAGTCTCTCCTGTAGCCTTCTTAGGCGCATTCTTCTTAGCAGTTTTCTTTCCAGCAACAATATCTATTCGAATAACCGGCGCAAACACACAACCCCTACGGGTCACCCTGCTATTATCAGCTATATTTCCAACATCTAGCATTGGCTGGATGGGAATCTCCACCCATCTTCCAAGATTATAGCATTGTATTTGTAAGGCACAACCTTATCTGATTCATAGGGAACATGACCTGGTAAACTAATTACCAATGGGGTAACAACTGGTTTGCTATGGTACTCCAGCTCAAGATAAGTGGGTGCACCAAAACAAGGTACAATGACATTCACCCCTTCCTCAACACAATCAGCCATCAAAAAGTCATTTCTGGCAAACAAATCTTCGTCTGAAGAGAAATACTCATCTGCGGAGGCATACTCTTCCTCTGACTCTTCTTCCATCAAACAAACTTCAACCATATCAATCTCATGATAATCATCTCTCTGACCTGTGATCTTGATAGTTCCATTGTCTAACAGCAACTGAACACCTTCTTTCACAATAGAACATCCTCGGGGATTTCGACAACAAACTATGCCAGATCCATATTGGTGTTCCACCTGACCAGCAGTACGACAAAAGGTAGCATGCAACTGCACGAGATCCTTATTCAAACGATCCACATCAAAAATTCTGAATTCACCCGGACATCCTGAAACCATATTCACTTCCTCTTCATATTCTTCCCTAGGCCTGATTATATGGATTAAACCTTCATCCATCATCTCCTGTAAATCAGCCTTTATCTTCTTGCAACCATGTATATTTGTACTACAAATAGCACAACCGGCATGGTCATGCGTATAATAACTGAATTCACAGAGGTCTGCGTGCATCTTCACCAAATCTCCTCTAACCAGATTAATATCAAAAATTCGAAAGTCGCCTGGACAACCGGCTACCATATTTACAACATTCACTCCCCCGTGCTTGGGTAGAGGATTGTCTTTCACATTAGGTCCCACGTCCTTGAAAGATAAAATTCCAGACTTCACCAACCTTTGCACTTCAGTCCTCAAAGGATAATAATTCTCAACACTATGCCCTGGTGCTCCCTGATAAAAGGCACACGTCTGTTCTGCTTTGTAATACCAAGGCAATGGTGATGGTACAACGGGAGGTGGTCGCGTCTGGACCAACTTCTTCTGAATCAATGCTGGTAGTAGCTCTGCATAGCTCATGGGAATATGGTCATAGTTCTCCCTTCTCTGATTATACCCTTGGTTCCCCTGCTGGGACGGTCTCTGATAAGCAGCAGTATTCAGAGCGACATTCATAACAGGAATAACTGAGGCGACTTGCTGATGACGCTGATAATTCTTTCTAGGAGCGTTTACCCTTCTCTCCTTCATAACAGCATTGGTATCCCCCTCTTTCTTCTTGGTAAATCCATAAGCTTTCTTTTTCACACTTCTGGATCCTTCACCCTTTGTCAAACGGCCTTCTCTTACTGCCTCTTCTAGGCGGACACCCATTCCTACCATCTCTGTAAAATCACTCGGGGCACTTGCTACCATTCTTTCGTAGTAGAAAGCGCCTAGCGTCTTCAGAAAAATCTTAGTCATTTCTTTCTCTTCCATGGGAGGAATCACTTGTGCAGCCACTTCGTGCCATCTCTGTGCATACTCTTTGAATGATTCTCTGTATTTCTGAACCATGGCCCTAAGGTGGTCACGGTCAGGCGCCATGTCCACATTATACTTGTATTGTTTAATGAATGCTTCTCCCAAGTCATTAAAAGTATGGATGTTGGCGCTGTCCAAGCTCATATACCATTTCAACGCTGCGCCGGTCAGACTATCATGAAAAAAGTGAATCAGGAGACGCTGATCATCGGTGTGGGTAGACATTCTTCTTACATACATCACCAAATGAGCACGAGGGCAAGTGTTGCCCTTGTACTTATCAAACTCCGGGACCTTGAACTTAGCAGGCACTTTAACATTCGGGACCAAACACAGCTCATTCACATTCTGCCCAAATAACTCTTTTCCCCTAAGAGCCTTCATCTCTCTTTGCATTCTATCAAACTGCTCTTGGAAACCATCCATTCTGTCATAAAGACCCAAGTCTTCACTCGGCGGAGGGAAAGGACGACACATATCCATTAACAAACGGAACCAAATTCACCGAAGGAGGTGCAGCAGGAACAATATGCACCACATGAGGTGCAGGAGTAACAACAGTCTGAACCATTGGAGCATCTTGAGGGCCAAGATTGAAACCTTCAGGTGTGAAATTCTCTGGCATTTCCCACGGATAACCCTGAGGTATACGGTTTTGAACAATAGCCGGAGTAGCGGATACAAGAACAGTTGGAACTTCAGCATTTGCCCTTATTGGTTGAGGTTGAACACTCGGTGACTGATTCTGAGCAGCCACCAGAGCTTCCATCAGAGTAGTCAAGTTGGCCAAGCTAGCCTTCAAAGCAGAAACTTCTTCGCGCAGCTCACGATTCTCCTGTTCTAAGTTGTCCATCTTCTTCTTGAAATTAGCTCGAGTGTTGTAGTGATGAGTCAGCTTACTGAGTGAAGCAAAGAAACTGAGTAAGACACCTGGATATGCATGACAAATGCAAGAAATATGTGCAATATGATGCATGATATGCAATGCATATGATTATTTTCATTTTATCATTTAATATTTCACGAGATTTAAGATTTATAGACACATTGCAAACATCAAAGTAATAAAGCTTTTGAAATACTGAAAATTTTCATTATAATAACTTCAAAATGGATTACAAATTTCAATGATCCCAAGTACAAGATGAAAATACAATTTAAAATCCTGAGAAGAAGAACTAATGGAGATCAATCTGTATGTTGGCACTTCCCTGTGAGCCTGGCGATCTGAGCTCTCAACCTCTGGTTTTCTTCCACATGTCTGATAGAAACTCCCTTCCAATCATCTGAAGCAGGAAGTGAGTAATCAACACCTGTTTGAGGCTGAGGAGAAAATAAATCCCCTTTCCTCTCCATAGACTCCATTGCTCGACTCTCAAGGATCTTGATCAAATCATCTCTCTCCTTTAGGTCTACTCTGTAGGAACTCTCTAAAGTCTGGAACTTGTTCTTCCAAGCATCCTTTTCCTGTTGCATCCTAACCAAAGCAAGCTGAAGCTCTTCCAGATCATCTAATACAGGAGGAGTGGTCTTCACAAACAAATCAGGCATGGGTGTCTCCCGAGTATACGACATCTTCAACTGAATGGCTCTTGATCGGACCCACTGAAGATATGGCTCCAAAGAAACAACACCTCTAGGTCCCAAATCCTTCCTACCCTTCTTATGAATGTGACGCCAAGCCTTTGCAATCTTCTCCCTAGCTTCCCTGTGGTCTTCTTCTTCCTTCAGAAAGAAACTACTCAAATGAATACTATTTGGTTTATCCCTCATCGGATAACCAAGCTGTCGCTGTGCAAGAACATGGTTATATATAATTCCTCCCTTTGTACCAAGAAGAGGCACATTGGGGAAACTACCACAACTGTCAATAATCTCCACATCCTGATAAGCTCGATGATACCAATCAATATCCGAGTGAGTAAGTGCCATGATCTTAGGAGCCCAACAAGGTTCCTTCTTGACATCCCAAAAAGCATCAGATTGAGGCATATGAGAGATAAACCACTGGTACAACAAAGGCGTGCAACAAATAATCATTCCCCCATGATAGGAACTCTGAAGATGAACAGAGTAATAAGCATCACCCAACAGTGTAGGAACCGGGTTTCCAGTCATGAAAATCCTGATAGCGTTAATGTCGACAAACTTGTCCACATTAGGAAATAAGAATAATCCATAGGCGAGTAAAGCAAAGATGGCCTCAAAAGCAACCGTACTCTTCATACTGGAAAAGTAACGAGCTTATCATGCTTGCCTGTGTGAATACTTGTGGTGTGCTTCATCATAGCATCATGCCATCATACCATTGCATGCATCCTGTATAAAGGACTAACCCATTTCAAAGACAAAAAAGTTTCATCTTTGCTCTGTTTTGTAGGACATCATGATGCCCGTGCGTAGGAATACTATCCGGCTCAACTTTGTTCAACCACCAACTTTGCTCAAGGATTTGGTTGGTAGGATTCCAAACACCTCCTCCTTCATCAACATGCATGGTTCTCTCCTTGGCTTGATCACTGCAAAATGGGACCAACAACTGATAAGTGTTCTGACCCAGTTTTATGACCCCCTGTATCATTGTTTCACCTTTCAAGACTTCCAGCTGGTTCCTACCCTGGAAGAATTCTCTTATTTGCTTGGGATCCCTGTCTTGGAGAAAACTCCATTCACTGGTTTGGAAAAGACTCCTAGGCCTGAAGAGGTTGCTGCAGTTCTCCCCTTGACCAAAGAAGAGGTATTGGCTAACTGGGAAACTAGAAGTGGAGTTAAGGGCTTTTTGGTCAAATTTATGGTTGGCAAAGCTAATGATTTCTGGAATGACTTGGACTTCAAGGCGTACGAAGATATTCTGGCTCTTTTGATCTATGGTCTGGTATTGTTTCCCAATCCTGACACCTTTATCAGTATCCATGCCATAAAGATCTTCATGTCTCGGAACCCTGTACCCACTCTTTTGGGTGATATCCTGCAACAACTCTATGCTCGTACTGCCCGAAAGCGGGGAACTCCATGGTGTTGTGCTCCTTTGTTAGTGAGGTGGTTTATTTCGCACCTTCCTTAGTTCGTGCTGAAGAATGAAGAAGGAAAGGGTTGGGCTCGAAGGTTAATGTCTCTCACTGATAATGACATCACTTGGACTCTCAGAGGTTTGGATGAGGTAGCTGTTATTGATCGTTGCGGAGAATACCCTAATGTTCCGTTGATTGGTATCCAAGGAGGAATCTCTTATAATCCATGCTTAGCTCTCCGCCAGTTTGGAAGAGCCAGAAGAGTTGGGCCTCATGAAATGTTGGTTCCTCACTTCCATTTTGAGTTTCAGGCAGACAGTGACAAACTACGCCATGGATTCATTAAAGCTTGGGACAGAATTCACAAAGCTGACCCACATGAGTTAGGGCCAAAGACTTCTTTACCAATGGAACCCTTTTGCAAATGGGTCCGCATCCGTGCTCAGAAGTTAGGTATGCCGTACGAAGCTGTTAGACCTATCATTTTTGAATCTCCTGACGAAGATGGGGTTCCTCCAACTATCCTCCCTCCTCAGATGCCTACTGATTTTGACACAATGAAGAGATCTTGGGCGCAGCTAAAAGAAGAACGGGATTTCTATCGGGAAAAGTTCAACGAGCAGGAACGGAAGATCCAGAGGCTGACTAAGCAATTGGAGGAAGAGCGGGTCCTGAACAACTACATCAACATTGAGAAAAGGAGGCCATGGGAGCACTGATGGGCTTTGGATATTTCCTTTTATAGCTTGTATTTCCTTTCCAGTATTTTTCATTCCTGTAATGCCTAAGGGCAAGTTGTTGAACAATTAAAATTTTAATCTAATGAAGTGTGTTTCCCTTTTTGTCTACAAAGTTGAATCTTGTTTGTCTTTGAAAACATAAAACATACGCATCTCATTGCACCATATGCATAGCAGGTACCCTATTTCACAGGTTGCTTAATCTTCTTCGCTGTTTATTTGAACAGTCATCATGAATCCAGACTCATCCAGTGAGCAAGCAATCAAGGCCCTTCAGGCCCAAAGTGCCCAGTTTCAAGAGATGGTCCTGAGCCTGGCCCAAGGTTAGCAAGAGTTGAAGACCCTACTCCGGAAGAAGAAGAAGAAAAAGAGGACTGCGTTATTCAACACTGGACGCAGATTTGGGAACACACTCCATAATGAAGCTGATCCAACTACTTCTTCTGCTGAGAAAGACAGTCCCCAAGGGGGAGGAGCTCCTAGTCCTGCAGTCTCTGACAACGAGACGGACTACAATGACGAACAATACCCACCTGCTGCTGACAGATTCAAGCAATTGGAGGACCGCTTGAGCGCCATGGAGATTCAGAATGTGCCGGGGATGGATTTCGGAGATTTGGGGTTATCTTCTGGGGTAGTAATTCCACACAAGTTTAAGGCGCCTGCCTTTGCCAAGTATGATGGGGCCTCCTGTCCAAAGCTGCATCTAAGGTCGTACGTAAGGATGATCCAACCTTACACGACAGATAAGAACCTTTGGATTCACTTCTTCCAAGATAGCCTTTCGGGGTCACAGCTTGAATGGTTCTACCAACTAGATGGAACTAGCATCCGACACTGGGAAGATTTGGCAACCGCATTCTACAGACAATATCAATACAATTCTGATCTCGTTCCTACGCGTACCCAACTCCAGGGTATGTCTCTAGGAACGGGCGAAGGGTTCAAAGAATATGCACAAAAATGGAGGGATTTGGCTGGCAGGGTGCAGCCTCCATTAACTGATCGTGAGCTGGTTGATATGTTCCTAGGAACTTTGTCTGGTCCATTTTTCAATCATTTGGTTGGTAACTCCTCCGCTGGGTTTACGGATTTGATTCTGACGGGAGAGAGAATTGAAGCTGGCATCAGGTCAGGAAAGATACAAAAAGCTGCCTCCCCAAGTACTGAGAAGAGGCCGTTTAAGAAAGAAGCAAGTGCCGTCTATGGTCCTAGAAGACAAGTCAGGCCAGAAAGTCGCCAAGCCGTCAATGCTTTGGTCATTTCAAAACCTGTTGCTGCTCCTCAGCAGTACAATCAACAAAGAGGTGAAAGGCCCAAGAGACAGTATACTCGGTTGAGTATGACCTTGTCACAAATTTTACCGCAACTGTTATCAACCAACTTGGTGACCGTCAAAGAAGCTCCTAAGGTCGTGAATACTGCATCTCCTAAGTATAACCCAAATGCCCGTTGTGCTTATCATTCCGATAGCCCTGGGCATACTACTGATGATTGCTGGGCCTTGAGAAACAAAGTGCAAGATCTTATCGACGCGAAGGAAATTCAGTTTGAGGCGCCTGAGAGGCCAAATGTTGTAACTGCTCCTATGCCCCAGCATAGAGTAAATACCATTGAGGAAGAGTTGTATGCTGTTTCGGTGAATGATGTTGCTACCCCTCTTTTGACTGTTAAGAGGAACTTACTACTAGCCGGTTTATTTCCGGGTTGTAGCAAGGGTTTCCTCCTGTGTGCTGTTATCCCTACCGGTTGTCCGCTGCTGAAATCAGGCATCCAAAGCCTGGTGGATAGCAAGGAAATTCTGTTCAAGAAAACTGTTGTTCCGTTTGTCTCCGTTGATGAAATATCTGTTGTCACAATTTACAATCCTGCCAAAGCTCCCATGAAGAAACCAGTCCAAATTATGTCTGTTGCACCCATTACTATTACTGTTCTGGGGCCTCTCCCCTATGAGTCTGATAAAGCGGTCCCATGGCATTATGGGGCCGACGTGTATGTGCTTGGGGTGAAGCAGGAGTTCAACACCAATACCAGTATCAGTAACATCACTGGTGCCGCCAAGATTACCCGCAGTGGCAGGCTCTTCTCGCCTGACATTGCACCGCCAGTTATCCGAAAACCTCTCACCATCACACCCGCAAGTGTGCATGTTCCGAATCAAGTTCTTGTGTCTACTACTGCCGCCGAGTCCTCCGATACTCGGGGCAAAGAAGTTGCTACCAATTTGCCTGCCAGGACGGAGGCACCAAAAAAGACTGCTGTGGAAGCCTCCCAACAAGAAATGGAGGAAATTCTTAAAATCATCAAAAAGAGTGACTTTAATGTTGTTGAACAGTTGGGGCATACCCCCTCCAAAATCTCTATGCTATCATTGCTGCTATGCTCAGAGGCCCATGCAAAAGCCCTGATTTCATTTCTGAAAACGGCCCATGTGCCGCAAGAGACCTCTGCAGATCAATTCACCGACTGTGTGGCTAATTTGACAGCTGACAATGGATTGGGGTTCTCGGATGCTGACCTCACCGCCAAAGGGAAAAATCATAATGATGCCCTGCATGTTTCCATAGAATGCAGGGGCACTACTCTCGCACACGTATTGGTGGATACCGGTTCTTCCCTGAATGTTTTGCCCAAGAAGGCATTGGACCGTTTGGATTGTGAGGGTCTGGAGCTGAAACCTAGTAACATCATTGTTAGAGCCTTCGATGGTTCTAAGAGGATGGTGCATGATGAAGTAGACATCCCTATTCGTGTAGGTTCCCAAGTCTTCGACTCAACGTTCTATGTAATGGATATTCGTCCATCTTACTTCTGCTTGTTGGGTCGACCCTGGATTCACAAGGCTGGGGCAGTAACATCCACTCTACACCAAAAGCTCAAATACCCTGTCAAAGGGAAGATTGTTACTGTGCAGGGTGAGGAGGAATACATGGTTAGTCACTTGAATTCATTCCGGTATATCGAGATGGATGGGGAGTTTATTGAAACCCCCTTTCAGCATTTTGAGGAGGTACCCCCAACGTTGGCATCGGCTGAGGCAGTGGTTGAAGAAGACTTTCCGTTGAAGATGGCGTCCTTGAAGGATGCCCGGGCTGTAATCGAGAAAGGCAATTGTGCTAATTGGGGTCAACTTCCTGACTTCACTCAAAAGAATGACAAGTTTGGGCTGGGCTTTACGGCAGAGGCTCAGAGGGCTGTGCGCAAAGAAAAGATCAGAAAGGCTCCGGTGTTTATCTCCAACCCAAGGGTGAATGCTATCGAGGAAGACGTAGAGGAAGCATAGTTTGACAGTTGGATCTATCCCACCAC
The DNA here is from genome assembly GCA_948472305.1 of Vicia faba. NCBI lineage: Eukaryota > Viridiplantae > Streptophyta > Magnoliopsida > Fabales > Fabaceae > Vicia > Vicia faba. Next base: position 652,401,874 of record OX451737.1, read on the forward strand.
CAGCAACGGACCAAGCAACTGGACGGCAAAGGATTTTACACCTATCACATTTGTCACGCAGTAATTAACTCTTTTGATTTCCAATTTGTAACAAACAATATGTTAAAACTTTATTGGCTCGGTGTCCTACCCGGGGCATCGTAGCTCCATTTGTGAGGGCTTTTTGTATGACATTTCCATATATCATCAATCAAAACATTGGACGTTTGTTGCATTTCAAATCTTGTGCTCTTTTTCTTTCTGTGTTATATATTGCAAAACAACTATATTTACACACACTCACTCATACAGGTTTCAATCCACTCTGGATCTCACTGGTAACAACTCTGCTACCACCAGTTGTGACTTCGAGAATCCGATCAACTTGGCCGAAGACGAAGGTGAAGATGATTGCGAAGTGCCTGGTGAACTCGCAAGACTGCTACTCCAGGAAAAGAGGGCTATTCAACCCCATGAAGAGCCGGTGGAAATAGTGAACCTGGGTACTGAGACAGATAGGAAAGAAGTCAAGATCGGTGCCAATCTAGAGCTCAGTGTGAAGCAACGATTGATCCAGATGCTACATGATTACATGGAGATCTTTGCTTGGTCCTATGAAGACATGCCTGGTTTGGATGCCGACATTGTAGTTCATCACCTGCCAACCAAGGAAGACTGCCCTCCGGTAAAGCAAAAGATCCGCCGCATGCGTCCAGAGATGTCCGAAAAGATCAAGGCTGAGGTTATGAAGCAATTCGATGCCGGGTTTCTAGCAGTAACTTCTTACCCTCAGTGAGTTGCCAATGTGGTGCCAGTGCCGAAGAAGGACGGAAAAGTCAGGATGTGTGTCGACTACAGGGATCTAAACAGGGCAAGCCCCAAGGATGACTTCCCCTACCTCATATCGACGTTCTTGTTGACAATACTGCTCAACACAAGGTGTTCTCCTTCATGGATGGTTTTTCAGGGTATAATCAGATCAAGATGGCTCCGGAAGATATGGAAAAGACTACCTTTGTGACTCAGTGGGGCACCTTCTGCTACAAGGTCATGCCATTCGGGTTGAAAAATGCTGGGGCAACCTACCAACGTGCCATGGTTGCTTTATTTCACGATATGATCCATCATGAGATTGAGGTATACGTTGATGACATGATTGCAAGGTCCCAAACTGAGGAAGAACACCTTGATCATCTGAGGAAGCTGTTTGACCGACTCAAGTTATACAAGCTGAGGTTGAATCCCAACAAATGCACCTTTGGGGTGAGGTCCGGAAAATTGCTAGGTTTCATTGTAAGTGATAAAGGTATTCAGGTGGACCCTGCCAAGGTAAAAGCCATACAAGAGATGCCAACTCCAAAGACAGAGAAAGAAGTCAGAGGCTTCCTGGGACGACTGAATTACATTGCCCGATTCATCTCACATCTAACTGCTACTTGTGAGCCAATCTTCAAATTACTGAAGAAAGATCAAGTAGTACGTTGGAACGATGAATGTCAGGCTGCTTTTGAAAAGATAAAGGAGTACCTCCAAGAGCCACCCATTCTTATGCCACCAGTGGAAGGAAGACCTCTGATACTATATTTGACAGTACTTGACAATTCAATGGGGTGTGTGCTGGGGCAGCATGACGAGTCTGGCCGAAAAGAGCACGCTATTTATTACTTGAGCAAAAAGTTTACCGACTGTGAGTCTCGTTACTCACTGCTTGAGAAAACTTGCTGCACTCTGGTATGGGCTGCTCGCCGGCTGAGACAGTATATGCTGACTCACACCACGTTATTGATTTCAAAGATGGATCCCATCAAGTACATATTCGAAAAGCCTGCTCTGTCTGGAAGAATAGCAAGATGGCAAATGATCTTGACAGAATATGATATCCAGTATACAACTCAGAAAGCAATCAAAGGAAGTGTACTGGCAGATCATTTGGCACACCAACCTGTGGACGATTACCAATCATTGAACTTTGATTTTCCGGACGAAGACATCATGGTGGTAACTGACTGTGAAGTACCCGGACCGGATGAAGGACCTGAGGAAGGATCCCGATGGTCTATGCATTTTGACGGAGCCTCTAATGCTTTGGGTAACGGCGTCGGCGCTGTAATCATATCTCCCAAAGGAACTCATACCCCACTCACCGCCCGATTATGTTTCAACTGCACCAACAACATGGCAGAATATGAGGCATGTATCATGGGTCTGCAAGCTGCAATCGACTTAAGGATCAAATTTCTGAGTGTCTTCGGAGATTCCGCTCTCGTGATCAATCAGATCAAAGGCGAGTGGGATACGAAACACCCAAATCTTATTCCTTACAAGGAGTATGTGTCGACCTTGCTTCCCCACTTTGAAGAGATAACTTTTGAACACTTCCCAAGAGAGGAGAATCAGCTAGCGAACGCACTAGCTACGATGTCTTCAATGTTCAAAGTTAAATGGGACAATGAGGCTCCCCGGATCATTATCTGGAAGTTGGACGAACCGGCATACTGCCGCGATCTTGAGGCCGAAAAGGTGACTGAAAAATCCTGGTATCATGAGGTGAAGAGGTACTTGGAAGCTCAGGAATACCCTGAAGGTGCATCCGTCAATGACAAGAAGTTCATGAGGAGGTTTGCGGCAAAATTCTTCCTCAGCAACGACATTCTCTACAAACGGAATCATGATTCAACTCTACTGCGTTGTGTGGATAAGGCTGAAGCAGAGAAGATCATGATAGAACTGCATGAAGGTACATTCGGAACACATTCCAGTGGACACACCATGGCAAAGAAAATCCTACGGGCAGGATATTTCTGGTCCACAATGGAAGCCGATTGTTACCAACACTCTCGAACTTGTCACAAATGCCAGATCTATGCTGACAAGGTGCATATTCCTCCAGTTCCTCTGAACGTCCTGACGGCACCTTGGCCTTTTGCAATGTGGGGCATTGATATGATCGGTGAGATCCGACCGACGACATCCAACGGGCATCGCTTCATCTTGGTGGCAATCGATTACTTCACGAAGTGGGTTGAGGCAGCTTCCTACGCAATGGTAATCAAGAGCGTCGTGGCACGTTTCATCCGGCATAATCTGATCTGTCGGTACAGCATCCCGGAAAGAATCATTACGGACAATGGTACCAATCTCAATAACAAAATGATCACTGAACTCTGCGAACAATTCAAGATACAACACCACAACTCTTCTCCCTACCGGCCGAAGATGAATGGGGCTGTAGAGGCAGCTAATAAGAATATCAAGAAAATTGTGCAGAAGATGACAGTGACCTATAAAGATTGGCACGAGATGTTACCATTCGCTCTTCACGGGTACCGTACTTCAGCAAGGACGTCAACCGGGGCAACACCCTTTTCCTTGGTCTATGGCATGGAGGCAGTCTTGCCAATTGAAGTCCAGATACCCTCTCTCCGAATAATGAAGGATGCAGACTTGAATGAAGATGACTGGATCCAGACTCGACTTGATCAATTAAACCTGATTGATGAAAAGAGGCTCACCGCTATCTGTCATGGTCAGACGTATCAAAAATGGATGATCAGGGCGTTTAACAAGAAATTCAGACCACAAGAGTATCAAGTTGGGGACCTGGTAATCAAACGCATCATCCTTCCTCAAAGTGATCCCCGGGGCAAATGGACCCCTACATACGAAGGGCCATTTGTGGTTAAACATGTGTTCTCAGGAGGAGCCATGATCCTAACCACCATGGATGGTGACGACCTTCCTCACCCCGCCAATGCAGACATAGTGAAAAGATACTACGCATGAATAAAAGACCCGCTAGGTTGACATACCTAGGCAAAAATAAGGGCTTCCCGGCGAACCAAAAGGGTTCGGGCAAAAATAAGGGATGAAATGAAAAAAATCTGTACACCCGGCAAGTCGAAAACCTGAAAAGGCGGCTTGGGAAAAAATGGGTATCCCGGTGGACTGAAAACCCGAAAGGGAGGTCCAGGCAAAAGTTAGGGATAAAGCGTAACATTATGTCTCATTGGATCACTTTGCATCCGGAATTCAGCATCAACTATCTGGCTCAGACTTCGGCATCGACCAATCAGCTTCATCTTCAACTAGGCAGCAAAGTGATGAGACGCTTGAAGACATAAAGGCGATAGCAGAGTTGGAACCCAGTGGGATTGTTCACATAGCTGTTTTGTTTCTTTTTCAAAATTGTAAATTCTATGTTATTCGGCGACATTCTCTTACTAGGATGTCAGCCTCTTGTACAAAAACGCCTATTCACAGGCAAAATTCAAATCAATATAAATTCACTTGTCCATACAAATTGCCATTTTTTTTCCTTTTTCTGTTTTGTCTTTCGAAGAACGTCCAATGTTCATTTTTGATATATGCATTTGACATTAAATTGCTGATTCATAAATATTTGCATATGAAACAAAAGATTAATTACAGGTGACATCAGAAACAGGGGCGATGTGAAGTTGTCTGATGCAGTCTGGTTGCGTTGTCCGCCAAGGTACCAAGGTAGATTCGACTGAAGAATGTGACCAAATCATCTCAACGCCCCGCAGAGTAAGACAAGTTTCAGCAATACTTTCCCCAAGCAGAGTTGGTCCCCCGTCGATCCTGAAAAGGCACAACATTCCCCAGCAGGTCTTAAAGCTTATCCCCAGTAGATTCTGGAAGCTCGTTCCCTGCAGAATACGGACGTCTCTCCCGAGCTTTATTCAAAGTTATTCCTCACAAGGGCTTATAACTGGGTTATCCTCAGCTATCTGCCACGGAAGATCGCCCTCGACAAAGTTCTTCCTTTTCCCCAGCGGAGTTTATCTTTGGTGTTACCAAGCGGAGTTTATCATCATTATCCCCAGCGGAATCCATCATTGAAGTCCTCAGCAGGCCTCTCATCAAATTTCAGCAAAGTATCTCTGCCACAAAGCAATTCCCCGGCCGGTCGTCAAGGATTTATTTTCCTAAGATGAAAATACATTCATAAACATTTCACATTTTCATACATTTTGCTTACATACATGATAAAGTGCGTACACCACTATCTCATGTTGAACATCATGACATCATGCATATCATACATCATTGCATACAACTTATGTTTTTGCCTTTTCAGGGAAAATACAATCCCAAAGATAACTACCTTCAACTATCACATTTCCAGACTCGATTCCTGTATCTAGCCAGGGCACGTCTGAAGAGTTCAAAGATTCGATTCCTGTATCCAGCCAGGGCATATCTATCAACTATCACAATTCCAGATTCGACTCCTGTATCCAGCCAGGGCATATCTGTTGACCACATTTCCAGACTCGATTCCTGTATCTAGCCAGGGCACGTATGAAGAGTTCGAAGATTCGATTCCTGTATCCAGCCAGGGCATATCTGTTGACGACTATTTCCTGGATTCGATTCCTGTATCCAGCCAGGGCATATCTGTTGACGACCATTTCCAAACTCGATTCCTGTATCTAGCCAGGGCACGTCTGAAGAGCTTGAAGATTCGATTCCTGTATCCAGCCAGGGCACATCTGTGAGCAACCAATTGTAGATTCGACACCTGTATCTAGCCAGGGCATATCTGCATGAGGAGATTGAAGATCAAACACCTGTAACAAGCCAGGAAAACATCTGTCTCAAATACACAAGTTCTCGCTAAGGAATCTCTTATGTGATCAACACCTCCAGATGGCATCTATAAGCCCATCTCCCTATCCACCACCTCTCCAAATGGCATATATAAGCCCATTCCCGACATCACATTGCTGATACTCCAACATGCGAGTGCAAATTTCCGGGCACTCTAGTGTCCAATCTCCTTTTACCCTCGAGTCACGAAAGGCAAACTTGCCAATCTAACTCTTCAGGTTCAAGAAGATTGAACAAGGGCAACTGTTGTACCCCAAAATTTGCCCTCCCTTTTCCTCAACATTTTCTCATCACAAGACCTTTGAAAATCAAGATCCAGTTAGGGTTTCCTCTGCTCAAGACTTCTCCTTGCACTGTTGACCCAAATTAGGGTTTGTGATTGCACAAAGAGATTTTGACCTAAAGTGCCTAAGATGACTTTCATGCTTCATGTTGGACTCCCAAGTTTATCCATACCAAGTTTCAAGTCTTGATTCCAAGTTTTGCCCAATCAATTGGACAGATGACCTAGAAATCAACTGTATTGGGGAAAAGTCAACTGTGGCCAATTGACAGTCAAATCTCATGAAAATTGACCCACATCAACATTATGAACTCACATGGACCATTTGATCAAGTTTGGATCACAATTCCACAAGAAATTTGATCAGATCATCAAAAGGGCAAAATGGTCATTTTTAGGGTTTTGACTGCACAAAGGCAATTTTTGACTGTTTGACCTAGCCAATGGCAAACCAAGCTCACATATGGACTCAAGGACCCCATGGAATTGTCTTGACATGCTCAACATGCTCAAAAGATCCCAAATGCACAAGATTGATAGTTGAATTTCCTAGTCAATTGATCAATTTTGACTGTATACTGAAAAGTCAAACTTTGACTTTTTGGTCAAAATCAAGGGTCAAGGTTCATTTTTCATCAAAACATGCCAAATCATGAAACTTGTTCACCAAGAAATCAAAAATAACAAATTAGGGTTTGAAATGAGAATTTTTCATAACTTAGAATTTTTCTAAGTTATGAAAAACCCTAATTTTTTTCCCAACTTTGCCCCACTTTCTCACCAAGATGCATTTAGATTCAAGCAAAAGTCAAAACATGAAAGTTGTAGCTTGTTGCATAATCTACAACTTTGATTCACAAAGTTTTCCCAAAAGAAGCTTGTATCTCAAGTTACAATTTTTGGAACCAGGGTGCCAAACCATTCTTAACTTAGTGAAAATTTGACCTATTTTGGACAAGTTTTTTACCTAACTTCAAGACCATTTTTCATACACTTACACTTGGAATTTCAATTTTAATTTCAAAGATGGATTGTAGTATACATTCCAAGCTTTCCAAAATGTCCAAGAACTTCTCAAACAACCTCATGGTTAGGGAGAATCGAATTTTGCAAAATGGGAAAAAGTCACTTTTGTTCTTGGCCAAGACATGTTCATACATTGGTGTCATTTTGAATTCAGCATGCTTAAGCTACATTGCAGGCCTCTAATCCCATTTTCACTCAATAATTCAATGCAAAACCATTGTGCCAAGATGTTGTTCTATGCATTTGGGCATTACATGGAGAATTAACCCTTAATTAGAAAAAGCATTATTTCCATTTTGAAAAAGTAGAACTTTATGTCCATTTTGTAAATCCAAGTGGTACAGTCCAAATCTTCTTGGCACAAGTTATGAGACATATTGCACTGATCAAGGCAAGGCTTTGCAGCAGGTTTAGGGGTCCTCTACCTGTCTAGAACACAAAGTGACTATTGCTTGCTTAAAGTTCAAGAAACATTGCATATGATATACCAACTTCCATATCAGTCAACCAGGCCTTAGAGAAAGATATCAAACACATTCCAAACATTGATCCTAAGCTGAAGCATGAGCCTTTCACCTCCAATACCTTCACAAACTCAGAACCACCATCAAACTGCCAAAACAGAGTGACCTCTGCAGATTGAGTTCCAACTCTCATCCCTGTCATGCTTTCTTCCTAAAAGCTCTTCACACACCTTCCCTACCATCAATGCAAGCTAACCAAAACCTAAAACACGACCTGTAATTCCTCTAACCAGTTCCACCATTTTCATTTTCTTGTTTTGCAGTTAAAGTTCTCTAGCACGATTCAAGAAGTTTCAAGACAAAGTAAAGCTTGGAATAGCATCCCTGGACCTCAAGGAAGCTATACCAATCATCACCTTGCACTGAAAGCTTCTTCATTGCCAGATACAACTTCAACTGAACAGGTAAGTTCATGAAATCGTATCTCTCTTATTAGGCATTGTTAGCTTTAGGTTTGTGAAGAAAACATGTCACAATCATAGCCCTGAACATGCCCATATGATTAGATTTCATTTATATTATGTGTGCTGCAAGAATTTTGAGTCTGAACATTGATGGAAAACTAGGTCAGGAATTGGGGGAGAAGAAATTCTCCCTCATCTTAGAGAGTTAAGTCAAGTTTTTTATATCCCTGGATTCGTTTTCTCATGCTCTACACTTTTCATGTTGAAAGTTTTGCTTAAAAGTCCAGGAATTGGGAGATAGAAAACGCGTGTTTGGCTTGAACAAAGGTGTTCTGAGGTTGAAGATGACTTGGTTCTGGGCTGGGCCTGTTTGACATTTCTTTTTGCACCATATTTTTACTTCTGCACCCCCTGAGCCCATTTTGCTTATTTTTATGATTTTTTGACATTTTCTTTTTTGTCCTGACTCATTTATTTTTTCTAACATTATTAAAAATATCAAAAATATTTTTCTCACCATTTTTGAATTTATTAGGCATTTATTTGGTTTTCTTTTAGTTTGTACATAAATAAATGAATACATATACTTTTATTTAAAATACTAAAATAGTGCAAATACATTTTTATACATTTTTATTTTGTTTTACTTTCTGAAAATATTTTATAGAAAAAATACTTTTTTTATTAAATATTAAATATTATTAATTTGTATATATAATACATATTTAGTAAATAATACATATATATATTTATTAATATATTTAGGGTTAAAATGCAAAATACATACACTTTTTATTTTTATTAATATTTAAATATAAAAATATCTTTTGACAAATATACTTCATTTTATTTTATTTTTGTATACAATAAATAAATACTTGTACATAATAAATAAATAATGCATTTTATTTAAATAGAATTAGGGTTTAACCCTAAACATGAAAAAACTCCCAAAAATAATACTTTTCTTTTTGTTTATTTTGACACATAAAAACCCCTTTTTTTTTACATACAAAAAAACCATTTTTGCATCTTTCATATTTATTCTTATTTTATTTAAATTGTGCAGTTAAATAATTCAATATTGATGTAATAATTTAGGTTTAAATTCCTTGTCAAAATCCCCATTTGAACATTTGTACCCCCTTCCCATATATGGTTTTGTAATAGCTTAGTAAATTTATTTTCGCACTTTATTGCTTTCTAATTATACCATGTTAGAATTAGGGTTTGTATGCGAAAAAACAACGAAAACAGTTTTGACCTAATTTCAAGATAAAACAAGCATGAAAATGGACACACAAATCACACTTGCACCCCCTAGGGTATTCCACTTGTTGCCTTTCAAAATTGGGCCATATTGCATGTTAGGTCTCTTTGGGCTAAACAAACATAAATCAAATGATCATAGTCCCTCGATGACGCCTTCAAAAGTTGCCTAAACAAATGATCAAGTCCCTTAAAGAAAATTGGCCAAAGATACTTGACACCATTGCAATTATGGTCTAAACGATGACCCGCGCCCGTCCCTTTCACATCCTAACATGAGATTGTCCACCAAATACAATGGTGGAACAAACTTGTTAAAAGGGTTAAAACATAGCAATAAACCTTGAGAAATTTAGGAGTAGATAACCTCTTAGTCACTTGAATCAAACTTGCAAAAACAAAACACTTGCCTATTTTCTAAAACCACACCTCATAACACTTTCAAAACAACTTTCAGAAACAAATGAAAACCTTTTCAAAAGACATACATCTTTGTATACATCCCCACATGGATCATTACAAAGGTTGCCACCACATTGGCTTCTTTTCAAAACATTTTCAAACCCACACACACACAAGCACCATTTCAAACAATTGAAAATCAAAGGCAAGTGATCTAAGCAAGTAACTAAGAGCCCATGGATAACCATGGATAGAAAGGGTGCTAATACCTTCCCTTTCTATAATCTACTCCCCGAACCCAAGAAAACATCTCAAAAGGTTTTTGCTGTGCTTTTTAACCTTTCCTTAGGATAAAATAAAAAGTCGGTGGCGACTCTTGCTCAACTGAAACATTTGCGAAAACAAACGCAAAACTCACAGTCAGTTCTCCCACCGTATCACAGATGCCCATGACACAAAGCTGTTATTCTCTTCTCTTCAATCAAATTCAATTGGTCAAACCTGTTCTGGACCCATCCAGCCTCTGTTAACTTGGCTTCCATTATCACACGCAACGAGGGAATCTCTACCTCAACAGGGAGTACAACTTCCATTCTATATACCAGGGAAAACAGTGTTACTCCTGTTGAAGTGCAGACAGATGTCCGATATCCATGCAGAGCAAAAGGGAGCATTTCATGCCAATCCTTATAAGTAACAACCATTTTCTGGATAATTCTCTTGATATTCTTATTAGCAGCTTCAACAACCCCATTCATCTTTGGCCTGTATGGAGACGAATTGTGATGGACAATCTTGAATTCTTCATACAGTTCTGTCATCATCTTATTGTTCAAATTCGAACCATTGTCAGTGATGATTCTACTCGGCACACCATACCGGCATATAAGATTGTTTTTGATGAAACGCACAACCACCTGTTTGGTAACATTGGCATAAGAAGCAGCCTCTACCCATTTGGTAAAGTAGTCAATTGCTACCAAGATGAAACGGTGTCCATTCGAAGCTTTGGGTTCTATCATCCCGATCATGTCAATACCCCACATAGAGAAAGGCCATGGGGAGGAAATCACATTGATAAGTGTCGGAGGCAAATGGACCTTGTCTGCATAAATCTGGCATTTATGGCACTTCTTTGCAAATTTGTAACAATCAGATTCCATTGTCAAACAATAGTAACCTGCCCTTAGCATCTTTTAGCCATCGAATGCCCATTAGCATAAGTGCCAAATGAACCTTCATGAATCTCATGCGTCAACATGTCTGCTTCGTGTCTATCCACGCATCTGAGCAAGACCATGTCATAATTTCTCTTGTATAACACATTTTCACTGAGGAAGAAACTGCCTGCCAATCTTCTCAGTGTCTTTCTATCTTTCCTCGACGCACCAACTGAGTATTCTTGAGTCTGAAGGAAATGCTGGATGTCATAATACCAAGGTTTTTCATCTGCTACCTCCTCTGTCGTAAACACATGAGCAGGCCTATCTATCCGTCGAACTGTAATACGAGGTATATCATTCCGAGTATTCACTTGGTACATGGAAGCCAGAGTTTCCAGAGCATCCGCCATTTGATTTTCATCTCTAGGAATGTGATGGAATTCAACTTTATTGAAGTAGGGTAGTAATCTTCTAGCATAATCTTTGTAAGGGATCAAGCCAGGGTGACGAATATCCCATTCTCCTTTAATCTGATTTATTATCAAAGCTGAATCGCCATACACATCTAGAATTTTGATTCTGAGATCAATAGCTTCCTCAAGACCCATGATGCAAGCCTCATATTCTGCCATATTATTAGTGCAATCAAATGTTAACCTAGAAGTAAAAGGAATGTGCGATCCATGAGGAGTGACGATCACAACACCAATTCCTTTACCATAAGCATTCACCGCTCCATCAAATACCATACTCCAACGAGATTCAGGGTCGGGGCCTTCCTCAGGCAATGGTTCATCATAATCTTTCACTTTCAGGAACATCACATCCTCATCAGGGAATTCATATTCTGCAAACTGATGATCTTCCACCGGCTAGTGAGCAAGGTAATCTGCTAACACACTACTTTTGATAGCTTTTTGAGTGCGGTACTCAATATCATACTCAGATAATAACATCTGCCAGCGAGCAATTCTCCCAGTAAGAGCAGGCTTCTCAAAAATATACTTGATTGGATCCATTTTGGAGATCAACCAAGTGGTATGATTCAACATATACTGTCGCAAACGCTTTGCCGCCCAGGCCAAAGCACAACACATTTTTTCTAGCATGGAATACCGCGACTCACAATCAGTGAACTTTTTGCTGAGATAATAGATGACGAACTCTTTCTTCCTTGTTTTATCCTGTTGTCCCAGAATACAACCCATGGATTTATCTAACATTGTTAGATACATAATCAACGGTCTTCCTTCTACGGGAGGGAGCAAGATAGAAGGTTCAAGCAGATACTCTTTAATACTCTCAAATGCCCTTTGGCAGTCATCCGTCCATACACAACCTTGATCTTTCTTTAACAACTTAAAGATCGGTTCACACTTTGCAGTCATGTGGGAAATAAATCTGGAGATATAATTCAAACGCCCGAGGAAACCCCTTACCTGCTTTTCAGTTCTTGGTGCTGGAATTTCTTGAATTGCTTTGACTTTTTCAGGGTCAACTTCAATTCTCTTCTGGCTAACAATAAAACCCAACAATTTCCCCGATCTAACTCCGAAGGTGCATTTATTAGGATTCAAGCGGAGATGATACTTCCTCAAACGCTGAAACAACTTCAACGAATCTTTTATATGCCCTTCTTCAGTTTTGGATTTGGCAATCATATCATCAACATATACTTCAATTTCCTTGTGCATCAGATCATGGAATAGGATTGTCATAGCCCTCTGGTACGTTGCACCAACGTTCTTCAACCAGAAGAGCATCACTCTGTAGCAGAATGTACCCCAAGGTGTGATAAACGTTGTTTTTTCCATGTCCTCTGGAGCCATTCTTATTTGATTATACCCAGAAAATCCGTCCATGAACGAGAATACCTTGAATTTTGTTATGATGTCCACTAACATGTTAATGTGAGGCAATGGAAAATCATCTTTTGGACTAGCTTTATTTAGATCTCTGTAATCTACGCATATGCGGACTTTTCCGTCTTTTTTCGGTATTGGGACAGTATTGGCAATCCATTGAGGATACACTGACGTCACAAGAAAACCAGCATTGATCTGCTTTAGGATCTCCTCTTTGATCTTTACTGCCATATCTGGGTGGGTTCTTCATAACTTTTGTTTAACTGGCGGACACTTTGGCTTCAACGGCAAACGATGCTCAACAATGTCTGTATCTAGACCAGGCATATCTTGATAAGACCAAGCGAAAATATCCACATACTCTTTCAACAGCTCAATCAACCCGCTCTTTACATTAGGATGCAATGATGCTCCAATCTTAATTTCCTTCGGATCTTCTTCTGAACTCAAATTAATCACTTCCAAAGGCTCCTTATATGGCTGAATGGTATTTTCCTCGTGCTCAAGCAACCGTGAGACCTCTTCTGGAATCTCATCATAATCTTCTTCTTCAGCCCCAAACACAGGACAATCAAAGTTAGGAGAGGGTGCAGGGTCATTGTATTCAACGGGTTTTTTAATTAATCCGCACATGTGATTTATGATTGCTTTTAGAAACTGACACATATAACAAGTGATCATGCAGATTAATTTTCAGTTATTATTTATTTTGAAAGGTTTTTTTTTATATTACCATTTCCCAAGAAAAAGCAGAAAATAAAGACATATTTTTGGAAGCAAAGACAACTTTTATTAATGATCTTAAAAGTCAAAGCAAACAGATAAGCCCATACAATACTTTCACCTTGGGCAGAGTGAAAGCTTTTCAAAAGAAAGAAACAAATTAACAAAATAAATTACTTTGAAATATGTATGCAAGAAGGAACATCAATGGTGACCCATTTCTGAACTCGGACTCCATGCGTCACATAATTCGGTACTTCCTGCTCTGCTTCATCCTCTTCAACAACATTAATTCCAGAACCAATTGGATGGAGGTAGCCTCCGCTGCAGAAAACATCATGATAATTGTTCACAGAAGAATTTGACTTCAAACCTTCGCCTTTGCCAATCTTCGACGAGAAACCCAAACCAATTCTATTTTTGTTCACGGGTGGATCCACAAGTTGTCCCCAAACTGCATTATGACCATTGCGCACAACCTGCTGCACGTCCTTCAGCGAAACCACAAAATTCTCATTCCTCCTTATGTTGTCAATAGATAGGGCTTGGAACTAGGTTCCAACAGCAGCCTCATCCGCTTCTACAATACTGAAAGAGGATAGATGGGATATCAACAATGCCTGCTCCCCATTTATAATCACTACCTTCCCTTCGCGCACAAACTTTAGCTTCTGATGCAGAGTTAAAGTGACAACCCCTGCTTCGTGTATCCATAGCCGTCAAAGCAAACAACTATATGCGGGAATAATGTCCATAACCTGGAAGGTTATTAAGAACAAATGTGGTCCTATATGGATGGGCAAGTCCACTTCACCAATGACAGATTTCCTCGACCCATCAAAAGCCTTCACAATGATGCCACTCGGGCGCATAGATTCTCCTTGATACTTTAACTTCAAGAGGGTACTCCTCTGTATAACATTATGCGCGGATCCATTATCATTTAGCACATTGGACAACAAATCATTCTTGCAGTTCATAGATATGTGGAGGGCCAAGTTGTGATTCCTCCCTTCATCTGGTAACTCATCATCACAGAAGCTCAAATTGTTACATGACGTAATGTTTCCAATTACGCTGTTGAATTGATCTAACGGCATGTCATTCTCCACAAAAGCTTGGTTAAGTACTCTCATCAGTGATTCTCTATGAGCAGAGGAATCCATCAGCAAAGCTAAGATAGATATCTTGGAAGGAGTCTACAATAGCTGATCCACAATTTTGTAGTCGCTCATCTTAATTATCTTCAAGATATCATCCAATTCTTTCTCCAATGTATCTCCACTAGTCTCTCCTGTAGCCTTCTTAGGCGCATCCTTCTTAGCAGTTTTCTTTCCAGCAACAATATCTATTCGAATAACCGGCGCAAACACACAACCCCTACGGGTCACCCTACTATTATCAGCTATATTTCCAACATCTGGCATTGGCTGGATGGGAATCTCCACCCCGTCTTCCAAGATTATAGCGTTGTATTTGTAAGGCACAACCTTATCTGATTCATAGGGAACAGAACCTGGTAAACTAATTACCAATGGGGTAACAACTGGTTTGCTATGGTACTCCAGCTCAAGATAAGTGGGTGCACCAAAACAAGGTACAATGACATTCACCCCTTCCTCAACACAATCAGCCATCAAAAAGTCATTTCTGGCAAACAAATCTTCGTCTGAAGAGAAATACTCATCTGCGGAGGCATACTCTTCCTCTGACTCTTCTTCCATCAAACAAACTTCAACCATATCAATCTCATGATAATCATCTCTCTGACCTGTGATCTTGATAGTTCCATTGTCTAACAACAACTGAACACCTTCTTTCACAATAGAACATCCTCAGGGATTTCGACAACAAACTATGCCAGATCCATATTGGTGTTCCACCTGACCAGCAGTACGATAGAAGGTAGCATGCAACTGCACGAGATCCTCATTCAAACGATCCACATCAAAAATTCTGAATTCACCCGGACATCCTGAAACCATATTCACTTCCTCTTCATATTCTGCCCTAGGCCTGATTATATGGATTAAACCTTCATCCATCATCTCCTGTAAATCAACCTTTATCTTCTTGCAACCATGTATATTTGTACTACAAATAGCACAACCGGCATGGTCATGCGTATAATAACTGAATTCACAAAGGTCTGCGTGCATCTTCACCAAATCTCCTCTAACCAGATTAATATCAAAAATTCGAAAGTCGCCTGGACAACCGGCTACCATATTTACAACATTCACTCCCCCGTGCTTGGGTAGAGGATTGTCTTTCACATTAGGTCCCACGTCCTTGAAAGATAAAATTCCAGACTTCACCAACCTTTGCACTTCAGTCCTCAAAGGATAATAATTCTCAACACTATGCCCTGGTGCTCCCTGATAAAAGGCACACGTCTGTTCTGCTTTGTAATACCAAGGCAATGGTGATGGTACAACGGGAGGTGGTCGCGTCTGGACCAACTTCTTCTGAATCAATGCTGGTAGTAGCTCTGCATAGCTCATGGGAATATGGTCATAGTTCTCCCTTCTCTGATTATACCCTTGGTTCCCCTGCTGGGACGGTCTCTGATAAGCAGCTGTATTTAGAGCGACATTCATAACAGGAATAACTGAGGCGACTTGCTGATGACGCTGATAATTCTTTCTAGGAGCGTTTACCCTTCTCTCCTTCATAACAGCATTGGTATCCCCCTCTTTCTTCTTGGTAAATCCATAAGCTTGCTTTTTCACACTTCTGGATCCTTCACCCTTTGTCAAACGGCCTTCTCTTACTGCCTCTTCTAGGCGGACACCCATTCCTACCATCTCTGTAAAATCACTCGGGGCACTTGCTACCATTCTTTCGTAGTAGAAAGCGCCTAGCGTCTTCATAAAAATCTTAGTCATTTCTTTCTCTTCCATGGGAGGAATCACTTGTGCAGCCACTTCGTGCCATCTCTGTGCATACTCTTTGAATGATTCTCTGTCTTTCTGAACCATGGCCCTAAGGTGGTCACGGTCAGGCGCCATGTCCACATTATACTTGTATTGTTTAATGAATGCTTCTCCCAAGTCATTAAAAGTATGGATGTTGGCGCTGTCCAAGCTCATATACCATTTCAACGCTGCGCCGGTCAGACTATCATGAAAAAAGTGAATCAGGAGACACTGATCATCGGTGTGGGTAGACATTCTTCTTACATACATCACCAAATGAGCACGAGGGCAAGTGTTGCCCTTGTACTTCTCAAACTCCGGGACCTTGAACTTAGCAGGCACTTTAACATTCGGGACCAAACACAGCTCATTCACATTCTGCCCAAATAACTCTTTTCCCCTAAGAGCCTTCATCTCTCTTTGCATTCTATCAAACTGCTCTTGGAAACCATCCATTCTGTCATAAAGACCCAAGTCTTCACTCGGCGGAGGGAAAGGACGACACATATCTTCATTAACAAACGGAACCAAATTCACCGAAGGAGGTGCAGCAGGAACAATATGCACCACATGAGGTGCAGGAGTAACAACAGTCTGAACCATTGGAGCATCTTGAGGGCCAAGATTGAAACCTTCAGGTGTGAAATTCTCTGGCATTTCCCACGGATAACCCTGAGGTATACGGTTTTGAACAATAGCCGGAGTAGCGGATACAAGAACAGTTGGAACTTCAGCATTTGCCCTTGTTGGTTGAGGTTGAACACTCGGTGGCTGATTCTGAGCAGCCACCAGAGCTTCCATCAGAGTAGTCAAGTTGGCCAAGCTAGCCTTCAAAGCAGAAACTTCTTCGCGCAGCTCACGATTCTCCTGTTCTAAGTTGTCCATCTTCTTCTTGAAATTAGCCCGAGTGTTGTAGTAATGAGTCAGCTTACTGAGTGAAGCAAAGAAACTGAGTAAGACACCTGGATATGCATGACAAATGCAAGAAATATGTGCAATATGATGCATGATATGCAATGCATATGATTATTTTCATTTTATCATTTAATATTTCACGAGATTTAAGATTTATAGACACATTGCAAACATCAAAGTAATAAAGCTTTTGAAATACTGAAAATTTTCATTATAATAACTTCAAAATGGATTACAAATTTCAATGATCCCAAGTACAAGATGAAAATACAATCTAAAATCCTGAGAAGAAGAACTAATGGAGATCAATCTGTATGTTGGCACTTCCCTGTGAGCCTGGCGATCTGAGCTCTCAACCTCTGGTTTTCTTCCACATGTCTGATGGAAACTCCCTTCCAATCATCTGAAGCAGGAAGTGAGTAATCAACACCTGTTTGAGGCTGAGGAGAAAATAAATCCCCTTTCCTCTCCATAGACTCCACTGCTCGACTCTCAAGGATCTTGATCAAATCATCTCTCTCCTTTAGGTCTACTCTGTAGGAACTCTCTAAAGTCTGGAACTTGTTCTTCCAAGCATCCTTTTCCTGTTGCATCATAACCAAAGCAAGCTGAAGCTCTTCCAGATCATCTAATACAGGAGGAGTGGTCTTCACAAACAAATCAGGCATGGGTGTCTCCCGAGTATACGACATCTTCAACTGAATGGCTCTTGATCGGACCCACTGAAGATATGGCTCCAAAGAAACAACACCTCTAGGTCCCAAATCCTTCCTACCCTTCTTATGAATGTGACGCCAGGCCTTTGCAATCTTCTCCCTAGCTTCCCTGTGGTCTTCTTCTTCCTTCAGAAAGAAACTACTCAAATGAATACTATTTTGTTTATCCCTCATCGGATAACCAAGCTGTCGCTGTGCAAGAACATGGTTATAGATAATTCCTCCCTTTGTACCAAGAAGAGGCACATTGGGGAAACTACCACAACTGTCAATAATCTCCACATCCTGGTAAGCTCGATGATACCAATCAACATCCGAGTGAGTAAGTGCCATGATCTTAGGAGCCCAACAAGGTTCCTTCTTGACATCCCAAAAAGCATCAGATTGAGGCATATGAGAGATAAACCACTGGTACAACAAAGGCGTGCAACAAATAATCATTCCCCCATGATAGGAACTCTGAAGATGAACAAAGTAATAAGCATCACCCAACAGTGTAGGAACCGGGTTTCCAGTCATGAAAATCCTGATAGCGTTAATGTCGACAAACTTGTCCACATTAGGAAATAAGAATAATCCATAGGCGAGTAAAGCAAAGATGGCCTCAAAAGCAACCGTACTCTTCATCCTGGAAAAGTAACGAGCTTTCTCCAATAAGAACTGAGCTGGTAATCCTCTAATCCCTCCTTTGGTAGTCATATGGGCTTCCACCTCAGACTTCCCCAGATGAATCAAAGCAGCAATCTCATGTGGTTTTGACTCACCCTCTAAACCAGTAAAAGGAACATGATCGGTAACAGGTAAATGCAATAGATAGGAATACTCTTCCAGTGTTGGCATCAACTGATAATCAGGAAAAGTAAAGCAGTGATACACCAGATCATAGAACTGGACCAAAGTTGAGAGAATACCCTCCTTCATCTTCAGCTTCATGAGAGGAATAATGGATCTATACTTCTTCCGAAAGTCTGCAGGACACCCGATCTCTGGAATTAGACTGATCCTGGAAAAGTAACGAGCTTTCTCCAATAAGAATTGAGCTAGTAATCCTCTAATCCCTCCTTTGGTAGTCATATGGGCTTCCACCTCAGACTTCCCCAAATGAATCAAAGCAGCAATCTCATGTGTTTTTGGCTCACCCTCCAAACCAGTAAAAGGAACACGATCGGTAACAGGTAAATCCAATAGATAGGAATACTCTTCCAGTGTTGGCATCAACTGATAATCGGGAAAAGTAAAGCAGTGATACACCGGATCATAGAACTGGAACAAAGTTGAGAGAATACCCTCCTTCATCTTCAACTTCATGAGAGGAATAATGGATCCATACTTCTTCCGAAATTCTGCAGGACACTCGATCTCTGGAATTAGACTGATCAACTCATCTATCTTGGGATCCTTGAAACTGTATTTCCCGGTCTTTCTCTTTCCAGAATCCATGGTTTACAAGTACCTGAGATATTCACAAATAGTCAAACTTTAAATCCCTTGAGATATGTTTTCTTCAAAAGATGCTTATGAGTGCATGGATGCATGATGCAACAATCACACACAAGATCACACATATAGGGTTCATAGGTTCAACGTCACGAGCATGAGGCCGAAGGTACTACCCATAAGGTGTTGGTCTAAAAAGTTATCACCTGTCGAACAAGGTTCTAAGAGGTTCCCAGAGTCTACATCCTTCCTTCAGATATTACTAACTTCCCGATTAACTCGGCAATTAGTAATATTCTCAAGAAAGACTCATCCGAGTGTAGTATCGCATGACAACTACTTCCGGATTACTCCGTCATAGCTTCCGCACTACACCTAAAAGGCCAAGATGGGTTAGGTAATCTACGGTCCTCAGCTTCAGTAGGCTCCCAGGTCTAAAGCAGTACGTCTTCCCGATTACTCAGTAAATGACATTACAGTCAAAGGGGCCTCCACTGAGTGGGGGATTTCATGCCTCCTTTTTGGGGATTACTCCCTCAAAGTTAACATGACTATACCGCCCGTCCTATCTTAAAGTTTTCCCAAGTCCGGGTTTAAGACTTATGAGTAATCACCAAGCACCCTATAAACCAGGAAAATCCAGACAAACATATATAAAAAATATAACACATAAACACAATAACACATATACAGATATAAACAAAGATAGGTTTAACCCACTTAGGGATGAACCAGCAAGAGGTCAATCTTTCCCCAGTGAAGTCGCCATTTTTCTGTAGTGGTAGAAATGTTCAAGACTAAGCCATTTGATTGTCTAGACTTTATACAAATCAAAATAAAAATCGCCACCGTGCTTTATTGTTTTCAAAGGAATGGGAAAAGAGTGAATAACCCAAAAAGAGGGGGAAAGATTCAAGGTAAGGGGGTTGGTTATGCAAAGGGAAGGTATTAGCACCCTAAACATCTACGGTACTCCGCAGGAACCTCTTTGAAAAATCTGTATGTTTTGGTTATAAAAAAGTGTTATATGAAAAATGGATGGTGGAGGTGAGAAAATAAATATTTTTATGATTTTTGCACCCGCCGCGGTTGCGAACCTTTAGTGCCTATGTACCATCTTTCATGCAATAGGGGATCAGGGTACACGTAGTTCCTCTTTTAAAAATTTGAAACACAAGTGTGTTGGTTAATATTATGAGATAAGACATCATCGCCATTGCCCGTGTAGAAAACAAACTTACTACCCGCAATCATGAGAAAGGAGAATTTGCATCATCTCAAAGCGGAGGATATGGCTTGGATTTTAAAATCAACAATGCCTCACTCATCACCCAAGTGGAAAATATCTCTCTTTACTACATATTGTAGAAGTATAGTTGTTTGCATCATTACAAGGATTGACAAGAGTCTAATCTTTTGAGAAAGATTTTAAAATAAAATCCAAAGTGGCAAAAATGATTTGAAATGAGATTGATTGACTTTTAGTCTTCTCACAAAAAATGTCAAGGTATTATTAAATTGATTAAAATTTATTTATGAAATTTTTTTGAAAATGCATGGACCTAAGTCCAAGTTCATTATGAAAGTGGTTCAAGTTTCAAAACAAGAAGAGTTTTCAAAAGGAGGGAGAAGATTTTTGAAATTAAAGAAGATGGAGGAGAAGAAGAGGTTATCCTAAAGCATAAGGTAAAAGCTAGGGATAAGAACCATCTAACCAACAAGAAGCCAATAATTGACATTATGAGTCAATATAGAATTCCCATTCTTTGGATTGAAACCAAGCAAGCAAAGATACTAGACCTCTTTGAGAGAACCAAACTTCAAGTATATTAAGTCTTCGCAAAAATTGGGCAGAGTAACGAGTGTATACGAGTGAATTCCAAATTATAAACAAAGTGTGTAATCACAATAACCTGCACATAAACAAACAAACAACCCAATGTCTCGAGGTAAACCTCAAGAACTCCAGACAAAACATGAATTAAGGTCACAAGGTCTCCAACATAGGCCAAGGTCTCTAATCCTAAGTCCAAGAAGTCCAATGCTCCATAATGTCAAGGATAGTAACCAAATAGTCCAAATATCATTAAAGTTTTTTATGGTTCATGTTGATTATTAGGTGTCTTTAAAAGGAAAATAAAAGCTCAAGTGAGCAAAATAAAAATGACATAAAAGTAAATGCTCAAATGAGCAAAAAAAAATGGCATGAAATGTAAATGCTTAAATTAAATGGTACATGAAGCATAAAAAATAATAAAGCATAAAGTAAAGTCAATTGTTAGAAATTAGTGGTTAGTTGGATGACCATCTTGAAACTTGCATTTGGAACTCATTAGAGGATTGGTAGAACCAAAGCCTCCACACAACAAGTTGCATTTGCTTTTTGTCAAGTATATCATCCATTTTGGAATCCTCAAAAAAGTAACATGTAATGATCAACGATGTTTAAGTGATCCGCGTTGACCAAAGGTGTTGTAGATCCATTAGAAGATTGGTAGAACCAAAGCCTCCACACAATGAATCTCAAGGTTATTGGATCAAAGAGATCAAATTAACATACTTGGGCTTGCAATCATAAGTTTGGGCCACGAATGATCATTTATTCGAATCGGGACAAAATTTAGCGTTATGTTAAGCAATCGTAAGTGGACTTATATAGAAGTCGCACCTATTTTAAGGTCGGTCAATAGCAATCTATGTACTTCATGTTTGGATAAATGATATAGAGATCACCATCCCTTAACATGTAGCACAATTAAAAAATAAAGGGATAAGATGAAGAGGGAGGGGAATGATAAGTTAATTTGGATCACCATTTCAAAATTCTTTCATCTTTAAATTCAACCACTCCTCTAGATGGATTAAAGTACTAAATATATCATTAATCCAAAGCACCAAAAATGAATTAAATAATTCACTCTTAGGTAGATTTGAATTGATGAACATTTATCCAACTTCATCTACATCACAAAGTCCATTGAGTTTAAAAACAAATTGGACATTTAAAATTGCAATCCAAACCAACAATCAAATGAGTGAGCAGAAAAATATTTGAGTCTAAACAGCCCCAAAATAAGGCAGCAAAAGTATTTTTTGGGACTGTTACAATCAATTTCTTAGACAACAACCTATTGCATCAGTGCAGTTTTTTATCAAATTAATTTTCTGTGACAATTAATTGCAATGTTACAACAATTGATTGCAACTTGTTAAAAAATCAGTAGAAAACAGCATTTTAAAGATCAAATTCTTGTTCCAACTTTTCATCAAACACCTTATGATCATGGATCCAATTGAGCATGAAAATTCCAGAAAATTATGAGAAAATAGCATTAATGGAGTTATAAAACAATGCTCAATGAATCAAAACCTGAAATCCACAAGAGATCACATTGTTAAAGATGATGATCCAACTTACCAAAGGTAGAATTTGAGAATTATCAAACAACTTCAGGATTTGCTTCAATTCAACAACAAGAATCAATCACCAAAGCTTGTATGTAGAGAATTGATGGAGAAAAAGTGTTTGGATGAAGGTTTAGTCAAAGATTAGTAAGCTTCAATGCAAAGCTTACTAACTTTTTGAAAATGGAGCTTTGAGTGAATTTGGTAGATGGAGAGATTTGAGAGATTTTTTTAGCAAGATGAGTTTGGCTATCAAAAGCTTGTGATTTGAATGAAATGAGGTCTTTATTTATAGAGTTTTAGGATTGGGATTAGTGGTAATTTGGTAATTAATTCTTGGAGTCAAATTTGAATTAATGATATAATTTCAAATTATGCAGAAAAAATTGGAGCCAAAATGATAACAGTTTGAATTTGCTGGCTTTTTTTCAAAAAAACACGTGCATTTTGCTATTATGAGTCGATACATAGGTGGTATGTGTCGATACATTCTAGCTGCATAACACAACATTTGTCGATACATGCCTCTATGTGTCGATACATACTGTTATTCCAACTCATTACATAATCACACAAACTGCATGAGTCGATACATAACACGTATGTGTCGACACATGCTAGTTTTACAATCAGGATGAGTCGATACATACATGCATGTGCCGACACATGCTAGTTTTTTCAAGCAGGATGAGTCAATTCATACATGCATGTGTCGACACATGCTAGTTATGCACAACAAAATGAGTCGATGCATACCTTTATGGGTCGATGCATGCTGGATTTTTTTGCCACAATGCAGGATCAATCAACTTTGCATGACCTTATTTGTTGGATGCTTTGACTTGGTACCTACAAAACACAAATTGTGCAAGGACAAAGACAAATATTTTTGTATTTTGGTTAGAGGTTAGTCAACAACACATATACAAGATACACAACCAAGGTGCTTGGAAATTCCTCAAGGGCAAACTTAAAGATAGGAGATAGAAAAAATGAAGAACTAACCCTAATGTGCTCTTGTCATGATCAAGTTGACATGATATGATAGGGGAATCTTAGGGGAAAAAATTGGGGTACAACACTCATATCTTTCAAATGAAGCACTTTTTGGACTTGAGCATCAACACAAAGTTGTAGAGAACTGAATTTCATTAAAAAAGGGCTTTGTTTGGGGAAAAGTTTATGAAGCATGTGAAAGTTATGCTTGGTCAAAGTTCAGTTGACTTCTCCTAAGGAAACCCTAATTTGACAATTTTTGACCTTTGATGATTTGAGGGCTTTCCTTGAGGAATCATGATCAACCCTTAATCAAATGATGAATATCACTTCAAAATGATGACGTTGACCAAAAACCTTGAATTTTGACTATAAGTTGACCATGATGACTTTTTACCCAATATAGTTGTCTTTCAATCATCTGAGACATTGATTGAGGAAGCTTGTGATGTAAGACTTGAAACTTAACATAAACATTGTTGAAGACCTATGGAGAACCATGGAAACCACTTGATACCTTTTCCACCTAAATTTACTTGAGAAACTCAAAACCCTAGTTGTAGACCCTTGGCTTAGGAGGAGCATTTTGACTGGTCAACCCTTGAGTAACTTTGAGTATTTGAGACCTTTGTGAGCATGCCTTAAAGAATTTGGGAGGGAACATTTTGGGGTACGACAACTTCCCCTATTCAGTCTTCTTAAACTTGAAGATTTATATTGGCATGCTCTCCATTCGTGACTTGAAGGTAGAAGATGATTGAACACTTTAGTGCCCAGAAATATTCACTCGCTGGTGCACGAAGTGACGCTGTTGGTTGATTATACTAGGAATGGGCTTAAAGATGCCATTTGTAGAGGTGATAGAGATTCATCAGAGATGAGCTTATAGATGCCATCCAAAGTAACCGTTGCTAGAAATTAGACTAAGTCTATGCCCGATTTCAACTAGAAGAAGTATCCAAATAAGTCTACGCTCGATTTAATATGAGCCAAAAGATGTCTACACTTGTCTTCAACTGGAAGAAGTATCAGAATAAATATATGATCGATTTAATCTGAGCCAGGAGATGTCTGCTCTCGTCTTTAACTGGAAGAAGTATCCGAATAAATCTATGCTTGATTTAATCTGAGCCAGAAAAATGTCTACGACCATCTTCAACTGGAAGAAGTATCAAAATAAATCTACGCTCGATTTAATCTGAGCCAGAAGATGTCTACTCTTGTCTTCAACTAGAAGAAGTACCAGAATAAATCTACGCTTGATTTAATCTGAGCCAGAAGATGTCTACGCTCGTCTTCAACTGGAAGAAGTATCAGAATAAGTCTACGCTCGATTTAATCTAAGCCAGACGATGTCTATGCTCGTCTTCAACTGGAAGAAGTATCAGAATAAACCTATGCTCGATTTAATCTGAGCCAGGAGATGTCTGCGCCCATATTTAAGTAGAAGAAGTATCAGTATAAATCTATGCTTGATTTAATCTGAGCCAAAAAAATGTCTACGACCGTCTTCAACTAGAAGAATTATCAAAATAAATCTATGCTCGATTTAATTTGAGCCAGAAGATGTCTATGCTTGTCTTCAATTGGAAGAAGTATCATAATAAATCTACGCTCGATTTAATCTGAGCCAGAAGATGTCTGCGCTTGTCTTCAACTGGAAGAAGTATCAGAATAAATCTATGCCCCAAAAACTTTCTACAGAATCTGAAATCGGACCATATATTGTTCGAACTTATCCTCTCCAGATTCTGTAGAAATTTTTTGGGGATAACAACCTGGTCTACCCTTTACTGGAGAAAGGGATTTTGCCGGTGATTTGTGGTAGAAACAGACTCAAGTTGCAGAGACTGTAATCTGTTGGGGAAATAAACCATGTTGGGGAAATAAACCTTGTTGGGGAAATAAACCATGTTGGGGAAATAAACCCTGTTGACGGAAAAATACTCTACTGAGGAAACACCCTTGCTGAGAAAATAAGCTCTGCTGGAGAAAAGAAATTTGCATGGGGTTTTACAATTTGGAGGAATAAACTCAGCTATGGAAGAGAATTTCCATAAACTGTACTGATTGGGACTCCGTAAGTTGGCTATATTATCGGGCAAAAGATCATATTCGTTTATCTGCTGGAGCAATCGACTGTGTAGCGGTAGAAATATTTAAGACTAAGCCATTGGATTGACTAGACTTGTACAAATCAAAATAAAAAAATCGCCACCGTGCTTTATTGTTTCTAAAAGAATGGGAAAAGAGTGAATAACCTAAAAGAGGGGGAAATATTCAAGGTAAAGGGGTTGGTTATGCAAAGGGAAGGTATTAACACCCTAAACATATACGATACTCCGTAGGAACCTCTTTGTAAAATCTGTATATTTTGGATATAAAATGTTGTATAAAAATAGATGGTGGAGGTGAGAAAAAGAAGTACATATTTTTTTTATGATTTTCGCACCCGCCGCAGTTGTGAATCTTTAATGCCTACGTACCACCTTCCGTGCAATAGGGGATCAGGGTACTTGTAGTTCACCTTTAAAAAATTTAAAACACAAGTATGTTGGTTAATTTTATGAGATAAGACATCATCGTCATTGTCCGTGTGGAAAACATACTTACTACCCACAATCATGATAAAGGAGAATTTGCATCATCTCAAACTGGAGTATATGGCTTAGATTTTAAAATCAACAATGCCTCACTCAACACCCAAGTGGAAAATATCTCTCCTTACTACATATTGTAAAATTATAGTTGTTTGCATCACTACAAGGATTGACAAGAGTCTAATCTTTTGAGAAAAAGTTTTTAAAGCAAAAGCCAAAGTGGAAAAATTGTTTGAATGAGATTGATTGACTTTTAGTCTTCTCACAAAAATGTCAAGGTATTATTAAGTTGATTTAAGTTTATTTATGAAAACATTTTGAAAATGAATGGACCTAAGTCCAAGTTTATTATGAAAGTGGTTCAAGTTTAGAAACAAGAAGAGTTTTCAAAAGGAGGGAGAAGATTTTTGAAATTAAAGAA
This sequence comes from Vicia faba, assembly GCA_948472305.1. Lineage (NCBI taxonomy): Eukaryota > Viridiplantae > Streptophyta > Magnoliopsida > Fabales > Fabaceae > Vicia > Vicia faba. The sequence goes on from OX451737.1 coordinate 652,428,554, forward strand.
GATGGGAGGAGATGAAGGGACTATCCTAAAGCATAAGGTAAAATCTAAGGAGAAGAAACATCTAACCAACAAGAAGTCAATACTTGACATTATGAGTCAAGATAGAATTCCCATTCTTTAGATTTAAACCAAACAAGCAAAGATAATAGACCTCTTGAGGAGACCGAACTTCAAATTTATTAAGTCTTCACAAAAATTGGGCAGAGTAACGGCTGTATACAAATGAATTCTAGATTACAGATGTTGTACCCCAAAATTTTCCCTCTCATTTATCAAGATTTTTCTCACAAGATCTCTTTGGCTCAAGACTGGACTAGGGTTTGACCAGCTCAAGACATCTCATCATGCACTGATAACCCCAAATTAGAGTTTGAGTTTGCACAAAGATTTTTGGATTATCAATGCTTCATATGACTTTCAAGGATAATTATGGATCCTCAAGATTATTCAAGTGCATGCTAGGTTTGAGAATATGGTTTACATTTTCCTTTTTGGTCTTCAAGTTACAAGGTTGCAATGCTTACATGGCCAATTCTATTACTCCTCATGCAAGTTTTTTTGGATATCATTTCTACTTTTTTGAAAGATGAGACTTTGAGATGAAAGGTGAGGCTTTGAGATGAAAGATCAAAAGGATTCAAAGCATTTTGTTTTGAGATATGGAAGAAATGTGAGAATGGTCTTCAAGCACATTTTCTTTTTTAAAGATAAATCAATTAGTCCTTATCTTAAGTTCTAATACACTTTTCAAAAATTCATCATTTTGTTCTAAGTTTTAATAGTTGCAATTTTAAAAGCCCATGTCATTCTTCATTTCCAATTTCTTTCATTTAGAACAAACAACTTTTGCAATTTTGTGACATCATTCTCAAAATTAAAAGTATACATTCCTCGAAATTAGTTTGTTTATTACAAAATTCAAAGTCAAACAAAGAAAGAGGTCCAAATATATTTTTTCCTATGTTTCTATTACAAGGCAGAATACAAAGTATTCATGTTCCTAGCCTTCAAGTGTTTTCAAGTCTTGCCATAGTCTTCTTGCCATCTTCCTCTATTCTTCATTACCTTTACCTGAAACAAAACAGAAAAAAACCAGTGATCAAACGAATTCAAATTTTGCAAATAAGCTATTCTAAATCATCCTGAGGGTTTGGTTATTGGAATCAGAAAAGGTTTTAAGCCATGTTCTTGTACCCAAAACAGCCTCATACTAAAAATTTAATCATAGGCCTGAAAAATTGCAAATCACAAATAAATTGATTCACAATGGATTAGTTCAGAAAGTGCAAAAGTAGAACAAATTCCCAGCCCAACAAATTTCAAGCTCGAACAGAATTCACATCACAAGTCAGCAAAGCTAACTTGTAAAGCCTCAAAGTAAAGCCTAAAAGTAATGTCCTATCATAGGCCTAAAAGAAAAGAAAACATTGCAAATCAAAAGACTTGATTCATAAGCAAGGCAACACAGAACAGTAAGAGCCTCAATTCCATCATTGGCTAGAAGTAATCTTCTGCAAAACCTAACAATTGGTTCACAAAAGTTGAAGAAAATCAGTTGTCATCATATTTTCACAACCAAACAAGAGAATTATGATGTTGTTTCATTTCAAAACCAAAGTTCACAAATCAGATCATAGGTCTAGGGGGTTTCACTTCAAGTCCCAAATAAAAGGTTTTGTTCACAGCAAAAAAAAAACAAGAAAGAGAAAGTTTTGGCAAAACTTTCACTATAGCCTCAAACAAACATTATCCTATCACTAGCCTAAAGATATCTTTTTCAAATCACAATCAAAACTCTGTTCAAAAAAGAAAAAAGACAAATAAAAAAAAGAAGCCTCATGTTTATCTTGTTTCAATAAAAGGGGTCAGAATTCAATCACAGGCCTAGGGTATCCTACTGCAAAATCTCAAAACAATATTTTATTTGGTTCACAGTAAAGAGAAGAAAAACTCAAAAATGTTCATCACAACACAAGAGCTATCAAACTCAGTTGTAAAAAGTATCATGGGAAATCAAAATTATCAAAGCCACAAGCAATTAATGTTTTGCTCACAGCAGAGCCAGCAAAGTTAGGAAGTATAACAACAAGTACAGAAAACTGTAAAAGGAAAAGACAGTACAACAGACACTGTACCAGCAGCCAACAAGCAAAGTCAACTAGCAAAGTGGATTTATAAAAAAAACAGTACAAGCAACAAAGCCAGCAGTATTTTAGCACTATTTTATTACAAATCAACCAATATAAAAGGGCAACAATACTGTGCAAGAAGGAAGGTTTTTTGGCCAGCAAGAGAAATACACAGAAAAGATCAAAATTCAGCCACTGTTTTCATCACATTCAACGACCCTCAAGGATCACTGTCAGCAAGCCACAAAATACCAAATACAACAACCAAATAAAGAGGTAATTTCTCAAACTATTTCCAAATTCTTTTCATAGAAACATACAAACTTTGTGCAACTTTTTCTTAGCATTCTTTTACAAAACATTAGTTTAAGGTCAATAAATTGTAGAACCCATCCCTCATCATTTACCTCAAGAAAGAATCATCAATAACATCATTTTCCTTCTTACAGAAAAAAATATATAGAAATTCAAAACCCTAATTTAATAAACCTTTACCTTAGAAGAATATCTAGAAAAGACAGAAAATCCAAGAGCCATCATCGCTCACATCTTTCTTTTTCTGTTTTACAAAGAAAAACATACAAAGTCCACAATATAGAAATACAGAAACCAAGAAAACAAACAGAGCTAAAACCTTCAGAAAAATCATTATCACAAAAAAACATACGAACTACTCAGAACAGCAAATCCTCAAGTTTCAGTTTTCCCAAACCAACAATCATCATCATGCATGCAAGATACAAAACCCTAAAAACTGTCATCATCATTTTCCAAAAACCTAATCCCTTCAGAGTTTTGTAAGAGAGAGAGAGAGATAAGGAAAGATCTCACAGTAATCACACAGAAAAAATAAAATCAGAGCAGTTAGGGTTCCGTCCATCCCCTTTAAGATCTACGCAAATCCTGTCGGGATCTGTAAAAACGAGAGCGAGATTAGTGTTCAGTAAGAAGAAAGGAATCTAGATAAATACAAAATTTTTATGTTGAAGCATCATCGCCGTAGGAACCACCGTCCACCGTCGTCTAACCGCCGCTAGGGCGATTTCCGGCCAAATACTCAAAGGAGGAGGGAACGAGAGAGAGTGAGAGTATCAGAAGGAAGATAGAGAAATGTTTTGGCCCAAATGAGACGTTGTCTCATTGTCCAGTTTTTTGTTAAAACAACTGGGCCTTCTCATTAAAGCGCAAAACAAAAATACTGAAAACACCCCCCATCCCCTTCATAAAAAATCAGATTTTTGGCCATGATTTTGTGGGCTGGAAGCCCAATGTTTTTTTAATTTCTTCCTCCAAACACCCCTTTTAATTGTCAACCCCCTTACCCTATTTTATATATTTTATTTTTATTTATTTACTTTTTCTAAAATTACCATTATTAATATTATAACAATATTTATTTTCATAAATAAAAATCTCAAAAATATTATTTATGCCTATATATATTAAATATATTCATGTTTGTTTAATAGACTAAAATATTTTCTTGTTAAAATTCTTTTTTTTATAAATTTAATTAAATAATTAGATTAGGTTTGTGATTATTATTTATTTAGAAATTTGTTTCTTTAAACTAGTTTCTTTTGCTAATTTAATTCTAATATTCTTTTTTTTATTAATTATTTCTTTTTCTCCTAAGTTTAATTAAAGTCAAAACAACATCCATGGCCTTGTTCATTCATACTTGTACATTATATTCATTTCACTTCTTATATATTGTATTTACATTCGTTTCTTTGTACATTTGATAAATTCGATATGGTTGTAATAGATAATTAGGGTTTTTACTTTCTTGCAAATCCCCATTCATAAATTGTACACCCCCTCCCACAAAGTGTTGTAATAGCGTAGTAATCTTTAAATTTCGCAATTTATTTATTTTATATAATATGCTAGTAATTAGGGTTTGTATGGCAAGATAAAACCAATCAAATAGAAAACCCTAATCTAAGACAAAAATCAAGCATGTAAATGGCACACTTGCACACAAGCACCCCTAGGGTTACTCCACTTGGTTGCCTTATACAAAAATGACCATATTACGCATGTAAGGTATCTTAGCAAAACAAACAAAAACAATATCATAGTCCATCGATGACGCTATTCAAAGTTGCCTTACAAAATGATCTTAGTCCCTCAAAAAATGCTAAGATACCTTGCAAAAATACTAATCATGGCTATACAATGATCCACGCCCGTCCCGTGTACATCCAAAGATAGGGTTGGCTACCAAATCAATGGTAAGACGACAATGTCAAAGGAAAAGAAAAATGAACAAGAAAGACATTTGAATATGTAGTTTGTTTTTAGTTACTTGCTCCATTTCAAACAAATATCCTTGCTATTTTCTAAAAACAAATACACACATTTCCAAAACATCTTACAAAATTAAAAACATTTTCAAAAAAAGACAAACATCTTTGTATACATTCTTACGAACGAGAATCATTACAAAGATTGCCTAAACAATGGCCTCTTTACAAAATACTTTCAAAAAAACCACACAAAACACAGTTTCAAACAAAAGCAAGTGATCTAGCAAGTAACTAAGAGCCCATGGAAAACCATGGATAAAAAGGGTGATAATACCTTCCCTTTTTATAATCTACCCCCCGAACCCAAGAAACAATCTCAAAGGTCTTTCCTGTGCTTTTTCACCTTTCCTTTTGGATAAAAGAAAAGTCGGCGGCGACTCTTGCTAATCGCAACATTTGCGATAAAACGTAAAACCTTCAAGTCAGTTCTCCCACCATATCACAGAACTGGAGACTCTACTGGGGAAAATGCTAAAAGTGGGGTTACCTTAGGGATATATCACATTTACTTGCTTACATTGTTTGATTTGTATGCTTTACATTATCATTCTTTGTTTGGGTTTAAATCCTCTACCCGTATTTGGGATACATTATAGGTAAATAGAAATATGTTGTGAAAACTGTGCGGGGTATACCGACATGGTATAAGCAATATCTATGTTAGCGTGACATATTTTTGGGCACTGGATGCCTTTGAGTTAATCAAAGAGAATACGGGGCCACTGAGTGATGTCATGAAGCACTAATGAACTTCTAGAACCTTTACTTGACCAACTTGGCCTTTAGGATGTAGTGAGATGACCGACTTTGGTGAAGTCTGAAGTTGGTAGATACTCGATACTACACTCATTGAAGTTTGATTTCTTGGGATATTTCAGTCGCCATTAAAGAGGCTTGAGCTAAAACAATGACCAAGGAAATAATCCAATGATATTGAGCTCCTTAAAACCCGGTTACTATTACTAGGATAGGTTTAAACCAATTAAACTTTAAGAGGGTAGTTACCTATAAAACTCCATGCAAGCCTAAACTAAGGACTTGTTTGCTTTGCTTGTATATGCATACTTGTAGATAACATCATGGACATCATGAACATCATATACATCCACTAACCATTCCAAGGATTTTGGGATTCATCTTTGTTCTTGTTTTTTAGGATATGTATTCACTTCGCAGGAAAACTATTCAAGTCAACCTTGTAAGAATTCCTCCACAACTTAAGGAGCTAGCTTAAAGGATTCCTGAGAACTCTCCATTCACCGAGAGACATGGTCGTCTACTCAACTTGGTCACCTCCAACATAGATGAGGATATGATGAAGGTGCTCTTTCAGTTCTTTGATCCTTTGCACCATTGCTTCACATTTCCCGACTATCAACTTGTGCCTACTTTGGAAGAATTCTCCAAACTCTTGAGGATTCCCATTCTCAATCAACTACATTTCAATGGTACGGAAAGACACCCAAAGCCAGAAGAGATTGCTCAAGCTCTACACTTGCACTCATTTGATGTCACAACCCATTGGGAAACTAGGAGTTATGTCAAAGGCTTCTTAGCAAAGTTCTTGTTTGAGAAAGCCTAAAGCTTTTGGAATTCCCTAGACTTGCAAGCCTTTGAGGAAATTGTGGCTCTCCTCATCTATGGGATGGTTTTGTTTCAAAACCCTGACCAACTCATAGATGTGAACATCGTCAAAATCTTCATGTCACGTAACCCGATGCCTATATTGCTAGGGGATATCCTACACTCTTTTCACACTCGCACAATGAGGAAAAGAGGTGTCCTTATGTGTTGCACCCCTCTCCTGGCGAGATGGTTTATTTCTCATCTTCCCCAATCAGTCTTAAAGAATGAGCAAGGTTCAAGGTGGTCACAAAGGTTAATGACGCTCAAACATTCAAACATTCATTGGTGCTCCCGATCCAAAGAGAATGTTATCATCGTCGACTATTATGGAGAATTCCCTAATGTCCCTTTACTTGGCATTAGGGGAGGTATGACCTACAACCCATGCTTAGCCTTAAGACAATTTGGTTACGCCCGAAGGGACGACCCGCATGAGATGCTGATTTAAGGTTTAGCATTCGACTACGACAACGACAATCAAGGTCTTCGCCCGAGATTTATTAGAGCTTGGAGGATGCTAAACAAGGTGGATAGCAAGAATTTGGGACATAATAATTCCACCCCTCTTGAGCCTTACCTCAAATGGGTACGAACCCGTGCTCAAAGTCTTATGATGCCTTACCCCTCAATTCTCCCGGTAATCATTGAGTTTGTTAAGGAAGGAGATGTTCCATAAACTATCCTACATCCTGACATGCCCACATCTCTTGAAGACCTACAAAGGGATTGGATATAGCTCAAGGGAGAGCGAGATACTTTCGAATCCCAATTCTACGTAAGCGAGAAGAAGGTTTTGGAACTCACTAGGCTACTTCATGAGGAGCGGACTCTAAATGCCTACATTGAACCAAAGAGAATGCGCACTACTTTTTTATCTTAGAGTTTTGTATTATTTTGTCCAAGGGGCATTGATGTACTCAAACTTTATCTTATTAATATAACGTGTGTTTCTTTTTGTCTAAAACGAACTTGAATCTTCGAAATCCTTGAAAACATTGCATATGCACATATCATTCATCATAACATAAATAGGTCTTTTGCAACAAGTCTCCTCATCTCTCTATTGTTTATTTCAGTAAGATGGATATCAAACAAACAGTAAAAGATCTCCAAGGGGAAAGAAGAATTGGAGACTCTGATAGCTGAGAAGAGGAAAAAGAAAACAAAGAAGGTAACTGGAGTCTTAAACATGGGGAGAAGATTTTAGGGGCAGACAAGAAGGACTTTGAACTTTGCAATAACTTCTGGTGAAGGAGAAGGGAAAGGCAAGGAAACAGCTGTCCCATCAAAATCAGAAGAAGAGGAGGAAGAAGAGGAAGACTACTCTGAGGAACAGTATCCTCCAGATGATGACAAGTACAGACATCACGAAGAGCGTTTGAGTGCGATGGAAATACAAAAGGTTCCAGGCTTAGACTTTGAAGAATTGGGACTAGTGTCGGGGATTATGATTCCTCCGAAGTTCAAAGTGCCTATGTTTGCAAAATATGATGGAGTGTCATGCCCTAAAATGCATCTCCGATCATATGTGAGAAAAATCCAACCCCACACCGCTGATAAAGACTTATGGGTGCATTTTTTCCAAGACAGTCTGTCTGGAACACAACTCGACTGGTTTTACCAACTAGAAAGAGCCAACGTCCATAATTGGGAAGATCTTGCCGCAACTTTCTACAAGAAATATCAATACAATGCTGATTTGGCGCCTACCCATACTCAACTTCAGAGTATGGCTATGGCTTCCAATGAGGGTTTCAAGGATTACGCACAAAAATGGAGAGATTTGGCTAGGAGAGTTCAACCCCCTCTGTCTGAAAGGGAATTAGTGGACATGTTCTTATGAACTTTATCTGGCCCTTTCTTCAACCATTTAATCGGAAGCTCGTCTGCAGGCTTTACTGAACTAATATTAACCAGAGAGAGGGTCGAAGCTGGCACAAAAAGTGGAAAGATTCAGAAGGATTCATCTTATTCTACAGTTGTGAGAAAGCCTTTTATTGGGAAGAAAGAGGTAGCTGCTGTATATCCACAAAGAAAGCAAGAGAGGGCCGAACGCCGACCAATGGTGGGGGCTGTTATGATTCCAAAGCCTACGTCTGAGCAACAAAGAAGTAATCAACCAAGGGTGGAAAGGCCAGTCAGGCAATTCACCAAAATCAACATGACTCTGTCTCAAGTATTACCGTATCTTCTGAGATCCAATTTGATAACCTTGAAAGAAGCTCCGAAAAACCCCAATACAACATCCCCTAATTATCACCCCAATGCCCGTTGCGCATACCACTCTGAAAGTCTTGGTCACGATACTAATAATTGTTGGGCTTTGAAGAAAAAAATACAAGACCTCATTGAAGCAAAAGAAATTAAGTTTGATGCGCCCGAAAAGCCAAATGTCATTTCTGCTCCTATGCCCAGACATGGTCACAATACCAATGCTATTGAAGAAGATTTGTTTGTTACCACAGTTGATGAACTCGTGACTCCACTTCCAACCATTAAGATAAACTTGTTGAAAGACGTTGTGTTCTCGGGCTGTAATGAAGTTTTCCACCTCTGCTTGTCCTCACCAACTGATTGCCCTTTGTTGAAAACAGGCATTCAACATTTGATAGATAACAAAGAGATTTTGTTTGAAAGTATTCTTGTTTCACCTGTTCCTGTTGAAGATGTTTCAATCATTACCATCTCCGCCAATTCTTCCAGGGTCTCCACCAAAAGACCAGTTAGAATTACATCGGTTCCGAAAGCAACTTCTCTAATAATCACAATGCCTGGGCCAGTCCCATATGTATCAGACAAAATGGTGCCGTGGAATTACGGAGGGGACATTTACTACCATGGTATCAAACAAGACTGACCGACCACCGAAGAGATAAACTCTGAAGAAGAAAATTCCGACATTAACAATATTACCAGAACTAGTAAAATTACCTGAAGCGGTAGGATCTTTTCTCTAGAAATTGCCCCCCCAAAGGCAGTCTCTAGACCCGTGGCTGTTCCAAAGTTTACTTTCGTACCCATAATCATCTCTGCAAATGCTCCTATTGACGAAGCCGTTATAACCCCTGTTGTCATTCCTACCAATACTCCTGTTGCTGAAACTCGAGGAAAGAGTATTCAAGTGGAGCCTATCCGGATGAAGGCTCAATCACTAACTATCCCCGAGACTTCTAAGAAGGAAATTGAGGAGATTTTAAAAATTATAAAGAGGAGCGACTACGATGTAGTTGAACAATTGGGGAAAACTCCCTCCAAGATATCCATGTTGGCATTACTACTGTGTTCCGAGGCACATGCGAAAGCCTTGGTGAAGTTGCTAAAAACATCCCATGTGCCTCAAGAGACGTATGCTGATCAATTCCAAGACTGCGTGGCCAATTTGACAGCAGATAACGACCTAGGCTTCTCGGATGCTGATCTGACACCAAGGGGAAGAAAGCACAACGAGGCATTACATGTCTCTGTGGAATGTAGGGGCACGACTCTGGTCCATGTTTTGGTGGACACTAGCTCATCTTTGAATGTTCTACCGAAAAAAGCTCTTGACAGACTTGACTGTGAGGGGCTAACGTTAAAGCCGAGCAACGTAGTAGTAAGGGTGTTTGATAGCTCGAAGAGGATGGTACACGGAGAGGTGGATATCCCCATAAAGGTTGGGACTCAAACTTTCAATTCAACCTTTTATGTAATGGACATCCGCCCTTTGTACTCTTGCTTACTAGGCCGACCATGGATCCACATTGCTGGCGCCGTTACCTCTACATTGCACCAGATGTTAAAGTATCCGGTTCAAGGAAAGATTATCACTGTCCATGGAGAGGAGGAATACATGATCAGCCATCTCAATTCCTTCAGATATGTGGAATTAGACAGAGAATTCATTGAAACTCCATTTCAACATTTAGAAGAGGTCCCCCAAGAGGTAGCAGTGACCAAGACCGTGTCCCAAATTCCCAAGATGACAAGACCTCCACTCTGGATGTCATCTCTGAAGGACACAAAAGCAATTGTAGAGGAAGGTGGATGCACTATCTGGGGACGACTCCCAGATATCCCGTATAAATCTGACAAGTTTGGCTTAGGTTTCACTTCAAGTGCTCAAAAGGCTGTATGCCGAGCCCGTGCTGGAGGGCCATCCTTGAAGATCAACAACCGTGAGGTCAACGCGGTAGAAGATGGTGAAGATGGTTTCAACCTGGAGAAATGGATCTTCCCGACTGTCAATGGAGGGCTCAACAATTTGGAGGCTAGAGACTTCATCCCAATCACTTTCATCCCTCAGTAATTTATCTTACATTTTGTTGGATTTGTAATATTCAAAACAATTCGCACTCTTAAAACCTTGTGTCTTACCCGAGGCACAATGGTCCATTTGTAAGGGTTATTATCTCATTTTTAATATGACATCAATGAATCATGGACGTTTTCGCATTCAAACTTTTCTGCTCGTTGTTTTTATTTCTTTCAAAGATAGCTATACCCTTACACACACCCACACTCACAATGCAGGTATACATCCATTCTGGATTCCATGGGTAACGATACTGCTATGGCCTTTTGTGACTCTGAGAATCTGATCTACCAAGCCGAAGACGAAGGTGAGGAAGATTGTGAAGTACCAGGGGAACTGGCCAGACTGCTACAACAAGAGGAGAGAACCATTCAGCCTCACGAGGAACCCGTGGATACAATCAACCTGGGTACCGAAGAAGATAAAAAATAGGTCAAAGTTGGTGCCAATCTGGAACCCAGTGTCAAGAAGCGTCTGATTCATTTGTTACATGACTATGTTGAAATCTTTTCCTGGTCATATGAAGACATGCCGGGACTTGATACAGACATTGTGGTACATCGTTTGCCTACAAGAGATTGTCCTCCAGTAAAACAAAAGGTTCTCCGCATGAGACCTGATATGTCAGAAAAGATTAAAGCAGAGGTCATGAAGAAATTTAATGCTGGATTCTTGGCTGTCATTTCCTACCCTCAATGGGTGGCCAACATTGTTCCCGTACCTAAAAAAGACGGCAAAGTACGAATGTGTGTGGACTACAGAGATTTGAATAGGGTGAGCCCTAAAGATGATTTTCCACTTCCCCACATTGATATCCTAGTTGACAATACGGCACAACACAAAGTGTTTTCCTTCATGGACGGATTCTCAGGTTACAACCAAATCAAAATGGCACCTGAGGATATGGAGAAAACAACATTTATCACACAGTGGGGCACATTCTGCTTCAAGGTGATGCCATTCGGACTGAAGAATACTGGGGCAACCTATCAGCGTGCCATGGTAGCTTTATTTCATGACATGATACATCATGAAATAGAGGTTTACGTAGACGATATGATAGCCAGATCACAAACAGAAGAAGAGCATCTTGACCACTTACAAAAACTGTTTGAGAGACTGAAGAAGTACAAGCTGAGATTGAATCCAAACAAGTGTACATTTGGGGTACGATCTGGTAAACTCCTAGGATTTGTCGTCAGTAACAAAGGTATTGAGGTCGATCCTGCCAAAGTTAAAGCAATACAAGAGATGCCTGCTCCCCGTACTGAGAAGGAAGTCAGAGGATTCTTGGGACGTTTGAACTATATTGCCAGATTCATTTCTCACCCGACAGCTACTTGTGAGCCAATCTTCAAACTATTGAAGAAAGATCAAGTAGTCAAATGGAATGATGAATGCTAAGTTGCTTTTGACAAAATCAAAGAGTACTTACAAGAGCCTCCTATGTTGATGCCACCAGTCGAGGGAAGACCGTTGATTATGTATCTGACTGTTTTAGAGAATTCAATGGGGTGTGTATTGGGGAAGCATGACGAGTCTGACCGAAAAGAGCACGCTATCTACTACCTGAGCAAAAAGTTTACCGACTGTGAAACCAGATATTCACTGCTCAATAAAACTTGCTGCTCTCTGGCATGGGCTGCTCGCCGGCTAAGACAGTATATGTTGGCTCATACTACCTTGTTGATATCTAAGATGGATCCGATAAAGTACATCTTTGAGAAGCCTGCTCTTTTTGGGAGAATAGCTAGATGGCAGATGATCCTGACAGAGTACGACATACATTATACTACCTAGAAAGCTATAAAGGGGAGTATACTAGCTGATCATCTCGCTCACCAAGCAGTAAAAGATTACCAGTCTATGAAGTTTGAATTCCCGGACGAATACATCATAACGATAGATAACTGTGAAGAAGTCACGCCATATGACAGACCTGAACAAGGATCCCGATGGACCCTGTTCTTTGATGGAGCCTCCAATGCACTCGACAATGGTATCAGTGCCATACTCATATCTCTAGAAGGGTGTCATACTCCCTTTACTTCCAGACTTTGCTTCAACTGTACAAACAACATGGAGGAATATGAAGCGTGCATCTTTGGTCTCAGAGCTTCCATATACTTGGGAATCAAATCTTTAATTGTGTTTGGAGATTCATCCTTGGTCATCATTCAGATCAAAGGAGAATGGGACACCAAGCATCCAAACCTTATCCCTTACAAAGAGCATGTTTTGACATTGCTACCACATTTTAAGAAGATTACCTTCGAGCATTTCCCGCGAGAAGAAAATTAGCTAGCAGACGCTCTAGCCACAATGTCATCTATGTTTAAACTTAATTGGGATGACGAGGCTCCCCAAATCACCATCGAACGAAGGGATGAACCATCACACTATCACGAGATTAATACTGAAGAGGTAGTGGGCCAGCCTTGGTTCCATGAAGTCAAGAGGTATCTCGAGGCTCAAGAATACCCAGAAGGAGCTTCAATCAATGATAATAAATTCTTAAGGAGGTTCTCTGCTAAATTCTTCCTTAGTAATGGCATCCTGTACAAACGCAATCATGACTCCGTACTGCTTCAGTGCGTAGATAAGGTTGAAGCTGAAAAGATCATGGTTGAATTTCATGAAGGTACTTTTGGCACCCATTCTAGTGGGCATACGATGGCGAAGAAAATCCTACGAGCAGGCTATTATTGTTCTACCATGGAAGCAGATTGCTATCAACACTCTCGAACCTGCCATAAGTGTCAAATTTATGCTGACAAGGTGCACGTGCCTCAGGTTCCTCTGAATGTCTTGATGGCTCCTTGGCCCTTTTCTATGTGGGGAATTGATATGATTGGGGAAATCAAATCGATAACCTCCAATGGACATCGCTTCATCCTAGTAGCCATTGACTATTTTACAAAGTGGGTTGAAGCAACCTCCTTCGCCTCCGTTACCAAGAATGTTGTTGCCCGCTTCATCAAGCAAAACCTTATTTGTCGATACGGTATCCCGGAAAGGATCATCACCGACAATGGTACAAATATCAATAACACTATGATCACCGCATTATGCGAGTAATTCTAGATTCAGCATCACAATTCTTCTCCTTATCGGCCAAAAATGAATGGTGCTGTCGAGGTTGCGAATAAAAACATTAAAAAGATCGTACAGAAAATGACCATCACATACAAAGACTGGCATGAGATGCTACCGTTTTCTCTCCACGGTTATCGTACCACGGCCCGCACATCAACCGGGGCAACACCCTTTTCTTTGGTTTACGGCATGGAGGCTGTCTTGCCTATTGAGGTTCAGATCCCCTCTCTGAGGATTTTGAAGGATGCAGGGTTGAACAAAGACGATTAGATCCAAACTCGACTTGATCAACTAAATTTGATTGATGAAAAGAGACTTACTGCTGTTTTCCATGGTCAAATGTATCAAAAACGGATGATCAAGGCTTTCAACAAGAAAGTCAGATGCCAAGTATATCAAGTTGGGGATCTAGTGATCAAACATATCATCTTGCCACAAAGTGATCCAATGGGAAAATGGACTCCTACCTATGAAGGACCATTTGTAATCAAAAACATATTCTCCGGTGGGGCAATGATCTTGACCACCATGGATGGCGACGACCTGCCACACCCTGCGAACGCGGACATAGTCAAAAGATACTACGCATAAGAGACCCGCTAGGTTGACATACCCAGGCAAAACAAGGGCATCCCGGTGAACCAAAAAGGTTCATGCAAAAATTAGGGATAAAACAAAAAAATCTGTATACCCGACAAGTTGAAAACCCGAAAGGGCGACTTGGGCAAAAAAGGGTTTCCTGTTGGACTGAAAACCTAAAAGGGAGGTCCAGGCAAAATTTAGGGAATTAAAGCGTATGACTATGTCCCATCGGATCACTTTACAAACAATCTTTGGCTTCCACTGACAGGCTCAGAGGTTCTGATCAATTCAGTCATCTTCGGATGAGGCGACAGATAGGCAATACGCTCAGAGATACAAAGGCTATAGCAGATTGGGAACCCCATGGAATTTTTACACATAGCTATCCTTCTTTGTATCAAATTTTCCTTTTTATGACAACATTCTCTTACTAGAATGTTTGTCCCCTTTGTAAATTTTTTTTACTCAAAATCAATACAAAGATATCCCATTGAAAGTGCAAAAACTATTGGTCTTTATTTTCTTTACGTTTGTGTTTTGTTTGCAAAAACGTCCAATGATTCATTGTTGAACATATGCATTTGAACATGATTATTGTTTATAAATAAACAAAATGAGAAAGACAATTACTAATAGGTTGAAAGAATAGAAAATGTCTCTAGGCTATTCCATAAGTAATCCCCTACAACACGTCATTTAAATTCGCAGCGGAACAAAGTTCCCAATTATCAATCCCCAGCAAAAGTCGTCAAAATTCTCAGGACTCCCCAACAGATCTTGCAAGCAGAACATGGCATTGCCCTCACAACATAATTTACTTCTCTCAACAAAAGTTCATCATTACTTCAACTTCAATACATGAAGACTCACATATGCTCAGCAACATTCAAGGATTTATTTCCCTCAATTCGATAGCAATACAACAAATCAGCTCACATGCGCATACATTATATCCATATATCATAAACATTGATAAAGAAAATACATTGCATCATACATTCCATACAACATAACTTTGTATTTTAGCTAACATTTTACCATTTTCAGAATAAGATTAACAGTTACCGTTAACAATATGCAATCATGATATAGTTCAGATACGCTCCAAATATGGATGCCATCCTGATACTCATTCAGATTCAACTTCATGATACAGTACATATACGCTCTAGACACGGATGCCATCCTGATACTCATTCAGACTCAACTTCATGATACAATACAGATATGCTACAGACACGGATGCCATCCTGATATTCATTCAGAATCAACTTCATGATATAGTATATATACACTCCAGACACAGATGCCATCCTGATACTCATTCAGACTCAACTTCATAATACAGTACAGATACACTCCAGACGCGGATGCCATCCTGATACTCATTCAGATTCAACTTCATGATACAGTACATATACGCTCCAGACACGGACGCTATTCTGATACTCATTTAGCTCTCAGATATAGTCCAGATACACTCCAGACACAGACTCCATTCTGATACTCATTCTTTCAACTTACAAGTTACAATTCAACCAACATTCTTGGATGACATCTACAAGTCCATCTCCAACAAGATTCTATCACCACTCTAAATGGCATATTTAAGCCCATTCCCTCAACCACACATCAACAAGTGAAAATTTCTAGGCACTCTAGTGTCCAATCATCTTCCACCTTCGAGTCACGAATGGCAAAACTCGCCAATCTAACTCTTCAGGTTTAAGAAGATTGAACAGGGGCAGCTGTTGTATCCCAAAATTTTCCCTCTCATTTATCAAGATTTTTCTCACAAGATCTCTTTGGCTCAAGACTGGACTAGGGTTTGACCAGCTCAAGACATCTCATCATGCACTGATAACCCCAAATTAGAGTTTGAGTTTGCACAAAGATTTTTGGACTATCAATGCTTCATATAACTTTCAAGGATAATTATGGATCCTTAAGATTACTCAAGTGAATGCTAGGTTTGGGAATATGGTTTACATTTTTCTTTTTGGTCTTCAAGTTACAAGTTTGCAATGCTTACATGTCCAATTCTATTACTCCTCATGCAAGTTTCTTTGGATATCATTTCTACTTTTTTGAAAGATGAGACTTTGAGATGAAAGGTGAGGCTTTGAGATGAAAGATCAAAAGGATTCAAAGCATTTTGTTTTGATATATGGAAGAAAGATGAGAATGGTCTTCTAGCACCTTTTCTTTTTTTAGATAAATCAATTAGTCCTTATCTTAAGTTATAATACACTTTTAAAAAATTCATCATTTTGTTCCAAGTTTTAAGAGTTGCAATTTTAAAAGCCCAAGTCATTCTTCATTTCCAATTTCTTTCATTTAGAACAAACAACTTTTGCAATTTTGTGATATCATTCTCAAAATAAAAATTATACATTCCTCGAAATTAATTTGTTTATTACAAAATTCAAAGTCAAACAAAGAAAGAGGTCCAATATACTTTTTCCCATGTTTCTATTACAAGGCAGAATACAAAGTCTTCATGTTCCTAGCCTTCAAGTGTTTTCAAGTCTTGCCACAATCTTCTTGCCATCTTCCTCTATTCTTCGTTACCTTTACCTGAAACAAAACAGTAAAAAATCAGTGATCAAACGAATTCAAATTTTGCAAATAAGATATTCTAAATCATCCTGAGGGTTTGGTTATTGGAATCAGAAAAGATTTTAAGCCATGTTCTTGTACCCAAAACAGCCTCATACTAAGAAGTTAATCATAGGCCTGAAAAATTGCAAATCACAAATAAATTGGTTCACAATGGATTAGTTCAGAAAGTGCAAAAGTAGAACAAATTCCCAGCCCAACATATTTCAAGCTCGAACAGAATTCACACCACAAGTCAGCAAAGCTAACTTGTAAAGCCTCAAAGTAAAGCCTCAAAGTAATGTCTTATCAGAGACCTAAAAGAAAAGAAAACATTGCAAATCACAAGACTTGATTCATAAGCAAGGTAGCACAGAACAGTAGGAGCCTCAATTCCATCATTGGCTAGAAGTAATCTTCTGCAAAACCTAACAATTGGTTCACAAAAGTTGAAGAAAATCAGTTGTCATCATATTTTCACAACTAAAAAAGAGAAGCATCATGTTGTTTCATTTCAAAACCAGAGTTCACAAATAAGATCATAGGTCTAGGGGGTTTCACTGCAAATCCCAAACAAAAGGTTTTGTTCACAGCAAAAAAAAACAAGAAAGAGAAAGTTTTGGAAAAACTTTCACTACAGCCTCAAACAAACATTATCCAATCACGGGCCTAAAGATATCTTTTTCAAATCACAATCAAAACTTGGTTCACAAAAGGCAAAAGAAAAATCAGAAAAAAGAAGCCTCATGTTTATCTTGTTTCAATAAAAGGGGTCAGAATTCAATCACAGGCCTAGGGTATCCTACTACAAAATCTCAAAACAATATTTTGTTTGGTTCACAGTAAAGAGAAGGAAAACTCAAAAATGTTTATCACAACACAAGAGCTATCAAACTCAGTTGTAAAAAGAATTATGGGAAATCAAAATTATCAAAGCCACAAGCAATAAATGTTTTGCTCACAACAGAGCCAGCAAAGTCAGAGAAGTATAACAACAAGTACAGAAAACTGTAAAAGGAAAAGACAGTATAGCAGACACTGTACCAGCAGCCAACAAGCAAAGCCAACTAGCAAAGTTGATTTATAAAAAAAATAGTACAAGCAACAAAGCCAATAGTATTTTATCACTATTTTATTACAAATCAACCAATATAAAATGGCAACAATACTGTGCAAGAAGGAGGGTTTTTTGGCCAGCAAGAGAAATACACAAAAGATCAAAATCCAGCCACTGTTTTCATCACATTCAAGGACCCTCAAGGATCACTGTCAGCAAGCCACATAATACCAAATAGAACAACCAAATAAAGAGGTAATTTCTCAAACTATTTCCAAATTCTTTTCGTAGAAATATACAAACTTTGTGCAACTTTTTTTTAGAATTCTTTTACAAAACATTAGTTTAAGGTCAATAAATTGTAGAACCCATCCCACAATCCATCTAAATATCCAAAAAAAAAAAAAACAGAAAAACAAAACCCTCATCATTTACCTCAAAAAAGAATCATCAATAACATTATTTTTATTCTTACAGAAGAAAATATATAGACATTCCAAACCCTAATTTAATAATCCTTTGCCTCAGAAGAATATCTAGAAAATACAGAAAATCCAAGAGCCATCATCGCTCACATCTTTCTTTTTCAGTTTTACAAAGAAAAACATACAAAGTCCACAATACAGAAATACAGAAACCAAGCAAACACACAGCTAAAACCTTCAGAAAAATCATTATCACAAAAAAACATACGAACTACTCAGAACAACAAATCGTCAGGTTTCAGTTTTCCCAAACCAACAATCATCATCATAAGTATACAAAATAGAAATACAATACCGCATGCAAGATACAAAACCCTAAAAATTATCATCATCATTTTCCAAAAACCTAATCCCTTTAGAGTTTTGTAAGCGAGAGAGAGATAAGGAAATATCTCACCGTAATCACACAGAAAAAAGAAAATCAGAGCAGTTAGGGTTCCATCCATCCCCTTTAAGATCTACACAAATCCTGTCACGATCTGTAAAAACGAGAGCGATATTAGTGTTCAGTAAGAATAAAGGAATCTAGATAAGTAAAATTTTTTGATGTTGAAGCATCGCCGCCGTAGGAACCACCGTCCACCGCCGTCTAACCGCCGCTAGGGCGATTTCTGGCCAAATACTCAAAGGAGGAGGGAACGAAAGAGAGTGAGAGTATCAGAAGGAAGAGAGAGAAATGTTTTGGCCCAAATGATACGTTGTCTCATTGTCTGGTTATTTTGTTAAAACAACTGGGCCTTCTCATTAAAGCCCTAAACAAAAATACTAAAAACACCCCCCATCCCCTTCATAAAAAATTAGATTTTGGCCATGATTTTGTGGGCTTGAAGCCCAATGTTTTTTTAATTTCTTCCTCCAAACACCCCTTTTAATTGTCAACCCCCTTACCCTATTTTATATATTTAATTTTTATTTATTTACTTTTTTTGAAATTACCATTATTAATATTATAACAATATTTATTTTCATAAATAAAAATCTCAAAAATATTATTTATGCCTATATATATTAAATATATTCATGTTTGTTTAATAGACTAAAATATTTTCTTGTTAAAATTCTTTTTTTTTAAGTTTAATTAAATAATTAGATTAGGTTTGTGATTATTATTTATTTAGAAAATTGTTTCTTTAAACTAGTTTATTTTTCTAATTTAATTCTAATATTCTTTTTTTATTAATTATTTCTTTTTCTCCTAAGTTTAATTAAAGTCAAAACAACATCCATGACCTTGTTCATTCATACTTGTACATTATATTCATTTCACTTCTTATATATTATATTTACATTCGTTTCTTTGTACATTTGATAAATTCGATATGGTTGGAATAGATAATTAGGGTTTTTAATTTCTTGCAAATCCCCATTCATAAATTGTACACCTCCCACAAAGTGTTGTAATAGCGTAGTAATCTTTAAATTTCTCAATTTATTGCTTTTATATAACATGCTAGTAATTAGGGTTTGTGTGGCAAGATAAAACCAATCAAATAGAAAACCCTAATCCAAGACAAAAATCAAGCATGAAAATAGCACACTTGCATACAAGCACCCCCAGGGTTACTCCACTTGGTTTCCTTATAAAAAAATGGCCATATTACGCATGTAAGGTATCTTAGCAAAACAAACAAAAACAAGATCATAGTCCCTCAATGACGCTATTCAAAGTTGCCTTACAAAATGATCTTAGTCCCTCAAAAAATGCTAAGATACCTTGCAAAAATACTAATCATGGCTATACAATGATCCACGCCCGTCCCGTGTACATCCAAAGATAGGGTTGGCTACCAAATCAATGGTAAGACGACAATGTCAAAGGAAAAGAAAAATGAACAAGAAAGACATTTGAATATGTAGTTTGTTTTTAGTTACTTGCTCCATTTCAAACAAATATCCTTGCTATTTTCTAAAAACAAATACACACATTTCCAAAACATCTTACAAAATTAAAAACATTTTCAAAAAAAGACAAACATCTTTGTATACATTCTTACGAACGAGAATCATTACAAAGATTTCTTAAACAATGGCATCTTTACAAAATAATTTCAAAAAACCACACAAAGCTCAATTTCAAACAAAAGCAAGTGATCTAGCAAGTAACTAAGAGCCCTTGGAAAACCATGGATAAAAAGGGTGATAATACCTTTCCTTTTTATAATCTACCCCCCGAACCCAAGAAACAATCTCAAAGGTCTTTCCTGTGCTTTTTCACCTTTCCTTTTGGATAAAAGAAAAGTCTGTGGCGACTCTTGCTAACCGTAACATTTACGATAAAATGCAAAACTTTCAAGTCAGTTCTCCCACCGTATCACAACAGACAAAGCATGTAATCACAATAACCTGCACACAAAACAAAAAAACAACCCAATGTCTTGAGGTAAACCTCATGAACTCCAGACAAAATATCAATTAAAGTCACAAGATCTCCAACATAGGCCAAGGTCTCTAATCCTAAGTCCAAGAAGTCCAATCCTCCATAACGCCAAGGATAGTAACCAAGTAGTCTAAGTATCATTAAAGTTTTTTATGGTTCATGTTGATTATTAAGTATCTTCAAAAGGAAAAGAAAAAGCTCAAGTGAGCAAAATAAAAAAAAATGCCATAAAAAAATGCTCAAGTGAGCAAAGATAAAAATAGCATAAAAGTAAATGCTCAAGTGATCAAAGAACAAAATAGCATGAAATATAAATGCTAAAGTAAATGGTACATAAAGTAAAGAGCATAAAATAAAATCATAAAATAAAGTAAATTGTTAGAAGTTAATGGTTAGTTGGATGACCATCTTGAAACTTGCATTTGGAACTCATTAGAGGATTGGTAGAACCAAAGCCTCTCAACAACAAGTTGCATTCACTTTTTGTCAAGTATATCATCCATTTAGGAATTCTCAAGGTGACATTTAATGATCAACGATGTTTAAGTGATTTGCGTTGACCAAAATTGATGAAGATCCATTGGAGGATTGGTAGAACCAAAGCCTCCTAACAATGAATCTCAAGGTTATTGGATCAAAGGGTTCAAATTAACATACTTGAGGTTGCAAACATAGGTTTGGGCCATGAATGATCATTTTCTCGAATCGGGACAAAATTTAGTGCTATGTTAAGCAATTGTAAGTGGACTTATGTGGAAGTCGCACATATTTTAAGGCCGGTCAATAGAAATCTATGTACTTCATGTTTGGATAAATGATATAGAGATCATCATCCCTTAACATGTAGAACAATTAAAAAAGAAAGGAATAAGATAAAGAGGGAGGGGAATGATAAGCTAACTTGGATCACTACCTTAAATTTCTTTCATCTTTAAACTCAATCACTCATCTAGATGGATTAAAGCACTAAACATATCATTAATCCAAAGCACCAAAAATGAATTGAATAATTCACTCTTTGGTAGATTTGAATTGATGAACATTTATCCAACTTCATCTACACCTCAAAGTCCATTGAATTTAAAGAGAAATTGGACATTTAAAATTGCAATCCAAATTAACAATCAAAAGAAATGAGTAGAAAAAGAGTGATGGATCAAAACAACCCAAAAACAAGGCAGAAAATGCATTTTTGTTTTGTTACAATTGATTGCACTACTGATATAATCAATTGTATCAATGCTTTTTTTCAAAAAAACATGAAATTTTGCTGTGACAATCGATTGCAACAAAACAACAACCGATTGCACCCTGTTAAAATTAGAAAAATAGCATTTTAAAAGGCCAAATTCTTGTTCAAACTTTCCATCAAACACCTTATGATCATGGATCCAATTGAGCATGAAAATTCCATCAAATTATGAGAAAATAACACCAATTGAATCACAAAACGATGCCTAATGAATCAAACCCAAAGATCAACAAGAGATCACATTGTGAAAGATGAAAAATCCAACTTACCAAAGGTAGATCTAGAGAATTATCAAAACAACTTCAAGAATTTGCTTCAATTCAGCCCCAAGAATCAATTGCTTAAGCTTGGATGTAGAGAATTGATGAAGAAAAAATGTTTGGATGAAGGTTTAGCTAAAAGATTAGTAAGCTTCAATGAAAAGCTTACTATTTTTTTTTTGAAAATGGAGCTTTGAGTGAATTTGGTAGATGTAGAGAATTGAGAGATTTTTTAGCAAGGTAGATTTGGCTATCAAAAGCTTGAGATTTGAATGAAAAGAGGGCTCTATTTATAGAGTTTAGGCTTAGGATTAGTGGTGATTTGGTACTTAATTCTTGGAGTCAAAAATTGAATTAATGATATATCTTTTAAAAAATGAAAAATTGGAGCTAAAATTTGAATTAATGATATATATTTAAAAAAAAAGAAAAATTGGCACCAAAATTTGAATTAATGATATATCTTTCAAAAAAATGAAAAATTGGCACCAAAATTTGAATTAATGGTATATATTTCAAAAATGAAGAAAAATTGGAGTCAAAATTGACAAGCTTGAAATTGCTAATTTTTTTCTTCAAATTTTCACTCTGTGCAATCGATTGTACTCTAGACTCAATCGATTGTATTAGTGTATTTTTTTTAAAAATGGCGCAAAATGCACTCTGTGCAATCGATTGCACCCCAAGAGAAATCGATTGTGCAGTGAAAAAAATAAATTATTTTTAATTATTTTTCTTTGCAAATAGAGATTTTAGGGAAATAATACCGGAAAACCTCATTTGTCAGATGCTTTGACTCGATACCTACAAAACACATATATTCAAAGACAAATATTTTTTTTGTATTTTGATTAGAATTTAGTCGACAACACATACACAAAATACACAACTAAAATTCTTGGAGATTCCTCAAGAGCAAACTTAAAGATAGGAGATAGAAAAAGAAGAAGAACCAACCCTAATGTGATCTTGTTATGATCGAGTTGATATGATATGATAGGGGAGTATTAGGGGAAAAATTGGGGTACAACAGGATGGTGAATATGATAAGACTATTATGTGGGGATAATCCAGTAAGGATCTCTCTGTGGGGATTTGTGGACAGCTTGGACGTTATCCCAACTCCTAGAATCTTGAGTAACTGCTTTTCTATATTTTTATGCATATATTTGTTATCAGTTAATCATATTCATATGCATATGTTCATTCAATTTTAGTCATTAGACGTTTTTTGAAAATAAAACAGTGAAAGTAAAAACAAAAAGTTTGAAATTTGAGATTTGTATTTTTATTGATAGTTTGCCCATAAATAGGCGATTTTGTACAAAGAGACAAAAATCCCAATAAGAGGAAATCATCGTGAAATGAAAAGAGTACAAAGTGAAAACAAGGTGATAGCTATGTGGGAATAATCTCATTGGGTTCCAACTCTGATATTGCCCCTACGTCTTCAAGCATCTCATCCCTCACTGTCGGAAGAAAGTGATTGAATTGATCTGTACCGTTTTCTTGACGTTGGTGATAAAGCTTACTGTAAGTAATCCAACATGACATAGTCGTATGATTTTATCCCTAAATTTTGCCTGGACTTCCCTTTCGGGTTTTCAGTTCACCGGGATACCCTTTCTTGCATAATCCTCCTTTTCAGGTTTTCGACTTGTCGGGTGTACAATCTTTTATATATATCCCTAACTTTTGCTCGAACCCTTTTGGTTCGCCGTGATGCCCTTATGTTTGCCTAGGCCAATCAACTTAGCGGGTTGTTTTCATGCGTAGTATCTTTTGATTATGTCTGCATTCACAGGGTGCGAGAAATCTTCACCGTCCATGGTGGTTAGTATCATGGCACCGCCAAAAAATATCTTCTTGACTATAAATGACCCTTCGTAGGTGGGAGTCCATTTGCCCCTATGATCACCTTGCGGTAGGATGGTGCACTTTATTACCAAGTCACCAGCCTGATATACCCGATGCTTGATTTTCTAGTTGAATGCCTTGATTATACGCTTCTGATACATCTGACTGTGATAGACAGCCGCAAGCCTCTTCTCGTCAATCAGATTCAATTGGTCCAACCTATACTAAATCCACTTGTCTTTGTCTAAGTCTGCATCTTTTATAATTCTCAGAGAGGGATTATGAATTTCAACAGGTAGGACAACTTCCATACCATAGACCAGAGAAAATAGGGTTGCCCCAGTTGATGTTCTAACGGAAGTGCGATAGCCGTGGAGAGAAAACGGTAACATCTCATACCAGTATTTTTAGATCACAACAAACTTCTATATAATTTTATTTATGTTCTTATTGGCAGCTTACACTGCGCCATTCATCTTTGGGTAAATACAGAGAAGAGTTGTGGTGCTTGATCTTGAACTGCGTGTAGAGTTCAATGATCATAGTGTTGTTGTGGTTAATACCATTATATGTGATGATCCTTTCAGGGATGCCATACCGATAGATCAAATTATGTTTGATGAACCGGGTGACCACATTCTTGGTAACAGAGGCAAACGAGGTTGCTTCAACCCATTTTGTAAAGTAATCAATAGCGATGAGGACGAAGCGATATCCTTTAGAGGTAGTAGGCTTAATCTCTCCAATCATATCAATGCCCCACATTGTGAATGGCCAAGGAGTAGTCAAGATGTTCAGAGGAACTGGAGGCGCATGAACTTTATCAACGTAGATTTGGCACTTATGACAAGTTCTCGAGTGGTGGTGACAGTCGGTTTCCATAGTCGAACAATAGTAACCTGCCCTCAAGATCTTTTTATCCATAATATGCCCACTGGAGTGAGGACCAAAGATTCCTTCGTGCATATCTTGCATAATTTCCCCTGCTTCCTTCTTGTCCACACAACAAAGCAGAGTCGAGTCATGGTTGTGCTTGTATAAAATTCCATTGCTCAAGAAGAAATTAGCCGAGAACCTCCGTAGGAATTTTTTGTCATTGACCGGTGCCCCTTTAGGGTATTCTTAGGTCTCGAGGTACCTTTTCACTTCATGAAACCAAGGTTTTTCCTCTACTCCATCAGTGTCAATTTCATAGCAGTGTGCCGGTTTGTCGAATCTTTCAATGGTAATTCTGGGAGCTTCATTGTCCCATCCGACCTTGAACATGGATGACATGGTAGCCAATGCATCTGCCAACTGATTCTCTTCTCTTGGGATATGCTCAAAAGTAATCTCTTCGAAATACGAAATCAAAGTTAGCACATATTCTCGATAAGGGATAAAATTCAGATGCTTCATATCCCATTCTCCCTTAACATGACTAATTACCTAGGTTGAGTCCCTGTATACGCTCAAGAACTTGATTCTCGGGTCAATAGCAACTTTAATACCCATGATGCACACTTCACATTTCGCCATAATATTGGTGTAATCAAAGAAAAGTCTGGCGGTGAATGGCGTATGGAAACCCTGAGGAGATATGATTACGACACCAATTCCATTGCCAAGTGCGTTAGAAGCTCCATCGAAAACCATAGTCCATCGGGATCCTAGTTCATGTCCTTCATACGGTCCAGGATCTTCACAATCTGTAACTAGCATGATGCTTTCATCCAGGAATTCGAAATTCATAGACTGATAGTCGTCTACAACTTGATGCGCCAAATGATCTGCCAGTACACTTCCTTTGATGGCTTTTTGAATGGTGTACTGAATGTCGTATTCTTTTAAGACCAATTGCCATCGGGCTATTCTTTTGGAGAGATCTGGCTTCTCAAATATGTATTTGATGGGATCCATTTTAAAATTCAACAAAGTAGTATGGGTCAACATATACTATCTTAGTC
The DNA here is from genome assembly GCA_948472305.1 of Vicia faba. Classification (NCBI taxonomy): domain Eukaryota; kingdom Viridiplantae; phylum Streptophyta; class Magnoliopsida; order Fabales; family Fabaceae; genus Vicia; species Vicia faba. The sequence goes on from OX451737.1 coordinate 652,454,422, forward strand.
GGCGAGAAGCCCATGCCAAAGCGCAACAAGTTTTCTCGAGCAATGAGTATCTTGTTTCACAGTCGATAAACTTTTTGCTAAGGTAGTATATTACATGCTCTTTTCGACCAGACTCGTTATGCTGCCCCAGTACACACCCCATTGAGTTCTATAGCACTGTTAGATACATGATTATAGGTCTTCCTTCAACTGGTGGCATCAGAATCATAGGTTCTTGTAGGTATTCCTTAATTTTATCAAAGGATATTTGACATTCTTCGTTCCACTTTACTACTTGATCTTTCTTCAACAGCTTGAAGATTGGTTCACAAGTAACAGTCAGATGGGAAATGAATTGGGAAATATAATTTAGTCGTCCTAAGAAACATATGACATCCTTCTTAGTACGGGGAGCCAATATTTCTTGAATAGCTTTGAATTTTGTAGGATCAACTTCAATACCTTTACCGTTGACGACGAAACTCAGGAGTTTACCAGATCTCACCCCAAAAGTGCACTTGTTCGGATTTAACCTTAGCTTGTACTTCTTCGATCTTTCAAACAATTTATGCAGATGATCGAGATGCTATTCTTCATTCTGTGACTTTGCTATCATGTCGTCCATGTAGACCTCTATCTCGTAGTGAATCATGTCATGAAATAAAGCTACCATGGCATGCTGATAAGTTTCCCCAGTGTTCTTCAACCCAAAAGGCATAACCTTGTAACAAAAAGTGCCCCACTGTGTGACGAAGCTAGTTTTATCCATGTCTTTAAGTGCCATCTTGATCTGGTTATAGCCGGAGAAACCATCCATGAAGGAGAAAACCTTGTGCTGAGCGGTGTTGTCGACCAAAACATCAATATATGGTAGTGGGAAGTCATCTTTAGGGCTCGCCCTGTTCAGATCCATGTAGTCTACACACATACGTACCTTGCCATATTTCTTTGGTACCAAAACAACATTAGCAACCCATTAAGGATATGATATCACTTCTAAGAAACCTGCGTTGAATTGCTTCATAACCTCGACTTTGATCTTTTCTGACATTTCAGGACGCATACGACGAACCTTCTCTTTTATCAGAGCACAACCCTCTTCCATTGGCAGACGATGGACCATAATATCAGCATCGAGCCCTGGCATGTCTTCGTATGACCAAGAAAATATTTCAACATATTCATACAACATCTGGATTAATCTGTTTTTGATACTGCTTTCCAAGTTTGCGCCTATCTTGACCGATTTTATGTCTGTCTCGGTACCCAAGTATACAACTTTGAATGGCTCTTCATGTGGTTGGATAACCTTTTCTTCTTATATTAAGAGTATGGTAAGTTCTCCAAGTATTTCACAATCTTCCTCACCTTTGTCCCTGGGTTGGAAGATCGGATTTTCAAAGTCATAAGCGGCAATAGCAGAATTGTTGTCAACGAGATCCAGAGTGGACGAGGATCTGTAATGTAGTGCGTGGGTGTGTGTAAGAACACATAGCTATGAAAATGCAATAAGATAAAATTTGAATGAAAAACATCCAATGTTTTTATTGAATGAACAATGTTTATGGATTATCAACCCTTAACAAATGAACCATTATGCCCCGGGTAAGACACAAGGTTAAAGTCAATGTTTATTAGATAACCAAAATCTTTTAAAAGCAATAAGACATAAATGTAGCTATTACTCTTGGCTAAAGGAGATAGGGAAAATGTCTTCTGCTTTCCAATTGTCGAGTCTATCACCAATGGTAGGGGATATCCAGCTTTCAAAATCACAATCACTGTCAGCATCTTCTATAGCGTTGACTCCGTTATTGCTGATACGGAACGAAGGTCTTCCAGCCCTAGCGTGATGAACAACCCTTGGACCTCTTGCAGTAAAGCCCAAACAAAACTTGTCAAATTTATAAGGGATATCAGGAAGCTGGCCCTAAATAGTACAACCACCTTCTCTTATAGTAGCTTTGGCATCTTTTAAGGAAGCCATCTTGTGAGGAGTCCTGGTGGTCTTTGGAATGGCAGAAACATCTTTAACAGTATTAGGGGAAATCACTTCAAAAGTTTGACAAGGAGTCTCAATGTATTCCCCATCCATCTCCATGTACCAGAATGAATTCAGGTGGCTGACCATGTACTCCTCTTCTCTGCAGACAACAACAATCTTTCCTTTTACCAGATACTTTAATTTCTGGTGTAAGGTGGAGGTTACAGCACCTGCCCCATGGATCCAGGGGAGTTCCAATATACAAGAATAAGTTGGCTGGATGTCCATTACATAGAAGGTGGACTCAAATATCTGTGAACTTACTTTGATTGGGAGGTCCACTTCTCCATGCACCATTCTTTTGGACCTGTCAAAGGCTCGAACTATGATATTACTGGGTTTCAGCATGATCCCTTCACAATCCACTCTGTCAAGAGCGCCTTTTAGAAGAAAATTCAGCGAAGAGCCAATATCAATTAACACATGAGCCAACATAGTGACCTTGCATTCAATGGAGACATAGATGGCCATATTATGGTTTCTCCCCTCTGGAGTCAGGTCAGCATCAAAGAAGCCTAATCTATTATCTGTTGTTAAACTAGCCATGTAACTTCCAAATTGATCAGCTGAGCAGTCTTCAAGAATTTTACTAAAGCATGCGCATGGGCTTCAGAACACAACAGTAAAGATAACATGGAGATTTTGGACGGGGTCTGCCCCAACTGTTCAATAAATTTATAGTCGCTCTTACGGATGATCTTTAAAACCTCTTCCAACTCTTTTCTACAGGTGTCCTTGACTATGGTTTCTTTGAGTGCTTCCGTCTGGGCAGGCTCTATCATTGGATCTTTACCCCGAGCCTCGACAGTTGACTTGGTAAATGTGACTTGAGCAGGTGGAAAGATTTTTGGGGAGAAAACCCTTCCACTTCTAGTAATTTTGTTGGTCCCTGCAATATTGTCAATATTGGGATCAATATCTTCATCATCTTCATAAGATAATTCTTGTTTGACGCCATGATAGTAGACGTCTGATCCATAATTCCATGGAATAGCCTTTTCTGAGGAATACATGATGGGTCCAGGTGTTGTAATAATCAAAGGAGCAGATTTTGAATTGGCGGTAATCCTTACAGGACCCTTGGAAGTGATCCTGACAAGAGTATCAGATATGACAGACAAATATTGGCACAAATTCTCTGCATATGGAACTTTCTCTATCAAAATTATATGTTCATCCATCGGGTGTTGAACGCCTTCCTCCAGTAACCCACAACCATTAGGTTGGACTGCACAACAATAACATCCTTTAATAGAACCCGAAAATAAACTGGCCTGTAATTGATTCTTTTTGATCATCGAGAGAGGAGTAACCACATCACTTATAGAGGTAACATACAGAACATCTTCAATAACACTTATGCCCTTGTCATGCTTCGACATAAGTGCAGTAATCACGTTTAGAGTCTCCGGAGGATCAAACTTAATTTCCTTATTGTCAATCATATCCTGAATCTTACTTTTCAGGGCCCAGCAGTTGTTGGTGTCGTGCCCAGGACTATTCGAATGATAGGCACACCTTGTGTTTGGATTATAATTTGGAGAGGATGTGTTGGGATTATGAGGAGGATCCCACAGGGAAATGTGTTCATACTTTAAAAAATGTTGCAATGCGTGAGATAAAGGCATTCTGATCTTGGTAAATTGCCTTAATGGAGTGTCTGGCCTTCGTCGGTTTCCATATTGTTGTTGTTGAACAGGCGCCGAATTAGAGATCATTATGACTCCCACAGACTGATGGCGATCATTTTTACTACGACTCTTCTGGCCATAGACAACATGGTTTCTTTTTTGCTACCGAATGGCTTCTTCATAGCATTAGAAAATGTAGCCATCGGAATCTTCCCACTCTTGATACCACTTTCAACTCTTTCCCCAGTCAGAATCAGCTCCATAAAACCAGACGACAAGCTTCCAATTAACAGATTAAATAATGGGCATGTCAAAGTGCCCATGAACATATCTACCAATTCCTGGTCAATCAAAGGAGGTTGCACCCTTCCAGCCAGATCCCTCCATTTTTGTGCATACTCCTTGAACCCTTCATTCGAGCCCATGAACATGTTTTTCAATTGCACACGAGTCGGTGCCAGATCAACATTATATTGACACTGCTTGTAGAAAGCATCAGCCAGGTCTTCCCATGTAGGGATTTTGGTTCCCTCCAGTTGATAGAACCATTCAAGTTGAGTTCTGACCAAACTTTCTTGAAATAAATGGACCCACAATTTCTGGTCAGCAGTATGAGGTTGGATCTTTCGAACATACAACATAAAATGGAGTTTGGGACAAGAGACCCCATCATATTTAGCAAAGACGGGGGACCTTGAAATTATGAGGGATGACCACCCCTGGGATCAAACCTAGTTCTCCAAAATCTAAACCAGGCACTTTCTGGATTTCCATAGCTTTGAGTTGGTCTTCCAACTGCTTTTACTTGTCATTTGCAGGAGGGTAATGTTCGTCGGAGTAGTCTTTATCTTTAGAAACCTGATTATTTCTACCTTCCAGCTTGATGCATCTACCATCTTCTTCTTGGTTGTCGTCTTCCTCAGAGGAAATATCATCCACTTGAACTGGTTGAGCAGGACCCTTGAATCTTCTTCCAATATTGAGGATGACAACCGTGTTTTCAGTCTTCTTTTTCTTGGCGACAAGCGCCATCAGGTCTTTCCGTCCCTGTTCCAGATTCAGAAGATTCTCTTGAAATTATGCATGCTGAGCCTGAAGATCCTTAACAATTTGTTCGAGGGCCATCTTATACTGATATAAACAATAAGTAGATGAGAAAACATGTATGAAAAACCTGTTATGTAATGATGCATGATATGTAAATTCCATATTTTCAAGGACCTTAGGAGATTTAAATTTGCTAACCAAGAGGAAACAGAAACAAAGAGTTTTATTAGTAAATTCAAAATTACAATTTCCTCTTAGGCTTACAATGAAAACAAAAGGGTCTCAAAGAGACAACAATATGAACTCCTAAAACCTAAGACTCAAGTTTCCCACTGACGCTTCCTTTTTGTGTGGATGTATGCATTAAGACCCCACTCCTCATGAAGCTGCTTGGTGAGCTCCAACACTTTCTTCTCACTTGAATAGAATTGAGTCTCAAAGGTGTCCCATTCTTCCTTGAGTTGAATCCAGGACTTCTGCAATTCTTCAAGGTCAGTAGGCATGTCTGGATAAAGTATGGTGCGAGAAACGTCTCTTTCGACAATTGGCTCCATGATTATTGGTAATATAGAAGGATAGGGCATCATACGATTTTGAGTGTGATCTCACACCCATTTGAGATAGGGCTACAGAGGGATGGAGTTCTTCTGTCCTAAAGCCTTACTATCAATCTTGCTACCATTCCCCAAGCGTGTATAAACCTTCAACGATAACCTTGAGGATAATTTTTGTAATCGAATACAATACCCTGGATAAGTGTGTCATGAGTACTGTCTCTTCGAGCATAACCAAATTAACGTAGAGCCAGAGAAGGGTTGCAAGTAATACCTCCCCTAATTCTAAGGAGTGGAACATTAGGGAATTCCCCACAGAGATCAATGATAGTGATATCCTCATGAGATCTGGAATACCAGTGGATGTTTGTATGAGAAAGTGGCATTATTCTTTGCGACCATCTTAAACCTTGTTCATTCTTCATTATCGAGCAGGGAAGGTGCGAGATAAACCAACTAGATAGCAGAGGTATACAACACATGAGAGTTCCTAGCCTCTTCATAGTACGAGTGTGAAGAGAATGCATAATATCTCTGAGCAAGGTAGGCACATGATTATAAGCAAGAAATATCTTGATGGTGTTCACATCTATGAGTTGGTATGGATTAGGGAATAGTACCAATCCATATATTAACAAAGCCAAGATGTCATCGAAAGCATGAAAAATCATAGCATCCAAAAATAGTTGAGCCTTCTCTATTTGAAATTTAGCCAGAAAACCTTTGACTCCACTTCTTGTTTCCCAATTGGATACTATGTCAGGATATTTCAGATGTAAGGCTGCTGCAATATCTTCTGGTTTCATAGCTTTCTCTAAACTGGTGAAAGGTCTATGATTAAGAACAGGTGCCCCCAATAATTGAGATAACTCCTCTGTTGTGGGTACCAAATGATAATCTGGAAAAGTGAAGCAGTGATGTGCAGGGTCAAAGAACTAGAATAGAACACTCATCATGTCTTCGTCAAAACTTAGGGTAACCAGACTGAGTAGTCGACTATGCCTTTTTATGAATGGAGAACTTTCGGGAACCCTTGATACTACCTCCTTAAGCTAAGGAGGTACCCTTACAAAGTTGACCCAGATAGTGTTTCTGCGAGCGGAGGCCATAACCTAAAACAAAGAACAAAGATAAATCCCTTGTTCCTTGAAATGGTTAGTGAAATGATATGGTATGATGTTATGATGTTATGATGTCATGTTCGAACAATTTAATCATACACAAACAAAACACACAAGGCCTTAGGTTTAAGCTTGCATGGAGTTTGTAGGTAAGTACCCTCTTGAAGTTTTAGTTGGCTCAACCTGTCCTAAAAGAAGTAATTGGGTTATAGGAGCCTCAATATCACCGATCTTTCTCCCAGGCATTGTTTCAGCACAAGCATCTGATTTGCAACCGAAATATCCCGAGAGTCCGATCTCAATGAATGTAGCATCGAGTATCAACAAACTGAAGTCTACACTAACATCGGTTATGTCACTACTTTCTAATGGCTAAGTTATGTCAACTAAGGTTCTACGGTCAGTTAGTGCTTTATGACACCATGCGGCAGCCCAACATTCTCCTTGACTTAACTCAAGGGACACCAATACTAACCAATGTGTTGCACTAACGTAGCCATCGCTTAAACCGTATTGGTATACACCGTACAACCTTCACGATCTATTGCTACTTACCTAAAATGCCCCGGATCCAGGTATAGGATCTTTACAAAAAATAAACCGAAGCATATCCCGAAATATAAAGCATACAAGGCAAACAAGTAAAGCAATAAAGGTGATATAGCTCTTAAGGTAACCCCACTTTTAGTCATCTCTAGCAGAGTCGCCAGTTTTGTAATACGGTGGGGGAACTGACTTTTGGTTTTGCGTTTAATCGCAAATATTGAGGATAGTAAGAGTCGTCACCGACTTTTCTTTTATCCAATAAAGAAAGGGTGAAAAGAACAAGAAAGACCTTTGACTTTTTTTTGAGTTCGGGGGGTAGGTTATGAAAAGGGAAGGTGTTAACACCCTTTTAATCCGTAGTTATCTACAGGATCTTAATCGCTTAGCTCACTTTGTTTGAAATTCTTTTGTGTGTATGTTTGTAAATATTTTGAAAATTCCTAAGTGCGGCAAACTTTGTAATGATTCTCGTATTGTTAAGAATGCATACAAAGTGTTTGTTTTGAAAATATTTCAGAGAAAAGTGTTTGTGAAAATGTTTTTTTTTAGTGAACAAGCGATTATAAGCTATCTACCTACTCAAAAGTCTTTGTTCTTTTCCTCTTACCTTAGATACTATTATCCTACCATTAGTTAATAGGAAGCCCTATCATTGGATGTTTGAGGGACATGCACGGGTCATCGTATAGTCACAAAGGTAACATATAGGGATACCTTTAGCAATTCGAAGGGACTATTATCGTGTATTTATAGGCAACATCGAGGGGCAAGATCATTTACTGAAGGCAACATGGAAGGGTCACCGAGGGACTATGATCTTTATGAGGATTTTTAACTGAGGGTCTTTGCTAATGGTATCCCTATGTTCGAGGGACATGAATATTTTTATCCGAGGCAACAAGTGAGGGTCACCCTAGAGGTGCGAGTGTGCAAAGTGTGTTGAGATTCAGTTGATTTGTCTTGGATTTATGTTTATCTAGCGTTTGCTTTTAGTTTTTTGCCATACAATCCTATTAAACTAGCAGTAATAAGGAAAGCAGTAAATTGCGGAAAAATAAATCTAGACTATTACAGAGCTTCGAGGATGGGGAGTACAAACCATAAAATATGGAAAAAGTACAAAAATCCCGACTTATCTATTAGATCCCTTGACAGTTACATAATAACAATGTGAAAAAATAAATAAGTGCATGGAGATTGTGAAAAGGGAAAGATATTAAAATCTAAAAAATTCTAAGCGTTAGAAGAATATTTTTGGTGTTTTGTTTAGAAAAATATTTTATAGTGTAAAGTAATAATAAATCCTAATTCTAATTAATTTACAAATTGATTAATAAAATAAAATCAAAGTGTGATTAAATTAAATTTTATTTATTAGAAAATTAAATTAATTAATCAAAAAACCTAAATCTAATTTTTTAATGATTTTGTGATTTTTTTCTGATTTAAATAAAATAAATAAAAAAAAAAGAATAATTAATTAAAACACAAAAAGAAATGAAATGGGCTTGCTGAAAGCAAGTAAATTGGGGGGTACAGAATCAGAAAATGTCTAAGCCCAATATCTTAGGCCCATGCATTAGAAGGAGGCCTTCAGAATCCTATGCATCTCTCCAATGAGGCCTATCCTGAGTGCTCAGATCTGGACCGATGGATTTAGATCTGTTGAGATCTAATGGTGTGGATTTGGGGATGTATGATGCGCGCGTGAACCTGTTTGGTATCTGATCTGCAAAAGAAAAGTATTGAAAAATAATATTCCCTGGGAAGGGATTGCACCCATGCTCTGATACACTAACACCTAAACACACACACGCTTACCACTGGGGCCGCCCTTACATCCGGTGTATAAACCAAATGAAAATAATAAAAACACAAAAATGAAATATATGGTCGGAGAAGCGCTAGAACCCTAGCTCCGGTCGTCTGGTATCCCTACGTTCGAGGGACATGATTGTTTTTATCTGAGGCAACAAGTGAGGGTTACCCTAGAGGTGCGAGTGTCCGAAGTGTGTTGAGATTCAGTTGATTTGTCTTGGATTTATGGTTATCTAGCGTTTGCTTTTGGTTTTTTGCCATACTGTTGTACCCCAAAATTTGTCCTCTCATTTCACTCAAGATATGCCCATTGAAATCCCCAACCTGCCTTAGGATGACCAAGAATTGACCAGACAAATCCTCCTCCTAAGACAATAAGCCTCAAACTAGGGTTTCACTCCTCATCAAGATGGTTAATTTCCAAGGGTCCCAAATGGTCTCCATTGTCCTAATATGTCCTCAAGATCATCCATGCCAAGTTTCATGCCTTGCACAATAATTTTGCTCAGTCAACTACTCAAATGCCTGAAAATCAACTATACTAGGTCAAAAGTCAACTGTAGCCCAAATATAGTCAAACTTCAAGATTTTTGGTCAACATCAACATTTTTAAGTAATCTCCATCATTTGATCAAGGGTTGATCACGATTCCTCAAGAAATGCTCCCAACTCATCAAAAGTAAAAAATGGCAATTTAGGGTTTCTATAGGAAAAGTCAACCAAACTTTGACCAAGCATAACTTTCTCATACTTTATCAGAATTTTTTCTGCAAAGTCTCATTTTTAATAGAATCCAATTCCCTACAATTTCTCTTCACCCCTCAAGTTCAAGAAATTCCCCAATCAAAAGATGCAAGTTCATACATTATAGGTCCTTTCAAAAAGTCAACAAAAACACCTTTTGGGTCAAAGCTCCTTACCTGAACATGGAAGATCCAATTGAGATGAAACCAAAAAGGTTGTTTAGAGGACATCCTAAGATTTCTAAAAAGTCCAAGAGCACCCTCTTAGGATTAAAAATGAGAGAGATATGCATTACTAAAGTTGACCAATTTTTGGAAATATGCATGAAGTCAATATTGATCAAAATGGATTTTCTCCAAATGGGCCCATGTTTTTATATTTGAAACGTGTTCCTAACATGGCCCACGACCCCTACCCCTACTCACATATTATTTCATTTTTTTTTGATTTTTTATTCATTAAAATCAAAATAAATCAAATAAAATAGTGGAATAATAAAATAAAATCAAAGATTTGATTTTATGACCACATGATGAGTCTATAATCAACTGGAAAATCAAGGAAATAGTGCAAGGGATGATTGGGATGAATATAGCATAATTTGGCCAAATTTAGAAATAAAAAATACAAGATGCAAATCAAATCTTTTCTCACAATTTTTCAAAGATTGTGTTTAGTTTTGTTGACCTAATTCACTATACTATATATTCATAACATTCCTAGATCAAAAGGACAAGGATTGGCCATGCAGAACACCCACAAGAAACTTCAATTTTTTGACAAAAAATGGTGATCGAATTTTGATTTACAGGGAGATTCAAAGCATTCTAAGGCTTGCAATCAATTCCTGGGCACGTTGGGAAGCTACCTGGACCACTCCCACGCCCCAACACACTCAGAATCAACCCTCACAGTATCACAATTTGCCCTTATTTTTTTGAATTCGATTTTGATAATTTACGCATGATAAATTAATTTTGAATATGCATTCATGTTTATATGATCATTTAGAACATGTTGGAATGATTAATTTCTTGTTTTGATGTATGTATGAATAACTTCCATTGCTAAGGTTTAAAGCTTCGTTTTAGGGTTTTTCATTACAGGTTAAATTAAGCCAAAAGAAGAGTATCATTGTACTCACGAGATCAAACCCAGTTGATCTATGCATTTAGATTAAATTTATGTTGCTTGGTTGTGAATTTTGAAATATGCAGGTCCTATAGTTACAACCATGTCCGTAGGTAAAGGTTCCTTGTCTAAAATGGCAGTCCATCAAAGAAGACGACTGCGTGGCGTGATCCGGTTGGCCAGTTTGAACTTGGCACATTTTTTTATTACAATCGCTAACCTTTATTCTATATAATATATTATGTGTGTTTTAGATAATGAATGAAGAGTTGGCTCAGTGGCAAGGCTGGATGGTTTCAAAGCGCGCACGTGTAGGAGGTCAGGGGTTTGATCCCTGCCTCCTATATATTATTTTTCTTAACATATATTTGCAGATCCAATACTATCATTCCCAGCGCGCTCATCCTACACCTCAAGTTCATCACCCTTGGATCAATCAACACCCATATCTAACGCTCCCAATGAAGCTCCCTGTTGTACCCCAAAATTTGCCCTCCCATATTCATCAAAGATTTGGCAAGTCAAAGTCACAAAATTCCCCAAGGGTTGTGCAGTGCAACAGTCTCTCATACAATCAAAACTAGGGTTTGTGTTCTGATCAAGAAAATGAAGTTTTCAAAGGCCCAATCAAGTCTCATATGCCTACAAAGATGGTCAAGTATCCTCATATCAAGTTTCAAGGCATTCAGCTCAAAATTGCACAGTCAAAACTCTAAATTGCACTACAGTCAACTGTAGGGGAAAAATGGTCATTTGACAGTCAAAAGTTCAAATTTTTGGTCAATATATCATTTTTAAGCCACAAACATCATTTGATCAATGCTTGATCATGATTCTCAAAATTTGGCTCAGAAAATCATCAAGATGCAAAAGTTACTATATTTGGACAGCTGAAAAAGTCAACTGAAATTGACCAGGGCATAACTTTCACATGGATTATCAGAAAAAATTCCATCCAAAGCTCATTTTGAAGAGAAAGACATTTCCTACAACTCATCTTCATACTTCAAGTCCAAGAAATGCTCTCACAAAAAGTTATCAATTTCAACATTATAGGTCATTTTCAAAAGTCAACAAAAAGGGACTTTAAGTCAAAGGCCATAACTTGAGATTGGTAAATCAAAATGACATGGGACCAAAGGCATTGGTTAAAGGACTCAAAGACCTTTCCAAAATGTCCAAGAACATGTGAAAAGCTTAAAAATTGAGCAAGTTATGCCTTGTGGAAGTTGGGAAATTTTTGGAAATTTTTGAAAGTCAACTTTACTTCAAATGATCCAAAAATGCAAATGGGCCCATTTTTCTTCCAAGTTTCTTCATGCCAAGCCTATGCACGACCATTAGGCCCAAAGGGAAGTATTTTCTCATTTTTTAATTATTTATTTGAATTTATATTAATATTAATTCATTTAAATTATTTTAATACATGAAAAATATAAAGCTTGACCTAAAAAATATTTTTATGCACATTCTAGACTCAAGATTTCGTGCACATCTTAATTAGGCAAGTTTTGGTGTGATTGGAGCTGATTGAACAAAAGAACCATGAAAAAAGATTCAAAAAAGATCTTATACAATCAAATATTGCAAATCATTGAATTCAAAGATTTTGTATAAATTTTCTTAACCTAATATGCTCTATACATATTCAGGAATCAAAACCTAATGGCTTAGACAAAAAGCTGCGCTCAGAAGCAACATACAAAACTTGAAAATTGCCATAAAACTCAAAAACTGATTTCAAGGTTAGGAGACGATTCAAGCCTCAACTTCCATTCCAATAGCTTCCTGAGACCTCCTTGATCAGATTCCAATCATAAACTTTCTCTCAAACGCCAAGAATTGGTATCAGGAACTCAAACTGTGTCATAAAAATTTCCAAATCGCATATCATAATTTACGCATCCTTGTGCATTTTTATTCATGAATTCTTGTTCAATGTGAAGTTTCCAAGCTAACTATTGCATTTAATTGTGTTTTTACTGACCATACGCGATATTACCATGTTCATCTTCTAGGGTTTTTCAGAGCTTGATTTAGGGCTTTTTCAATACAGTAAAATTGGCCTTTGAGACCACCATGGTTAAACTCAACGCGTCTGGACGAACCTAAAACATCGTTCGCGATCAATTTATATATGCTATAGCGCTAGTCGCTATTTTTCCATAGCCTGCCTAACACCACGGTTGCAAAACCGTTGCCTATTTGTTTTGTTTTACAGGGACGGGGATGAAGACGAAGCCGTGTCACGTGATGGTTGGTGCGTTTAAAAACGCGCGCGCTTTTCCAGGCCATTAACGCATTTGCCTTTTTGTTATTTGTTTGTTATTATATATTAAATATAGTTCACATGGCATAGTGGTCAGGGAAGGCATTGGCAAGGCATAAGACCTGGGTTCGAATCCCAGGTCTGAACAAATTCAATATTATTTTTCACTTACAAATCCCATGCAGCTTCAGTAATGCAGATATACCATATGTCCCCTCATCCAAGCGTACACATGCCTAATGGACACAGATCAAGGGCTGAGATTGAAGGTCCACTATAAGCCTAGGTCAACGCGCTGGTACACCAACTGGAGAAGTCAACGAATCAAAGCTTGTTGGGCCAGAATTGCTAGGCCTGAACCTCACATTTGGGACTACACCCCACCCTGGTTTGCCAATTTTATTTATTTTTCTTATATCTTTTTAATTATTATTTTATTTGTTTTGTTGTTTTAATTCAATAATTACCTCTTTTTATAAAATATGAAAACATCAGAAAAAATATCATAAAAATCAGAAAAAAGGCAGAAAAAAATATAATTTTTATTTTATTTCCATAAATAAATTGTATGTAAATTATTTAGTTTAATTAGGTTTTTAACTTTAATTCCTTTTAATAACTAAAATCCAAAAATAGAATTAGGTTTAATTTTTATTCTTCTTACTTTCTTTTTTAATAATATTTATTTTATTTATTTTCTATAATTAAATTTTATATGTAAATAAACTTAGTTTTAATTAGGTTATAATTTCATTCTTTTTAACAATTAAAAATCCAAAATATAGAATTAGGTTAATTAGCAATTTTGATTCCTTTTCATATTTTTCCCTTTTTTCCACAGTAATAATTATTTATTTATTTATTTTTTATAATTAAATTTGTACATAAATAAATTAGATTTAAATTAGGTCAAATTTCAATATTTTTGCAATAAACTTAAAAAACATTAGAGCTAGGGTTTAGCATCTCATTTTAATTTTAATTAATTTTTCTTTTTCTCCTTAAATCTTAAAAAAACATAAAATACCAAAAAAACATTTAATCTTTAATTCCAATTAATTCATCAACTTTAATTTTTTGCAAAAGGGTCCAACGCCCATTGTTTTAATTTAATTTGCACATTTATTTTATGTCGTTTAATTATAATTTTGTATCTCTCCCAAAGCACTGTAATTTAAATTTCTCGCACCTTTATTTTTCCGCTTTATTTATTTTCCGCTAAATCGGGTCCGGTTTAATTTTGGCGATGTGGATCCGCGCCATTTGTAATAACCTTAGATTTATTTTCCCGCAAACTTATAACTGTTAAAAAGCATGCAAGAATGAATGTCTTAATTAAAATCAAGCGTAGATCACAATGACATGACAAAAGACAAATATCAAATGAAAACGACACACAATTCGCACACACCACCCCTAGGGTACGCCTCACTGTTGCCTTTCGAAAGGTGATCGTCGAGTAGAGGATGTTTTAGTAAGTCCTCATGATCCGGGAACCTGGCATGAGGGTAGCTTCTAAGGTGTCTTCCTATTGCTCTGGTGATCACCATGTCCCGAACATCGAATTGACCCGAACACCTCCAACGGTGGTGCTACCTACCTCTCAATGGTGGGATGGCACTACTTTAAAGGACTCTTACACAGACGAATTCCTTAGGGTAGGTAGACGACTCATGGATACTTGCTCTCTTCAAAACAAACAAAAATCTTTTCACACCAACACATTTTCAAAAGCTTTCAAAACAATTTTTCAAACACTCTGACGTATGAGTCGAACTGAAATATTTCAAAGAAACTTTTTAAACCCACATTGAAAAGCAAGCAAACATTTTGAAAACACATTGAGCAAGTATCTAAGAGCCCATGGATAACCATGGATAGAAAGGGTGCTAACACCTTCCCTTTCTATAACCTACCTCCCGAACCGAGAGCAATCTCTATAAGGAATTTTTCTGTGCTTTTGTCCTTTCCATTTGGAGAAAATAAAAGACGGTGGCGACTCTTGCTTCCGCGACATTTCGCGAACCAGCTTTAAACAGTCAGTTCCAGATCCACCGATCACAGAACTGGCGACTCTGCTGGGGAATATCTTATAAAGTGAGGTGTACCTTAGGGCTAGTTCATAACTGTGTTTTCAATTGTACTGATTTGCTTGCTTTACTATTGTGGGTTGCATCGGAGTTACATAGATCCTAACCCGGATCTGGGGATACCCTGTTTAGGTAGCATAAGCTGTGAGGGACCTGTCCGGCGTAGACCGACACAGGTGAAGCAGTGGCTACGTTGGTGTGGCACCTTGGTCTGTACCGATATCCCTTGTGTCGCAACGAGGAGAATATGGGTCTTCTAAGGAGTCATTAAGCACCAACAACCTTAGAACCTTAATTGACACAACTTGGCCATTAGAACAGTAGTAGTATGCTACGCCCATTGAGGCTAAACTCTCGTGATGGTTCTGGCTGCAAGAAAAGATTGCGATGCTGGAGTTATGACCGATTGAGGGTAGTCAATGATATTGGGATCCTCTAAGAACCCGGTTACTTTTGATTAGGACAGGTGTGAACCAGCAAACTGAAAGAGGGTAGTACCTAGACCTCATGCTGGCATAAACTTTAGGGGCTTGCCTTGTGTGACTTGTGTGCCTTACTATGTTTGCCTTTGTATCTGTATGTGGTGTGCTTTATCATAACATCATAGCATCATGAGCATTGCATGCATCCTGCATAAGAAATGACCATTTCAAAGACAAGAGGGTTTCATCTTTGCTCTGTTTTGTAGGACATTATGATTCCTGTGCGAAGGAATACTATCCGGTTCAACTTTGTTAGTTCACCTGAGTTGCTTGATGAATTGGTTAGCAGAATTCCAAACACCACTTCCTTCATTCAGAGGCATGGTTCTCTTCTCAGTTTAGTCACTGCAAAGCGGGATCAACAGTTGATGAGTGTTCTGACCCAGTTCTATGACCCTCAGTACCAGTGCTTCACCTTTCAAGACTTCCAGCTGGTCCCTACCCTGGAAGAGTTCTCTAATCTGCTTGGTATCCCTATCTTGGATCAGACTCCCTTTACTGGTTGGGAAAAGACCCTCAGGCTCGAGGACATTGCTGCAGCTCTTCCTTTGACCCATCAAGAGGTAACAGACAACTGGGTAACCAGAAGCGGAGTTAAGGGTTTCTTGGCCAAGTTTCTGATTGGTAAAGCTAACAGCTTCTGGAATGACTTGGACTTTAGGGCATATGAAGATATCTTGGCTCTCCTAATCTATGGGTTAGTCCTGTTTCCTAATCCTGACAACTTCATCAATATCACTTCCATTAGGATCTTTATGTCTCAGAATCCTGTGCCCACTCTCTTGGGTGACATCTTGCAACAACTTCATGCCCGCACTACCCGAAGACGAGGAACCCTATGGTGTTGTATCCCTTTGTTGGTGAGGTGGTTTATTTCGCACCTCCCTAAGTTCGTACTGAAGAACCAAGAAGGAAGAGGTTGGGCTCACAGGTTAATGTCTCTCACCGATAAAGACATCATTTGGACTTGCAGAGGTTTGGATGAGATAGCTATTATTGATCGATGCGGGGAGTATCCTAATGTTCCTCTGATTGGTACTCAAGGAGGGATCTCTTACAATCCATGTCTAGCACTCCGTCAGTTTGGAAGAGCAAGAAGAGCAGGCCCCCATGAGATGTTGGTGCCTCACATCAGTTTCGAGTTTCAGGTGGATAGTGACGAGCTGCGTCGTAGGTTCATCAAGGCTTGGGACAAGGTTCATAAAGCTGACCCACAAGAGCTAGGGCCAAAGACTTCTTTACCTATGGAAGCCTACTACAAATGGGTCCGCATCCGTGCTCAGAAGTTAGGTATGCCGTATGAAGCTGTCAGACCCGTCATTCTTGAGTGTCCTGATAAAGATGGTGTTCCTCCAACTGTCCTTCCTCCTCAGATACCTACTGATTATGAGACATTGAAGAGATCTTGGTCGCAACTGCAAGAAGAACGGGATTCTTACCGGGAAAAGTTCAACGAGCAGGAATCAAAGATCCAGAAGCTGACAAAGCAGTTGGAAAATGAGAGAGCTCTGAATGCCTACCTCCGTACTGAGAAGAGGAGACCTTGGGATCAATGAGGAATTCTGAATATGCCTTCACAGTTTTTATTTTCTTTCCAGTTATTTCATTTCATGTAAACGCCTAAGGGCAACTTGTTGAATAATTTCAGTTGCAAAGTTGAATCTAATAAAGTGTGTTCCTTTTTTGTTTACAAAGTTGATTCCCGATTGTCTTTGAAAACATAATTCATACACATTTCATACATCATGTGCATAGCAGGTTTTTCCCCTTTTTCAGGTTGCTTACAGTTCTTCGCTGTTTATTTCAGCATCATGAAT
Organism: Vicia faba; assembly: GCA_948472305.1. Classification (NCBI taxonomy): domain Eukaryota; kingdom Viridiplantae; phylum Streptophyta; class Magnoliopsida; order Fabales; family Fabaceae; genus Vicia; species Vicia faba. The sequence goes on from OX451737.1 coordinate 652,471,695, forward strand.
CCCGGATCTGAATCAACCGAGACATCAATCAAGGCTCTCCAGGCGCAGAATGCGCAGTTTCAAGAACTAATCATGGGTCTAGCTAAAGGCCAAGAAGAACTGAAGACTATGCTCCTGAAGAAGGAGAAGAAGAAGAAGAGAAGAACTGTTCTGTTCAACTCGGGCCGAAGGTTGGGTAATACTCTGCAGCATGAAGAGGCTGGTTCTTCTGTTGGCAGGAGTCCTTCTCAGGCAGAAGTAAAGGTTCCTACTCCAGTGGTCTCCGACAACGAGACAGATTTTGATGAAGAGCAGTATCCTCCTGCAGATGACAGGTACAAACAACTGGAGGACAGGTTGAAGGCTATGGAGGTGCAACAGGCACCTGGGCTGGATTTCGGAGATCTGGGTTTGTCGACTGGTGTAATTATCCCGCATAAATTCAAAGCACCCACCTTCTCCAAGTATGACGGGGCATCTTGTCCCAAGCTGCATTTGAGGTCCTATGTTCGGAAAATTCAGCCGTACTCTGCGGACAAGAATCTATGGATCCACTTCTTCCAGGAGAGTCTTTCAGGGACTCATCTCGAATGGTTCTATCAGCTGGATGGGACCAAAGTTCGTAACTGGGAGGAGCTGGCTACTGCTTTCTACAAGCAGTATCAGTATAATGCCGACCTTGCCCCCACACGTACCCAACTCCAGGGTATGGCGTTAGGTGCAAGCGAAGGTTTTAAGGAGTACGCTCAGAAATGGAGAGACCTGGCTGGCAGGGTGCAGCCACCATTGACTGATCGGGAGCTGGTTGACATGTTCTTGGGGACCCTATCTGGGCCGTTTTTCAACCATCTCATTGGGAACTCTTCTGCTGGTTTCACTGATTTGATCTTGACTGGAGAGAGGATCGAAGCTGGATTAAAGTCTGGGAAGATTGCAAAGGTTGCATCATCTAGTTCGGACAAGAAACCGTTTAAAAAGGAGTCTAGTGCCGTGTATGGTTCTAGGAGATCAGAAAGACATGAGCACCGCCAATCTGTCAGTGCGGTCATGATTGCTAAGCCTGCTGCCGCTCCCCGGCCAAACAATACTCAGAAGGTGGAAAGACCCCGGAGAGAATTCTCCCGTTTAAACATGACTTTGTCGCAGATCCTGCCACAGTTACTCTCAACTAATTTAGTGACTGTCAGGGAGGCGCCAAAGTTCCCCAATACTGCGTCCCCCAAGTACAACCCGAACGCCCGTTGTGCTTACCATTCAGAAAGCCCGGGGCACTCTACTGATGATTGTTGGGCACTAAAGAACAAGCTGCAGGACCTCATTGACGCTAAGGAGGTACAGTTTGAGGCATCTGACAAGCCTAATGTGGTGACAGCTCCCCTGCCTGCTCATGGAGTTAATGCTATTGGTGATGAAGAGGAAGTTGACGATGCTGAATTTGATAGCTGGATCTACCCGGCAACTAACGAAGGACTTAACAATTGGAGCGCAAAGGACAATCTCCCTGTTTCTTTTGTTACTAAGTAATAAATTTCTCTGTTTTGTTATTTTGTAATAAACAATGATAAACTCTATGGCCCGGTGTCTTACCCGAGGCACCGTGTTTCTATTTGTGAGGGCATACGAACTGTCATTTTATACATCATGAATGAAAATCTTGGACGTACTTTTCGCATTGCAAATATTGTGTTCCTTTTCCGTCTTTCTTTTCCTTTACATAATTTTCAAAACAGCTGTATTTACACACACACTCTCTCATACAGGTTCCAATCCACTCTGGATCTCACTGATAACAGCTCTGCTAATGCCAGTTATGACTTCGAAAATCCGATCAACTTAGCCGAAGACGAAGGTGAAGATGATTGCGAAGTGCCTGGCGAGCTCGCAAGATTGTTGCTTCAGGAAGAGAGGGAAATTCAACCCCACGAAGAGCCAGTGGAAACAATAAACCTGGGTACTGAGGCAGACAGAAAAGAGGTAAAGATTGGTGCCAACCTAGAGCTCAGCGTGAAGCAACGGTTAACCAAGATGTTACATGACTATATGGAGATCTTTGCCTGGTCCTACGAAGACATGCCAGGGTTGGATACCGATATTGTTGTCCATCATTTGCCGACTAGGGAAGACTGCCCTCCAGTTAAACAAAAGGTTCGTCGGATGCGTCCAGAGATGTCCGAGAAGATTAAAGCCGAGGTCATGAAACAGTTTGATGCCGGGTTCCTTGCAGTAACGTCTTACCCTCAGTGGGTTGCTAATGTGGTGCCGGTACCTAAGAAGGACGGTAAGGTCAGAATGTGTGTCGATTACAGGGATCTGAACAGGGCCAGCCCCAAGGATGACTTCCCCTTGCCTCACATTGATGTCCTTGTTGATAATACAGCTCAGCATAAAGTGTTCTCTTTCATGGACGGCTTTTCAGGTTACAATCAGATCAAGATGGCACCTGAAGACATGGAGAAGACTACATTTGTTACTCAGTGGGGGACCTTCTGTTACAAGGTCATGCCGTTCGGATTAAAGAATGCTGGGGCAACCTACCAACGTGCCATGGTTGCCTTATTTCATGATATGATCCATCATGAGATCGAAGTGTACGTGGACGACATGATCGCAAGGTCCCAGACTGAGGAAGAGCACCTAGATCATCTGCAGAAGTTGTTTGACCGGTTGAAACTATACAAGCTGAGATTGAACCCGAACAAGTGCACCTTCGGGGTAAGATCGGGAAAGTTACTAGGCTTCGTGGTCAGTGATAAGGGAATTCAAGTGGACCCTGCTAAGGTCAAAGATATTCAAGAGATGCCAGTTCCTAAGACAGAGAAGGAAGTCAGAGGCTTTTTAGGGCGCCTGAATTACATCGCTCGATTCATCTCTCATCTAACTGCTACCTGTGAGCCAATCTTCAAGCTGCTGAAGAAAGATCAGGTAGTACGTTGGAACGATGAATGTCAGGCTGCCTTCGACAGAATTAAAGAGTATCTCCAAGAACCACCTATCCTTATGCCACCGGTTGAAGGGAGACCTCTGATCCTATATCTGACAGTGCTGGACAACTCAATGGGGTGTGTGCTGGGGCAGCATGACGAGTCTGGCCGAAAAGAGCATGCCATTTATTACCTTAGCAAAAAGTTTACCGACTGTGAGACCCGATACTCACTGCTTGAGAAGACTTGCTGCGCTTTGGTATGGGCTGCTCGCCGGCTGAGACAGTATATGCTGACTCACACTACCTTGTTGATCTCAAAAACGGATCCTATAAAATACATATTCGAAAAGCCTGCTCTGTCTGGGAGAATTGCAAGATGGCAAATGATCTTGACAGAATACGACATTCAGTATACAACCCAGAAAGCCATCAAGGGAAGTGTACTGGCAGACCACTTAGCCCATCAAGCTGTAGATGACTACCAATCAATGAACTTCGAGTTTCCGGATGAAAGCATTATGATAGTAACTGATTGTGAAGTACCTGGACCGGATGAAGGACCTGAACCAGGATCCCGATGGTCTATGCACTTTGACGGAGCTTCCAATGCTTTGGGAAATGGTATCGGCGCCATCATCATATCTCCACAAGGTACTCATACTCCACTCACTGCCCGGCTGTGTTTCAACTGTACCAACAACATGGCGGAGTATGAGGCGTGTATCATGGGTCTTCAAGCTGCGATCGACCTAAGGATCAAATTTCTAAGTGTTTTCGGAGATTCCGCTCTTGTGATCAATCAGATCAAAGGAGAGTGGGATACGAAACATCCAAACTTGATTCCTTACAGAGAATGTGTGTTGACCCTGATCCCCCACTTCACAGAGATAACCTTTGAGCATTTTCCAAGGGAAGAGAATCAGTTAGCGGACGCGTTAGCTACAATGTCTTCAATGTTCAAAGTCAAATGGGATAATGAAGCTCCCCGGATCATCATCTGGAAACTAGATGAACCGGCATACTGTTGTGATCTCGAAACTGAATTGGTAACTGAAAAGCCTTGGTACCACGAAGTGAAGAGATATCTGGAAGCTCAGGAATACCCTGAAGGTGCATCCATCAACGATAAGAAATTCCTGAGGAGGTTCGCAGCCAAGTTCTTCCTAAGCAACGGCATCTTGTACAAGCGAAACCATGATTCAACCTTACTGCGTTGTGTGGATAAGATCGAAGCGGAAAGAATCATGGAAGAGCTACATGAAGGGACCTTTGGTACACATTCCAGTGGGCATACTATGGCTAAGAAAATCCTACGGGCAGGATATTACTGGTCCACAATGGAAGCTGATTGCTATCAACACTCCAGGACATGCCACAAGTGCCAGATCTATGCAGACAAGGTGCATGTTCCTCCGGTCCCCCTGAATGTTCTGACTGCGCCTTGGCCGTTTGCAATGTGGGGCATAGACATGATCGGCGAGATCAAACCTACGGCATCCAATGGACATCGCTTCATCCTAGTGGCGATCGACTATTTTACGAAGTGGGTTGAAGCAGCATCCTATGCTGCGGTAACCAAGACTGTTGTGGCACGGTTTATTCGGCACAATCTGATCTGTCGGTACGGCGTCCCTGAGCGAATTATTACAGACAACGGTACCAATCTGAACAACAAAATGATTGCTGAGCTGTGCGAACAGTTCAAGATACAGCACCACAATTCTTCTCCTTACAGACCGAAGATGAATGGGGCTGTAGAAGCAGCTAACAAAAACATCAAGAAGATCGTGCAAAAAATGACAGTAACTTACAAAGATTGGCACGAGATGTTACCGTTCGCTCTGCATGGGTACCGCACCTCAGCTAGGACGTCGACTGGGGCAACTCCCTTCTCTCTGGTTTATGGCATGGAGGCAGTCTTGCCGATTGAAGTACAAATTCCCTCTCTCCGGATAATGAAGGATGCAAATCTGAACGAAGATGATTGGATCCAGACACGACTTGACCAACTCAACCTCATTGACGAAAAGAGACTTGCTGCTATCTGTCATGGTCAGACGTATCAGAAACGAATGATCAGGGCATTTAACAAAAAGGTCAGACCACAGGAATATCAAGTCGGGGATCTGGTGATCAAGCGAATCATCCTTCCTCAGAGTGATCCAAGGGGCAAATGGACCCCTACGTATGAAGGGCCATTTGTGGTTAAGCATGTGTTCTCAGGAGGAGCAATGATATTAACCAACATGGACGGTGACGACCTTCCTCACCCTGCCAATGCAGACATAGTTAAAAAATACTACGCATGAAAAAGACCCGCTAGGCTGACATGCCTAGGCAAAAATTAGGGCTTCCCGTCGAACCAAAAGGGTTCGGGCAAAATGTAGGGATGAAAATGAAAAAAATCTGTACACCCGGCAAGTCAAAAACCTGAAAAGGCGGCTTGGGCAAAAATGGGTATCCCGGTGGACTGAAAACCCGAAAGGGCGGTCCAGGCAAAAATTAGGGATAAAAGCGTAATACTATGTCTCATTGGATCACTTTGCATCCAGAATCCGGTATCTGCATCAAGTTCAGACGGCATCGATCAGTCAGCTTCACCTTCAACCAATGTCATCAAGTGATGAGACGCTCAGAGTTATAAAGGCAATAGCAGAGTTGAAACCCAGTGGATCATGCATCTTTCACACAGCTGTTTTATTTTCTTTTGTACAAACTTGTATAAACTCTTTTGTCCGGCGGCGCACCTCTTACTAGGACGTCAGCCTCTTGTACACAAAACGCCTATTTTCAGGCCATTCAAAAATCAATACAAATATATTTTTCAGTTAAACGTGCCAAGTATTTTTCCTTTTTCTGTTTTGTTTTGCGAAGAACGTCCAAGGTTCAAGTTTGTGATGTATGCATTGACAATAATTTGCTAACTCATAAATATTTGCATACGAAACAAAGGAATTAATTGCAGGTGACACTAGAAACAGGGGCAATAAAGAGTTGTCTAAACAATCCAATTGTTCTATCCTCCAAGGTACCAAGGTAGGTTCAGCTAAAGAACACGACCAGTACATATTAGTTCCCCAGAGAGTACAACAATACATTCCTCTCCAAGCAAATCATCAAATATCAAGGAAATTGAGTATCCTCCAGCCGATCTCAAACATTCCCCAGCAGCAACATATAAGCATCCCCGACAGTCTTGGTCTAAAGATTGTTCCCCGACGGCGTACCAACATTCCGAGGAATCACTTCCCCCCGCAGTTCAAAACTTCCCCAGAAGAGTCCAATCCGATTTCCCCAGGAAAGTTGGAGTCCATATCCCCAAGCAGTAAGCTTATCCCCAGTAGATTCTGGAAGCTTATCCCCTCGCAGAGCACGAACGCGTCGTCCGGCTTTATTTAAAGAGTTATTTCCTTAACAGGATATAACTGGGTTATCCTCAGCCAAAAGCCATGGAAAGAGCGTCGTCAACAAAGCCTTCTTACCCCAGCGAAGTCCGTCAACACTTCCAACAACAAGGGTATCCTCAGCAAGCTATCAACATTCAGCAAAGCATCTCTATTCCCACAGAGTATTGCTTCCCAGCATGGTCGCTAGAGTATCTTTTCTCCCCGCAGACTCTTCATTTGCCAAGTTTATTCCTCAACGGAGTTATCTTCTCCTACCGGTATGCTTGCAGTTGTCATCCCCAGCGGAAGCAAAATCTATTCTTCAACGTCAGCCCAGGATACAACTTCCCGGCACCCGTCAAGGATTCACTTTCCTAGACAAAAACATACATAAAACTTCACATACATCATCATAGCATGCATAACGCACTGCATCATACAAGTCTCCTTTATGTTGAGAACATCATTGCTTGATACATATCATGCATTGCATATGACTGACTTTTACCTTTCAGGAAAGATGCAGTTTAAAGTCTCAATCACATTCCAATACCTTGAACGGTTCAGTTAAATCGACCCTAAGATTTTCCTGATGCTTATCCAGTCAAAGGCCTTCTCTGGTTCAGTCAGATCGACCCTAAGATCTCCCTGATGCTTATCCAGTTGAAGATGTTTCAAGACCGAGACCGGTTCAGTTAAATCGACCCTAAGATTTTCCTGATGCTTATCCAGTCAAAGGCCTTCTCTGGTTCAGTCAGATCGACCCTAAGATCTCCCTGATACTTATCCAGTTGAAGATGTTTCAAGACCTAGACCGGTTCAGTTAAATCGACCCTAAGATTTTCCTGATGCTTATCCAGTCAAAGGCCTTCTCTGGTTCAGTCAGATCGACCCTAAGATCTCCCTGATGCTTATCCAGTGGAAGATGTTTCAAGACCTAGACCGGTTCAGTTAAATCGACCCTAAGATTTTCCTGATGCTTATCCAGTCAAAGGCTTTCTCTTGGTTCAGTCAGATCGACCCTAAGATCTCCCTGATGCTTATCCAGTTGAAGATATTTCAAGACCTTGTCCGGTTCAGTTAAATCGACCCTAAGATTTTCCTGATGCTTATCCAGTCAAAGGCCTTCTCTTGGTTCAGTCAGATCGACCCTAAGATCTCCCTGATGCTTATCCAGTTGAAGATATTTCAAGACCTTGTCCGGTTCAGTTAAATCGACCCTAAGATTTTCCTGATTCTTACCCAGTCAAAGGCCTCTCTGGTTCAGTCAGATCGACCCTAAGATCTCTCTGATTCTTATTCCAGTAGAAGACACCCAAGATTTTGCTCAACGAGCGTTGTTGAAGTTAAAGTCGCCCAAGGTTCTCTTACCATTCATGCTAAGATAGCAACCATCCCTGGTTCGTTCATCAGCGTTTGAAGCTCCAGATTCAGCTCCTATAACCAGTTAGGACACATCTATACCAAGCATCTAAAATCAGCTCCTGCAACGTGTCAGGTACTCATTTTCTCTTTTGCAGGTATGCAGGTTCTCGCTAAGGAATCTCCTACGCGATCAACATCCAGATGGCATCTATAAGCCCATCATCCTATCCTCATCCCCAAATGGCATCTATAAGCCCATTCCATCATCACCGTCACTATGTGAGCGCAAATTTCTGGGCACTTTAGTGTCCAATCATCTTCTACCCTCGGATTACGAAAGGCACGTCAGCCAATCTGCATCCTCAGGTCTAAGAAGATTGAACAGGGGCAACTGTTGTACCCCAAAATTTGCCCTCCCATATTCATCAAAGATTTGGCAAGTCAAAGTCACAAAATTCCCCAAGGGTTGTGCAGTGCAACAGTCTCTCATACAATCAAAACTAGGGTTTGTGTTCTGATCAAGAAAATGAAGTTTTCAAAGGCCCAATCAAGTCTCATATGCCTACAAAGATGGTCAAGTATCCTCATATCAAGTTTCAAGGCATTCAGCTCAAAATTGCACAGTCAAAACCCTAAATTGCACTACAGTCAACTGTAAGGGCAAAATGGTCATTTGACAGTCAAAAGTTCAAATTTTTGGTCAATATATCATTTTGAAGCCACAAACATCATTTGATCAATGCTTGGTCATGATTCTCAAAATTTGGCTCAGAAAATCATCAAGATGCAAAAGTTACTATATTTGGACAGCTGAAAAAGTCAACTGAAATTGACCAGGGCATAACTTTCACATGGATTATCAGAAAAAATTCCATCCAAAGCTCATTTTGAAGAGAAAGACATTTCCTACAACTCATCTTCATACTTCAAGTCCAAGAAATGCTCTCACAAAAAGTTATCAATTTCAACATTATAGGTCATTTTCAAAAGTCAACAAAAAGGGACTTTAAGTCAAAGGCCATAACTTGAGATTGGTAAATCCAAATGACATGGGACCAAAGGCATTGGTTAAAGGACTCAAAGACCTTTCCAAAATGTCCAAGAACATGTGAAAAGCTTACAAATTGAGCAAGTTATGCCTTGTGGAAGTTGGGAAATGTTTGGAAATTTTTGAAAGTCAACTTTACTTCAAATGATCCAAAAATGCAAATGGGCCCATTTTTCTTCCAAGTTTCTTCATGCCAAGCCTATGCACGACCATTAGGCCCAAAGGGAAGTATTTTCTCATTTTTTAATTATTTATTTGAATTTATATTAATATTAATTCATTTAAATTATTTTAATACATGAAAAATATAAAGCTTGACCTAAAAAATATTTTTATGCACATTCTAGACTCAAGATTTCGTGCACATCTTAATTAGGCAAGTTTTGGTGTGATTGGAGCTGATTGAACAAAAGAACCATGAAAAAAGATTCAAAAAAGATCTTATACAATCAAATATTGCAAATCATTGAATTCAAAGATTTTGTATAAATTTTCTTAACCTAATATGCTCTATACATATTCAGGAATCAAAACCTAATGGCTTAGACAAAAAGCTGCGCTCAGAAGCAACATACAAAACTTGAAAATTGCCATAAAACTCAAAAACTGATTTCAAGGTTAGGAGACGATTCAAGCCTCAACTTCCATTCCAATAGCTTCCTGAGACCTCCTTGATCAGATTCCAATCATAAACTTTCTCTCAAACGCCAAGAATTGGTATCAGGAACTCAAACTGTGTCATAAAAATTTCCAAATCGCATATCATAATTTACGCATCCTTGTGCATTTTTATTCATGAATTCTTGTTCAATGTGAAGTTTCCAAGCTAACTATTGCATTTAATTGTGTTTTTACTGACCATACGCGATATTACCATGTTCATCTTCTAGGGTTTTTCAGAGCTTGATTTAGGGCTTTTTCAATACAGTAAAATTGGCCTTTGAGACCACCATGGTTAAACTCAACGCGTCTGGACGAACCTAAAACATCGTTCGCGGTCAATTTATATATGCTATAGCGCTAGTCGCTATTTTTCCATAGCCTGCCTAACACCACGGTTGCAAAACCGTTGCCTATTTGTTTTGTTTTACAGGGACGGGGATGAAGACGAAGCCGTGTCACGTGATGGTTGGTGCGTTTAAAAACGCGCGCGCTTTTCCAGGCCATTAACGCATTTGCCTTTTTGTTATTTGTTTGTTATTATATATTAAATATAGTTCACATGGCATAGTGGTCAGGGAAGGCATTGGCAAGGCATAAGACCTGGGTTCGAATCCCAGGTCTGAACAAATTCAATATTATTTTTCACTTACAAATCCCATGCAGCTTCAGTAATGCAGATATACCATATGTCCCCTCATCCAAGCGTACACATGCCTAATGGACACAGATCAAGGGCTGAGATTGAAGGTCCACTATAAGCCTAGGTCAACGCGCTGGTACACCAACTGGAGAAGTCAACGAATCAAAGCTTGTTGGGCCAGAATTGCTAGGCCTGAACCTCACATTTGGGACTACACCCCACCCTGGTTTGCCAATTTTATTTATTTTTCTTATATCTTTTTAATTATTATTTTATTTGTTTTGTTGTTTTAATTCAATAATTACCTCTTTTTATAAAATATGAAAACATCAGAAAAAATATCATAAAAATCAGAAAAAAGGCAGAAAAAAATATAATTTTTATTTTATTTCCATAAATAAATTGTATGTAAATTATTTAGTTTAATTAGGTTTTTAACTTTAATTCCTTTTAATAACTAAAATCCAAAAATAGAATTAGGTTTAATTTTTATTCTTCTTACTTTCTTTTTTAATAATATTTATTTTATTTATTTTCTATAATTAAATTTTATATGTAAATAAACTTAGTTTTAATTAGGTTATAATTTCATTCTTTTTAACAATTAAAAATCCAAAATATAGAATTAGGTTAATTATCAATTTTGATTCCTTTTCATATTTTTCCCTTTTTTCCACAGTAATAATTATTTATTTATTTATTTATTATAATTAAATTTGTACATAAATAAATTAGATTTAAATTAGGTCAAATTTCAATATTTTTGCAATAAACTTAAAAAACATTAGAGCTAGGGTTTAGCATCTCATTTTAATTTTAATTAATTTTTCTTTTTCTCCTTAAATCTTAAAAAAACATAAAATACCAAAAAAACATTTAATCTTTAATTCCAATTAATTCATCAACTTTAATTTTTTGCAAAAGGGTCCAACGCCCATTGTTTTAATTTAATTTGCACATTTATTTTATGTCGTTTAATTATAATTTTGTATCTCTCCCAAAGCACTGTAATTTAAATTTCTCGCACCTTTATTTTTCCGCTTTATTTATTTTCCGCTAAATCGGGTCCGGTTTAATTTTGGCGATGTGGATCCGCGCCATTTGTAATAACCTTAGATTTATTTTCCCGCAAACTTATAACTGTTAAAAAGCATGCAAGAATGAATGTCTTAATTAAAATCAAGCGTAGATCACAATGACATGACAAAAGACAAATATCAAATGAAAACGACACACAATTCGCACACACCACCCCTAGGGTACGCCTCACTGTTGCCTTTCGAAAGGTGATCGTCGAGTAGAGGATGTTTTAGTAAGTCCTCATGATCCGGGAACCTGGCATGAGGGTAGCTTCTAAGGTGTCTTCCTATTGCTCTGGTGATCACCACGTCCCGAACATCGAATTGACCCGAACACCTCCAACGGTGGTGCTACCTACCTCTCAATGGTGGGATGGCACTACTTTAAAGGACTCTTACACAGACGAATTCCTTAGGGTAGGTAGACGACTCATGGATACTTGCTCTCTTCAAAACAAACAAAAATCTTTTCACACCAACACATTTTCAAAAGCTTTCAAAACAATTTTTCAAACACTCTGACGTATGAGTCGAACTGAAATATTTCAAAGAAACTTTTTAAACCCACATTGAAAAGCAAGCAAACATTTTGAAAACACATTGAGCAAGTATCTAAGAGCCCATGGATAACCATGGATAGAAAGGGTGCTAACACCTTCCCTTTCTATAACCTACCTCCCGAACCGAGAGCAATCTCTATAAGGAATTTTTCTGTGCTTTTGTCCTTTCCATTTGGAGAAAATAAAAGACGGTGGCGACTCTTGCTTCCGCGACATTTCGCGAACCAGCTTTAAACAGTCAGTTCCAGATCCACCGATCACACTCCCCATGATGGACCTCCAGGCTCTCAACAACATTGGATCTAGCGTTGGTTATGGGCCATAGGATCTTGGGCTTTGGACAAATTCAACAAAACACCATCCAATTTGGGTTTACACCCCTCAGGCCCATTCCTTCACTCTTTTTAATTTTACTATTTTTATTTTTGTCTAATTAGTTTAATTTCTTTTTAAATAATTTTTTTTATAAAATCAGAAAATCATCACAAAAATAGGACTTAGTTTTTTTATTAAATTAATTTTTGAAAATTAATTATTTTAATCAATTTTAACTTATTTTCATTAATTAGAAGATTAGGTCAATTTCAAATCATTTTTTTTATAAAAAATTCAAAAATATTTTCAATGAGCAAACTAATTTTTTAGGGTTTTACACATTTTTTAAATTTTAATTCTCGCGCTTAATTACTTTTTCCATACAATTAATTTTTACTATTGATGTAACTGCGCCCGGTTTGTAATAGTTTAATTAGGGTTTTGCAATTCCGCATTTTTACTTTTCAATCATTAATTATGTAATTGCACCAAAGCCTTGTAATAGTTAGGAATTTTATCTTTCCGCCATTTATTTTCCCGCCTGATAAACTGCCTAGATGAATGTTTAATAGGGTCGCATGAAAGATAATGATTAATTGAACCTAGATAACCCTAATTGTGCAAGATAAGATATATCTGAAAAAGCACACTTTTGCACACTTGCACCCCTAGGGTATTACCTCACCTGGTTGCCTTCAGAAACAATGGTCATGTCCCTCGAGCGTAGGGATACTCTTAGCAAAGACCATAAATCTAAAAGTCCTCATAAAGATCATAGTCCCTAAAATTTCCCTCGAGTTGCCTGCGAGAAATGATCTTATGATGATAGTCCCTTCGAAATGCTAAGGTATCCTTACATGTTGCCTTCAATGACCATAAACGTCCTTTTCGATAGTCCCTCATACATCCAACGACTAGGGTTACCTACTCATTAATAGTAGGATAACACAGTCTAAAGGATAGGAGGAAAATAATAGTATTTTTTCGAGTATGTAGATAACTGTTAGGTACTTGCTCAAATAAATTTTCACACCACACTTTCAAACATAATTTTCAAACAAAAGTTTTAAACGCTTTATCACACTCTTGAGGACTGATACAAGAGACACCATTAAGTGAATCGCCGCACTAAGGCATTTTCAAAGCTTTTCAAAACATACAAACACAAGCAATTTTAGAAAATGAGCAAGTACCTAAGCGTCCATGGAAAACCATAGATGGAAAGGGTGCTAACACCTTCCCTTTCCATAATCTACCCCTCGTACTCAGAAATCTCGAGAAAATGTCTTTTTCTATTCTTTTCACCCTTTCCTTTGTTAGATAAAAGAAAAGTCAGTGGCGACTCTTGCTTACCGCAACATTTGCGAATACAAACAAAAAACCAGTATTAACAGTCGGTTCTGCCACCGTATCACAGAACTGGCGACTCAGCTGGGGAAATAATAAAGTGGGGTTTACCTTAGGGTCTAGATCATTCTAAATTGCTCTCTTTGCTTGCTATGATTGCTTTACTTTTAGGGGTTTGTTGGGGTATGCATGTAAAGATCCTATACCCGGATCTAACTTTTTAGGTAAACAACAATAGATCGTAGAGACTCTACGGTGTAGACCGATATAGATGAAGCGATGGATATGTTGGTGTGACACTTTGGTTGGTACTGGTATTTCTTGTGTCGAATCGAGGAGAATACGAGGCCGCCACGTGGTGTCGTGAAGCACTAACAGACCTTAGAAGCTTAGTTGAACAAACTTAGCCATTATAAAGTAGTGAGATAGCCGGTCTTGGTGTAAAGTTGGGAATTAGTTGATACTCGATACTACACTCATTGAGATTTGACTTTTGAGATGTTTCGGCCGCATGAAAAGATTGCTAAGCTGAAATAATACCGATAAAGATCAGTGATATTGACACTCGTTAGAACCCGATTACTATTTCTAAGACAGGTTAAGCCAACTAAACTTCAAGAGGGTACTTACCTATGGAATCCATGCAAGCCTAAACCTAAGGCTACTTGTGTGACTTGTTTGTTTTCTTTGTCTAACAATTTGAACTCATTGCAGGGCTTTGTTTGTATTCCTTGCAGGATCTTGTTTGTATAAATCCAATAAATTGGTTTCTTTCCCTGAATATTTTCTTGATGCATAGCATACACCTCATAGTATCATACCATAACATTTCCTTAACCATTTCAAGGATATGAAGGGCCTGTGATGCAGGTTATGATAAATCAGGCGTCTAGCAAGGGGCAAGGGGATTTATTTTCCCTTAGCCAATGCCGTCAAAAGACCAAAACACGACAACTTGAGTCAGGGTCTATGAGCCACTTGATATGGTGAGCTTGACTCTTGTAGAAGGACTCTCAACGATACAAAGTCCTTCAATCAAAGCTGCAAATTTCAACTTCTGACATTTTCTTGTTTACCCTGCGAGATACTTGAAAACATTGCATATATATATATATATATATATATATATATATATATATATATATATATATATATATATATATCATTGCATAACAGGTCTTCCAGTACAGGTTTCTCATCTTTTTGCTATTTATTTCAGCAAAAGAAATGGCTCTTGAACAAACAATCAAAGACCTTCAGGCTCAAAATGCCCAGTTTTAACAAATGTTCCTGACTCTGACCCAGGGGCAAGAAGACCTGAAAGCTCTGATCGTCAAAAAGAAGGCTAAGAGGGCAAAGAAACCAGTTCGTGTTTCGAGTGTGGGAATAGAAGGCCAGCTAACCGAGATCTAGATTTTGCAACCCCATCAAAGGGAGGAGGTAATCAAGAGGAAGAAGATGAGAAATCAGATGAAGGAGACAAAACTCCAACGTCTGAAGAACATGAATCTGACTATGATGAGGAGCAGTATCCTCCTGCTGATGAAAAATACAAATAGCTGGAGGATCGACTTAATGCCATGGAGATCCAAAGGGTGCCCGGTCTGGATTTCAAAGAGTTAGGTTTGGTTCTGGGGGTGGTCATCCCACCTAAGTTCAAGGTTCCCATATTTGCAAGGTATGACGGTGTTTCCTGTCCCAAGCTTCACTTAAGGTCATATGTTAGAATGCCGACCGGAAGTTATGGGTCCATTACTTCCAAGAAAGTTTGGCTGGCACTCAACTGGATTGGTTCTATCAGCTAGAAGGAGCTGACATCCATACCTGGGAAGACTTGGCCACTGCTTTCTACAAGTATTACCAATACAATGCTGACCTGGCACCAACTTGAGTGCAACTGTAGAATATGTCCATGGGCTCGAGAGAAGGGTTCAAGGAATATGCACAAAAATGGAGGGATCTAGCTGGTAGGGTTCAACCTCCTCTGACTGATCGGGAAATGGTGGACATGTTCATAGGCACTCTGACAAGCCCATTCTTCAATTTGCTGATTGGGAGTTCCTCATCCGGGTTCACAGAGATGGTTCTGAATGGAGAGAGGATCGAAGGTGGTATCAGGAGCAGGAGGATCCTGATGGCTGCATCTTCTAATGCTGAGAAGAAGCCATTTGGTGGTAAGAGGGAAGCCAATGTTGTGCACGGCTAGAAGGGTCGTAATAAGGCAGACTACCACCAATCTATGGGGGCAGTGCTGGTCTCTAATTAGGCACGCGTGTAACGACCACAACAACAGGGTAATCAGCGAAGGCAAGACGGGCCTAAGAGACAGTTTACCCAGATCAACATGCCACTGTCACAAGCATTGTAAAACATGTTAAAGATGAATCTGATTACGGTGATAGGCCCTCATCCAAACCATAAGACTTCTTCTCCTAACTATAATCCTGATGCAAGGTGTTCCTATCATTCTTGCAGTCTTGGGCACGATACTAACGATTATTGGGTGCTGAAATACAAGATTCAGAATATGATTGACGCAAAGGAGATTGAGTTCGACCCTCCTGAGACACCCAACATGATCAATACTCCCATGCCAAATCATCGCTAGGATTGAAAGCATTTTTGCCTATTTGAATTCTCAAGTTGTATTTTCTTTGTTTATTCAAACAACTATTGTCATGTTAAAACTTTGTTATTTCATTTATGCATTACACATATTTGTCTTGAATTAATTTGTTTTCATTATGCTTAAACTTCTTTATACATCCTTTTCGTGATATTCAACTCTCGATCAAAAGCTCTAAGCCTTTAGAGGGAGGATGACAATAACAATACCACAATCCGTACAATGTGCTTTTGAATAGACCTTTGTGACTATGTACAGGCGTTGTTTCAAATCCTAAACAGTGGAGTTATAAGGAAGATAATCCCTAGTCAACCCCTTTTAGCCTAATAAGTAGGAGTTTTTCTTTTCACACAAATTAAAACCCTTAATCATAACTTGGGGAAGGGTAGTTTCCTCAGTAATTCAGATATGCATTCAACCGCCAACTTTCCCTTCGTACACGATAAATAGTGTAGAAGATGCTCTCCAAAAGGTGGTGACGGTTTCATATAATCATCAAGGAAAACAATCATTATTTCTCACAATAAAATCCCATTAAGTCAAAACCTATGAAGGAGACTTAATAAAAGCCAATACCGTAGCACACTAACACCTTAACATATACACACTTACCACTGGGGCGGCCCTTACATCCTGTGTATAAACCAAATGAAAATAATAAAAATACAAAATGAAGTATATGGTCGAAGAAGCGCCAGTGCCCTAGCTCCGGTCGTATTCTTCGGCAAGCTGCAAACAAGAAAACTGCATAAATCAAGATATTGATGATAAAAAATAACATGTCCCCCCTAATTCGACCCTCCTGAGTTTGAATATGGGTTTTTTTACTAACAACCCTGTAGCATGAGGTGTGTAATATGGTGGGAGAACTGACTTGGGTTTTGTGTTTCATCGCAAATGTTGTAGAAAGCAAGAGTCGCCACCGACTTTTCTTTCATCTAATAAAGGAAAGAGTGAAAAGAACAGGAAATACCTTTTGAGAATTTTCTTGAGTTCGGAGGATAGGTTATGAAAAGGGAAGGTGTTAGAACCCTTTTCATCCGTAGCTATCTACATGCTCTTAATTGCTAGATCACTTTAAAAATAATGCTTCGTGTTTGTGTATGTTTGAAAATATTTTGAAAATGCCTAAGTGCAGCAATTTTGTAATGATTCTTGTATCGTTGAGAATGTATACAAAATGTTTATTTTTGAAAGTGTTTGTGAAAGAAAGTGTTGTTTTGCGGAAGGATGTTTTGAAAATGCCAATGTAAGGAAATTCGCTTTATAATAACCCTTGTATCGATCCTTAAGAGTGTTTATAAAGTGTTTTGAAAGTAGTTATTTTAAAAGTGTGAAGTGTGGAAATTATTTTAGTTTGTGAGCAAGCGATTACGAGCGATCTACCTACTCAATAATCTTTGTTCTTTTACTCCTCCTTTAGATAGTGATAACCTACTGTTGTACCCCAAAATTTGCCCTCCCATTTTCTCAATAATTTCTCATCACAAAGCCCTTGGAGCTCAAGATCCAGTTAGGGTTTCATCTGCTCAAGACTTCTCCTTGCATTGTTGACCCAAATTAGGGTTTGTGTTTGCACAAAGATGTTTTGACCTAAAATTCCTAATATGACTTTCATGCTTCATGTTGGACTACCAAGTCTATCCATACCAAGTTTCAAGCCCTGATTCCAAACTTTGCCCAGTCAATTGGACAGTTGACCTAGAAATCAACTGTATTGGGGAAAAAGTCAACTGTGGCCAATTGACAGTCAAACCTCATGAAAATTGACCCATATCAACATTATGAACTCACATGGACCATTTGATCAAGTTTGGATCACAATTCCACAAGAAATTTGATCAGATCACCAAAAGGGCAAAATGGTCATTTTTAGGGTTTTGACTGCACAAAGGCAATTTTTGATTGTTTGACCTAGCCAATGGCAAACCAAGCTCACATATGGACTCAAGGACCCCATGGAATTGTCTTGACATACTCAACAAGTTCAAAAGATCCCAAATGCACAAGATTGACAGTTGAATTTCTCAGTCAATTGATCAATTTTGACTGTATACTGAAAAGTCAAACTTTGACTTTTTGGTCAAAATCAAATGTCAAGATTCATTTTTCATCAAAACATGCCAAATCATGAAACTTTTTCATCAAGAAATCAAGAATTGCAATTTAGGGTTTGAAATGAAGATTTTTCATAACTTAGAATTTTTCTAAGTTATGAAAAACCCTAATTTTTTCCTAACTTTGCCCCACTTTCTCACCAAGATTCATTTGGATTCAAGCAAAAGTCAAAACATGAAAGTTGTAGCCTATTGCAAAATCTACAACTTTGATTCACAAAGGTTTCCCAAAAGAAGCTTGTAGCTCAAGTTACAATTTTTGGAACAAGGGTACCAAATCATTCTTAACTTAGAGAAAATTTGACCTATTTTAGGCAGGATTTTTTCCTAACTTCAAGACCATTTTTCACATACTTCCACTTGGAATTTCAATTTGCATTTCAAAGATGGATTGTAGTACACATTCCAAGCTTTCCAAAATTTCCAAGAACTCATCAAACAACCTCATGGTTAGGGAGAATCGAATTTGGCAATATGGGAAAAACTCACTTTTTTCATGACCAAATTACATGTCCATACACTTAGGCAATTTTGAACTCAGCTTGCATTTCTTGATTACAGGCCCTATATCTTATTTACACTCATAAATTTAATGCAAACTCATTGTGCCAAGACCATATTTTATGTGTTCAAGCTTTACATAGAGGTTTAGTCCCAAAGTAGAAAAAGCATAATGGCCATTTTTGCAAAAGTGGAACTTTATGTCAATTAGCAATCCAAGCAAGTACAGTGCATATCCTTTTGGCACAAGTTATTAGACTAATTACACTGATCAAGACTAAGTGGTGCAGCACATTAGGGGGGCCTCTATCAGCCTAGAACTCAAGTGGACCTTTTCTTGCTTAAGTGTGAAGAAACATGGCATAACAATACACAACTCTCATCTCAGCAAAGACCAACCTAAGCAAACTTTGTCCTCACATTTCACACTCCCTAACTGACCTAAAACACGACCAAACCACCCTTCATCCATCCATATACAGAAAATCACAGTTTTGTGGCAAAACAGGGCACATTTTGCAACTTGAATCCCACAACTCATTTCCATCGTGCATCTTGGCCAAAACCAGTTCAAACACTTTCCTTACCATCAATCCAAACTATCCAAAGCATTAGAAGTAGACTGTAACTCCTCTAATCAGTTTGGCCATTTTTATTTCTTCCTCTTGCAGGTTGACTTCTGCAGCTTGATATAGAAGGTTTCAAAGCATACCAAGTATTGGAATAACATCCTCACACTTCAAGCAAGCTAAATCATCATCTTGCCCTGAAAACTCCTCCATTGCCAGACACGATTCCAAATGAGCAGGTATAT
The DNA here is from genome assembly GCA_948472305.1 of Vicia faba. Classification (NCBI taxonomy): domain Eukaryota; kingdom Viridiplantae; phylum Streptophyta; class Magnoliopsida; order Fabales; family Fabaceae; genus Vicia; species Vicia faba. The sequence continues at coordinate 652,491,058 of OX451737.1, forward strand.
TCATGAACTTCTATCTCTCAACATAGGCATTGTTAGCTCTAGGTTTGTGAATGAAAAGTGTTCTACTCATGCCCCTGAAACTGTACATATCTTTACTTTCCATTTATTTTGTATGTGCTGTGAGAATTTAAGGTCTGAACATTGATAAAAAGTTAGGTTAAGATTTGGGAATAGAGAAATTATCTCTCATTTCTGAGAGTTAGGATGAGTTCTTTACATGTCCAGAATCGTGGCTTGATGCTTAACACTTTTCATGTTATGAGTTTGTGCTAAAAGTCCAGGAATCAGGAGTTGTGTTTGAAGCAAAAAAGGGCGCGTATTTTCAAAGGTTTTGTCTGAAGGTTGAAGACAAAGTCTTCTTGGGCTGGGTCTGAGTTGATTTCTTTTTGCACCATGCTTTTACAATTGCACCCCTGACCCATTTTGAGTTTTGTTTGCCATTTTCATTTTTTTCTTTTTTATTCTGGTTTGTTATTTTTCATTAAAACATATAAAAATATTAAAAACATTTTTTCACATTTTTTTGCATTTTATTTGATATTTATTAGCTTTAGTTATATATATATATATATATATATATATATATATATATATATATATATATATATATATATATATATATATATATATATATATATATATATATATATATATATATATATATATATATATATATATATATATATATATATATATATATATATATATATATATATATATATATATATATATATATATATATATATATATATATATATATATATATATATATATATATATATATATATATATATATATATATATATATATATATATATATATATATATATATATATATATATATATATATATATATATATATATACTTATTACTTTTTGTTTAGAATATTAGAAATAAAACAAAATACATTTATTTTCTGATTTTTATTTTTTTTATCTTTTCAAAATATTTTATATAAAATATACTTTTTTTTATAAATATTAAATATTATTATTTTGTATATATAATATATATTTAGTAAATAATACAAATACATATATATTTATTAGAATATTTAGGACAAAAATACAAAAATATATACATTTTTATTTTATTAATATTTGACATTGAAAAATACCCTTTTTATAAATATACTTCATTTTTATTTTATTTTTGTACATAATTATTAAATATTGTATATATTAAATAATTAATACCTTTTATTTAATAAATTAGGGTTTTGCCCTAAATACATAAAAACTCCAAAAAATAATACTTTTTATTTTGTTTATTTGACATATAAAAAACACTTTTTTTTCATACATATAAAAAGCCTTTTTGCATCTTACATATTTATTTTATTTATCTTATTTAATTTGTGCAATTAAATATCTTGTAAATTCTCCAAATTGATGTAATAGTCTAGGTTTAAATTCCTTATCAAAATACCCCCCATTTGAACATTTGTACCCCCTTCCCATATTGTGTTTTAATAACTTAGGAACTTTATTTTTCGCACTTTAATGCTTTCTAACTATACCATGCTAGAATTAGGGTTTGTATGCAAATCAATTAACCAAAGTAGTTTGACCTAATTTCCAAGATAAACAAGCATGAAAATGGACAACACTAATCACACTTGCACCCCTAGGGTATTCCACTTGTTGCCTTCAATAATGGGCCATATTGCATGTTAGGTCTCTTTGGGCAAAAACAAAACAATCCAATGATCATAGTCCCTCGATGACACTTTCGAAAGTTGCCTAAAAATGATCAAGTCCCTTTCAAGGAAAGATTGCCCAAAGATACTTGGCACCATTGCAATTATGGTCTAAACGATGACCCACGCCCGTCCCTTTCACATCCTAACACAAGATTGTCCACCAAATGCAATGGTGGAACAAAATTGTTAAAAGGGTTAAAACATAGCAAAAATCTTTGAGAACTTTAGGGTAGATGGCTCTTAAGTACTTGTCAACTTGCAAAACAAAGACACTCGCCTATTTTTCAAACCACACTTCACAAACACTTTCAAAACAAACTTTCAAAAAAACCTTGAAACATCTTTTCAAAAAGACAAACACCTTTTGTAAAACATTCGAGTAAAGAATTGTTACAAGGGTAGCCTAGACAAGGCATCTTTTTCAAAACATTTTCAAAACCACGCACAAAGCACCATTTCAAACAATTGAAAACCAAGGCAAGTTGATCTAAGCAAGTACCTAATAGCCCATGGATAACCATGGATAGAAAGGGTGCTAATACCTTCCCTTTCTATAATCTACTCCCCGAACCCAAGAAAACATCTCAAAGGTTTTTGCTGTGCTTTTTAACATTTCCTTAGGATAAAATAAAAAGTCGGTGGCGACTCTTGCTCAACCGAAACATTTGCGAAAACAAACGCAAAACCATAGTCAGTTCTCCCACCGTATCACAGAACTGGCGACTCTGCTGGGGACAAATTTAAAAGTGGAGTAACCTTAGGGCTTAGATCACCCTCTTGCATGACTAATTGTTTGATTTGATTGCTTTATATCTTGGCTCTCTTGTTTGGGTTTGCAATCCCACACCCAGATTTTGGGAAACATTCATAGATAGCAATACGTTGTGGAAACTGTGCGGGGTATACCGACACGGTCGAAGCAATAGCTATATTAGTGCGACATATTTGTGAGTACTGGTAACCCTTGAGTTCAATCAAGGAGAGTACGGGGCCGCTGAGTGATGTCACTAAGCACTAATGACCTAGAACCTTACTTGACCATCTTGGCCTTTTATTAGGGGTAGTGAGATGACCGGCTTTGGTGCAGTCCGAAGTTGGTAGATACTCGATACTATACTCATTGAGGGTTGTTTTCTTGGAATATTTTGGTCGCTAGTTAAGTGGCTAAACCAAAACAATGAACAATGAAAACAATCCAATGATATTAAGCTCCTTAGAACCCGGTTACTATTTATAGGACATGTTTTTAAGCCAACTACACTCAAGAGGGTACTTACCTATGAAACCTCATGCAAGCCTGAAACTAGGGTTTGGTGTGAATTGCTTGTACATATGTTTTGTGCATACATCATAAACATCATAAAGCATCATATGCATTTATTAACCATTTCAAGGGTTTAGATCTTCATCTTTGTTCTTGTTTTGTAGGTCATGGAAATTCTTCGAAGAAAAACCATCCAAGTCAACCTTGTGAGAATCCCTCCTCAACTCAAGGAGCTCACATCAAGGATTCCGGAAAGCTCATCCTTCAGTGAAAGACATGGTAGACTGCTCAGCTTAGTCAACACCAACATTAAAGAGGATATGATGAAAGTGCTATTCCAATTCTTTGACCCTCTTCATCACTGCTTCACTTTCCCCGATTACCAGTTGGTGCCCACTTTGGAGGAGTTTTCTCAACTCCTAAGAATCCCTATCCTTAATCAACTACCCTTCAACGGTACGGAAAAGGAACCAAAGCCTGAGGATGTTGCTCGAGCATTACATCTACAGCCTTCTGACATCAAGGGGCATTGGGAAACCAGAAGCGGCATCAAAGGATTCTTAGCAAAATTCTTGTTTGAGAAGGCACAAGAATGTTGGAATTCATTGGACCTACAAGCCTTTGAAGAAATTGTGGCACTCCTTATCTATGGGTTGGTCTTGTTCCCAAATCCTGACCAGCTGGTAGATGTCAATGCCGTCAAAATCTTCTTGTCCAGAAATCTAATACCAACATTGCTTGGGGACATTCTTCACTCATTTTACACACGAACAATGAGAAAGAGGGTGTTCTCATGTGATGTACTCCTCTCCTTGCAAGGTGGTTTATTTCGCACCTTCCACAATATGTCTTGAAGAATGACCAAGGCTCAATGTGGTCCCAGCGATTGATAACTCTTACTCACTCTGATGTACATTGGTGTTCTCGGTCCAGAGAAAATGTCATCATCGTCGATCATTGTGGAGAGTTCCCTAATGTCCCATTACTTGGCATTAGAGGGGGCATTACCTATAACCCTTGCCTAGCTTTAAGGCAATTTGGATATGCACGGAGGGATGGCCCTCACGACATGTTGATTCTTGACCTAGTTTTTGACTTCGACAACGATGCGCAAGGACTTCGCCAAAGATTCATCAGAGCTTGGAGGATGCCCAACAAGGTTGATAGCAAGACACTGGGGCACAAGAACTCCATCCCTCTTGAGCCTTATCTCAAATGGGTACGAGCCCGAGCCCAGAGTCTAATGATGCCTTATCCTCATGTTCTCCCTGTGATTAAAGAGCCCGTCAAGGAAGGAGAGGTTCCCTACACCATCCTATATCCTGACATGCCTACATCGTGGGAGGAAATGCAGAAGAGCTGGATTCAGCTTAAGGAGGAACGGAACACTTTTGAAGCCAGCTTCTACGCCAGTGAGAAGAAGGTTCTAGAGCTTACCCGCCGACTCCACGAGGAGGAGACTCTCAATACCTACATCGCGCCAAAGAGGATGCGCAACGTCTTTTTACCTTGAGAAGTTTTTGTAATATTTGGCCCATGGGGAATTTATGTACTAACAAATTTCTTCTTATTAATATGACGCGTGTTCTTTTTTGTCTGCAACAAGTTTGAATATTCTAAATCCTTGAATGCATTGCATACATAAGCATACCATTCATCATGTGCATAAGCAGGTCTCACGCCAGGTTTCCTTATCTGTCTGCTGTTTATTTCAGTAGGATGGATCTCGAGCAAACAGTCAAAGACTTGCAGGCTCAAAATGCACAGTTTCAGCAACTCCTGATGACCTTGGCTAAGGGTCAGGAGGATCTAAAGACCTTGCTGGGGAATAAAGACCCAGTGAAAAAGAAGAAAAAGAGACTCGGGGTGGCTACTTTAGGGAGAAGATTTGAAGGAGAGGCTAGAAGAGTGCTTGAATTTCCTCCTACTTCTGAGGAGGGAACCAGTAAAGGGGGTGGGGCTGCGATACCTTCCGAGTCCGATGTGGAAGAAGAGGAGGCCGAAGAAGATGAAGACTATTCTGATCAACAATACCCTCCGGCTGATGATAAATACAAAGGTTTAGAAGACAGGTTGGCAACCATGGAGCTACAGAGAGTGCCGGGTTTGGATTTCGAAGACTTGGGTTTAGTTGCCGGGATTGTGATTCCCCCAAAATTCAAAGTGCCAGTTTTTGTGAGGTACGACGGGCTGTCCTGTCCAAAAATGCATCTCAGGTCCTACGTAAGGAAGATCCAACCTTATACGGCAGATAAGAAACTTTGGATCCATTTCTTTCAAGACAGCCTTTTTGGGGCTCAACTGGAGTGGTTCTATCAGCTAGAGGGAACCAGCGTCCGAAACTGGGAAGACTTGGCCACCGCCTTTTACAAACAATATCAGTATAATTCTGACCTTGCTCCCACACGTACCCAACTTCAGGGCATGTCATTGGGAATAGGCGAAGGATTCAAAGAATATGCACAAAAATGGAGGGATTTGGCTGGCAGGGTGCAGCCGCCTTTAACCGACCGTGAACTTGTTGACACGTTTCTAGGGACCTTGTCCGGTCCATTTTTCAACCATCTAATTGGTAAATCTTCCGCGGGGTGTACCGATTTGATCTTAACAGGTGAGAGAATAGAAGCTGGCATCAAGTCAGGAAAGATTCAGAAGGGTGCCGCTGCAAGCTTTGAGAAGAAACCTTTTAAGAAGGAAACAGCTGTTGTATACTCCCAAAGAAGAGTAGGGAAGACTGAGCGTCGGCCAACTGTGGGGGCCGTAATGATCCAAAACCCTTCAAATGAGCAGCCTCGCTATAACCAGTCCAGACCAAATCAACAACGGGTGGAACGACCACAACAGCAGTTCACCCGCATTAATATGACGCCAGCGCAAGTGCTTCCCCATCTGTTGAAGTTGAATCTCGCCACTATCAAAGAGGCACCAAAAAATGTGAATACGTCCTCTCCGCATTATCATCCTAATGCTAAATGCGCCTACCATTCTGACAGTGTCGGGCACGACACCAATGATTGTTGGGCACTCAAGCATAAAATCCAAGACCTGATAGAGGCGAAGGAGGTAGAGTTCGACGCTCCAGAGAAGCCGAACGTGATATCTGCTCCAATGCCGAAGCACGGCCGAAATGTCAATGCCATTGAAGAAGATTTGTATGTTGCTGATGTCAATGATCTGATAACTCCATTGTTAACCATCAAGTTGAATCTGTTAAAGGCCGGGATTTTCCCGAGATGTAAGGAAGATTGTTATTGTTGTTACTCTCTGCCGTTTGATTGTCCGTTACTAAAGAAAGGCATCCAAGGCCTAATGGACAATCGACAAATTTTGTTTGAAAAAGTTTCTGCTATTCCAACCCATACTGAAGATGTCTCAATCATAACCATTCACGCCAATCTTTCCAAGGCCGTCAGAAAGCCTGTTAAGATTACACCAGCTACGAAATCTGTTCCTTTGAAGATAACAATGCCAGGGCCTGTCCCCTATGTTTCTGAGAAGTCAATACCATGGAACTATGGCGGTGACGTCTACTACCATGGTATTAAACAAATTGAAATAACTGAAGAAAGTTCGGATGATGAAGAAGCCAGCATTGGAAACATTGCAGGCACGAGCAAAATCACCCGGAGCAGGAGAATATTTTCTCCAGAGATTGCCCCTCCAAGAGCAATCTTTGGACCCTCATCTGCTGACAAGGTTATCCCTGCACCAATAAAACACTCTGCCAGAACCCCATTGATCGAAGATGTTGTTGTTCCTAGTATTGTCCCTCCTACCGCTGCTGATAAAGGTAAGGGAATCCAAGATGAGCTCGTCAGGACGAGGGCTCAACCCTTGGTCATCCCGGAAACCTCCAAGAAAGAAATGGAAGAGATATTGAAGATAATCAAAAGGAGTGATTATGACGTGGTGGAACAACTGGGGCAAACCCCCTCAAAGATCTCCATGTTGGCACTACTACTTTGCTCAGAAGCGCACGCCAAAGCTTTGATAAAAATCCTAAAGGCAGCCCATGTGCCCCAGGAAACCTCTGCAGACCAGTTCCAAAATTGCGTGGCCAGCCTTACTGCGGACAATGGATTAGGTTTCTCTGATGCCGACCTGACTCCTAAAGGTAGAAACCACAATGATGCTTTGCACATTTCAGTCGAGTGTCGAGGAACTACTCTCGTGCATGTCTTGGTCGACACTGGTTCGTCGCTGAATGTACTGCCTAAGAAGGCCTTGGACCGACTAGATTGTGAAGGGTTAGAGCTGAAGCCGAGTGATATTGTTGTCATAGCTTTCGATGGTTCGAAGAGGATGGTCCATGGGGAGGTTTATATTCCCATCAAGGTGGGCACTGAGGTGTTTAAATCTACTTTCTATGTGATGGACATCCGTCTGTCATACTCTTGCTTATTGGGTAGGCCTTGGATACACAATGCCGGGGCAGTCACCTCCTCCTTACATCAGATGTTGAAGTATCCTGTCAAGGGAAAGATCATTACTGTCCATGGTGAAGAGGAGTACATGATCGGCCATTTGAACTCCTTCTGGTATGTGCCTTCTGGTATGTGGAGGTAGAGGGGGAGTTCATTGAGACACCTTTACAGCATTTCAAAGAAGTCCTTCCTGAAATAACAGTAGCAAAGTTGGCAGCTGAAGTACCGAGGCAGATGGCCAGGATGGCATCTCTGGAAGACGCAAAGGCCGCAATAAAGGAGGGGAAGAATTCAGCATGGGGGCAATTGCCTGATATTCCACATAAAACAGACAAATTTGGATTAGGGTTCACTGCCGCGGGCCAGAAAGCTATGCGCCGTGCGAAGATTGAAAGGGTGCCAATCAAAATTTCTCCCTACGGAATCAACGCTTTGGAGGATGAAGACGAAGAGAGCAGCATCGAAGAGTGGATTTACCCAACTATCAAAGGAGGATTATGCAACTGGGAGGCAAAAGACTTTGTCCCCATCACTTTTATTCATCAGTAATTTATCTGTCAAACATTTCCTTTTGGTCTGTAATATTTATTTTCGAACAATTCGTACACTATCCTTTTACCTCATGCCTTGCCCGGGGCATGTAGGTCCATTTGTAAGGGTTTTGATTATTTTCATATCCATATGCCATGTTTAATGATTCATTGGATGTTTTTCATTTGATAAACTGCTGTGTTCATTTTCTTCCCTTTTGCATTTTTTTGTTTAAGGATGGCTATCCCTTACACACACCCACACTCATGAATGCAGGTACCCATCCACTCTGGATTCCATGGGTGACTATTCTGCTACATCCTTCAATAACTCTAAAGATCTGGTCAATCAAGCCGAGTATGAAGATGACGAAGGTTATGAAGTACCAGGGGAACTAGCCAGACTTCTACAGCAAGAGGAAAGGGCCATCTTACCTCACGAAGAGTCATTGGAAACTGTCAACTTAGGGACCGAGGAAGACCGGAAGGAGGTGCAAGTGGGTGCCAATCTGGAACCAAATGTCAAGGAACGCCTGATACAGTTGTTAAATGAGTATGTTGAAATCTTTGCTTGGTCTTATGAAGATATGCCGGGTTTAGACACAGACATCGTGGTTCACCGTCTCCCCACAAGAGAGGATTGTCCATCGATGAAGCAAAAAGTCCGCCGAATGAGGCCTGACATGTCTGAAAAGATCAAAGCAGAAGTGATGAAGCAATTCGACGCTGGCTTTCTGGCTGTTACATCCTATCCTCAATGGGTCGCTAACATCGTGCCAGTACTTAAAAAAGATGGCAAAGTCAGGATGTGTGTGGACTACCGGGATTTGAATAGGGCCATCCCCAAAGATGATTTTCCACTTCCACACATTGACATTTTGATCGACAACACAGCTCAGCATAAAGTGTTTTTCTTCATGGATGGATTCTAGGGCTACAATCAAATCAAAATGGCCCCCGAGGATATGGAGAAAACAACTTTTGTCACGCAATGGGGCACTTTCTGTTACAAGGTGATGCCGTTCGGGCTGAAGAACGCAGGGGCAACTTATCAACGCGCCATGGTAGCTTTGTTTCATGATATGATACATCATGATATTGAAGTTTACGTAGACGATATGATAGCTCGGTCGCAAACAGAGGAGGAGCACCTTGAACATCTAGAAAAGTTGTTTGCCAGGTTGAAAGAATACAAACTCAGGCTGAATCCAAGTAAGTGCACTTTTGGAGTTAGGTTTGGTAAACTTCTAGGATTCATTGTAAGCAACAAAGGCATTGAAGTCGATCCAGCAAAAGTGAAAGCAATACAAGAGATGCCTGCTCCCCGTACTGAAAAGGAGGTTAGAGGGTTCTTGGGGCGTTTGAACTATATTTCCAGATTCATCTCTCATCTGACTTCTACCTGTGAGCCAATTTTCAAACTCTTGAAGAAAGATCAGGTAGTCGAATGGAACAAAGATTGCCAAGATGCTTTTGATAAGATCAAGGAGTATTTGCTAGAACCTCCTATTCTAATGCCACCTGTCGAAGGAAGACCATTGATCATGTATCTGACCGTCTTGGATAACTCAATGGGGTGTGTTTTGGGCCAGCATGACAAGTCTGGTCGAAAAGAGCATGCTATTTATTACCTTAGCAAAAAGTTTACCGACTGTGAGACTCGCTACTCACTGCTCGAGAAAACTTGCTGCGCTTTGGTATGGGCTGCTCGCCGACTAAGGCAGTATATGTTGACTCATACTACCTTGTTGATTTCCAAAATGGATCCTATCAAGTATATCTTCGAAAAGCCCGCTTTATCCGGAAGAATAGCTAGATGGCAAATGATCCTAACTGAGTATGACATCCAGTACACCACCCAAAAAGCTATAAAAGGGAGTGTACTAGCTGACCATCTGGATCATCAAGCTATCGAAGATTATTAACCCATGAGATTCGACTTCCCAGACGAGGACATCATGAATTTGGACAACATTGAAGGTAACGGACCGTATGACGGACCCGAAAAGGGATCCCGATGGACCCTGTACTTTGATGGTGCTTCAAATGCACTTGGAAACGGTATCGGTGCAGTACTCATTTCTCTGGAAGGTTGTCACACACCTTTCACGGCCCGACTTTGCTTCAGCTGCACAAACAACATGGCTGAGTATGAAGCTTGCATCTTCGGTCTCAAGGCTGCTATAGACTTGGGGATCAAATCTTTGATCGTATTTGGGGACTCGGCTTTGGTTATCAGTCAAATCAAAGGAGAGTGGGATACCAAGCATCCTAATCTTATCCCATACAGAGAACATGTCTTGACATTGTTGCCTCATTTCGAGCAAATTACCTTCGAGCATTTCCCACGAGAAGAGAATCAGCTAGCAGATGCTCTAGCTACAATGTCCTCCATGTTTAAACTCAATTGGGATAATGAGGCTCCCCAAATCACCATCGAGCGAATGGATGAACCTGCACATTGTCACGAGATTAATACCGAAGAAGTAGTGGAACAACCCTGGTTCCATGAAATCAAAAGGTATCTCCAGACTAGAGATTATCCCGAAGGAGCTTCCATAAATGACAAAAAGTTCTTAAGGAAATTTGCTGCCAAATTCTTCCTGAGCAACGACATCCTTTACAAACGAAGCCATGATTGTGTATTACTCCGATGCGTAGACAAAGCTGAAGCAGAGTTGATCATGACTGAGATACACAGCGGCACATTTGGCACTCACTTGAGCGGGCATACAATGGCTAAGAAGATCCTAAGGGCAGGCTATTACTGGTCTACCATGGAAGCTGACTGCCATCAACATTCCCGTACTTGCCCCAAATTTCAAGTCTACGCTAACAAAGTTCATATGCCTCTGGTTCCTCTCAACGTTCTGACTGCTCCTTGGCCATTTGCAATGTGGGGCATTGACATGATTGGAGAGATCAAGCCCACGGCTTCCAACGGACATCGTTTCATCCTGGTTGCCATTGACTATTTCACCAAATGGGTCGAAGCGGCTTCCTTCGCCTCTGTTACTAAAAATGTGGTTGCCCGCTTCATCAAACAAAATCTCATAAATCGGTATGGTGTTCCAGACAGGATCATCACAGACAACGGTACAAATCTGAATAACACGATGATCACCGCTTTGTGCGAACAGTTCAAGATTTATCATCACAATTCATCTCCCTATCGGCCGAAGATGAACGGTGCTGTTGAAGCTGCAAACAAAAACATTAAGAAGATCATTCAGAAAATGACAGTCACTTACAAAGACTGGCATGAGATGTTACCGTTTGCTCTGCATGGATACCGTACGACGGCACGTACTTCAACCGGGGAAACACCATTTTCTTTGGTATATGGCATGGAAGCTGTCCTACCTATGGAAGTTCAGATTCCTTCTCTAAGGATTATGAAGGACGCATGTTTGAATGAAGACGATTGGATTCAGACCCGACTTGATCAACTCAATTTGATCGACGAGAAGCGACTCGTTGCTGTATGCCATGGTCAGACGTATCAAAAGCGGATGATCAAGGCCTTCAATAAGAAAGTCAGACGTCAAGTGTATCAAGTCGGAGATCTCGTAATCAAGCGGATTATCTTGCCGCAAAGTGATCCCAGGGGCAAATGGACTCCTATATATGAAGGACCATTTGTGATCAAGAGCATATTTTCTGGTGGTGCAATGATTCTGACCACCATGGACGGCGACGATTTGCCGCACCCTGCGAACGCAGACATAGTCAAAAGATACTACGCATAGAATGACCCGGCAAGTCGTAAACCCGAAAGGGCGACTTGGGCAAAAATGGGCATCCCGGTGGACCGAAAACCTGAAAGGGCGGTTCAGGCAAAAATTAGGGATAAAAATAAAAAAAGCTGTACACCCGGCAAGTTGAAAACCCGAAAGGGCGGCTTGGGCAAAAAGGGGTTTCCCGGTGGATCGAAAACCCGAAAGGCTGATTCAGGCAAAAGTTAGGGAATTAAAGCGTATGACTATGTCTCGTCGGATCACTTCAAAGACAATCTTTTCACCAACTAGTTCCAGGCTTCTGATCAATCCAGTCATCGGCAGACGAAGCATTGAATGGACAGATATTCAGAGTTGTGAAGGCTATATCGAAATGGAATCCCATGGAATTATTTCACATAGCCATCTTTATTTTGTATAAATCTTTCAATATTTACGACGAAATCCTCTTACTAGGATGATTGTCTCCTTTGTACAAATGTACTCATAGAAAGTTAATACAAATACTTTTCCCAGAAATTTGTGTCAATTCCTTTTGCTTTTTCTCTTGCACTAATTGTTTTATTTTGAGAAACGTCCAATGTTTTGTTAAATAGGCATATGCATTTGAACATAATCATTTCCTTATGAATCAAGAAAGAGGATTACTGATAGGTTGAAGGTGCAGTCAGATATCTTAATACCCTTTCAAAAGAAGTCCCGAGCAGATTTGAAATCCCCATTCCTCTGTCAAAACTTAATTCCTTAAACAGAGTCAGACTTCAGGGTCCTCATCAATAGAAGCTCTCTCAAAACCAATTTCCCCAGCCAGAGAATCCTCCAGAACTCAATTCCCCTCAGAATTAAGTTTCAGTATCCCCAGCAGAGCTAAAACTTCAGGCTATCGATCCCCAGCGAAGCCAGACTAGTGAACCCCACAGAGATGCTTCTCACTAGACTAGATATTCTCAGTCTTACCTCCCCAGCTTAAGTCTACCAGGTTCTAAAATCCCCAGTAGAAATCATCAGAAATTATCTTACCCTGCAAGTCACCAAGGAAATTCCAAGTCCCCGCAAGTGGTTCTAAGGCCCCTCGACGTTTGAAGGTCTGGTATTCCCCAAGCAAATCTGAAGACTTTCAGTTTTCAATTCCTCATTGTATATTCGAAGATTCTCCAGTGAAGATCTCCTCAAGACAGGAATTCCCCAGAAGATTGGGATACAACCCAAGCTCCTTATTCCCCAGCAACAGTCAAGGAATTATTCTTCCCGGCAGCAATCAAGATGCTTTTATCTTCAGCCATCTAGGATTCATTTATCCTCCGCAAGACAGCTCTCCAGCTTACATGCACATTCATTTACATTCATATCATATAACATACATTGTATCATGCATCATGACATTGCACATAACTAACTCTTTACCTTTTCAGGTAAGATCAGTCGACAGACAAAAATCATTATCTTCTTTCTAGAAATAGTTCAGATGTGACCTAGACATGGCGACATTCTGATGCTTATTCCAGATTCATCCAGGTGCAATTTTATACGAGCTCATCATCAGGAAACCCTACACCGGTTCCTCCTCCAACTTCAAGATTTCTGAAAACAGTGCACGGGTTCTCCAAGTAACGGATGTTAACCTATCACTTATTCAGTTTCTTCTCAAGACTTCTGAAAACAGTTTATGGATTCTTCCCCACAACGGATGTTAATCTATCGCTTGTTCAGATGCAACTTTTGAAAACAGCTTACGGACGCTTCCCAACAACGGATGTTGCTCTATTGCTTATTCAACTTCAAGATTTCTGAAAAAAGTTCACGGGTTCTCCAAGTAACGGATGTTAACCTATCACTTGTTCAGTTTCTTCTCAAGACTTCTGAAAACAGTTTATGGATTCTTCCCCACAACGGATGTTAATCTATCTCTTGTTCAGATGCAACTTTTGAAAACAGCTTACGGACGCTTCCCAACAACGGATGCTGCTCTATTGCTTATTCAACTTCAAGATTTCTGAAAACAGTTCACGGGTTCTCCAAGTAACGGATGTTAACCTATCACTTGTTCAGTTTCTTCTCAAGACTTCTGAAAACAGTTTGTGGATTCTTCCCCACAACGGATGTTAATCTATCGCTTGTTCAGACTCTTCTCAACTTTTGAAAACAGTTTACGGATGCCTCCAGATACGGATGTCAATCTATTGCTTATTCAGACCCCCAGTTCGGAGATGGTCCAAAGCATGGACACCTTTCCGATACTCATTCCAGATGGCATCTTTAAGCTCATCCCCGACAAGATTCTATCACCCTTCCAGATGGCATCTTTAAGCCCATCTCCAAATGGCATCTCTAAGCCCATTCCCCCATCCATTGCTTTGACGAGTGCAAATTTAAGGGCACTCTAGTGTCCAATCTCCTTTTACCCTCGAGTCACGAAAGGCAAACTTGCCAATCTAACTCTTCGGATTCAAGAAGATTGAACAGGGGCAACTGTTGTACCCCAAAATTTTCCCTCCCATTTTCTCAATAATTTCTCATCACAAAGCCCTTGGAGCTCAAGATCCAGTTAGGGTTTCATCTGCTCAAGACTTCTCCTTGCACTGTTGACCGAAATTAGGGTTTGTGTTTGCACAAAGATGTTTTGACCTAAAATGCCTAAGATGACTTTCATGCTTCATGTTGGACTCCCAAGTCTATCCATACCAAGTTTCAAGCCTTGATTCCAAACTTTGCCCAGTCAATTGGACAGTTGACCTAGAAATCAGCTGTATTGGGGAAAAAGTCAACTGTGGCCAATTGACAGTCAAACCTCATGAAAATTGACCCATATCAACATTATGAACTCACATGGACCATTTGATCAAGTTTGGATCACAATTCAACAAGAAATTTGATCAGATCACCAAAAGGGCAAAATGGTCATTTTTAGGGTTTTGACTGCACAAAGGCAATTTTTGATTGTTTGACCTAGCCAATGGCAAACCAAGCTCACATATGGACTCAAGGACCCCATGGAATTGTCTTGACATACTCAACAAGTTCAAAAGATCCCAAATGCACAAGATTGACAGTTGAATTTCCCAGTCAATTGATCAATTTTGACTGTATACTGAAAAGTCAAACTTTGACTTTTTGGTCAAAATCAAATGTCAAGATTCATTTTTCATCAAAACATGCCAAATCATGAAACTTGTTCATCAAGAAATCAAGAATTGCAATTTAGGGTTTGAAATGAAGATTTTTCATAACTTAGAATTTTTCTAAGTTATGAAAAACCCTAATTTTTTCCTAACTTTGCCCCACTTTCTCACCAAGATTCATTTGGATTCAAGCAAAAGTCAAAACATTAAAGTTCTAGCCTATTGCAAAATCTACAACTTTGATTCACAAAGTTTTCCCAAAAGAAGCTTGTAGCTCAAGTTACAATTTTTGGAACAAGGGTACCAAACCATTCTTAACTTAGAGAAAATTTGACCTATTTTAGGCAGGATTTTTGCCTAACTTCAAGACCATTTTTCACATACTTCCACTTAGAATTTCAATTTGAATTTCAAAGATGGATTGTAGTACACATTCCAAGCTTTCCAAAATGTCCAAGAATTCATCAAACAACCTCATGGTTAGGGAGAATCGAATTTGGCAATATGGGAAAAACTCACTTTGTTCATGACCAAATTACATGTCCATACACTTAGGCAATTTTGAACTCAGCTTGCATTTCTTGATTACAGGCCCTATATCTCATTTACAATCATAAATTTAATTCAAACTCATTGTGCCAAGACCATATTTTATGTGTTCAAGCTTTACATAGAGGTTTAGTCCCAAAGTAGAAAAAACATAATGGCCATTTTTGCAAAAGTGGAACTTTATGTCAATTAGCAATCCAAGCAAGTACTGCGCATATCCTTTTGGCACAAGTTATTAGACTAATTAAACTAATCAAGACTAATTGGTGCAACACATTAGGGGGGCCTCTATCAGCCTAGAACTCAAGTGGACCTTTTCTTGCTTAAGTGTGAAGAAACATGGCATAACAATACACAACTCTCATCTCAGCAAAGACCAACCTAAGAAAACTTTGTCCTCACATTTCACACTCCCTAACTGACCTAAAACACGACCAAACCACCCTTCATCCATCCATATACATAAAATCACAATTTTGTGGCAAAACAGGGCACATTCTGCAACTTGAATCCCACAACTCATTTCCATCGTGCATCTTGGCCAAAACCAGTTCAAACACTTTCCTTACCATCAATCCAAACTATCCAAAGCATTAGAAGTAGACTGTAACTCCTCTAATCAGTTTGGCCATTTTTATTTCTTCCTCTTGCAGGTTGACTTCTGCAGCTTGATATAGAAGGTTTCAAAGCATACCAAGTATTGGAATAGCATCCTCACACTTCAAGCAAGATGTACAAATCATCATCTTGCCCTGAAAACTCCTCCATTGCCAGACACGATTCCAACTGAGCAGGTATATTCATGAACTTCTATCTCTCAACATAGGCATTGTTAGCTCTAGGTTTGTGAATGAAAAGTGTTCTACTCATGCCCCTGAAACTGTACATATCTTTACTTTCCATTTATTTTGCATGTGCTGTGAGAATTTAAGGTCTGAACATTGATAAAAAGTTAGGTTAAGATTTGGGAATAGAGAAATTCTCTCTCATTTCTGAGAGTTAGGATGAGTTCTTTACATGTCTAGAATTGTGGCTTGATGCTTAACACTTTTCATGTTATGAGTTTATGCTAAAAGTCCAGGAATCAGGAGTTGTGTTTGAAGCAAGAAAGGGCGCGTATTTTCAAAGGTTTTGTCTGAAGGTTGAAGACAAAGTCTTCTTGGGCTGGGCCTGAGTTGATTTCTTTTTGCACCATGCTTTTACAATTGCACCCCCTGGCCCATTTTGAGTTTTGTTTGCCATTTTCATTTTTTTCTTTTTTATTCTGGTTTGTTATTTTTCATTAAAACATAAACAAATATTAAAAACATTTTTTCACATTTTATTTGATATTTATTAGCTTTAGTTATATATATATATATATATATATATATATATATATATATATATATATATATATATATATATATATATATATATATATATATATATATATATATATATATATATATATATATATATATATATATATATATATATATATATATATATATATATATATATATATATATATATATATATATATATATATATATATATATATATATATATATATATATATATATATATATATATATATATATATATATATATATATATATATATATATATATATATATATATATATATATATATATATATATATATATATATATATATATATATATACTTATTACTTTTTGTTTAGAATATTAGAAATAAAACAAAATACATTTATTTTCTGATTTTTATTTTTTTTATCTTCTGAAAATATTTTATTTAAAATATACTTTTTTTATAAATATTAAATATTATTATTTTGTATATATAATATATATTTAGTAAATAATACAAATACATATATATTTATTAGAATATTTAGGACAAAAATACAAAAATGTATACATTTTTATTTTATTAATATTTGACATTAAAAAATACCCTTTTTATAAATATACTTCATTTTTATTTTATTTTTGTACATAATTATTAAATATTGTATATATTAAATAATTAATACCTTTTATTTAATAAATTAGGGTTTTGCCCTAAATACATAAAAACTCCAAAAAATAATACTTTTTATTTTGTTTATTTGACATATAAAAAACACTTTTTTTTTCATACATATAAAAAGCCTTTTTGCATCTTACATATTTATTTTATTTATCTTATTTAATTTGTGCAATTAAATATCTTGTAAATTCTCCAAATTGATGTAATAGTCTAGGTTTAAATTCCTTGTCAAAATACCCTCCATTTGAACATTTGTACCCCCCTTCCCATATTGTGTTGTAATAACTTAGGAACTTTATTTTTCGCACTTTAATGCTTTCTAACTATACCATGCTAGAATTAGGGTTTGTATGCAAATCAATTAACCAAAGTAGTTTGACCTAATTTCCAAGATAAACAAGCATGAAAATGGACAACACTAATCACACTTGCACCCCTAGGGTATTCCACTTGTTGCCTTCAATAATGGGCCATATTGCATGTTAGGTCTCTTTGGGCAAAAACAAAACAATCCAATGATCATAGTCCCTCGATGACGCTTTCGAAAGTTGCCTAAAAAATGATCAAGTCCCTTTCAAGGAAAGATTGCCCAAAGATACTTGGCACCATTGCAATTATGGTCTGAACGATGACCCGCACCCGTCCCTTTCACATCCTAACACAAGATTGTCCACCAAATGCAATGGTGGAACAAAATTGTTAAAAGGGTTAAAACATAGCAAAAATCTTTGAGAACTTTAGGGTAGATGGCTCTTAAGTACTTGTCAACTTGCAAAACAAAGACACTCGCCTATTTTTCAAACCACACTTCACAAACACTTTCAAAACAAACTTTCAAAAAAACCTTGAAACATCTTTTCAAAAAGACAAACACCTTTTGTAAAACATTCGAGTAAAGAATTGTTACAAGGGTAGCCTAGACAAGGCATCTTTTTCAAAACATTTTCAAAACCACGCACAAAGCACCATTTCAAACAATTGAAAACCAAGGCAAGTTGATCTAAGCAAGTACCTAAGAGCCCATGGATAACCATGGATAGAAAGGGTGCTAATACCTTCCCTTTCTATAATCTACTCCCCGAACCCAAGAAAACAACTCAAAGGTTTTTTGCTGTTCTTTTTAACCTTTCCTTAGGATAAAATAAAAATTCGGTGGCGACTCTTGCTCAACCGAAACATTTGCAAAAACAAACGCAAAACCATAGTCAGTTCTCCCACCATATCACACCTACCATTAGTTAGTAGGAAGCCTTATTGTTGGATGTGAGGGACAGGCGTGGATCATCGTACAGTCATATAAGGCAACTTGTAGGATGTTTTAGCAATTGTCGTAAGGGACTAAGATCGTTTACCTAAGGCAACATCGAAGGATCGTCGAGGGACTATGATCTTTTAATCGAGGATCTTTGCCAAAACATCCCACGTTCGAGGGACAAGATTTTTTATATCTGAGGCAACATGTGAGGTTAACCCTAGAGGTGCATGTGTGCGAAGTGTTTTGTTTTCAAGTATTTGTCTTTTAGATTAGGCTTTCTAATGATTGTTTTTAATCTTGTCATACAAACCCTAATTATTAATAGTAATAAGGAAAACTGTAAATTGCGGAAATTAAATGTCCTACGCTATTACAACACTTTGGGGATGAGGATTACAAGTTTATGAATGGGGGAAGAAAACAATAAACCCTAATTTGTTTATTACAAGCTTTGAGCATTTACAATATTGGAAAATATTAATGCGAAAAATAAAGTGCGCGAAGGTGACGAGAAAGGGAAAGATGTAAAAACCCTAAAAATTCTAAATATTTGAGAAAATAATTTGTTGTTTCTTTGTTTAGAAAATATTTTCAAAGTGAGATAAAAATTAGACCAAGTTCTAATTTTATTTACAATTTCATTATTTTAAAATAAAACAAAGTATAATTAAATTAATTAGTTCTATGTATGAAAATTAATTTAATTAATTAAAAAACCTAAAGCAAATTAAATATTTAGAAAAAAAATTGGTTTTTTATTTAGAAAAGAGATTTTATAGTGTAAAATGATAATGAAACATAATTCTAAATTAATAAAATAAAACAAAATGATTAAATTAAATTAATAGAATTAATTAGCAAAAATAGTGAATAATATTTTTAATCTAATTATTTATTTAGAACAAGAAAATATATACTTTTTAATTTTTTAATAAAAATGAAATAAAATAAATAAAAGTAAAAAGAAAATATAAAGAAATAAAAAGGATTGGGCATGGGTTAGAAGTAAAAGAGGGGTGAAAAGAAGAGAAAAGAAATGTCAGGCCCAACAAGGTTTTTTGTTTGAATTAGAAAATGATAAAAGAAAAACAAATGGGTCTGCGCTTGTAAAAGTTGGGGGGTGAAAAGAAGCAAAACTGAAATGAATTAAAAAAATGCAAAAAGGGGGTTCGCTATGGTTCGAACCCTCGCCCTTGAGGTAAAGAGTGACTTGAATACGCGTGCGCTTGCCACTGGGGTGGCTGTTTCATAAACCATTAAATATATTATCAACCCATTCCTGAAAAATTTAAACTTGCCATCTCCTTCTTCCTCGCGCGCGCAGTATGAACAACAACACCATTGTCAACATTTTTGATTATGTAACTCCTTCATTTCTCAACCAAATTGAGAATTGTAAAAACCAAACCTGTCTAATTTTTTAAAAGGAATTCAACCATATAAATTTCAAGAACTATAAATCAAATATTAACAAGAGTTTTTGTTGGTACCAAATAAAACCTAAAATTTTTCAGAGGCATGATTCTTATCCTCCTGGCAAAATCAATGAAAACTAACTACATGGTTAGCTTCAGGACATTGATATCTACATTTTTTATTCAGAAAGTAAACATTAATGATGCTTGTACATAGATTTCAAAGTTTAGAAAACTTACCTCTGAAGTGAGAATCGAGTATGGAGTTTGAGCACTTCTGGAGGTGTTAGGATGACCTGGATAACTTCACTGAACTTCCAGAAAGCTTTTGCAATGCTTACTTTGTGCTGAAAGTGTCTGAATTCTTCTGGATAAGTCAAGTAGTAGAGGTGCAAAGTGAGATTTGGACAATGATGGTGGAGGTGTTACAGTGATGAAATATGTATTTGGATAGGTTCTATATGAGTTATAGAAGCTTTGTGAATGATTTAGAATGAAAACACACTAGTGGATTGAGTGTTTGGTGTTTAAGGTTAGAAGTTGCAACAAATGGAGTTTTCATGCCAATTCTTATTTTAGGGAGTATGAGGGTGTTTTGAGGGATATGATTCTGTGTCCTATCTTGCAAAGGGACCTCTCTGTTTATAGAAAAAGGTTGGAGGGAAGGAGCTGACAGATTGTCAAGTTGAAGAGTTATAGTTTGGTTGAAACATAACTTGTGATTTCTTAAGAAATCAAAGTTCTAATGTATGGTACAATAGCTCATAGGGTGGTTAGGAACTTTAAACATGTTGCTTCTGAGCATACATGTTGAGTGTGTGAAGAGGGAGCAAGTGAGAAGCTCAATGCATTGACTTTGTGATTAAAGCTTGCTTTACAAGAATGGAAATGTAACCATTCTCCCTAAAATGGCAAAATGGTTTGAACAATGCTTAAACCAAATGGACCATAGCTCAAAAGCTTGTGTAATATTATGATTAGAGGTAGATTCACAAGTTAAGAGGCATGAAAAGTAAGATTATGCAGCATGGCATGAAGATTTGGTTATGTGTTCTTCACCAATATGACCTATAATTCAAGAATGGATGCCCAACTTCATCTCTTCTAATCTCCTAGCTTAAGTATGATAAATTCATGCTCTTGGATGTTTTAGAAAGCTTGAAACATGATCTTCAAATTTCATGTTGACCAATTTGGCAAAATCAACAAGGAAATTGGTGAAAATCGGTTAATAAGTAAGGATGAAAAACTAACCAAAACTAGTTGAAAAAATTTCTAAGTGTTGGATAAAAAATGTCACAACTTCATGGGCCTATATCTCTTAATCCAATCATTTTTTGGATATCAACACTCGAGGACTCAGTTGTAGAATTCATCATGCTCTACAACTTTCATGTTGAAAGTTTTCCTTGAATCATCTCGCATCTTAGTGAAAAATGGTCATGAAGTAGTGACTTTATTAAGGACAAAACACTTAGAATTTTTTCCAAGTGTTGAAAATTTTGACTTTTTGTTGACTTTTCTTGACTTTGTTGATTCTTGTTGATCAAGCTTGATAATTTTGAATGGTTTGATGATTCTTGATTTTTGAAGTTCAATGTTGACCAAAAAGTCAAAGTTTGACTTTTATGTGACAATTGCCTTTTTCATCAATCAATTCAATTTTCCAACTAACAGTCATTTGTATCTTTGGAAATGTCTTGAGCCATGTAATTAGGTCAAGATGTTGTATTTGAATCCTTGAGATCATGCTTTAAGGCATTAGGTCATGTACTAGGTCAAAAGTTAATGATCAGTCATTTTCAGTCAAAACCATAATTTTGGCAATTTTGACCTTTGATGATTTGAGTGCTTTCCTTGAGAAATTATGACCAACCCTTGATAAAATGATGAATATCACCTCAAAATGTTGATGTTGGCAAAAAATCTTGAAGTTTGACTGTATGTTGACCATAGTTGACTTTTTGTCCAATACAATTGATTTTCTGTCATCTGAGCAATTGACTGAGCAAATTTGTGATGCAAGGCTTGAAATTTGAAATGAGAACTATTGAAGACCTATGGGAAACCATGAAGTCCACTTGAGGCATTATAAGTTCGATTTTATTTGAGAAAATTGAAAACCCAATTTGTAGGCAATTTGCTTAGGAGGAGGTTTGACCAGTCAACACTGGAGCAAACTTGAGCCATTGAAAATCTTAGAAGCATGAGGAGATATCTTGACTAAAAATGGGAGGGAAAATTTTAGGGTACAACAACTGCCCCTGTTCAATCTTCTTAAACCTAAAGAGTTAGATTGACATGTCCACCATTCGTAACTTGAAGGTAGAAGATGATTGAACACTAAAGTGCCCAGAAATTTGCACTTGCTGGTGCACGAAGTAATGCTGTTGGTTGATTATACCAGAAATGGGCTTAAATATATCATTTGGAGAGGTAATGACAGAGATTTGTCAGAAATGGGCTTATAGATGCCATCCAAAGTAACTATTGATAGAAATTAGACTAAGTTTATGCTTGGCTTCGACTGGAAAAAGTATCAGAATAATCTATGCTTGATTCAATCCGAACCAGAGGATGTCTATGCCTTTCTTTAACTGGGAGAAGTATCAGAATAAATATTTGGTTTATTTAAACTCTCCAGAAGATGTTTGTGTCTGTCTTTAACTGGAGCAGTATCAGAATAAATCTTTGGTCGATTTAATTTGAGCCAGAAAAAGTGTCTACTGAAAGAAGTATCAGAATAAATATTTGGTCGATTTAAACTGAGCCAAGAGATGTCTGTGTGTATCTTTAACTAGGAGAGGTATCAGAATAAATCTTTGGTCGATTTAATCTGAGCCAGAAAAAGTGTCTACTGGAAGCAATATCAGAATAAATCTTTGGTCGATTTTAAACTAATCCAGGAGTTGTCTATGTCTGTCTTTAACTGGAGAAGTATCAAAATAAATCTTTGGTCGATTTAATCTGAGCCAGAAAAAGTGTCTACTAGAAGAAATATCAGAATAAATCTTTGGTCGATTTAAACTGAGCCAGAAGATGACTTTGAAGGAAGTGTTTGTCATGTAGATAGTCGCCCCGTCCTGTTTCTGGAATTGATCTACAATATGTTTTTGTTGGTAAACCCATCCTGTTTTAGGATTTCATACCACTTGGTGATAAAGATAGTCGCCCCGTCCTGTTTTGGGAATTGATCTTCATCTGACCATAAAGAAAGAAAGATAGTTTCCCTGTATTGTTTCGGGAGTTAATCTGGAACCTGCTTTTTGTTTCCCGTAGAGATGGTGGCCCCGTCTTGTTCGAGAATTAATCTCTGACCTGGTCACATAGATAGTTACCCCGTCTTGTTTCAGGAATTAATCTTGGACCTATTTGAGAATTGTTGATGATATTTGTCTGTTGATTAATTTTCCGGAAAAGGTAAAGAGTTAGCTGTATGTAATGCCATGATGTATGAAATGCATTGTGTAATGATATTCTCAAAATAAATGAGACTTTTCTATATGCGTTTCGTATGCGTATGCTATGATATTGGTAAATGATGTATGAATGTGAAATATTGTTGGAAATGTATCAACAGTTCTTAATGATATCTTGTTAGGGAAAGTGAATCCCTGACTGGCGTTGGGGATGAAGAACATGTATATTCTTCAAACCTGTCTAGAATGCTTCCGCTGTGGATTCCTGCTTACTGTTTGAGGAAACTCTGTCGGGGAATGTTGACTTATGTTTAGGGATAAGAGCTTAGGAACGTTAGTCGTTCGTTGCTTTACTGGGGAATTTAATTCTTATATACCCTGACCGGGGATAAAAAGATGGTTAATCTTCCGACTCGTCTGGGGAGGATAAATTCTTATATTCCCTAACTAGGGATAAATACATGGATAAAATTCTGACTCGTCTGGGGAGTTTAATTCTTATATACCCTGTCTGGGGATAAAAGATATGGATAACCTTTCGACTTGGTTGGGGAAGATAATTCTTATATACCCTGATTGGGGATAAAAGAGATGGATAATCTTCCGACTCGTCTGGGGAGGGTAAATTCTTATATTCCCTGACTGGGGAGAAAATACATGGATAAACTTCCGATTCGTCTGGGGATTTTAATTCTTATATACCCTGACTGGGGATAAAACAGATGGATAGCCTTCCGACTCGTCTAGCGAAGATAATTCTTATATACCTTGATTGGGGATAAAAGAAATGGATAACCTTCCGACTCGTCCGGAGAGGATAATTATTATATACCCTGACTGGGGATAACAGAAATGGATAACCTTTCGACTCGTCTGGGGAGGATAATTCTTATATACCCTGAATGGGGATAAAAGAGATGGATAACCTTCTTACTCGTCTGGGGAAGATAATTCTTATATACCCTGAATGGGGATGAAAGAGATGGATAACCTTCCGACTCGTCTAGGGAGGATAAAGTTTGACTGATATCTGGTTCGGTTCCAGGTTTCGTAGTAACTCTCTGGGGATAATGGCAATTTCATTGAGGAGAAGAATTTTGCCGGTTATTTGTAGCAATCCGGGGAGACTGTAGTCTGTTGGGGAAATAAACCCTGTTGGGGAAATAAACCCTGTTGACGGAGAAATACTCTGCCGTGGAAACAAATTCTCTTGGGGAAATTGAATTTTGCTAAAGAGAAGAAATTTGTAGGAGTTTTACAGTTTTCAAACTCAGCCGGGGAAGAGAATTTCCATGAAATTTACTGATTGGAACTCCGTAGGTGGGTAATATTGTCGGGGAAAAGATCATGCTCATTTATCCACTAGGGGGATCTGCTGGTGAGTATGACTATGTTATCAGCTGGAAGATTCCCTACTTTCTGCTTGAAGAAATTTTAGACTTGAAGGGGAATGTATATTTGTTGAAGATGAGCTGATGAAGATGACTCTGTGGAGATAACTTGAACATTGTCCTATCTTCTAGAGTCCTTAGTATGATCTCCTTGTCAGTGGAGTTTAAAGTTGACTAATATCTGGTCCAGTTCCAGGTTTTGTAGAAACTCTCTAGAGATAGTGGCAACTTTACTGAGGAGAGGAATTTTACTAGTGATTCGTAGCCATCTGAGGAATAGACTCGAGCTGGGGAGACTGTAATCTATTGGGGGAAATAAACCTTGTTGGGGAAATAAACCCTGTTAACAGAGAAATATTCTGTTGAGGAAACAAACTCTCCCGGGGAATTGAATTTTGTTAAAGAGAATAAATCTGTAGAGGTTTTACAATTTTAGAGGAACAAACTCAGCTGGGGAAGAGAACTTCCGTGAACTGTACTGATTGGAACT
This sequence comes from Vicia faba, assembly GCA_948472305.1. Classification (NCBI taxonomy): domain Eukaryota; kingdom Viridiplantae; phylum Streptophyta; class Magnoliopsida; order Fabales; family Fabaceae; genus Vicia; species Vicia faba. Next base: position 652,516,349 of record OX451737.1, read on the forward strand.
CCATAGGTTGGTGATATTTCCAGGAAGGAGATCATACTGCTGGGGAAATTGTGAGGAGTGTATCTTTATTGAGGATGAATTTATGAAGATTACTATGGGGGATAATCTCATAGAATTGGCTTTGTGTGGATTTTTGGATGGTTCAAATGTTATTCCAACTCCTAGATTCTTGAATCAATACTTATTCCTATTCTTATGCATATATTTGTTAAGAGTCAATCATGTTCATATGCATATGTTCATTCAATTTTAGTCATTGGACGTTTTTGCAAGTAAAATAGAAAAAACAAAAAGTTTGAACTTAAGGTGTATATAGTTTGCCTATTTTTGTACAATAGAGAAATAAATCCTAGTAAGAGGAAATTGTCATGAAATGAAAAGAGTACAAAGTGAAAACAAAACATATAGCTATGTGGAAATGATCTCGTTGGGTTCCAACTTCGCTGTTTCCCATATATATTTGAACATCTCATCCTTTGTTGTCATAAGAAGTCGATTAAACTATACCATTTGAACTTTTGACTTTGGTAATAAAGCTTGCAGTAAGTGATCCAACGAGACATAGTTGTACGCTTTAATCCCTAACTTTTTCCTAGACCGCCCTTTCAGGTTTTTAGTCCACCAAGATACCCTTTTTTTGTCCAAGCCGCCCTTTTAGGTTTTTTAATTTCCGGGTATAAAATATTTTATATGTATCCCTAATTTTTGCCCGAACCCTTTTGGTTCGCTGAGTTGCCCTTATTTTTTCCTAGGCCAATCAACCTAACGGGTCGTTTTCATGCGTAGTGTCTTTTAACTATGTCCACCTTCACAGGGTGTGGAAAATCTTCATCGTCCATGGTGGTCAGTATCATAACGCCACCAAAAAATATCTTCTTGACTACAAATGACCCTTCTTAGGTGGGAGTCCATTTGCCCCTGGGATCACCTTGCGGTAGAATGATGCGCTTTATTACCAAGTCACCAGCCTGATATACTTGATGCTTGATTTTCTTGTTGAATTCCTTGATCATATGTTTCTGATACATCTGACCATGACAGACAGCCGCAAACCTTTTCTCGTCAATCAATTTTAGCCGATCCAACCTAGTATGAATCCACTCGTCTTCATCTAAGTCTGCATCTTTCATAATCCTCAGAGAAGGAATCTGAACTTCGACAGGTAGGACAACTTCCATACCATAGACCAGAGAGAATAGGGTTGCCCTAATTGATGTTCGTGCTGAAGTGCGATAGCCATGAAGAGCAAATGGTAACATCTCATGCCAATCTTTGTAGGTCACAACCATCTTTTACACAATCTTCTTTATGTTCTTGTTGGCAGCTTCCATTGCGCCATTCATCTTTGGCCGATACATAGAAGAGTTTTGGTGCTTAATATTGAACTGTGTGCAGAGTTCAATGATCATAGTGTTATTGAGGTTGGTACCATTACCCGTGATGAATCTTTCAGGGATGCCATACCGGCAGATGATGTTATGCTTAATGAATCGAGTTACCATATTCTTGGTAACAGAGGAGAACGGGGATGCTTCAACCCATTTTATGAAGTAGTCAATGGAGACGAGGATGAAGCGGTGTCCATTAGAGGCAATAGGTTTGATTTATACGATCATATAAATGCCCCACATTGCAAATGGCCAAGGATCAGTCATGACATTCAAAGGTACTGGAGGCACGTGAACTTTATCAGCATAGATTTGGAACTTATGATAAGTTTTTGAGTGGTGGTGGCAATCAGTTTCCATGGTCGACCAATAGTAACCCACTCTAAATATTTCTTATCCATAGTATGTCCACTGGAATGAGTACCAAAGATTCCTTTAGGCATATATTCCATAATTTTTTCTACTTCCTTCTTGTCTAAAAAAATGAAGCTGAATTGAATCATGATTACGCTTGTATAAAATTCTATTGCTCAAGAAGAACTTAGTCAATAACCTCCATAGGAATTTATTGTCATTGATTGATTCCCCTTCAGAGTATTCTTGAGGTTCAAGGTACTTTTTCAGTTCGTGAAACCAAGGTTTTTCTTCTACTCATCAGTATCAATTTCATTGCAGTGTGTCGGTTCATTGAATCTTTCAATGGTAATTTTGGGAGTCTCATTGTGCCATCTGACCTTGAACATGGATGACATGGTGGCTAATGTGTCTACCAACTGATTCTCTTCTCTCGGGATATGCTCAAAAGTAATCTCTTCGAAGTACGGAATCAAAGTTAGCACATGTTCTAGGTAAGAGATAAGATTTAGATGCTTTGTATCCTATTATCCCTTGACTTGACTGATTACTAGAGATGAATCCCGATATACGCTTAGGAATTTGATTCTTAAGTCAATAGCAGCTCTAAGACCCAAGATGCATGCTTCATATTCAGCCATATTGTTGGTGCAGTCAAAGTAAAGTCTGGCAGTGAAGGGTGTATGATAACCTTGGGGAGATATAATTACAACACCAATTTTGTTTCCAAGTGCATTGAAAGCTCCATCAAAAACCATAGTCCATCGAGATCCTAGCTCGGGTCCTTCATACAGTCCCGGTTCTTCATAATCTGTTACTAGCATAATGTTCTCGTCCGAGAATTCGAAGTTCATAAATCGGTAGTCGTCTATAGCTTGATGCACCAAATGATCTTCCAGCACACTTTCTTTGATTACCTTTTGGGTGGTATACTGAATGTCGTATTCCGTTAAGATCATTTTCCATCGGGCTATTCTTTCGGAGAGAGTTGGCTTCTCGAATATGTACTTGATGAGATCCATTATAGAGATCAATAGAGTATTATGAGTCAACATATATTGTCTTAGTCGGAGAGCAGCCCATGCCAAAGCGCAACGAGTTTTCTCGATCAGTGAATATCTTGTTTCACAGTTAGTAAACTTTTTGCTAAGATAGTATATTGCATGCTCATTTCGACCAGACTCATCATGTTTCCCCAGCACACACCCCATTGGATTCTCTAGCACTGTTAGGTACATGATTAGAGGTCTTCCCTCAACTGGTGGCATTAGAATTGGAGGTTCTTGTAAGTATTTCTTGATCTTATCAAAGGCTATTTGACAGTCGTTGTTCCATTTTACTACTTGATCTTTTTTCAACAGCTTGAAGATTGGCTCACTTGTAGCAGTCAAATGAGAAATGAATCGGGTAATGTAGTTCAGTTGTCCTAAGAAACCTCTGACTTCCTTCTCATTGCAGGGAGCTGAAATTTCTTGAATGGCTTTAACTTTTGCGGGGTCAACTTTAATACCTTTACTGCTGACGACGAAACCCAAGAGTTTTCCAGATCTTACGCTGAAGGTGCATTTGTTTGGATTTAGCCTTAGCTTGTACTTCTTCAGCCTTTCAAATAACTTATGCAGATGGTCAAGATGTTCTTCTTCAGTCTGTGATCTAGCTATCATATCGTCGATGTAGACTTATATTTCATGATGAATCATGTCGTGAAACAAAGCTACCATGGCACGTTGATAATTTCCCCCTGTGTTTTTCAACCCAAAAGGCATGACCTTATAACAGAAGGTGCCCCACTGTGTGACGGAGGTAGTTTTCTTCATGTCTTCAGGTGCCATCTTGATCTGATTATAACCTGAGAAACCACCTATGAAAGAGAATACCTTATGCTGAGCCGTGTTGTTGACCAGGACATCAATATGTGGAAGTGGGAAGTAATCTTTGGAGGTTGTTCTATTCATATCCATGTAATCTACACACATACGTACCTTGCCATCTTTCTTCAGTGTCGGAACAACATTAGCAACCCATTGAGGGTATGACATCACTGCTAGGAAACCTGCATTGAATTGCTTCAAAACCTCGGCCTTGATTTTCTATGACATCTCAGGACGCATGTAACGAACCTTCTGCTCAATCAAAGAATACCCTCTTTCATTGACAGATGATGAACCACAATATTTGCATCGAGCCCTGTCATATCTTTGTATGACCAAGAAAATACCTCAACATAGTCGTGCAACATCTAAATCAACATGTTCTTGACATCATCCTCTAAGTTGGCACCTATCTTGACCTCTTTTTTGTCTATCTCAGAACCCAAGTTTACCACTTAGACTGGCTCTTCATGCCATTGGATAGTCTTTTCTTCTTGTATTAAGAGTCTGGCAAGTTCTCCAGGTATTTCAAAATCTTCCTCGCCTTCGTCTTTGGCTTGGTAGACTGGATTTTCAAAGTCATAAGCGGCAATAGCATAATCGTTATCAATGAGATCCAGAGTGGATGGGGATCTGCAATGTAGTGTGTGGGTGTGTGTAAGAGCACACAACTATTTGAAAGTGCAAATAAAGTAAAAGAAAGACAGAGAACACAAAATTTGAATGCAAAATGTCCAATGTTTTCATTAAATAAAAATATGACATATGAAATGACAACCCTTAACAAATGGACCATTGTGCCCCGGGAAAGACACAAGGTTTAAAGTCATTGTTTTAAAAGAAATTACATAACCAAACTTCTTAAAGTAATAAAATAGAAATAGCTATTACTCATGGCTGAAGGAGATAGGGACAATGTCTTTTGCTTCCCAATTATTGAGTTTGTTGCCAATGGTAGGAAAGATCCAGTTGTCGAAGTTACCATCACTGTTAGCATCTTCTATAACATTGATTCCATTGTTGCTGATACGGAACATAGGTCTTCCAGCTTGAGCGCGGCGAACATTCCTTTGACCTTCTGCAGTAAAACCCAAACCGAACTTCTTAGATATGTAGGGGATATCAGGAAGTTAACCCCAAACTGTATAACCACCTTCTTCTATAGTAGCTTTGGCATCTTTCAAAGAAGCCATCTTGTGTGGAGCTTTGGTAGTCTTTGGAATGGCAGAAACATCTTCAACAGCAGTGGGGGAGATTACTTCAAAAGCTTTGCAGGGAGTCTCAATGAATTCACCGTCCATTTCTACATACCAGAATGAATTCAGGTGGCTGACCATGTACTCCTCCTCTCCGCAGACAGTAACAATCTTCCCTTTCACATGATACTTTAATTTTTGGTTCAAGGTGGAGGTAACAACACCTTCCCCATGGATCCAGGGGCGTCTTAGTAGACAAGAATAAGTTGGCCAGATGTCCATTACATAGAAGGTGGATTCAAAGATTTGTGAGCCCACTTTGATCGGGATGTCCACTTCTCTATGTACCATTCTTTTAGATCCTCAAAGGCTCAAACTATAATGTCGCTAGGTTTTTGCACAACCCCTTTACAATCCAGTCTGTCAAGAGCACCCTTTGGCAGAACATTCAGAGAAGGGCCAATATCAACTAACACATGATCCAGAGTAGTGCCCCTGCATTCAATGGCGACATATAGCGCCCTATTATGATTTCTCCCCTCTGGATTCAGGTCAACATCGGAAAAACCTAATCCATTGTCAATCGTTAAGATAGCAACATAACTTCCAAATTGATCGGTAGAAATTTCTTGTGTTACATGAGCAGTCTTCAGAAATTTCATTAAAGCTTGCACATGAGCTTTGGAACAGAATAGTAAAGATAACATAGAGATCTTGGATGGGGTCTGCACCAGCTGTTCAACAATTTTGTAATCGCTTCTTTGAATGATCTTCAAAACCTCTTCCATTTCTTGTCCAGAGGTATCCTTGACTGTAGCTTCTTTTGGGGCCTCCGTCTGGGCAGGCTCTGTCATTAGCTCTTTACCTCGTGCTTCAACAGTTGTCTTAGTAGCTGTGACTTGAACAAGTGGAGAGATCTCTGGGGAGAAAATCCTTCCACTTCTAGTGATTTTGCTGGTCCCAACAATATTGTCAATATTGGGATCAGTCTTTTCATCATCTTTGTCAGATAATTCTTCTTTAATGTAACATCCAAAATTTTAGATTAATTATTTGATTAATTAATTTAGTATGATTATATGAGTCTATTTGAAGTAGATGGTGTTTTGATGTTTTTATGCTTATTTATGATGTTTTGTTGCCTTGTGTGAGTCCTTATGATGATATATGATGTGTACTCGTGATGCAAGTAGTGATAATTTGATGAATAATGTGTTTAAGATGATGAGTTGTGTGGTGTATGATGAGTTAGTAAGAAGGTTTGGAATTTAAATATTTATTTTGGAATTATTTAGATTTAATAGTGATTAATTAGAATTATTTGTATTTAAGTAATTAGAATAATAGAAGTGTAGAGAAAATAAGGACAAAATGGTAATTAGTAGAAAGAGTGAGGGCATGATGGTAAATGGTATAATGCTAAGTGAGGGAAACTGAGAAAGATATTAGGGGTCTGTCTTACCCCAAAAATTTCCCTCTTATTTCTCAAAGATATTTCCTATAAAGATCTTCAATGACTCAGGTTTACGCAAGTATCGACTAAGTCAAACCATCTCCTCAACACTGATGCCTCAAATTAGGGTTTGAGTTTGTACAAAGGAATTTGGATTTCTAATGTCTCAAATGACTTTCATGGATCATTATGGACCCTCAAGAATATTCCTGTCAAGTTTCAAGTCCCGGATCACAAAATTGCCCAGTCAACTGATTAGATGACCTAAAATAAACTGTATTAGAAAAAAGTAAATTGTACACTAAAAATTCAAAACTTTAACTTTTTGAATAAATTTGGGCTTCAAAGATCACATTTCATCAATAAATTAAAAAAATATGGAATTTGATCTTCAAAAATCAAGAAACTTAAAGGCCATTTTGGAAAGACAAACTTTACAAGACTTTGACATTTTTCTAAGTGTTTGTATACTTGTTAATTTCATTGCTTCATGACATCTTTTCATTACAATTCATAATAATTCAAGATGTTACAAATAATTCAAATTAGTACAAGGGTTCATTTTTTGCAAATTATAAATCCTAAAGCTTTGTCTTGTTTGAATTTTTTTCCTTTGACTCAATCTCTAAAACCTTGCCATTATGCTGTCCACAAAACCAGACTTGTATCATGCTACAAATGATGCTATCAAGAAAAGCCCCAAAATATGATATGCTGCCAAGTCCAAGATTGTTGCTACATGCCCAAAACTAAGTTAAAAAACAATCTGCTGTCCTGCTAAAAAACAGTCCTGCACCAAGCTGCCACTCCACTCTAAAACTGCTACGAAACAGTCCTGTTATGCAGCCTCAAACTCTGTCCAAACCGGCACTATATCAGTCCCATATTTGCACAAAAATAGCACATAAGAGCTGAATCTAAAAGGAAATGGAACAATATACTCAAACAGTTCAAAAAATTATTTGTATCCCTCCCAAATCTCAGCCAGTCTTCATCTATAAATAGATTGTTTTCACAACATACAAAGAGTTGCTTTTAGAGAGAGAATAAAGAGTTTTGAAAAACCTAACATAATGTAACTTCTGCTCATCTCCAGCTCTATCTTCATTTCACAAAAAACCTCTGCTAACCCTTAACTCTATTTTCATTCACACAACAGAAAAAAAACCTTAACCTGTTGTCCAACCTCTGCAAGCCTTCCCCTAAACCAACCAGCCAAACACTTCACATCACATAGAGATTGCTCAAACACAAGAACAGTTTTTGTAGTGCCATTATTTTCACCTTCCAAACACGAAAAAATAGTACTGTACAACTTGACTAGGTTGGTTTGATTCAACATCTTGGAATAACTTCCTGGAGATTCTCTGAGGCCCTCACAACATCTGGAAAAGTATTCAGACTAAAAACACAAAGTGTAGTCTCAAGGTAAGCCTTCTTGACTTTGCATTCTCCATACATCACTAATGATTCATTTGTGAATATAAAACATAGTAACCATTACCCTTGAAGCTAATCACATGCTTGATGTTCATTTTTATCAATTATATGTTGAGAACTGACTTGTACAGACAATAGAACGATGTTAGAGCTAAAAAATTGCAACATGAGTCGAAACATACACACATGAGTCGACTCATTTTAGTGATATAAGAAGGTATGAGTCGATATAAAGCCTTATGTGTTAACACATACTGCTATCCAAACCCAAAGCATAAAGGCAAAAGGTGCATGAGTCGACACAAAACACGAATGTGTCGACACATACAAGAAATGAGTCGACACATACCATTATGCATTGACTCATACTGAGTTGATTTGGTTTTACAGGAGAAAAGAAAATTTATGTGTCGATGCATAGATGCATGTGTCGATATATAATGGTTAAAAATATTTTTTCGTTTTCTTTTTACACTGTTTTTATATTTTCTTCATTACTATTCAATATGTTTGTAATAATTATGCTTATTTCATCCCCATTTGTAAATTGTACTCCCATCCCCTTAATGATGTAATAGCGTAGGATTTTAATTTCGACAAATTTATGGTTTTCATATAATTGTTAGTAACTAGGGTGTGTATGGTAAGATAAAATCGACCGCTGGAAAACCCTAATCTCAAAGACAAAAATGCATGCAATCAAACTCACTTCACACACGCGCACCTTTAAGGTAATCTCGCTTGTTGCCTCAGAAAAATAGTCATGTCCCTCGAATATGGGATATTTAGCAAAGACCTTCGACAAAAAGATCGTAGTCCCTCGATGACCCTTTGATGTTGCCTTCAGTAAAACGATCTTAGTTCCTATGAAAATTTCTAAAGCGTCTCATAAGTTGCCTTCTATGACTATACGATTGACCCGCGCTCGTCCCTTCACATCCAATGATATGGCTTCTAATCAAACAATGGTAAGGTAGCAATATCTAAAGGAGAAGGGAAAGAACAAAGGCCTTTTGAGTAGGTAGGACGCTCGTAGTTGCTTGCTCACAAACTAAAACCATCTCCACACTTACTCTCTCAAAACATCTTCAAAAACAAATATCTCTTTGAACTATTTTTAAAACCAACACTTTGTATACATTCTTATAGAGACGAGAATCATTACAAACTTTTCCGAAACAAAGGCATTTTCAAAATATTTTCAAACTCACACCAATCACAAACACATTTCAAACAAAGAATTTTTCAAAGTGATCAAGCAACTAAGAGCCCGTAGATAACTATAGAAGAAAAAGGTGCTAACACCTTCCCTTTTCATAACCTACCCCCCAAACTCAAGAAAATATCTCGAAAGGTCTTTCCTGTTCTTTTCACCCTTTCCTTTATTGGATAAAAGAAAAGTTGGTGGCGACTTTTGCTATCCGCAACATTTATGATAAAACACAAAATACCCAAGTCAGTTCTCCCACCGTATTACAGAACTAGTGACTCTGCTGGGGAACTTCTTAAAAGTAGGGTTACCTTAGATCTAGATCACCTTTAAATTCTTTTATTGTTTGATTTGTTTGCTTTACATTTATGGGTCCTTGTTTAGGTTTTTATTGATCCTCCACCCGGATCGGGGAACATTATTAGGTAAGTAGCAATAAATTATATGGACTATGCGGGATATAGCGACATGCTTGAAGCGATGACTATGTTATTGTGACACATTTGTTGGTACCGGTAGACCTTGAGTCTAGTCAAGGAGAATACGGGGCCACTGTGTGGTGTCATGAAGCACTAACTGACCTTAGAGCCTTTAATTGAACCACTTGGCCATTAGGAAGTAGTGAGATAGCTGACTTTGGTGCAGTCCGAAGTTGGTTGATACTCGATACTACACTCATTGAGATCGGACTTTCGGGATATTTTGATCGCTAATAAATAGGCTTACGCTAAAACAATGGCCGATGAAGAAAGATCAGTGATATTGAGATTCCCTAGAACCCGATTACTTTCTAGGACAGGTTGAACCAACTAAACTTCAAGAGGGTACTTACCTATGAAACCTATGCAAGCCTAAACCTAAGGACTTGTTTGTGTGCTTGTATATAATTGTTTGTACATAACATCATGACATCATACCATGGCATTTTCACTAACCATTTTAAGGACCTAGAGATTAATCTTTGTTTTATTTTGTAGGACATGTCTTTCACTCGCCGGAATACTATCCAAGTCAATCTCGTATGAGTGCCTCCTAAACTCAAAGAATTGGCATCAAGGTTTCCTGAGAATTCTCCATTCACCAAGAGACATGTTTTAATTCTCAATATGGTTACCTCGAGCCTTGATGAAGACTTGATGAAAGTGCTCTTTCAGTTCTTTGATCCTTTACACCATTGCTTTACATTTCCCGATTACCAAATAGTGCCTACCATTGAGGAGTTTTATCAACTTTTGGGAGTGCCTATTTGTTGTACTCAAAAATTTGCCCTCCCATATTTCTCAATAAATGTCCAGTGAGGTCTCCAAATGGCTCAAGGAAGTCCAAGAGTTGACCATACAAACTCTCTCCTAAGGCAATATACCTCAAATTAGGGTTTCATTTTTCATCAAGATGCTTGAGTCCAAAGGATCCCAAATTCCTTCCAAGGTCCTAATATGTTCTCAAGATCATCCATGACAAGTTTCAAGCCTTACAGAAGAAGTTTGCTCAGTCAATTGCTCAAATGCCTAAAAATCAACTATGCTAGGTCAAAAGTCAATCGTGGCCCACATACAGTCAAACTTCAATATGTTTGGTCAACATCCTCATTTTGAAGTATCATTCATCATTTGATCATGATTCATCAAGGATTGCCCATAATTCATCAAAACCCAAAAGTTGCTAAATTAGGGTTTTGTAGGAAAAGTCAACTCAACTTTGACCAAGCATAACTTTCTCATACTTTATCAGAAATAATCCATCCAAAGCTCATTTTGAAGAGGATGCAATCCCCTACAATTCATCTTCTTCTCTCAAGTTCAAAATATGCACTCACAAGAAGATATGAATTTGGACATTATAGGTCATTTTGAAAAGTCAACAAAAACACCTTTTGGGTCAAGGCTTCCTACATGAACATGGAAGACTCAAATGAGATGAGACAAAAAGGGTTGCTTAGAGGACATCCTAATCTTTCTGAAAAGTCCAAGAACACCTCTCTAGGGTCAAAATTGAGAGAGTTATGCATTGGCCAAGTTGACCTTTTTTGCAAAATTGCCAAAAGTCAAATATGCTCAAATTTGCATATTTTGCTAAATGGGCCCAAATTTTTATGCTTGCATCTCATTCCTAACATAGTCCACGACCTATGGGGCCCTCCATTCTTTATTTATTCATTTATTCAATTTATTTTGATTTTTATTCATTTAAAATTCAAATAAATCCTAATAAATCATATATTGCATTTTAGGGATGATCTTTTGCATTGAATAAAGATATTATATGCTGTCAATTGAAGATCAACTCGTGCAAGGTCAATTTGGTTGGAAAAGATTGGATTTGAGCAAAATTGGAAAAGAATCATATGCCATGAAAGATCAAATCAAATCTCCATGATGAGCAAGATTGAGGTTGTTTTTGTTGACCTAATAGTTTGTATTACATATACAGAAGAAGACCAAGGCATAGAGGGGTTAGAAGCAGTCGTGCATAGGTGAAACAAAACTCAAAAAATTGAAATAAAAGTGGTGATTCAATTTCCACATTAGAGGCCAATTCATACCATTCTCACGTCACCAACAGGTTCTTGGACATCTCTAGAAGGAATTTCAACCATTTGCAAGCTTTCTCACGCCTGGAACTGTAAGATATAGGTATCACAACTTGCTTCCAAATTCAAATTCAGTTTCATTGATTCACTCATCCATTGCATATTTTAATGATATATTTGTGTTTATCATTGAGTTTGCAAACTTTTGGTACCATTTAATTGTATTTCTAACGCCTATACATGAAGTTGCCATAACTAGGGTTTTGTGTTGTTGATTAGGGATTTGAAGGATAGGCAAAATTGGGCGTTGATTCTAGTACCATGAGACTCGTGAGGATGAAACGGGTTGATTGGTACCAGCCATAGCCATTTATCTTGAGCATACACGATTTTTGAATTACACGGGGATAAACCTACAGGCAGTGTCTATAGGTAAAAGTTTTCCACCTAAAATGACGGTTGGGGAGGAAGACGACGATGTGTGTCACCCACTGGTTGGGTGATTTGAATTTAGCGCATTTTGATATTCAACATTTTTGTTTTATTATATTATAACTAATTTCCATTGTATATACAAATAAAACACTTGGCTCAGTTGGTAAGCATGCAGGGGGAAAGTGCAAAGGACCTGGGTTCGATTCCCAAGTCCCAACCTTCATTCTTAATATTTTTTAACAGGTAATCCAACGCTTTGCAAGCCAAGATGCTCACCGTGCACCGTCAGGATCTGGCCCTCTAATTCATCAACGTCCCCAAATTAATATACCACCATGGGAGGACCACCATGCGCCTCAGTCAAGCATCCACACTGGATGTGGGCGAAGTCAAACAGGCCTCTGTCCATTTGGGCTCAGGAATTTACATTCCAACCCCCTTTTTTGCTAAATACAGGCCCATCTCATACTTCTTTATTTATTTATTTTTAATTCCTTTAATACTTTCTTTAATTATTATTAATTCACTAATTAATCTTTTTTCATAAAAAAAATCATAAAATTAATAGTTCACCAAAAAAATAAATTAGAATTAGACTTTTTTTAATCAAAATTAATTTTATTAATTTAATTTAATTTAGTCTAATTTAGGGAAATTGTAATTTATTTTCATAGATAAAAATCAAATAGAAATTAGGTTAAAATTCTTGAGTTAATTTTATTTCCTTTTTTTCTCAAATAAATAATAAAAACCCAAAAATAAGTTGTTAGACTGAATTAACTTATTTTTCTTAATTTAAAATTAATTAGAATTAGGATTTTCTTTTTTTTTTTCTAAATTAGTTCATTATTTCCTTAAGAAACAAAACATGACAAAAAAACATTTTTTTAATCAATCGCAAATAGGTCTAGTCAAGGTTCAAAATGCTAAGTTGCACCGCATTCGATTCATCACACGCGTATTATTTATTTTTTGTCAATATTGTTGTAACTGTGCATGGTTTGTAATAGTTTAATCTAGGTTTTTTTAATTTATCGTTTTTTCCCGGGTTTTTGGCTATGCAATTAATCCCCCTCCCCGAAGCCTTGTAATAGCGTAGATTTACTTTCTCGCATTTTAATTCTCGTAAATATTGGACTGTTTAGATGAATGCTAATAGGATTGTATGACAAGAATGCATGACAAATTAATCCGGTTAGAAAGCCCTAATGTTAAAAGATTAAATAACTGAAAACAAATCACTCGCACATATCACTCTTAGGGTATACTCTCACTTTGGTTGCCTTCAGTAAATGATCATTAAGTATAGGATGCTTTAGTGGTTTCCCTCCTGTCTAACAAAGGTCAAATGTCCCATTTGAATGTTGCCTCGAAAATGTTGCCACGAAAATGTTGCCTCGAATATGATCTTAAGACTCGAGGGTTATTACTAAGGTATCCTAACATTGCTTTAGTGATCGTACGTCCCTTTCGAATTGACCCTTACAACTCCAATGACGATGCTACCTATTTCTCAATAGTAGGATAGCACTGTCTAAAGGAAACAAGAATAGAAACAATCTTTTTTCTAGTAGGTAGATGCTAGTAAGTACTTGCTCAAATCAAAACTTTTCACACTTACACTTTTCAAAACAACTTTCAAAACGACTTCGTCACACCTTTGAGGACTGATACAAGGGTTATCACGAAGTAAAACATTTTCAAAAAACAAAGCACATACACAAGAAATTTTAAAAGATGAGCAAGTACCTAAGAGCCCGTGGAAAACCATGGATAGAAAGGGTGCTAACACCTTCCCTTTCTATAATCTACCCCCCGTACTCAGAATATCTTGAAAAGGGATTTTTTATGTAATTTTTTCCTTTCCAATTGGATGAAATAAAAGTCGGTGGCGACTCTTGCTTACCGCGACATTTTGCAAACAAAAAACGCAAAATGCAAACCAGCGTCAAAACATTCGGTTTTGCCACCGTATCATAGAACTGGCGACTCTACTGGGAAATTATAAGTGAGGTATACCTTAGGATCTAGTTCATAATAATTGCTTCTCTTGATTGCTTTGTTTGATTTACTTTTGAGGGTTCTGTTTAGGGTTACTATAGATCCTACACCCGGATCTGGGGAATACCTTTTAGGTAAGTAGCAATAGACTGTGAGGGAACTGTACAGCATAGACCGATACGGTTGAAGTAGTAGCTACATTGATGTGGAACATTGGTTGGTACCAATATCCCTTGTGGAGAAATGAGGAGAATACGAGGCCGCTGCGTGGTGTTGTTAAGCATCAACTGACCTTAGAACCTTTAATCGACCAACTTGGCCATTAGAAAGTAGTGAGATAGCCGGCCTCGGTGTAAAGCTGGGAACTGGTTGATACTCAATGCTACACTCGTTGAGACCATACTCTCGAGATAGTTCCGGCCACAAGAAAAGATTGCGTGAGCTGAAACCATGACCGATGGAGTATGGTCAGTGATATTGAGATCCTCTAGAACCCGGTTACTTTTTCTAGGACAGGTTGAAACCAACTTAACTTCAAGAGGGTACTACCTTTGACCTCATGCAAGCCTTAAACCTAAGGGCTTTGTGTGATTTGACTGTGTTTGCAATATCTATGTTTTCTATACCTGTGGTTTACCATGACATCATGCATCATAACATGGCATTCATACTTCATTACACTAACCATTTCAAAGACCAAGGGAATTTATCTTTGTTCTGTTTTGCAGATTATGGCTTCCGTACGCAGAAATATCATCCGAGTCAACTTTGTGCAAATAACTGCTCAACTTAAAGAGCTAGCGTCAAGAGTTTCTGAGACTTCTATGTTCATTAAGAGACACGGTCAACTTCTCAGCCTGATTACTTCAAATCTTGATGAGCAGATGATGAGTGTACTTTTCCAATTCTTCGATCTTGTGCATCATTGTTTCACCTTTCTAGATTACCAGCTAGTTCCCACCTTGGAAGAGTTCTCTCACCTATTGGGCATATCCATTCTTGAACAGGTACCCTTCACAGGTATGGAAGAAGTTCCTAGACCAGAAGACATTGCCTCAACTCTGCATTTGAAACTGGCTGATGTAGTATCCAATTGAGAAACACGAAGTGGGGTCGAAGTTTTTCTAGCCAAATTTCTGATAGACCAGGCTCAGCTATTCTGGGATAATTTGGATTTTCAGGCTTTTGAAGATATCTTGGCTCTCCTTATCTATGGTTTGGTTCTCTTCCCAAATCCGGATTCCTTTGTAGATGGGAATGCTGTCGAGATTTTCCTTTTTCGCAATCCTGTGCCTACCCTGCTGGGTGATATCTTGCATGCCCTCTATACTCGTACTGTGAGGAGAAGAGGGACTCTTATGTGTTGCATTCCATTGCTGTCGAGGTAGTTTATTTCACACATCCCTAAGTCTGTGCTGAAGAACGAAGAAGGTTTAGGTTGGTCCTACAGAATAATGTCACTTGCTCATACAGATATTCTTTGGTGTTCCCGGGCTATGGAAGACACTGCTGTTATTAACCGTTGTGGGGGATACCCAAATGTCCTGTTTCTTGGAATCAGAGGGGGTATAACTTAAAATCCTTGTCTAGCTTTGCGACAATTTGGTCGCGCTCGGAGAGATGATCCCCATGAGCTACTTCTTGAGGGAATTGTATTTGACTACAAGGAGAACGTTAAGGAGCACCTCCAGAGGTTTATACGAGATTGGGGCATGGTGAACAGATCTGAACCCCAAGAGTTGGGACCAAATACTTCCCTTCCTATGCAGCCTTACCTCCAATGGGTCCGAGCTCGTTCCCAGAAACTTGGGATGCCCTACGAGGCCGTACTACCAGTGAATGTGGAGCCTATTAATGAAGAGGGAATTCCTTACACGGTTCTCTATCCTTACATGCCCACTGATCCTGGGGAGTTGTAGGGGTCTTGGGTTCAGTTGAAAAATGAGCGGGATACTTACCGAGAAAAGTATCATGAGCAAGAAAGGAAGATTTTGAAGCTCACCAGGCAGCTCGAGGAAGAAATATTGATCAATGACTACATCGGCACAAAGAGGAAGCGTCCATGGGACTTTTGATTTTTCTTTTTCTAGTTTTAGATCTTGTTTTATTTACTTATTTGTAATGCTTTAAAGGTATTATTGAACCTTTCAAAGTTAATCTAATAAAGTTTGTTTATTTTTGGTTTGCAAATTTAAATCTCCAAAAGTCTTTGAAATCATTACATGCATCCCATTATCATGCACATCATTACAGGTACCACTACAGGTTTCTCATCTTCTTCGCTGTTTATTTTAGCAGAAATGTCTTCCGATCAAGCCATCAAAGATCTTCAGGCACAAAATGCCCAATTCCAATAGATGTTCATAAGTCTGGCTAAAAGGCAAGAGGATTTGAAGACCCTTATTCTGAAAGAGAAAAAGAAGAAGAAGAAGGTCGGTATTCTGAACATGGGTAGAAGATTAGTAGAAAGGTTGAGACAACCAGCTGACCTGACCTTCTCATCCAAGGACGGGGAGAACCAAGAAAGGGTAAAGGACCCTAGTCCTGCAGTTTCTAGAGATGATACGGATTACGACGATGAGCAATATCCTCCTCCTGAGGATAGGTAAAAGCAGCTAGAAGACCGTCTGAGTGCTATGGAGATTTAGAAGATCCCTGGTTTGGATTTCGGAGAATTGGGACTGGTATCGGGAGTGGTGATCCCTCATAAGTTCAAAGCTCCGGTTTTTTCCAAGTACGATGGAGTATCCTGTCCAAAACTCCACCTCCGCTCTTACGTAAGAAAAATCCAACCCCACACTACTGATAGAAATTTGTGGGTACACTTCTTTCAAGATAGTTTGTCAGAGACTCAGCTTGAATGGTTTTATCAGTTGGAAGGAGCCAGTGTCCAAAACTGGGAAGACCTTGCTGCTGCTTTTTATAGGCAGTATCAGTATAACGCCGACCTTGCTCCCACTCGTACTTAGCTCCAGGGTACGTCTATGGGTGCAAGTGAAGGTTTTAAGGACTATGCTCAAAAGTGGAGAGACTTTGCTGGAAGAGTCCAACCCCCTTTGTCTGATAGGGAGTTGGTTGACATGTTTCTAGGGACGCTATCTGGTCCATTTTTCAATCATTTGATTAGTAGTTCGTCAACTGGGTTTACTGAGTGGATTTTGACTGGAGAGAGAGTAGAAGCTGGCATTCGAAGTGGTAAAATATAGAAGGATGCTTAATCAAGTGCAGTAAAGAAGCCTTTCACCGGTAAGAAGGAAGCTAGTGCACTTTATGCCCCGAGGGGCCAAAGCAGACCTGAACACCGTCAAACGATAAATGCTGTAGTGATATCAAGACCAATAGTTGCTCCATAACACAACAATCAGCAAAGGGTGGAAAGACCGCAACGACAGTTTACTCGCATCAACATGACTTTGGCTGAAATTCTACCTCATTTATTAAAATCCAACTTGGAAACCTTGAAAGAGGCTCCTAAGAATCCAAACATTACTTCTCCCAGATACAATACCAACGCGCGACGCGCCTACCATTCGGAGAGCCTAGGCCATGATACAAACGATTGCTGGGCTCTGAGGAATAAAGTGCAACATTTGCTGGAAGCTAAAGAGATAAAGTTTGATGCCCTGGAAAAGCCAAATGTTATAACTGCTCCCATGCCCAAACAAGGTCGTGGAGTTAATGCTGTGGACACCGATTCATTTATAACCTCTGTGGAAGAAATCTCTACTCCTCTGATGACGGTTAAGAAGAACTTGCTGTTGGCCGGTTTATTTCCAGGCTGTGGCGAAGGTTGCCACATATGCGCGATCCTGCCTTCCGATTATTGTTTGTTGAAATCAGGTGTTCAGCACCTGATGGATAATAAAGAGATTTTGTTTGAGAAGACTATGATTCTGTTTGTTCCAAATGAAGGCGTTGCCATCATAACCATTTCCGCCAATCCATCCAAGGTTTCCTCGAGAAAACCTGTTAGGGTTACACCTGCTCCAAGAATTGCTCCGTTAATAATCACCGCTCCGGGTCCCATCCCATATACCTCAGATAAGGCTATCCCATGGAATTACGGTGCTGATGTATATTACCATGGTGTTAAACAATATCTGAGGACTGAAGAAGCCGATATAGATGTCAGTAATATTGTGGGGGCTAGCAAGGTCACCAGAAGTGGAAGACTATTTTCTCCTAAGATTTCCCCTCCGACTGTCCACGAACCTGTTGTCATTCTGTCTGCTAGTACATCAAGTATTATCCCAATACCTAATCGAGTTATCACCCCTGCTGCTGAGCCATCTGAGACTCGGGGAAAAGAAATCATAGGTGAGCCTGCCCGGACGGAGGCACCAAAGAAGATCATTGTAGAAAACTTGAAACAAGAGATAGAGTAAATATTGAAAATTATCAAGAAAAGCGACTACAACATAGTCGAGCAGCTGGGACAGACCCCGTTTGAGATCTCCATGTCGTCCTTATTGTTGTGTTCTGAAGCCCATGCGAAGGCTTTGATTGCGTTTCTCAAGACTGCACATGTGCCACATGAAACTTCTGCAGATCAGTTCAAAGATTGTGTGGCTAGCCTAACTGCTGACAATGGGTTAGGGTTTTCAGATACGGATCTGACAGCTAAGGAGAGAAATCATAATGATGCTCTTCATGTCTCGATCGAGTGCAGGGGCACCACTATGGCCCATGTTCTAGTAGATACTGGGTCCTCACTGAATGTTCTACCGAAGAAATCGCTAGACCGTCTAGATTGTGAAGGTTTGATTCTAAAGCCGAGTAATATTGTGGTAAGGCTTTTGATGGGTCAAAAAGAATGGTGCACAGAGAGGTGGACATCCCTGTCAAGGTGGGTTCTCAGACCTTTGGGTCCACCTTCTACGTAATGGATATCAAGCCATCATATTCTTGCTTGCTGGGTTGTCCTTGGATTCATAAGGCTGGGGCAGTGACTTCCACACTCCATCAAATGCTGAAATATCTGGTGAAGGGGAAGATTGTCATGGTACGAGGTGAAGAGGAGTATATGGTGAGTCATCTCAATTCCTTCCACTACATGGAGATGGACGGGGAATTCATAGAAACTCCTTGTCAAAATTTTGAAGAGGTCCCTCAGTTCTCGGCATCAACTGAAGTTGCTACCAACAAACCTCTGTTGAAGATGGCTTCTCTCAAAGATGTCAGAGCTGTAATTGAAGAAGGTGGGTGTACCAATTAGGGTTAGCTCCCTGATTTCACTCACAAAACTGACAAATTTGGTTTGGGATTTACTACAGGGGCTCAGGGGGCTGTTAGGCGCGCACGGATTGGAAGACCTCCTCTACACATAAGCAATCGGGGAGTTAATGCAATTGAGGACAGTGAAGAGGATTCAGACATCGACAGCTGGATCTACCCAACAACCAATGGTGGACTGAATAAATGGACGGCGAAGGACTTCATACCTATTTCTTTTATTCCGCAGTAATTGAATTTTTGTTTTAAGATTTGTAATAAACAGTTTGAAACTTTACGGCCCAGTGCCTTGCCTGAGGCACCTTGGCTCTGCTTGTGAGGGCTTATTATTTGTCATTTCATATATCATTAATAAAACATTGGACGTTTCTTGCGTTACAAATTTTGCGCTCCTTGTTTTTATTTTCTGTCTCTCACTTTATCAAAACAGCTATTCTCTTACACACACTCACGTATCATAATGAAGATCCATATCCACTTTGGATCCCATTGATAACGACTCTGCTACTGCCAATTATGACTTTGAAAATCCGATCAACCAAGCTGAGGACGAAGGTGGGGATGATCGTGAGGTGCCCGAAGAACTCGCTAGACTATTACAGCAGGAAGAAAGGGCCATACAGCCTCATGAAAAGCCAGTTGAGTCAGTGAATTTGGGTACAGAGGAAGACAGGAAAGATGTCAAAATAGGTGCGAATCTGGAGCCTAATGTCAAGCAACGGTTGATACAGATGCTAAATGACTACGTTGATATTTTCTCCTGGTCCTATGAAGATATGCCTGGTTTGGACACTGATATTGTGGTACACCGCCTGCTGGCCAAAGAGGATTGTCCTCCGGTAAAGCAGAAAGTTCGCCGTATGCGCCCTGAAATGTCTGAGAAAATCAAGGTAGAAGTCATGAAACAGTTCGACGCAGGGTTCTCAACTGTCACTTCTTATCCGCAGTGGGTTGCCAACGTCTTCCCGGTACCTAAGAAGGACGGTAAGGTACAGATGTGTGTGGACTATAGAGATATGAAAAGGGCAAGCCCCAAGGATGACTTCCCGCTTCCTCACATTGATGTTCTAGTCGACAACACCGCACAACACAAGATCTTTTCCTTCATGGATGATTTTTCTGGCTACAACCAGATCAAGATGGCTCCAGAGGACATGGAGAATACAACCTTCATTACACAGTGGGGAACCTTCTGTTACAAGGTAATGTCTTTCGGGTTGAAGAATCCTGGGGAAAATTATCAGTGCACCATGGTCGCTTTGTTCCACGGTATGATTCACCACGAGATCGAGGTTTATGTTGATGACATGATAGCTAGGTCCCAGACCAAGGAAGAGCACCTTGATCATCTCCATAAACTGTTTGACAGGTTGAAGACATACAAGCTGAGGTTGAATCCGAACAAGTGTACCTTCGGGGTAAGGTCTGGTAAGTTTCTGGGTTTCTTCGTCAGTGATAAAGGTATTCAGGTGGACCCTGCAAAGGTAAAAGCCATACAAGAGATGCCGGCTCCCCGCACAGAAAAAGAAGTTAGAGGTTTCTTGGGACGTTTGAATTACATTGCCAGGTTCATTTCACATCTGACTTCTACTTGTGAGCCAATCTTCAATCTGCTGAAGAAAGATCAAGTGGTAAAGTGGAATGATGAATGCCAGACCGCTTTCGAAAGAATCAAGGAATACATTTAAGAACCACCAATTTTAATGCCTCCAGTTGAAGGAAGACCTTTGATATTATACTTGACAGTGCTGGACAATTCAATGGGATGTGTGCTGGGGCAGCATGACGAGTCTGGCCGAAAAGAGCACGTCATTTATTACCTTAGTAAAAAGTTTACCGACTGTGAGACCCGATACTCATTGCTCGAGAAAACTTGTTGCGCTTTGGCATAGGCTGCTCGCCGACTGAGACAGTATATGCTGACTCACACCACTTTGTTGATATCAAAGATTGATCCGATCAAGTATATTTTCGAGAAGCCCGCCTTATCCGGAAGAATAGCGAGATGGAATATGATCTTAACTGAGTACGACATCCAATACACAACCCAAAAAGCAATCAAGGGGAGTGTATTGGCGGATCATTTGGCGCATCAGTCCATGGATGACTACCAGTCCATGAATTTCGAGTTCCCGGATGAGAATATCATGTTAGTAACTGACTGCGAAGAATTGGGACTGGATGAAGGACCCGAAGAGGGATCCCGATGGTCTATGTATTTTGACGGATGTTGTACCCAAAAATTTGCCCTCTCATTTTTTCTCAAGAAATCACCCTGGATCCTCAGGTTTACTTCCATCCAATCCCAAGCTTTGAATTACAAATTTTTCATGAAGATTACTCATAAGGGAAAAATGGTCATTTACACGCTGAAAGACCAAACTTTTACCTTTTGATTAAAATCAAATCTCAAAAAATCATATTTCATCAAAACATGTTGAAACAGGAAGTTTGTTCCATCTAAAGTTCAAAAGTCAAATTTACTATGGAAAAGCCAAATTTCTAAATACTTGGGATTTTTCTATAAAAAAATGACACTTCAGAACTTCTGAACCAACCTCCAGGCCGGAGCAGTCAGAAGATGCAAACTTAGCTCAGCACATAACATTCAGTCATAAAGTGGCTCTTCAACATCTACGCCAGCTCAGTCAGAAGTTGCCAGAAGATTATAAAACGCGATGGAAAAATCTGAATGCTCTTTCAGAACATGCTGGAAAGCCTGGGGATCCCTCAGAACTTGTTGAGGCAACATGATACCAAGATCAGAACTTGGGTGCGTTGTTTTGGACTATGCTAAAGTGGAACTGCTGGCTCGAATTTAAGTAATGATGCAAATCTCATATTACAAGATTTCTGATTTTGACAAATCTCATCACCATTTAACACTCATTAATGCTCACAACCACTTTTGAGTCTTTGTCCAAAGGGTCTATCCACCTGTAGCATAGAAATACCTTTGTACAGATTTAGGTATGGGTCCATGCGCTACTTTTTGCTTATGGGTGTCACTTTTCCTTAATCCTTGCTTACTAATCCAGCCTAGGCTAAAAGTTGTCAATCATCACAAACTTTTTGAACTTTCTTCAAGAGTAAGTCAGCATCTAGTGCATGATATTGGAGCCACTTGACATTTTAAAACCCACATAGCTTTGCCTATAAATAGAATGCCATTGGTCACTGAGAAGAGGTCCAGAAAAATTGCTGAAAAGAGACAAAAAGTTTGAGCAAGAAAAAAACCTTGAATCTATGCCCAAAATTCCTAGAGTTTCAAAAACTGTAAACACAACATAAAAACCATTAACTTTGGATCCCTTGCTTTCAAACTCCATTTGTTCTCAAAATATTTCTTGACTAAAAAACACCCATACAGTTTCTGACCCACACGTTGGAAACTGTCATAACTTATGTATTCATACTACTATATACCCTCCATCCATCCATTCAAAGAAGTTGTTTAGAACATCATCATAGTTGAGGCTAACTCCAGTTCACATAACTTCTTCCAGCTGCAAGGTAAGCATCTGCTGACTCTCACCATATTGCTTAAGCATCACCATATTTGCATGCTCAAAAACACAATGTAGATATCATGCTTCTGATGTTGTACATGTTTTGAGATTTTCACGCATCTGTATGCTTAAGTAGAGAATGAATTAGTTCAGAACTTTCCTGAAGAAACTGAAACCCAGAGTTAGGATTAGCAAAGGCATGCTTTCCTATGATTTATGGTTCTGATTCTCCTTATTTCTGAAGCGCTATGTCACCTGCTGAAACTGTCCTAGGCATGTCTTATGTTTTGTGGAGAAATAACCAAATTGCAGATGTTCTAACTACCATAGAGAGAGACCAAGTTCTGACATTGGCACCAGCGCTTCTGGAGCCTATTTAGTTATCAGTAATATCAGAACTTCTGAAAATTATTGTGTTCCCAATAGGGCCAGAACCTCTGACCTCATACATTTTCACTAACAGGTTTCCGTTTTGCAGCGTGCCGGGGTCAGAATCTCTGACCTATACATTTTCACTAACAGTTTTCTGTTCTGCAGTATACCAGGGTCAGAACCTCTGACTTCCTTTCAGCAACACACTAATTCTATTTTTTTCTTCCCCTTGTTATTTTCTTTTTCTTTATTTTTCTCGTTGGCACTCTCCATTTCATTAATCAGCAAAGCACCAAAAATATTTCGTTCACACTTTATTTTATTCCTTAAATCAAAAGACAAAAAATATTTTCTTAAAACAAAACAAGTTCATTTAATATTTTCTTGCATGTATTTCAATATGGTTGTAATAGTAATTTAGGGCTTTATTTTCATTTGCAATCCCCATTCATAAATTTGTACCCCCACACCCTAAATATTGTAATAGCGTAGGACTTTACATTTATGCAATTTATCGCTTTCAAATGTAAATGCTAGTAAAAGATCAATCAAATAGAAGACCATAATTCAAGATAAAAATCAAGCATGCAATCAAACACACTTGCACACAAACACCCTTAGGGTTTCTCCACTTGGTTGACTTATACAAAAATAGTCATATTACGCATGCAAAGTATCTTGGTAAAACAAACAAAATCAAAAGATCATAGCCCCTCGATGACGCTATTCTAAGTTGCCTTATAAAATGATCTTAGTCCCTCGAAATGCTAAGATACTTTGCAACATTTCTAATCATGGTTATACGATGACCCACGCCCGTCCCATTTACATCCAAAGATAGGGTTGTTTACCAAATCAATGGTAAGACAACAATGTCAAAGGAATAGAAAATGCATAAGAAAGACATTTGAGTAGGTAGATTGCTTCTAGTTACTTGCTCTATTTTCAAACAAATATCCTTGCTATTTTCAAAACAAACACACACATTTCCAAACAACTTACAAACATTGAAAACATTTTAAAAAAAGACAAACATCTATGTATACATTCTTACGAACGAAAATCATTACAAATATTGCCTAAACGAATGGCCTCTTTTACAAAATACTTTCAAAAACCACACAAAAACACAATTTCAAAACAAAAAGCAAGTGATCTATCAAGTAACTAAGAGCCCATGGAAAACCCTAGATAAAAAGGGTACTAGTACCTTCCCTTTTCATAATCTACCCCTCAAACTCAAGAAACAATCTCAAAGGTCTTTCCTGTGCTTTTTCATATTTCCTTTTGGATAAAAGGAAAGTCGGTGGTGACTCTTGCTAACCGCAACATTTGCAAACACAAACGCAAAACCCTCAAGTCAGTTCTCCCACCGTATCATAGAACTTGCGACTCTACTGGGGATAATTAAATAAAAAGTGGGGTTACCTTAGGGCTAGATCACATTTATTTGCTTACATTGTTTGATTTGTTTGCTTTACATTATGGTTCTTTGTTTAGGTTTGAATCCTCTACCCGGATTTGGGGATACATTATAGGTAAATAGCAATACGTTGTGGAAACTGTGCGGGGTATACCGACATGGTCTAAGCAATAGCTATGTTAGTGTGACATATTTGTGGGTACCGGTAGCCTTTGAGTTAATCAAAGAGAATACGGGGCCGCTGAGTGATGTCATGAAGCACTAAAGAACTTTTAGAACCTTTACTTGACCAACTTGGCCTTTAGGATGTAGTGAGATGACCGGCTTTGGTACAATCTGAAATTGGTAGAGACTCGATACTACACTCATTGAGGGTTGGTTTCTTGGAATATTTCAATCGCCATTAAAGAGGCTTGAGCTGAAACAATGACCAAGGAAACAATCTGGTGATATTGGTCTCCTTAGAACCCGATTAATATTACTAGGACAGGTTGAGCCAACTAAACTTCAAGAGGGTACTTACCTATAAAATCCCATGCAAACCTAAACTAAGAACTTGTTTGTTTTGCTTGTATATACATACTTGTGCATAACATCATGGACATCATGAACATTATATGCATTCACTAACCATTTCAAGTATTTTGGAGATTCATCTTTGTTCTTGTTTGGTAGGATATGGATACACTTCGCAGGAAAACTATCCAAGTCAACCTTGTAAGAATTCCTCCACAACTTAAGGAGCTAGCTTCAAGGATCCCTGAGAACTCTACATTCACCGAGAGGCATGGTCGTCTACTCAACCTGGTCACCTCCAACACAGAGGAATATATGATAAAGGTGCTCTTCCAGTTCTTTGATCCTTTGTACCATTGCTTCATATTTCCCGACTATCAGCTTGTGCCTACTTTGGAAGAATTCTCTCAACTCTTGAGGATTCCCATTCTCAATCACCTACCTTTCAACGGTACAGAAAGAGACCCAAAGTCGGAAGAGATTTCTCAAGTTCTGCACTTGCACTCATCTGATGTCATAACTCATTGGGAAACTAGGAGTGGTGTCAAAGGCTTCCTAGCAAAGTTTCTGTTTGAGAAAGCCCAAAGCTGTTGGAATTCCCTAGACTTGAAAGCTTTTGAAGAAATTGTGGCCCTTGTTATCTATGGGATGGTCTTGTTCCCCAATCCTGACCAACTCATAGATGTGAGTGCCGTCAAAATCTTCATGTGACGCAATCCGGTGCCTACATTGCTAGGGGATATCCTACACTCTTTTCACACTCGCACAATGAGGAAAAGAGGTGTCCTTATGTGATTCACCCCTCTCCTGGAAAGATGGTTTATTTCTCATCTTCCCCAATCAGTCTTAAAGAATGACCAAGGATTAAGGTGGTCACAAAGGTTAATGACACTCAAACATTCAGATATTCATTGGTGCTCTCGATCCAAAGAGAATGTTATCATAATTGACCGTTGTGGGGAATTCCCTAATGTCCCTCTACTTGGTGTTAGGGGAGGAATCACCTACAACCCATGCTTAGCTCTAAGACAGTTTGGTTATGCCCGAAGGGATGGCCCGCACGAGATACTGATTCAAGGCTTGGTATTCGACTATGACAACGACGATCAGGGTCTTCGCCAGAGATTCATCCGAGCTTGGAGGATGCTAAACAAGGTGGATAACAAGACTTTGGGACACAATAATTCCATCCCTCTTGAGCCTTACCTTAAGTGGGTACGAACCCACGCTAAAAGTCTTATGATGCCTTATCCTTCCATTCTCCCGGTGATCGTTGAGCCTGTTAAGGAAGGAGAAGTTCCATACACTATCCTACATCCTGACATGCCCACATCTCTTGAAGACCTACAAAGGGATTGGATACAACTCAAAGGAGAGCGAGATACTTTCGAAGCCCAATTCTACGTAAGCGAGAAGAAGGTTTTGGAACTCACTAGGCTACTTCATGAGGAGCAGACTCTAAATGCCTACATTTCACCAAAGAGGATGCGCACTACTTTTTTATCTTAGAGTGTTGTATTATTTTGCCCAAGGGGCATTGATGCACTCAAACTCTATCTTATTAATATAATGTGTGTTTCTTTTTGTCTAAAACGAACTTGAATCTTTAAAATCCTTGAAAACATTACATATGCACATATCATTCATCATAACATAAACATGTCTTTTGCAACGAGTTTCCTCATCTCTCCACTGTTTATTTCAGCAAGATGGATCTCGAACAGACAATCAAAGATCTTCAAGTTCAAAACACGCAGTTTCAACAGTTACTTATGACCCTAGCCAAAGGACAGGAGGAATTGAAAACTTTGTTGGCCAAAGAGAAGAAGAAGAAAGAGAAAAAACCAACCGGTGTTGTAATCATGGGGAGAAGGTTTCAAGGACAGACTAGAAGAACCTTGAATTTCGCAACAACCTATGATGAAGGAAAAGGAAAGGAAAAATCAGTTCCGTCATATTCTGAAGAGGAGGAAGAAGAGGAAGACTACTCCGAGGAACAGTATCCGCCAGCTGATGATAAGTACAGACATCTTGAAGAGCGTTTAAACGCTATGGAAATACAAAGGGTACCAGGTCTAGACTTTGAAGAATTGGGACTAGTGTCGGGAATTGTGATCCCACCGAAGTTCAAAGTGTCGTTGTTTGTAAAATATGATGGGGTGTCGTGTCCTAAGATGCACCTCCCATCATATGTGAGAAAGATCCAGCCGCACTCCACCGATAAAGATCTATGGGTGCATTTTTCCAAGATAGCCTATCTGGAACACAACTCGATTGGTTTTACCAATTGGAAAGGGCAGACGCCTACAAATGGGAAGATCTTGCTGCAACTTTCTATAAGCAATACCAATATAATGCAGATTTGGCGCCTACCCGTACTCAACTTCAGAGTATGGCTATGGCTTCAAATGAGGGTTTCAAAGATTACGCGCAGAAATAGAGAGATCTAGCTGGGAGAGTTCAACCCCCTCCGTCTGAAAGGGAATTGGTGGATATGTTCTTAGGCACTTAATCAGGCCCTTTCTTCAACCATCTGATTGGAAGCTCATCTGCAAGATTTACTGAGTTAATACTAAATCGGAGAGAGGGTGGAAGCTGGCATAAAAAGTGGAAAGATTCAGAAGGATTCATATACCTCTAAAACTGTGAGAAAACCTTTCACTGGGAAAAAGGAGGTATCTACTATCTACCCACAAAGGAACCAAAGGAGAGCTGAACATCGACCAATGGTAGGAGCTGTTATGATCCCAAAGCCTACATCTGATCAACCAAGAGGTAATCAACCAAGGGTGGAAAGGCCAGTCCGATAGTTCACCAAAATCAATATAACTCTAGCCTAGGTTTTACCACATCTTCTAAAATCTAATTTGACAACTCTGAAGGAAGCTCCAAAGAACCCCAACACTGCATCCCCTTATTATCACCCAAATTCCCGTTGTTCATATCATTCTGAAAGTCCGGGTCATGACACCAACAACTATTGGGCCCTGAAAAGCAAGATTCAAGATCTTATAGAGGCAAAAGAGATTGAGTTTGATGCACCCGAGAAGCCAAACTTCATTTCCGCTCCTATGCCTAGACATGGTCACAACACCAATGCAATTGAAGAAGATTTGTTCGTTACCACAGTTGATGAACTCTTGACTCCACTCCCAATCATTAAGATAAACTTGTTGAAATCCGGTGTATTCCCGGGTTGTAATGAAGACTTCCATCTTTGCTTATCCTCGTCAACTGTTTTCCCTTTGCTGAAAATAGGCATCCAACGCTTGATAGATAACAAAGAGATTCTATTTGAAAGTACTCCTGTTTTACCTGTTCCTGTTGAAGACGTTTCAATCATAACCATCTCCGCCAATTCTTCCAGGGTCCCCAAAAGACCCATTAGGATTACATCAGTTCCAAAAACTACTCCTCTTATAATCATAATGCCCGAGCCGGTCCCGTATGAATCAGAAAAAACTGTACCGTGGAATTACGATAGAGACATCTACTACCATGGTATCAAACAAGATGGGCTGGCCGCCGAAGATATGAGCTCCGAAGAAGAAAACTCTGACATTATCAATATTGTCGGAACCAGTAAGATTACCTGTAGCGGTAGAATCTTCTCTCAAGAAATTTCCCCTCCAAAGGCAGTTTTTGGACCCGTGGCTGTTCCAAAGGTTACCTCTGTACCAAGAATCATATCTGCAAGTACTCCTACTGACAAAGATGACACAACCCCTGTTGTTATCCCTACCAATACCCCTACTTCTGAAATTTGAGGAAAAAGTATTCAAGAAGAGCCTGTCCAGATGAAGGCTCAACCACTGATTACCCCCGAAACCTCCAAAAAGGAAATGGAGGAGATCCTGAGAATAATAAAGAAGAGCGACTACGACGTAGTTGAATAGTTGGGGCAAACTCCATCCAAAATATCCATGCTAGCTTTATTACTGTGTTGGGAGGCACATGCGAAAGCTCTGGTGAAGTTTCTGAAGACAGCCCATGTGCCTCAAGAGACATCGGCTGATCAATTTCAAGATTGTGTGGCCAGTTTGACGGCAGACAACGACCTAGGCTTCTCGGATGCTGATCTGACACCAAAGGGAAGAAAGCACAATGAGGCATTGCATGTCTCTATGGAGTGTAGAGGAACAACTATGGCCCATGTCTTGGTGGACACCGGCTCATCTTTGAATGTTTTACCGAAGAAAGCTCTCGACAGACTGGACTGCAAAGGATTAACGTTTAAACCCAGTAACATAGTCGTGAGAGCATTTGATGGCTCAAAAAGGATGTTGCACGTGGAAGTGGATATCCCCATAAAGGTTGGGACTCAGACTTTCAACTCTACCTTCTATGTAATGGACATCTGCCCCTCTTACTCCTGTCTGCTAGGACGATCGTGGATCCATAATGCCGGTGCTATCACCTCTACACTACACCAGATGCTGAAATATCCGTTCCATGGAAAGATTATCATTGTCCACGGAGAGGAAGAGTATATGATTAGCCACCTCAATTCCTTCCAGTATATGGAATTGGACGGCGAGTTCATTGAAACTCCTTTTAAACATTTCGAAGAAGTCTCTCAAGAGGTAGCGGTAACCAAGACTACATCCCAAATTCCAAAGATTACAAGACCTCCGCTCCGGATGTCATCTCTGAAGGATGCCAAGGCAGTAGTAGAGGAGGGTGTATGCACCATCTGGGGGCAACTTCTGGACATTCCGTATAAATATGACAAGTTTGGCTTAGGGTTTACTTCAAGTGCTCAGAAGGCTGTGCACCGTTCCCGTGCTGGAGAGCCACCTTTGAAGATTGGCAACCGAGAGGTCAATACGGTGGAAGATGGTGAAGAGGATTGCAACTTGGAGGATTGGATCTTTCCTACTGTCAACAGAGGAATCCGCAATTGGGAAGCCAAAGACTTTCTCCCAATAACTTTCATCCCTCAGTAATTTATCTTTTTCATTTCTGTTGGACTTGTAATATTCACAAACAATTTGCACATTTAAAACCTTGCGTCTTGCCCGAGGCACAATGGTCCATTTGTAAGGGTTTTTATTTCATCTTCATATGACATTCAATGAATCATGAACGTTTTTCACATACAAACTTTTTGTGCTCATTGTTTTTCTTTTACATTTTATTTTTAAAGATGGCTATACCCTTACACACACCCACACTCACAAAATGCAGGTACCCCTCCATTCCGGATCCCATGGATAACGATACTGCTATGGCCTTTTGTGACTCTGAGGATCTAATCTACCAAGCCGAAGACGAAGGTGAGGAAGATTGTGAAGTACCAGGGGAACTGGCCAGGCTACTACAACAAGAGGAAAAAGCTATTCAGCCTTATGAGGAACCTGTGGATGCGGTCAATCTGGGTACCAAAGAGGACATAAAAGAGGTCAAGGTGGGGGCCAATCTGGAGCCTAGTGTCAAGGAGCATCTGATTCAACTGTTGCGTGATTATGTCGATATCTTTTCCTGGTCATATGAAGACATACCGGGACTTGATACACACATCGTGGTACATCGTCTGCCAACGAGAGAAGACGGTACACCAGTAAAACAAAAAGTCCGCCGCATGAGACCTGACATGTCAGAGAAGATCAAAGCGGAAGTCATGAAACAATTTAATGTTGGATTCTTGGCTGTCACTTCCTATCCCTAATGGGTTGCTAACATTGTTCCTTTTCCTAAAAAGGACGGCAAAGTACGAATATGCATGGACTATAGAGACTTGAATAGGGCCAGCCCTAAAGATGATTTTCCACTCCCCCACATAGATATCCTGGTTGACAATACGGCTCAACACAAAGTGTTTTCCTTCATGGACGGATTCTCAGGTTACAACCAAATCAAAATGGCACCTGAGGACATGGAGAAAACTATATTTGTCACACAGTGGGGGACATTCTGCTACAAAGTAATGCCATTCGGACTAAAGAATGCTGGGGCAACCTATCAGCGCGCCATGGTAGCTTTGTTTCATGACATAATACATCATGAAATAGAGGTCTACATAGACGATATGATAGCACGATCACAAACAGAAGAAGAGCACTTGGATCACTTGCAAAAGCTGTTTGAAAGATTGAAGAAGTATAAGCTAAGATTGAATCCAAACAAGTGCACATTCGGAGTACGGTCCGATAAACTTTTAGGTTTTGTCGTCAGTAATAAAGGCATTGAGGTCGATCCTGCCAAGGTTAAAGTGATACAAGAAATGCCTGCTCCTCGTATTGAGAAGGAAGTCAGAGGATTCATGGGACGTATGAACTATATTTCCAAATTCATTTCTCACCTAACAGCTACTTGTGAGCCAATCTTCAAAATACTGAAGAAAGATCAAGTAGTCAAGAGGAATGATGAATGCCAGACTGCTTTCGACAAAATAAAAGAGTACTTACAAGAGCCTCCTATTTTGATGCCACCAGTTGAGGGAAGACCATTGATCATGTATCTGACTGTTTTAGAAAACTTAATGGGGTGTGTATTGGGGCAGCATGACGAGTTTGGCCGAAAAGAGCACGCTATTTACTACCTGAGCAAAAAGTTTACCGACTATGAAACCAGATATTCACTGCTCGAGAAAACTTGTTGTGCTCTGGCATGGGCTGCTCGCCGGCTAAGACAGTATATGCTGACTCATACTACTCTGTTGATATCTAAGATGGATCCGATAAAGTACATCTTTGAAAATCCTGCTCTGTCAGGGAGAATAGCTAGATGGCAAATGATCATAATAGAATATGACATACAATATACTACCCAAAAAGCTACAAAGGGCAGTGTGCTAGCTAATCATCTTGCTCATCAAGCTGTAGAAGATTATCAGTCCATGAAGTTTGAATTCCCGGATGAAGACATCATGACATTAGACAATTGTGAAGAAATTAGACCATATGACGGTCCTGAACAAGGATCCCGGTGGATCCTATTCTTTGATGGGACCTCCAATGCACTTGGTAATGGTATCGGCGCTGTACTCATATCTCCGAAAGGGTGTCATACTCCCTTTACTGCCAGACTTTGCTTCAATTGTACAAACAACATGGCAGAGTACGAAGCATGCATCTTGGGCCTCAAGGCTGCCATAGATCTAGGAATCAAATCTTTAGATGTGTTTGGAGATTCAACTTTGGTCATCAGTCAGATCAAAGGGGAATGGGACACTAAGCACCTAAACCTTATCCCTTACAAAGAACACGTTTTGACATTGCTACCACATTTTGAGGAGATTACCTTCGAGCATTTCCCGCAATAAGAAAATCAGCTAGCAGATGCTCTAGCCACAATGTCATCTATATTTAAACTTAATTGGGATAATGAGGCTCCCCAGATCACCATTGAACGAATGGATGAACCAACACACTATCATGAGATTAATACTGAAGAGGTAGTGGACCAGCCTTGGTTTCATGAAGTCAAGAGGTATCTCGAGGCTCAAGAATATCCAGAAGGAGCCTCAATCAACGATAAGAAGTTCTTAAGGAGATTCTCTGCTAAATTCTTCCTTAGTAATGGCATTCTGTACAAGCAAAATCATGACTCCATTCTGCTTCGGTGTGTGGATAAGATTGAGGCGGAAAAGATCATGGCTGAATTAAATGAAGGTACTTTTGGAACCCACCCCAGTGGGCATACGATGGCGAAGAAAATCCTACGGGCAAGCTATTATTGGTCTACCATGGAAGCAGATTGCTATCAACACTCTCAGACCTGTCAAAAGTGTCAAATTTATGCTAACAGGGTGCATGTACCTCCGGTTCCTATGAATGTCTTGACGACTCCTTGGCCTTTCGCTATGTGGGGAATTGATATGATTGGGGAGATCAAGCCTACAGCCTCCAATGGACACCGCTTCATCCTAGTGGCCATTGACTATTTTACAAAGTGGGTTGAAGCAACTTCCTTCACATATGTTACTAAGAATGTTGTTGCTCGCTTTATCAAGAAAAATATCATTTATCGATACGGTATCCCGGAAAGGATCATCACTGATAATGGTACAAATCTTAACAACACTATGATCACTACGTTGTGCGAGCAATTCAAGATCCAGCATCATAATTCTTTTCCCTACCGGCCAAAGATGAATGGTGCTGTCGAAGCGGCAAATAAAAATATTAAAAAGATCATACAAAAGGTGACAGTCACATATAAAGACTGGCATGAGATGTTACCGTTTGCTCTCCACGGGTACCGTACCACGGCTCGCACCTCAACCGGAGCAACACCCTATTCTTTGGTATATGGCATGGAAGTTGTTTTACCTATTGAGGTTCAGATCCCCTCTTTGAGGATTATAAAGGATGCAGGTTTGAATGAAGACGATTGGATTCAAACTCGACTTGATCAACCAAACTTAATTGAATAAAAAAAGACTTACTGTTGTTTGCCTTGGTCAAATGTATCAAAAACGGATGATCAAGGCTTTCAACAAGAAAGTCAGACGCCAAGCATATCAAGTTGGGGATCTAGTGATCAAACGTATCATCCTGCCGCAAAGTGATCCCAAGGGAAAATGGACTCCTATATATGAAGGACCGTTTGTAATCAAAAATATATTCTCCGGTGGGGCAATGATCTTAACCACCATGGATGGCAAGGACCTGCCACACCCTGCGAACACGGACATAGTCAAAAGATACTACGCATAAGAGACCTGCTAGGTTGACATACCTAGGAAAAGCAAGGGCATCCCGACGAACCAAAAAGGTTCAAGCAAAAATTAGGGATAAAATAAAAAAAGCTGTACACCTGGCAAGTTGAAAACCCGAAAGGGCGACTTGGGAAAAAAAGGGCTTCCCAGTGGACTGAAAACCCGAAAGGGCGGTCCAGGCAAAAGTTAGGGAATAAAAGCGTAAGACTATGTCCCGTCAGACCACTTAACATACCACATTTGACTTCCATTGACAAACTCAGAGTTTCTGATCAATTCAATCATCTTCGGATGAAGCAACAAATAGACAAGATGCTCAGAGATACGAAGGCTATAGCAGAATGGGAACCCCATGGGATTATTACACATAGCTATCTTTCTTTGCATAAATTTTTCTTGTTTCTTTGTCACCGTTATCTTACTAGAATGTCTGTCTCCTTTGTACAAAATGTTTATTCAAAGTCAATACAAAGATACCTCTTTGAAAGTACAAAAACTATTTGTCTTTTCTTTACAATTGTGTTTTGTTCGCAAAAACGTCTAATGATTCATTAATGAACATATGCATTTGAGCATAATCACGGTTTACAAATAAACAAGATGAGAAAGACAATTACTGATAGGTTGAAAGGATAGGAAAACATTCCTAGACCACTCCATATTCCCCACAGAGTTTTCAATAATCCCCAGTAGAACAAAACTCCCAACTACCCAGTAGAACAGAGCTTCTAGTTTATCAATCCTCGGTGGAAATCGCCCAATTTCTCCAAATTCCCTAACAGGTTGTTGTGGAGCCTGGAATCCGACCAGATAATAGTTAACTTTTGATTCTCTCCAGCCAAGGATAATTCCCCAGTAAAGCAAAGGACAATCGAGACTTCTGAATTCTTTTTCCCAAGCAGAAACAAAACATTCTCCCCACAGGGTTTTCACTAATCCCGAAGTAGAACGAAGTTTCAAATGATTAATCCCCAATAGAAGTCATCAAGATTCTCAGGTTTCCCCAAGCAGATCTTACAGGAAATACATGGCATTGCCCTCACAACGAAATTTACTCCTCTCAACAAGAGTTCATCAATACTTTAACTTCAAGACATGGAAATTCAACATATCCTCAGCAGCATTCAGGGATTTATTTTCCTCAATCAAACAGCAATACATCAAATCAGCTCACATGCGCATACATTGCATCCATATATCATAAACATCAATAAAGACAATACATTGCACCATACATTTCATGCAACATAACTTGGTGTTTCAGCTAACATTTTACCCTTTTCAGGATAAGATTAACAGCTACCATTAACAATATACAAACTTTTGATACAGTTCAGATACGCTCCAGACACGGAAGCCATTCTGATACTCGTTCAGATTCAATCTCCTGATACAGTTCAGATACGCTCCAGACACGAAAGCCATTCTGATACTCATTCAAAGACATTCCTGATACAATTCAGATACGCTCCAGACACGGAAGCCATTCTGGTACTCATTCAGATTCAAATATAACTCTTGATACAGTTCAGATATGCTCCAGACACGGAAGCCATTCTGGTACTCATTCAAAGACATTCCTAATACAGTTCAGATACGCTCTAGACACGGAAGCCATTCTGGTACTCATTCAAATTCAATCTCTTGATACAGTTCAGATACGCTCCATACACGGAAGCCATTCTGATACTCATTCAGATTCAATCTCCTGATACAGCTCAGATACGCTCCAGAAACGAAAGCCATTCTGATACTCATTCAAAGACATTCCTGATACAGTTCAGATACGCTCCAGGCACGGAATCCATTCTGGTACTCATTCAGATTCAAAGACAACTCTTGATACATGTGATCGGTGGGAATGAGAACTGACTGTTTTTTAATGCTGGTTTGCGTTTGCGTTTCGCAAAATGTCGCGGTAAGCAAGAGTCGCCACCGTCTTTTATTTTATCCAACAAGGAAAGGAAAAAAGCACAGAAAAATTCCTTTTTGAGATGTTTCTCGGGTTCAGGAGGTAGATTATAGAAAGGGAAGGTATTAGCACCCTTTTTATCCGTGGTTATCCACGGGCTCTTAGGTACTTGCTCATTGTGTTTTCAAAAGTTTGCTTTTGTGTTTGTGGGTTTTGAAAAGAGTTTTCGTTTGAAAGAAGTGTAAGTGCGAAAAGTTTGTTTTTTGTTTTAAAAGAGCAAGTACTTAAGAACCTCTACCCACTCAAAAGGAATTAAACTGTGTAGATGTCCTTTAGACAATGCTATCCCACTATGAAGGAGTAGGTAGCATCGTCGTTGGAGTTTTTCGGGTCAATTCGATTTTAGGGACGTGTGGTCACTAAAGCAATGTTAGGACGCCTTAGCGGTAACCCTAATGTCTTAGATCATTTTATCCGAGGCAACCGTTTCGAGGCAACTGATGATCTTTAGACAAGAGGACGACCTCTAAAACATCCTATACTTAATGACCACCTTCGAGGCAACCAAGTGAGGCGTACCCTAGGAGTGGCATGTGCAAGTGTGTCAATTTTCAGTTATGTTATCTTTACATGTCATGGTGAGCTACTGTTGATTTTAAGTTAAGAATTAATCTTGTCATGCATAGCCTAGTTAGCATACATCTAGCAGTTTATGGTTGCGGAAAATAAAGCTAAGCTATTACAAGGCGTCGGTATTTACATCGCCAAAAACAAACCCTTGAAAAGTAAACATGAAAAGTAAATAAAAGCGGTAAATAAAATCCTAAGTTAAAACTATTACATCCTCAGAGCAATTACACAAATATAGATCAAAATAATACGCGCGAGAAAAGTTGAATCAGATTGTCCTTTAGGGTGTTGACCCTTTTTAAAGAAAGCATATTTTGGTCTTTTTTGAATTAAGAATCAAGTCTAACTTAATAATGGAATTAATAAAAAAAGAAAATGTTTTTGAGTTTTTATTTTGATTAAGAAAAAAAAAGGTGAAAATCTAATTCTAAGTCAATTTTTATTTATTGCAAAAAATTTTAAGATTATACCTAATTAAAAACTAACTTAATTGGTTAATGGTTTATTTACAAAAATAAGTAATAAAATTAAAATTAAAATATTTTTGTTGTTTCTGATTTTTTATGAAAAAGAGTTAATTAGTTAATTAATTAATTAATTAATTATGATAATAAAATAGTGAAAAGGAAATTAAAGAAACAAACTCAGGGGTGTTTGGCTCGAAAAGGAGTATGAATTGCATCTTCCAAGCACAAACGTCCAGCCTGTTGGACTTTCAGATTGCCTAGGCGTTCGTTGATCAAGGTTCATGATGAACCTCCATCCTTAGCCATTGGATCTGCCTGGGAACCACCTGGCGCGTTGAGATCTGAGGACGTATGGTACTCCCTGCCTGAAGCGTTGCATCTGAGTACCTGAAGAAAAATGTATCAAAGTTTTGGGGGACCCGGGATTCGAATCCAGGTCCCAGGGGGTTCTGCAACGCACACTTCACCAACTCATCCATGCTGTTTCTTTTGTTAGTTAAATAGAAAACAAATATTATATACAAACAATAATTATGCCTGGCCCAAAAAATAAAAACCGTGCAATTGATTCAAACGAACCAATCACGCCCAACCATGTTATCGTCTTCCTCAAACGACCCTGGTTTTTTTACCTGTAGATTTTGTTCTGCAGGAAGTTTTGTAGGGTATCTCGAAAACCCTCTCCAGGCCATGAAAATAAAATCCAAGAGTACCAACATACTCGTCTCTTCCCCCCGGTCATCCCTGTACCAATTATGTGCATTAATTTTTCCTGCAATTAAAAACCCCAAAAACAAGGTATACGAACCCTAGAACTGGGCATGGCGTTACAGGCTATGAAAATAAAATTCAGTGATGCCAACAGTTCCAAAATGCAACGCAAAGCATGAATATGTAATTATTTCAATGAAAGGATGCAAGAAAATAATTCCATGATGTCATGTCCAGAGCAAATTTCATGGGGACTTACAGCGCGTTATAGGTAATGACAAGCTTGGTTTTTGATTGGCCTCGCTTCAGGAGATTGCTAGCAAGAGAGCTGCATCTTTCTTTTGGTCTGAATCTGCCTCCAATGTGGTTTTTGATCTCCACTTTCTCAAGGTTTTTTGCAAACTGTTATGGCCATTTTAGAGTTTTTGTGCGTTTTTTTCTTTTCTGCAGCAGGGTTTCGTGTGTGTTTTTGTTCATGAGCAGCAGGTTTATATAGACAAGGAAATTAGGTCAAAATTTGTGTATCAAATCTTGGTCCATTATGATGAAGAGATTTGATTTGATTTTTTCATAAAGACTTGTTATATTTGATTCAATCAAGTTCCAATCTATCTTCATGCGTTTCTGCCAGCTTGCTCTGAGTTGTTTTGGGCCTCCAACTTGATGGAAATCAAAAGCTGACTTGCCCCTTCGAATTTTCTCTCTTCGATTGCTTCAAAGTCCTTATTCGAACTACTCCAGTCACAGCCCCTTCGATTGAGACTCCCCCTGCTTCGATTGCATATTTGCAAGGGGCACAGGCCATTGTGAACTTTGGGTATTCTGGACAGGTTAGGATATGTGTTTTTTCTTAGTCATGCCAGCCTACTTCATTCCTTCGAATCTTCCTTCTTTGCCAGCTCCAAAGTCCAATTCGAATCTATCTGGAACGTTCCCTTCTTAGACAACTTCGCCCAGCCCTTGGCCTTGTGATGAGTCTAAGTTCTGATTCGAAGTGTTCAGAACTTCCTTCATCAGAGCATCTTAGATTAAAAGAAACCCTTCACTGAAATGCCCTTCGAAGGTCATTTTGTTCTGATGTTATGATTGAGGTAAAGTAGGAAGTTCCAGTCGAAAGGACCCTCTGAAGTACTGGTCGAAGCATTGTGAAATTGACTTGATCGAAGGGGTCCAACGCTTAATCGAAGGCTTGCAGACCAAAGCTTGATCGAAGGAGGTCCAGCGCCCAATCAAAGACTTGCACATCAAAGCTTGATCGAAGGAGGTCCAGCACTCAATCGAAGACTTGCACACCAAGGCTTGATTGAAGGAGGTCCAACGCTCAATCGAAGTGTTTGTCCATAGTGCCAATCGAAGTGTTGCGCACCAAAGCTTGATCGAAGAGTGCCAAATTCACAATCGAAAGATCTTGTCCATGCCAATCGAAATGCTCCTTCAGAATACCAATCGAAGGGTCTTTCAGAATGCCAATCGAAAGGTACTTCAAGCACCACTCAAAAATTTTCTTTTTCCTTAGGCAAGGGTTTATGACCAACCATGTAAGGGAAGACCTTTGAAAACATGAGAGGCCAAATTTTGGGGTACAATAGTTGCCCCTGTTCAATTTTCTTAAACCTGAGGGTGTAGATTGGCTTGCGTGCCTTTCATGATCCGAAGGTGGAAGATGATTGAACACTAGAGTTCCTAGAAATTTGCACTCGCATGGTGTAGTATCAGCATTGTGATGTCGGGAATGGGCTTATAGATGCCATTTGGAGATTGTTGATAGGAGGATGGGCTTATAGATGCCATCTGTAGGAGTGTCGATCACATAAGAGATTCCTTAGCGAGAACTTGCATACCTGAGAAAGAAAGATGGTCTTCCTGGCTTGTTACAGGTATTAATCTTCAATCTCTTCCTGTGGATAATTTTCCTGGCTTGTTACATGTATTAATCTACAATCAGTCGTCCACAGATATTTTCCTGGCTTGCTATAGGTATTAAACTGGGACTTTGAAAAGATTGATGGGTTGTCTCTTCTAACGGGGTGTCTCCATTGACAGGTTGTCTCTATTGACAAGTTTTGCCTCAGAAAAATCTTTAGGAATCGATTTAACTGACTTTGTCTCCCTTGACTGGCTTCACCTTAGAAAAATCTTTAGGAATCGATTTAACTGATTTCGTCTCCATTGACTGGTTTTGTCTCAGAAAAATCTTTAGGAATCGATTTAACTGATTTTGTCTCCATTGACATGCTTTGCCTCAGAAAAATCTTTAGGAATTAATTTAACTGATTTTGTCTCCATTAACTGGCTTTGCTTCAGAAAAATCTTTAGGAATCGATTTAACTGACTTTGTCTCCATTGACACGCTTTGCTTCAGAAAAATCTTTAGGAATCGATTTAACTGATTTTGTCTCCTTTGACATAATTGAGAATTTAACTGCATCTTTCCTGAAAGGTAACGGTCAGTCATATGCAATGCATGATATGGCTCAAGCAATGATGTTCTCAACATAAATGAGATTGTATGATATGATGCATATATGCATGTATCATGATGTATGAAAAAGTGATGTTTTAGCTGGGGAAAATAAGTCCCGGATAGTTGCTGGAGAGTATGGTTGAATTCTTCGTTTCCACTGGGGATGATGAACGAAGATTATTACCAGAATAGACTTGCAGGAGAGGATGAC
This sequence comes from Vicia faba, assembly GCA_948472305.1. Lineage (NCBI taxonomy): Eukaryota > Viridiplantae > Streptophyta > Magnoliopsida > Fabales > Fabaceae > Vicia > Vicia faba. Next base: position 652,556,336 of record OX451737.1, read on the forward strand.
TCTGTTGGGGAATAAACTGGTGAAGAGATTAATCTGTGGGGAATTACTCTGTGGGGAAGAGATACTTTACTGAGATTTTAATGATAAACTCCGCTGGGGATTCCATTGATAAGTTCTTTTGAGGATTTTGATGATAAACTCCGCTGGGGATAGATTACCGTTGCTGGTGATATTGAATCTGTTGAGGATAGAAGTCCTGCTGAGGGGAAAGAAAGAACTTTGTTGGGGATGATCTTTCAGTTGCAACTCGCTGAGGATAACCCAGTTAGACTCTTGTGAGGATAATCACTGAATTTGGCTGGGGAGATACATTTGTATTCTGCAGGGGACAAGCTTCCAGAATCTACTGGGGAAGATGATTCAACTCCATTAGGGAAACTTTTAGACTGCGCTGGGTGAATGGCTCCACTGGGGGGTATCCTGTATTCTGCCGGGGAATATTCTTATATTCTGTTGAGGAATATTAAGACTTCCAAGGATACTCTTATGCTTGCTGGGGAATATCCTTATACTCCGCTGGGGAATATTAAGACCTTCTGGGGATACCCAACCTTTTTAGGGATGATGGTAGACCAACTCTGCTTGGGGGAGAGTATGGCTGATTCGTTCATGATTGCAAGTCTCAGTGGGGGAGAGCTACCATTACTGTCTTACTTTGCGGGGAGTGAAGGTATCTTGGTCACATTCTTCAACTGAACCTACCTTGGTACCTGGGTGGACAGAGCAACTAGACCGCTCAGACAATTCTTATTGCCCCTACTTCTGATATCACCCGTAATTAGTCCTTTATTTCGCATGTAAATATTTATGAGCAACAATTAACGTCAAATGCATATATCAAAAATGAACATTGGACGTTCTTTGCAAAACAAAACAGATGAAGGAAAAACAGTTTGAAATTTGTCTGCAAATGAATTTGTATTGATTTTGAAGTTTGGCCTGTAAATAGGCGTTTTGTACAAGAGGCCGACGTCCTAGTAAGAGAACACCGCCGAACAAATAGGATTTATACGATTTGTAAAAAGAAAACAAAACAGCTATGTGAATAATCCCACTGGGTTCCAACTCTGCTATTGCCTTTATATCTTCAAGCATCTCATCACTTTGCTGCTTAGTTGGAGATGAATCTGATTGATTGGTGTCGTCCGAGCATGATAGTGGATACCGAAGTCTGGATGCAGGGTGATCCAACGAGACATAGTATTACGCTTATCCCTAACTTTTTCCTGGACCTCCCTTTCGGGTTTTCAGTCCACCGGGATACCCATTTTTGCCCAAGCCGCCTTTTCAGGTTTTTGACTTGCCGGGTGTATAGATTTTTTCATTTTCCTCCCTTATTTTTGCCCGAACCCTTTTGGTTCGCCGGGAAGCCCTTATTTTTGCCTAGGCCAGTCGACCTAGCGGGTCTTTGATTATGCGTAGTATCTTTTTACTATGTCTGCATTGACGGGGTGAGGAAGGTCGTCACCATCCATGGTGGTTAGCATCATCGCTCCTCCTGAGAAGATGTTCTTAACCACAAATGGCCCTTCGTAAGTAGGGGTCCATTTGCCCCTGGGATCACCTTGAGGTAGAATAATGCGCTTGATTACCAGGTTCCCGACCTGATACTCTTATCGTCTGACTTTCTTGTTAAATGCCTTGATCATTCGTTTTTGGTACGTCTAACCATGACAAATAGCGGTAAGCCTCTTTTCGTCGATTAGATTCAGTTGATCAAGTCGGGTCTGGATCCAGTCGTCTTTGCTCAAAACTGCATCTTTCATGATCCAAAGAGAGGGTATCTGAACTTCAATAGGCAAAACTGCCTCCATGCCATAAACCAAAGAAAAGGGTGTTGCCCCTGTTGACGTCCGTGCTGAGGTACGGTACCCATGAAGAGAAAATGGTAACATCTCATGCCAGTCTTTGTAGGTCACTATCATCTTCTGCACAATCTTCTTAATGTTTTTATTAGCCGCCTCTACAGCCCCATTCATCTTCGGCCAGTAGGGAGAAGAGTTGTGGTGCTGTTTTTTGAATTGCTCGCAGAGCTCAGTGATCATCTTGTTGTTAAGATTGGTACCATTATCTGTAATGATCCTCTCTGGTACACCGTATCGACAGATCAGGTTGTGTCGAATGAATCGTGCCACGACGTTCTTGGTTACCGTAGCAAAGGAAGCTGCTTCAACCCACTTCGTAAAGTAATCAATCGCTACCAGGATGAAACGATGCTCGTTGGATGCCGTAGGTATAATCTCGTCGATCATATCAATGCCCCGCATTGCAAAAGGCCAAGGGGCTGTCAAGACATTCAGAGTAACTGGAGGAATGTGCACCTTATCAGCATAGACCTGGCACTTGTGACATGTCCGAGAATGCTGATAACAGTCGGCTTCCATTGTGGACCAGTAATATCCTGCCCGAAGGATTTTCTTTGCCATGGTATGTCCACTAGAATGAGTTTCGAAAGTACCTTCATGCAACTCTTCCATGATCCTTTCTGCTTCAATCTTATCCACACAACGCAGTAAGGTTGAATCATGGTTACGTTTGTAAGGAATGCCATTGTTGATGAAGAATTTTTCCGCGAACCTTCTCAAAAACTTCTTGTCATTAAAAGATGCACCCTCTGGGTATTCTTGAGCTTCAAGGTACCTTTTCACTTCATGATACCAAGGCTTTTCTGTTACCTCTTCGGTCTCAAGATCACAGCAATGTGCAGGTTCATCCAATTTCCAAATAATGATCCGGGGAGCCTCATTGTCCCACTTGACTTTGAACATAGAAGACATCGTAGCTAACGCGCCCGCCAACTGATTCTCCTCTCTTGGGAAGTGTTTAAATGTTATCTCCTCAAAGTGGGGGAGCAATGTCAACACATACTACTTGTAAGGAATAAGATTTGGGTGTTTTGTATCCCACTCTCCTTTGATCTGACTGATCACGAGAGTGGAATCTCCGAAGACACTCAGAAACTTAATCCTTAGGTCAATTGCAACTCGAAGACCCAGAATGCATGCTTCATACTCCGCCATATTGTTGGTGCAGTTGAAACATAGTCGTGCGGTAAGTGGAGTATGTGAGCCTTTAGGAAATATGATCACAGCGCCTATGTCGTTACCCAAAGCGTTCGAAGCTCCATCAAAATGCATAGACCATTTGGATCCTTCCTCAGGTCCTTCATCCGGTCCAGGTGTTTCACAATCAGTTATCAACATGATATTCTCGTCCGAGAATTCAAAGTTCATAGACTGGTAATCATCCACTGCCTGGTGTGCCAAATGGTCTGCCAATACACTTCCCTTGATCGCTTTTTGAGTCGTGTATTTGATGTCATACTCAGTCAAGATCATCTGCCATCTTGCTATTCTTCCGGACAAGGCAGGCTTTTCGAAGATATACTTGATTGGATCCATCTTTGAAATCAACAGAGTAGTGTGAGTCAACATATACTGTCTCAGCCGGTGAGCAGCCCATGCCAAAACGCAGCAAGTTTTCTCGAGCAGTGAGTATCGGGTCTCACAGTCGGTAAACTTTTTGCTAAGGTAATAAATAACATGCTCTTTTCGGCCAGACTCGTCATGCTGCCCCAGCACACACCCCATTGAGTTGTCAAGTACTATCAAGTATAAGATCAGAGGTCTCCCTTCAACTGGTGGCATTAGAATGGGTGGCTCCTGGAGATACTCTTTGATTCTTTCGAAATCGGCCTGGCATTCATTGTTCCAACGTACCACTTGATCTTTCTTCAGTAGCTTGAAGATTGGCTCACAAGTAGCAGTTAGGTGCGAGATGAATCGGGCAATGTAGTTCAGACTTCCTAGAAAGCCTCTGACCTCTTTCTCTGTCTTGGGAACTGGCATCTCTTGTATATCTTTCACCTTGGCAGGGTCCACTTGAATACCTTTGTCGCTCACGATGAAACCTAGCAGTTTGCCAGACCTCACCCCGAAGGTGCACTTATTTGGGTTCAACCTCAGTTTGTACAGCTTCAACCGGTCAAACAGCTTCTGTAAATGGTCAAGGTGTTCCTCCTCAGTTTGGGACCTTGCAATCATATCGTCGACATATACTTCAATCTCATGATGGATCATATCATAAAACAAAGCAACCATGGCACGCTGATATGTTTCCCCAGCATTTTTCAACCCAAAAGGCATGACCTTGTAACAAAAGATGCCCCACTGAGTAACGAAAGTGGTCTTCTCCATGTCTTCAGGAGCCATCTTAATTTGATTATAACCGGAGAAACCATCCATAAAGGAGAATACCTTGTGCTGAGCAGTATTGTCAACCAGAACGTCGATGTGAGGCAGAGGGAAGTCATCCTTAGGGCTTGCCCTGTTCAAATCTCTGTAATCAACACACATTCTGACCTTACCATCTTTCTTCGGCACTGGAACCACATTGGCGACCCACTGAGGGTAAGAAGTTACTTCTAGAAAACCGGCGTCAAATTGTTTCATAACCTCAGCCTTGATTTTCTCGGACATCTCTGGGCGCATACGGCGAACCTTCTGTTTTACGGGATGGCAGTCTTCCTTGGTAGGCGGGCGATGAACCACAATGTCAATATCCAACCCAGGCATATCTTCGTAAGACCAGGCAAAGATTTCCACGTAGTCATGCAGCATCTGAATCAACCGTTGTTTCATACTAAGCTCCAGATTTGCACCGATCTTGACTTCCTTTTTGTCTGTCTCAGTATCCAGATTCACTGTTTCCACTAGCTCTTCATAAGGCTGAATGGCCCTCTCTTCCTGGAGTAGAAGTCTTGCAAGTTCACCCGACACTCCACAATCATCTTCACCTTCGTCTTCGGCTAAGTTGATCGAATTTTCAAAGTCATAACTTGCAGTAGCAGAGTCGTTACCAGTGAGATCCAGAGTGGATTGAGACCTGTATATGTGAGTGTGTGTAAAATAGCTGTTTTGCAATATATAATAAAGAAAAACAAAGAGCGCAAGATTTGAAATGCAAAGACGTCCAATGCTTTTATTAATGATATATGAAAATGGCACACAAAAGCCCTCACAAATGAAGCCACAGTGCTCCGGGTAAGACACCGGGCCATAAAGTTTCACAATATTGTTTGTTACAAATTTAAAACAAAGAGTTCATTACTGGGTAACAAAAGTAATGGGGATGAAGTCCTTTGCTGTCCAGTTGCTTGGTCCATCGTTGGTCGTAGGGTAGATCCAGCTGTCGAATTCAGATTCCTCCACATCATCTTCGATGGCATTTACTCCCGAGTTGCTGATGAACACAGGAGGTCTTCCAATCCTTGCACTACGAACAACCCTTTGAGCTTCTGCAGTGAAACCCAAACCAAACTTGTTAGTCTTCTGAGTGAAATCAGGAAGTCGGCCCCAGTTTGCATACTCACCCTTCTCAATAACAGCCTTGGCATCCTTTAAGGAAGCCATCTTCAAAGGAGAATCTTCAACCACAGTCTCAGCTGATGCCAGTGTATGAGGAACCTCTTCAAAGTGTTGAAATGGGGTCTCAATGAACTCCCCATCCATCTCTACGTATCTGAACGAGTTGAGGTGGCTGACCATATACTCTTCCTCCCCATGTACTGTCACAATCTTCCCTCTGACCGGGTACTTCAACTTCTGGTGGAACGTTGAGGTTACGGCTCCAGCTTTGTGGATCCATGGACGACCCAGCAAAGAAGAATAGGATGGCCGAATGTCCATTACGTAGAATGTAGAATTGAAAACCTGAGAACCAACCTTGATTGGAATATCAACCTCACCATGCACCATCCTTTTAGACCCATCAAAGGCCCGGACAACAATGTTACTTGGATTTAGCTCCAACCCTTCGCAATCCAACCTGTCTAGAGCTTTCTTGGGCAAGACGTTCAATGAGGAACCAGTGTCAACCAACACATGTGCAAGAGTAGTGCCCCTGCATTCAATGGAGATATGCAGGGCATCGTTATGGTTCTTCCCTTTAGCAGTCAGATCAGTATCGGAGAAACCCAAACCATTATCAGCAGTTTAATTGGCCACACAATCGGTAAACTGATCAGTTGATGTCTCTTGTGGCACGTGGGCCGTCTTCAGGAAGGTAATCAGAGCCTTGGCATGGGCCTCTGAACACAACAGCAGTGATAACATAGAAATCTTGGATGGGGTTTTCCCCAATTGCTCCACTACATTATAATCACTCTTCTTAATAATCTTCAGAATCTCTTCCATCTCCTGTTTGGAAGCTTCAACAGTGGTTGTCTTTGGTGCCTCCGTCTGGGAAGGCATATCAGTGGTGATCCCTTTGCCCCGAGCGTTAGATGACTCGGTGATAGGGGTAGGACTAAGAACTTGATCAGGAATGGCATTAGGCATACTTGCAGGTGTGATGACAATAGGTCTTTGGACAATTGGTGGAGCAATATCAGGTGAGAAAAGTCTACCACTGCGGGTGACTTTAGCAGGCCCGGTAATGTTGCTGACGCTGGTATTAGCACTAAACTCTTGCTTAACTCCAAGAACATAAACATCTTCCCCATAATGCCAAGGGACAGCTTTGTCAGATGTGTAAGGGATGGGCCCCGGAACAGTGATGATTATGGGTGCAATCTTCGGAACAAATGTAATTCTAACAGGCTTCCTCGAGGGAGCCTTGGAAGAATTATCGAAAATGGTAATAATGGAAACTTCTTTAGTAGGGGTGGAAGGAACAGCGATCTTCTCAAACAGGATCTCTTTGTTATCCATCAGGTTTTGGATACTTGACTTCAAAGATGGGCAACCAACAGGTAGAACAGAACACATATGGCAACCTTCACCACAGCCCGGAAATAAACCGGCTAGCAATAGGTTCTTCTTGACAGTCATCAGAGGGGTAACAATCTCATCCACGGAAACCACAAACAAGTCTTCCTCTACAGCATTTACCCCATGTTTGGGCATGGGAGAAGTCACAACATTAGGCCTCTCAGGCGCCTCAAACTCAATCTCTTTTGCATCAATCAAGTCTTGGACCTTATTCTTCAAAGTCCAACAGTCATCCGTATTATGCCCCGGGCTCTCAGAGTGATAAGCGCAGCGGGCGTTGGGGTTATACTTTGATGATGTAGTATTTGGATTCTTTGGGGCTTCCCTTAGAGTCACCAGATTGGTCTTCAGTAACTGTGGAAGAATCTGAGACAAAGTCATGCTGAGACGGGTGAACTGCCTTCGAGGTCTCTCGTCCCTTTGTTAGTTGTGATGCTGAGGAGCACCAGCAGGTTTTGAAATAACAACCATGTTGGCAGCTTGGTGGTGTTCATATTTGTTCTGTCTTCTTGAACTGTAGACAACACTGGATTCTTTCTTAAATGATTTCTTCTTGGTGCTAGATGAGGTACCCTTCTGTATCTTCCCAGCCTTGATACCAGCTTGAATCCTCTCACCAGTCAAGATAAGGTCTGTAAACCCGGCTAAAGAGTTTCCAATCAAATGGTTAAAGAATGGACCAGACAGGGTCCCCTAAAACATATCAACAAGTTCACGATCAGTTAAAGGTGGTTGCACCCTTCCGGCAAGATCTCTCCATTTTTTAGCATACTCTTTAAATCCTTCACCCGTCCCTATTGACATACCCTGGAGTTGGGTACACGTAGGAGCAAGGTCGGAGTTATACTGGTACTTCCTATAGAATGCAGTAGCCAAATCTTCCCAGCTATGGATACTGGCCCCATCCAGCTGATAGAACCATTCAAGTTGAGTCCCTGACAGACTATCTTGAAAGAAATGGATCCACAAGTTCTTATCAGCAGTGTAAGGCTGGATCTTCCTTACATATGACCGGAGGTGCAGCTTTGGACAGAAAGCTCTGTCATACTTGGCAAAGGCAGGTGCCTTAAACTTATGGGGAATCACCACCCCAGAGGATAGACCTAGATCTCCGAAGTCCAGACCGGGCACGTTCTATATCTCCATAGCGCTCAAGCGGTCTTCCAGCTGTTTGTACTTATCCTCAGCAGAAGGATACTGCTCTTCATCATAGTCCGTCTCGTTGTCGGAGACTATAGGGCTAGGAGCCCTCCTTTCTTGTGGATTGTCTTTCCCTCCAGATGAGGTGGTCAGATCAACTTCATTTTGCAGCCCGTTTCCAAACCTGCGTCCAGTGTTGAACAGGACGGTCCTCTTCTTCTTCTTCTTCCTCTCTTTCAAAATCAGGGTCTTCAAGTCCTGTTGAACCTTAGCTAGGCTCATGACCAACTCTTGAAACTGGGCATTTTGGGCCTGGAGGGCCTTGATAGCTTGCTCAGTGGAAGGTTCAGTAGACATGATGATTGCTGAAATAAATAGCGAAGAAGATAAGAAACCTGTAAAAGGGTACCTGTTATGCATATGATGAATGGTATGCTATTTATGTAATGCATTCAAGGGTTCAAAAATTCAAATTTGTTGCAGACAAAAAGGAACACACGTCATATTAAGAAGAAGTTTAGTACATAAGTTCCCCATGGGCGAAATATTACAAAAATTCTTAATGTAAAAAGACATTGCGCATCTTTTTTGGAGCGGTGTAAGTGTTGAGGGTCTCCTCTTCGTGAAGTCGGCAGGTAAGCTCCAAAACCTTCTTCTCACTAGCATAGAAGCTGGCTTCAAGAGTATTCCATTCTTCCTTGAGTTGGATCCAACTCTTTTGCATTTCTTCCCAAGATGTTGGCATGTCAGGATGTAGGATGGCGTATGGAACCTCTCCTTCCATAACAGGCTCTTTGATCAAGGGGAGAATGTGAGGATATGGCATCATAAGTTTCTGGGCGCGGGTTCGTACCCACCTGAGGTAAGGCTCAAGGGGGATGGAATTCTTGTGTCCCAGTGTCTTACTGTCCACTTTGTTAGGCATCTTCCAAGCTATGATGAACCTTTGTCGAAGTCCTTGCGTATCATTGTCGAAGTCAAAAACTAGGTCAGGAATCAGCATGTCATGAGGGCCATCCCTCCGAGCATATCCAAATTGTGTCAAAGCTAGACAAAAGTTGTAGGAAATGCCTCCCCTAATTCTGAGTAATGGAACATTAGGAAATTATCCACAACGATCAATGATGGTGACATTTTCTCTGGACCGAGCACACCAATGTACATAAGAATGTGTGAGGGTCATCAATCGCTGTGACCACCTTAAACCCTGCTCATTCTTCAAAACTGACTGTGGAAGGTGAGAAATAAACCACCTTGCTAGGAGAGGAGTACAACACATGAGAACACCTCTTTTCCTCATTGTTCGTGTGTAAAATGAGTGGAGGATGTCCCCAAGCAATGTAGGTATGGGATTCCTGGATATGAAAATCTTGACAGCATTCACATCTATAAGTTGATCAGGATTTGGGAACAAAACCAGCCCATAGATAAGGAGTGCCACAATCTCTTCAAAGGCTTTTAGATCAAGAGAATTCCAGCATTCTCGTGCCTTCTCAAACAGAAACTTTGCCAAGAATCCCTTGATACCATTTCTGGTTTCCCAATGCCCCTTGATGTTGGATGGTTGCAAGCGTAATGCTTGAGCAATATCTTCAGGTCTTGGTTCCTTTTTCGTACCGTTGTAGGGTAGTTGACTAAGAATAGGAATTCTCAGGAGTTGAGAAAATTCCTCCAAAGTAGGCACCAGTTGATAATCAGGGAACGTGAAACAGTGGTGTAGAGGGTCAAAGAATTGGAAGAGAACTTTCATCATGTCTTCTTCGATGTTGGTGTTGACCAAGCTGAGGAGTCTACCATGTCTTTTACTGAAGGGAGAGTTCTCGGGAATCCTGGATGCAAGCTCCTTGAGTTGAGGAGAGATCCTTACAAGGTTGACTTGAATTGTTTTCCTGCGGAGAGACTCCATGTCCTGCAAAACAAGAACAAAGATGAAGATCTAAACCCTTGAAATGGTTAGCGGATGCGTATGATGCTTTATGATGTTCATGATGTATGCAAAAGTAAGCAAGTGTACAGACAGTCATATTCACACAAAGCAAACACGTCCTTAGGTTTAGGCTTGCATGAGGTTCGTAGGTAAGTACCCTCTTGAGTGTAGTTGGCTCAAAACCTGTCCTAAGTAGTAACCGGGTTCTAAGGAGCTCAATATCATTGGATTGTTTTCTATGTTCATCGTTTTGGTTTAGCCACTTAACTAGCGACCAAAATATTCCAAGAAAATAATCCTCAATGAGTGTAGTATCGAGTATCTACTAACTTCGGACTGTACCAAAGCTGGTCATCTCACTACCCCTAATAAAGGCCAAGATGGTCAAGTAAGGTTCTAGGTCATTAGTGCTTAGTGACATCACTCAGCGGCCCCGTACTCTCCTTGACTTAACTCAAGGGTTACCTGTACTCACAAATATGTCACACTAATATAGCTATTGCTTCAACCGTGTCGGTATACCCCACACAGTTTCCACAACGTATTGCTATCTATGAATGTTTCCCAAATCCGGGTTTGGATTTATAGAACTCCGATACAAGCCCACAATTAAAAGCATACAAAGCAATACAATTGAAAACATAAGTGATCTAATCCTAAGGTACACCTCACTTATAAATCCCCAGCAGAGTCGCCAGTTCTGTGATCGGTGGGAATGAGAACTGACTGTTTTTTAATGCTGGTTCGCGTTTGCGTTTCGCAAAATGTCGCGATAAGCAAGAGTCGCCACCGTCTTTTATTTTATCCAACAAGGAAAGGACAAAAGCACAGAAAAATTCCTTTTCGAGATGTTTCTCGGGTTCAGGAGGTAGATTATAGAAAGGGAAGGTATTAGCACCCTTTCTATCCGTGGTTATCCAAGGGATCTTAGGTACTTACTCATTGTGTTTTCAAAAGTTTGCTTTTGTGTTTGTGGGTTTTGAAAAGAGTTTTCGTTTGAAAGAAGTGTAAGTGCGAAAAGTTTGTTTTTTGTTTTAAAAGAGCAAGTACTTAAGAACCTCTACCAACTCAAAAGGAATTAAACTGTGTAGATGTCCTTTAGACAATGCTATCCCACTATGAAGGAGTAGGTAGCATCATCGTTGGAGTTTTTCGGGTCAATTCGATTTTAGGGACGTGTGGTCACTAAAGAAACGTTAGGACGCCTTAGCGGTAACCCTAATGTCTTAGATCATTTTATCCGAGGCAACTGTTTCGAGGCAACTGATGATCTTTAGACAAGAGGACGACCTCTAAAACATCCTATACTTAATGACCACCTTCGAGGCAACCAAGTGAGGCGTACCCTAGGAGTGGCATGTGCAAGTGTGTCAATTTTCAGTTATGTTATCTTTACATGTCATGGTGAGCTACTGTTGATTTTAAGTTAAGAATTAATCTTGTCATGCATAGCCTAGTTAGCATACATCTAGCAGTTTATGGTTGCGGAAAATAAAGCTAAGCTATTACAAGGCGTCAGGTATTTACATCGCCAAAAACAAACCCTTGAAAAGTAAATGTGAAAAGTAAATAAAAGCGGTAAATAAAATCCTAAGTTAAAACTATTACATCCTCGGACCAATTACACAAATATAGATCAAAATTATACACGCGAGAAAAGTTGAATCAGATTGTCCTTTAGGGTGTTGACCCTTTTTAAAGAAAGCATATTTTGGTCTTTTTTGAATTAAGAATTAAGTCTAACTTAATAATGGAATTAATAAAAAAAGAAAATATTTTTGAGTTTTTATTTTGATTAAGAAAAAAAAAAGGTGAAAACCTAATTCTAAGTCAATTTTTATTTATTGCAAAAAATGTTAAGATTATACCTAATTAAAAACTAACTTAATTGGTTAATGGTTTATTTACAAAAATAAGTAATAAAATTAAAATAAAAATATTTTTGTTGTTTCTGATTTTTTATGAAAAAGAGTTAATTAGTTAATTAATTAATTATGATAATAAAATAGTGAAAAGGAAATTAAAGAAACAAACTCAGGGGTGCTGGGCTCGAAAAGGAGTATGAATTGCAACTTCCAGGCCCAAACGTCCAGCCTGTTGGACTTTCAGATTGCCTAGGCGTTTGTTGATCAAGGTTCATAATGAACCTCCATCCTTAGCCATTGGATCTTCCTGGGAACCACCTGGCACGTTGAGATCTGAGGACGTATGGTAGTCCCTGCCTGAAGCGCTGCATCTGAGTACCTGAAGAAAAAATGTATCAAAGTTTTGGGGGACCTGGGATTCGAATCCAGGTCCCAGGGGGTTCTGCAACGCACGCTTCACCAACTCATCCATGCTGTTTCTTTTGTTAGTTAAATAGAAAACAAATATTATATACAAACAATAATTATGCCTGGCCCAAAAAATAAAAACCGCGCAATTGATTCAAACGAACCAATCACGCCCAGCCACGTTATCGTCTTCCTCAAACGACCCTGGTTTTTTCACCTGTAGATTTTGTTCTGCAGGAAGTTTCGTAGGGTATCTCGAAAACCCTCTCCAGGCCATGAAAATGAAATCCAAGAGTACCAACGTACTTGTCTCTTCCCCCCGGTCATCCCTGTACCAATTATGTGCATTGATTGTTCATGCAATTAAAAACCCCAAAAACAAGGTATACGAACCCTAGAACTGGGCATGGCGTTACAGGTTATGAAAATAAAATTCAATGATGCCAACAGTTCCAAAATGCAACGCAAAGCATGAATATGTAATTATTTCAATGAAAGGATGCAAGAAAATAATTCCACGATGTCATGTCCAGAGCAAATTTCATGGGGACTTACAGCGTGTTAGAGGTAATGACAAGCTTGGTTTTTGATTGGCCTCGCTTTAGGAGGTTGCTGGCAAGAGAGCTGCGTCTTTCTTTTGGTTTGAATCTGCCTCCAATGTGGTTTTTGATCTCCACTTTCTCAAGGTTTTTTGCAAACTGTTATGGCCGTTTTAGAGTTTTTGTGCGTTTTTTTCTTTTCTGCAGTAGGGTTTCGTGTGTGTTTTTGTTCATGAGCAGCAAGTTTATATAGACAAGGAAATTAGGTCAACATTTGTGTATCAAATCTTGGTCCATTATGATGAAGAGATTTGATTTGATTTTTTTATAAAGACTTGTTATATTTGATTCAATCAGGTTCCAATCTATCTTCATGCATTTCTTCCAGCTTGCTCTGAGTTGTTTTGGGCCTCCAACTTGATGGATATCAATAGCTGACTTGCCCCTTCGAATTTGCTCTCTTCAATTGCTTCAAAGTCCTCATTCGAACTACTCTAGTCACAGCCCCTTCGATTGAGACTCCCCCTGCTTCGATTGCATATTTGTAAGGGGCACAGGCCATTGTGAACTTTGGGTATTCTGGACAGGTTAGGATATGTGTTTTTGCTTAGTCATGCCAGCCTACTTCATTCCTTCGAATCTGCCTTCTTTGCCAGCTTCAAAGTCCAATTCGAATCTATCTGGAACGTTCCCTTCTTAGACAACTTCGCCCATCCCTTGGCCTTGTGATGAGTCTAAGTTCTGATTCGAAGTGTTCAGAACTTCCTTCATTAGAGCATCTTAGATTAAAAGAAACCTTGCACTGAAATGCCCTTCGAAGGTCATTTCGTTCTGATGTTCTGATTGAGGTAAAGTATGAAGTTCCAGTCGAAAGGACCCTCTGAAGTACTGGTCGAAGCATTGTGAAATTGACTTGATCGAAGGGGTCCAGCGCTTAATCGAAGACTTGAAGACCAAAGCTTGATCGAAGGAGGTCCAACGCCTAATTGAAGACTTGCACATCAAAGCTTGATCGAAGGAGGTCCAGCACTCAATCGAAGACTTGCACACCAAGGCTTGATCGAAGGAGGTCCATCGCTCAATCGAAGTGTTTGTCCATAGTGCCAATCTAAGTGTTGCGCACCAAAGCTTGATTGAAGAGTTCCAAATGCCCAATCGAAAGACCTTCAGAATACCAATCGAAGGGTCTTTCAGAATGCCAATCGAAAGGTACTTAAAGCACCACTCAAAAATTTTCTTTTTCCTTAGGCAAGGGTTTGTGACCAACCATGTAAGGGAAGACCTTTGAAAACATGAGAGGGCAAATTTTGGGGTACAACAATACAGTTCAGATACGCTCCAGACACGGAAGCCATTCTGATACTCATTCAAAGACATTCCTGATACAGTTCAGATACGCTCCAGACATAGAAGCCATTCTGTTCAGATACACTCCATACACGGATGCCATTCTGGTACTCATTCAGATTCAATCTCCTGATACAGTTCAAATACACTCCAGACACAGAAGCCATTATGATGTTCAAACATACAAACTACATCTCAACAAGCATTCTTGGATGGAATCTACAAGCCCATCTCCAACAAGATTCTACCACCTCTCCAAATGGCATCTTTTAAGCCCATTCCTTACACAATCAACCATCGCGTCATCGAGTGCAAATTTCTGGGCACTCTAGTATTCAAGCATCTTCCACTCTCAAGCCACGAACGACAAACATGTCAATCTCGCTTTTCAAGTCTAAGAAGATTGAACAGGGGCAGCTGTTGTACCCCAAAATTTTCCCTCTCATTTTTTCTCAAGAAATCACCCTGGATCCTCAGGTTTACTTCCATCTAATCCCAAGCTTTGAATTACAAATTTTTCATGAAGATTACTCATAAGGGCAAAATGGTCATTTACACGCTGAAAGACCAAACTTTGACCTTTTGATCAAAATCAAATCTCAAAAAATCATATTTCATAAAAACATGTTGAAACAGGAAGTTTGTTCCATCTAAAGTTCAAAAGTCAAATTTACTATGGAAAAGCCAAATTTCTAAATACTTGGGATTTTTCTTTAAAAAATGACACTTCAGAACTTCTGAACCAACCTCCAGGCCGGAGCAGTCAGAAGATGCAAACTTAGCTCAGCACATAACATTCAGTTAGAATGTGGCTCTTCAACATCTACGCCAGCTCAGTCAGAAGTTGCCAGAAGATTATAAAACGTGATGGAAAAATATGAATGCTCTTTCAGAACATGATGGAAAGCCTGGGGATCCCTCAGAACTTGTTGAGGCAACAGGATACCAAGATCAGAACTTGGGTGCATTGTTTTGGACTATGCTGAAGTGGAACTGCTGGCTCGGATTTAAGTAATGATGCAAATCTCATATTATAAGATTTCTGATTTTGACAAATCTCATCACCATTTAATGCTCATTAATGCTCACAACCACTTTTAAGTCTTTGTCTAAAGGGTCTCTCCACGTGTAGCATAGAAATACCTTTGTACAGATTTAGGTATGGGTCCATGCACTACTCTTCGCTTATGGGTGTCACTTTTCCTTAATCCTTGCTTACTAATCCAGCCTAGACTAAAAGCTGTCAATCATCACAACCTTTTTGAACTTTCTTCAAGAGTATGTCAACATCTAGTGCATGATATTGGCGCCACTTGAAATTTTAAAACCCACAAATCTTTGCCTATAAATAGAATGCCATTGGTCACTGAGAAGAGGTCCAGAAAAATTGCTGAAAAGAGACTAAAAGTTTGAGCGAGAAAAAAACCTTGAATCTCATCCCAAAATTCCTAGAGTTTCAAAAACTGTAAACACATCATAAAAACCATTAACATTGGATCCCTTGCTTTCAAACTCCATTTGTTCTCAAAATATTTCTTGACTAAAAAACACCCATACAGTTTCTGACCCACACGTTGGAAACTGCCATAACTTCTGTATTCATACTACTATATACCCTCCATCCATCCATTCATTCAAAGAAGCTGTTTAGAACATCATCAGAATTGAGGCTAACTCCAGTCCACAAAACTTCTTCCAACTGCAAGGTAAGCATCTGCTGACTCTCACCACATTGCTTAAGCATCACCAGGTTTGCATGCTCAAAAACACAATGTAGATATCATGCTTCTGATGTTGTACATGTTCTGAGATTTTCACGCATCTGTATGCTTAAGTAGAGAATGAATCAGTTTAGAACTTTCCTGAAGAAACTGAAACCCAGAGTTAGGATTAGCAAAGGCATGCTTGCCTCTGATTTATGGTTTTGATTCTCCTTATTTCTGAAGCGCTATGACACCTGCTGAAACTGTCCTAGGCATGTCTTCTGTTTTGTGGAGAAATAACCAAATTGCAGATGTTCTGACTAGCATAGAGAGAGAGACCAAGTTTTGACATTGGCACCAGCGCTTATGGAGCCTGTTTTTTTAATCATTAATATCAGAACTTCTGAAAATTAATGTGTTCCCAGTAGGGCCAGAACCTCTGACCTCATACATTTTCACTAACAGGTTTCTATTTTGCAGCGTGCCAGGGTCAGAACCTCTGACCTATACATTTTCACTAACAGGTTTCTGTTCTGCAGTATACCAGGGTCAGAACCTCTGACTTCCTTTCAGCAACACGCTGATCCTCTTTTTTTTCTTCCCCTTGTTATTTTCTTTTTATTTATTTTTCTCGCTGGCACTCTCCATTTCATTAATCAGCAAAACACCAAAAATATTTCGTTCACACTTTATTTTATTCCTTAAAACAAAAGACAAAAAATATTTTCTTAAAACAAAACAAGTTCATTTAATATTTTCTTACGTGTATTTCAATATGGTTGTAATAGTAATTTAGGGCTTTATTTTCATTTGCAATCCCCATTCATAAATTTGTACCCCCACCCCCTAAATATTGTAATAGCGTAGGACTTTACATTTCTGCAATTTATCGCTTTCAAATCTAAATGCTAGTAAAAGATCAATCAAATAGAAGACCATAATTCAAGATAAAAATCAAGCATGCAATCAAACACACTTGCACACAAACACCCTTAGGGTTTCTCCACTTGGTTGCCTTATACAAAAATAGTCATATTACGCATGCAAAGTATCTTGGTAAAACAAACAAAATCAAAAGATCATAGCCCCTCGATGACGCTATTCTAAGTTGCCTTATAAAATGATCTTAGTCCCTCGAAATGCTAAGATACTTTGCAACATTGCTAATCATGGTTATACGATGACCCACGCCCATCCCATTTACATCCAAAGATAGGGTTGTTTACCAAATCAATGGTAAGACAACAATGTCAAAGGAATAGAAAATGCATAAGAAAGACATTTGAGTAGGTAGATTGCTTCTAGTTACTTGCTCTATTTTCAAACAAATATCCTTGCTATTTTCAAATCAAACACACACATTTCCAAACAACTTACAAACATTGAAAACATTTTCAAAAAAGATAAACATCTTTTTTATACATTCTTACGAATAAAAATCATTACAAAGATTGCCTAAACGAATGGCCTCTTTTACAAAATACTTTCAAAAACCACACAAAACACAATTTCAAAACAAAAAGCAAGTGATCTAGCAAGTAACTAAGAGCCCATGGAAAACCATGGATAAAAAGGGTGCTAGTACCTTCCCTTTTCATAATCTACCCCCCGAACTCAAGAAACAATCTCAAAGGTTTTTCCTGTGCTTTTTCACCTTTCCTTTTGGATAAAAGAAAAGTCGGTGGCGACTCTTGCTAACTGCAACATTTGAAAACACAAACGCAAAACCCTCAAGTCAGTTCTCCCACCATATCACAACGGAGCTTCAAACGCATTGGGTAATGGCATTGGCGCTGTAATTATATCTCCCGAGGGCTGTCACACTTCGTTCACCGCCAAATTATGTTTTAACTGCACCAACAATATGCCGGAGTATGAAGCGTGTATCTTAGGTCTTCGAGTTGCTATTGACCTGAGGATTAAGTTATTGAGTGTATTTGGAGATTCCGCTCTGGTGATAAGTCAGATCAAAGGCGAGTAGGATACGAAGCACCCAAATCTTATTCCTTACAAAGAATATGTACTGACATTGCTCCCACACTTTGAGGAGATAACCTTTGAACATTTCCCAAGAGAGGAAAATCAGTTAGGGGACGCGCTAGCTACCATGTCTTCAATGTTCAAATTCAGGTGGGATGAAGCTCCCCAGATTACCATTGAGAGGTTGGACGAACCCGCACATTACTATGACATTGAGACTGAAGAGGTAGCAGATAAACCTTGGTTTCACGAGGTAAAGAGGCATCTTGAGGCTCAAGAATACCCCGAGGGGGCATATGCTAATGATAAGAAGTTTCTGAGAAGATTTTATGCGAAGTTCTTCATCAGTAATGGTATCCTCTATAAGCGTAACCATGATTCAACCTTACTGCGGTGCGTAGATAAGAACGAGGCAGAAAGGATCATGGCAGAATTACATGAAGGTACCTTCGGAACTCATTCCAGTGGACATACCATGGCGAAGAAAATCCTACGAGCAGGATATTACTGGTCCACTATGGAAGCCGATTGTTATCAGCACTCTCGAACCTGTCATAAGTGCCAAGTCTATGCTGATAAGGTGCATGTACCTCCAGTTCCCCTGAATGTTTTGACAGCTCCTTGGCCCTTTGCAATGTGGGGAATCGACATGATCGACGAGATCAGACCTACTGCGTCTAACAGGCATCTCTTCATTCTGGTAGCAATTGATTACTTTGCGAAGTGGGTTGAGGAAGCTTCCTTTGCTACAATAACCAAGAGCGTCATGGCGCAGTTTATCCGACACAATTTGATCTGTCGATATGGTGTACCAGAGAGGATTATTACTGACAACATTACAAATCTCAACAACACAATGATCACCGAGCTCTGCAAACAATTCAAGATTCAGCATCATAACTCTTCTCCCTACTGGCCGAAGATGAATGGAGTCGTTGAAGCAGCTAACAAGAACATCAAGAAGATTGTGCAGAAGATGAAGGTGACATACAAAGACTGGCACGAGATGTTACCGTTCGCTCTTCATAGGTACCGTACCTCAGCACAAACATCGACAGGGGCAACACCCTACTCTCTGGTA
Source organism: Vicia faba (assembly GCA_948472305.1). NCBI lineage: Eukaryota > Viridiplantae > Streptophyta > Magnoliopsida > Fabales > Fabaceae > Vicia > Vicia faba. Next base: position 652,575,096 of record OX451737.1, read on the forward strand.
TATGGTATGGAGGCAGTCCTACCCATCAATGTCCAGATATCCTCTCTCAGGATTATGAAGGATGCAGGTTTGAACGAAGACGACTGGATTCAAACCCGACTTGATCAGCTGAATCTAATCGATGAAAAGAGACTTACTGCTATCTATCACGGTCAGACGTATCAAAGGCGGATAAACAAGGCTTTTAACAAGAAAGTTAGACGTCAAGAATATCAAGTCGGGGATCTAGTGATCAAAAGCATCATACTACCGCAAGGTGATCCCAGGGGAAAATGGACCCCTACATACAAAGGGCCATTCGTGGTTAAGAACATTTTCTCGGGAGGAGCTATGATTCTAACCACCATGGATGGTGACGACCTTCCTCACCCCGTCAATGCAGACATAATGAATAGATACTACGCATAATCAAAGACCCGCTAGGTTGACTGGCCTAGGCAAAAATAAGGGTTCCCGGTAAACCAAAAGGGTTCGGGAAAAAGTAAGGGATGAAAATGAAAAAAACTGTGCACCTGGCAAGTCGAAAACCTAAAAAGGCGACTTGGGCAAAAAAGGGTATCCCGGTGGACTGAAAACCCGAAAGGGCGGTCCAGGAAAAAGTTAGGGATTGAAGCGTAACACTATGTTTCATTGGATCATCTTGCAACCAGGCTTCAGTATCAACTATCAAGCTCAGATGGCGCCAATCAATCTGATCCATCTTCGACCAAGTAGCAAAGTGATGAGACGCTTGGAGATATAAAGGCAATAGTAGAGTTGAAACTCAATGGGATTGTTTCACATAACTGTTTTTCTTTCTTTTACACAAATTGTAATTTCTATCTTTCGGCGGTGTTCTCTTACTAGAGCGTTAGCCTCTTTGTACAAAATACCTATTACAGGCCAACTTCAAAAACCAATACAATTCATTATTACAAGAAATTTCAATTTGTTTTTCTTTTTCTGTTTTGTTTTACAAGAACGTCCAATGATTCATTTTTGATATATGCATTTGGAAATAATTCCTGCTCATAAAATATTTACATAAATAACAAAAGATAAACTGCTCGTAATTCCAGGAACAGGGACAAACAAGAAGTGTCCAAACCTTACAGTTACCCTGCCCATCAGGTACATGGATAGAGCCAACTAGGGAACACGAGAAGTGGTACATACACTCCCCACGAAGTAAAAAGTATCCAAAGACAGTGATGTTAGCTTCCCCGAACAGGACATAACTCTCCCTTACTGAAGTTCACAATCGCAAGTGAGTCAGTAAATTTTGCCCTAAGCAGAGTTTATTTCTCTCACAAGCAGAAACTCAATCTCCAACATAATTCATCATCACCAGTAACGGTAATTCATCCCCAACTGAGTTGTTTCTCCAAGTCAGCAGATCTATCAACATAGTATCTCCTCTCCAACAGAGTTATTCTCCGCAGAGTTATCCTCAGACGAAGTCTCGTCCAGCAGAATATTTACCAGCCAAGGAGAAAATCCCTAGCACGGTCATCTTTGTTCACCATCCCCAACAAAGGTGGAGGAACTATGGTTTTTATAGAAATCAAGGATTTATTTTCCCAGACTCAGATTATTATGTCAACATTTCATGTTCATACATTATGACATGTGCATACATCACATATAACATAGTCCCATTTATTTTGAGAACGTCAACATACAATGCATTTCATGTATCATATATAACTAACCATGTATTTCTTTCAGGAAAGACATTATTATCAACAATTTCCAGCAAGCCCATGATCAACACTCAAAGATAAACAGAGTAATCATCGACAAAAAATGCAACCTCATCCAGGTTCCTCCTCACAGCCCTACTACCCAGGCTTTCATATCTAAGTAACCCTACTATCCAGGTTCCTTCTTACAACCCTACTATCCAGGCTTTCATATCGAAGTAACCCTACTATCTAGATTCCTTCTCACAACCCTACTACCCAAGCTTTCATCTCGAAGTAACCCTATTATCCAGGTTCCTTCTCATAGCCATACTATCCAAGCTTTCATCTCGAAGTAACCCTATTATCCAGGTTCCTTTTCACAGAACTACTACCCAGGCTTTCATATCGAAGTAACCCTACTATCCAAGTTCCTTCTCACAGCCCTATCCAGGTTCCTTCTTACAGCCCTACTATCCAGGCTTTCATCTCGAAGTAACCCTACTATCCAGGTTCCTTCTCACAGCCCTACTACCCAGGCTTTCATATCGAAGTAACCCTACTATCCAGGTTCCTTCTCACAGCCCTACTATCCAGGCTTTCATCTCGAAGTAACCCTACTATCCAGGTTCCTTCTCATAGCCCTACTATCCAGGCTTTCATATCGAAGTAACCCTACTATCTAGGTTCCTTCTCACAGCCCTACTATCCAGGATTTCATATCGAAGTAACCCTACCATCCAGGTTCCTTCTCACAGCCCTACTATCCAGGCTTTCATATCAAGGAAACCATACTATCCAGGTTCCTTCTCATAACCTTACCATCCGGGTTCTTCCTCTCTTATCCCCAGACGGCGGTCCACAACACTATAAGACCGAGACCCGATCAAGCACAATTGATTTCACATTTCCCCAGAAAGTCGTGGTGCATCATATACCCCGACCAAACACACAGTTCACTTCCGCTTTCTAAAACCAGAATTATTCCCCCAGTAGAGTAACAAACAACTAAAGCTCCTAAAACACTATTCCTCTCAAGACAGAAACCAGCATTCCCCAACGAAGTCCTCCTCAAAAACAGGTATACGGGTTCTCGCAAAGGAATCTCTTATACGATCGACACTTCTTTGGATGGCATCTTTAAGCCCATCCCCGACAATCTTCCACCATTAACCTCCGAATGGCATCTGTAAGCCCATTCCCGATATCACAAATCAAGTATCACTTCATGCGAGTGCAAATTTCTAGGCACTCTAGTGTTCAATCATCTTCCACCTCCAGATCATGAAAGGCAGACAACCAATCTACATCTTCAGGTTTAAGAAGATTGAACGGGGGCAGCTGTTGTACCCCAAAAGTTTCCCTCCCATATTTCTCAACAAATGTCCAGTGAGGTCTCCAAATGGCTCAAGGAAGTCCAAGAGTTGACCAGACAAACCCTCTCCTAAGGCAATATACCTCAAATTAGGGTTTCATTTTTCATCAAGATGCTTGAGTCCAAAGGATCCCAAATTCCTTCCAAGGTCCTAATATGTTCTCAAGATCATCCATGACAAGTTTCAAGCCTTGCAGAAGAAGTTTGCTCCATCAATTGCTCAAATGCCTGGAAATCAATTATGCTAGGTCAAAAGTCAATTGTGGCCCACATACAATCAAACTTCAAGATTTTTGGTCAACATCCTCATTTTGAAGTATCATTCATCATTTGATCATGATTCATCAAGGATTGCCCATAATTCATCAAAACCCAAAAGTTGCTAAATTAGGGTTTTGCAGGAAAAGTCAACTCAACTTTGACCAAGAATAACTTTCTCATACGTTATCAGAAATGATCCATCCAAAGCTCATTTTGAAGAGGATGCAATCCCCTACAATTCATCTTCAGCTCCCAAGTTCAAAATATGCACTCACAAGAAGATATGAATTTGGACATTATAGGTCATTTTGAAAAGTCAACAAAAACACCTTTTGGGTCAAGGCTTCCTACATGAACATGGAAAACTAAATTGTGTTGAGACCAAAAGGGTTGCTTAGAGGACATCCTAATATTTATAAAAAGTCCAAGAACACCTCTCTAGGGTCAAAATTGAGAGAGTTATGCATTGGCCAAGTTGACCTTTTTTGTAAAATTTCCAAAAGTCAAATATGCTCAAATTTGCATCTTTTGCTAAATGGGCCCAACTTTTTATGCTTGCATCTCATTCCTAACATAGTCCACGACCTATGGGGCCCTCCATGCTTTATTTATTCATTTATTCAATTTATTTTGATTTTTATTCATTTAAAATTCAAATAAAATCAAATAAATCCTAATAAATCATATATTGCATTTTAGGGATGATCTTTTGCATTGAAAGAAGATATTATATGTTGTCAATTGAAGATCAACTCGTGCAAGGTCAATTTGGTTGGAAAAGATTGGATTTGAGAAAAATTGGGAAAGAATCATATGCCATGAAAGATCAAATCAAATCTCCATGATGAGCAAGATTGAGGTCGTTTTTGTTGACCTAATAGTTTGTATTACATATACAGAAGAAGACCAAGGCATAGAGGGGTTAGAAGCAGTCATGCAGAGGTGAAACAAAACTCAAAAAATTGCAAGAAAAGTGGTGATTCAATTTCCACATTAGAGGCCAATTCATACCATTCTCACGTCACCAACAGGTTCTTGGACATCTCCAGAAGGAATTCTAACCATTTGCAAGCTTTCTCACGCTTGGAACTGTAAGATATAAGTATCACGACTTGCTTCCAAATTCAAATTTGGTTTCATTCACTCATCCATTGCATATTTTAATGATATGTTTGTGTTTGTCATTAAGTTTGCAAACTTTTGGTACCATTTAATTGTATTTCTAACGCCTGTACATGAAGTTGCCATAGCTAGGGTTTTGTGTTCTTGATTAGTGCTTTGCATGATAGGCAAAATTGGGCGTTGATTCTGGTACCATGAGACTCGTGAGGATGAAACGAGTTGATTGGTACCAGCCATGGCCATTTATCTTGAGCATACACGATTTTTGAATTACACAGAGATATACCTACAGTCAGTGTCTGTAGGTAAAAGTTTGCCACCTAAAACGATAGTTGGGGAGGAAGACGACGATGCGTGTCACCCACTGGTTGGGTGATTTGAATTTGGCGCATTTTGATATTCAGCATTTTCGTTTTATTATATTATAACTAATTTCCATTGTATATACAAATAAAATACTTGGCTCAGTTGGTAAGCGTGCAGGGGGAAAGTGCAAAGGACCTGGGTTCGATTCCCAAGTCCCAACCTTCATTTTTAATATTTTTAATAGGTAATCCAACGCTTTGCAAGCCAAGATGCTCACCGTGCACCATCAGGATCTGGCCCTCTAATTCATCAACGTCCCCAAATCAATATACCACCATGGGAGGACCACCATGCGCCTCAGTCAAGCATGCACACTGGATGGGGGCGAAGTCAAACAGGCCTCTGTCCATTTGGGCCCAGGAATTTACATTCCAACCCCCTTTTTTTGCAAAATACAGGCCCATCTCATACTTCTTTATTTATTTATTTTTAATTCCTTTAATACTTTCTTTAATTATTTTTAATTCACTAATTAATCTTTTTTCATAAAAAAATCATAAAATCAATAGTTCACCAAAAAAATTAGAATTAGACTTTTTTTTATCAAAATTAATTTTATTAATTTAATTTAGTCTAATTTAGGGAAATTGTAATTTATTTTCATAAATAAAAATCAAATAGAAATTAGGTTAAAATTCTTGAGTTAATTTTATTTCCTCTTTTTCTCAAATAAATAATAAAAACCCAAAAATAAGTTGTTAGACTGAATTAACTTATTTTTCTTAATTTAAAATTAATTAGAATTAGGATTTTCTTTTTTTTCTAAATTAGTTCATTATTTCCTTAAGAAAAAAAACATGACAAAAAAAACATTTTTTTTAATCAATTGCAAATAGGTCTAGTCAAGGGTCAAAATCCTAAGTTGCACCACATTCGATTCATCGCGCGTGTATTATTTATTTTTTGTCAATATTGTTGTAACTGTGCATGGTTTGTAATAGTTTAATCTAGGTTTTTTTTTAATTTATCGTTTTTTCCCGGGTTTTTGGCTATGTAATTAATCCCCCTCTCCGAAGCCTTATAATAGCGTAGATTTACTTTCTCGCATTTTAATTCTCGCAAATATTAGACTGTTTAGATGAATGCTAATAGGATTGTATGACAAGAATGCATGACAAATTAATCCGGTTAGAAAGCCCTAATGTGAAAAAATTAAATAACTGAAAACAAATCACTCGCACATATCACTCTTAGGGTATACTCTCACTTCGGTTGCCTTCGGTAAATGATCATTAAGTATAGTATGCTTTAGTGGTTTCCCTCCTGTCTAATAAAATGTCAAATGTCCCATTCGAATGTTGCCTCAGAAATGTTGCCTCAGAAATGTTGCCTCGGAAATGTTGCCACATAAATGTTGCCTCGAATATGATCTTAAGACTCTAGGGTTATTACTAAGGTATCCTAACATTGCTTTAGTGATTCTACGTCCCTTTCGAATTAACCCTTACAACTCCAGCGACGATGCTACCTATTTCTCAATAGTAGGATAACACTGTCTAAAGGAAACAAGAATAGAAACAATCTTTTTTCGAGTAGGTAGATGCTAGTAAGTACTTGCTCAAATCAATTTTTTTCACACTTACACTTTTCAAAACAACTTTCAAAACGACTTCTTCACATCTTTAAGGACTGATACAAGGGTTATCACGAAGTAAAACATTTTCAAAAAACAAAGCACATACATAAGCAATTTTAAAAGATGAGCAAGTACCTAAGAGCCCATGGAAAACCATGGATAGAAAGGATGCTAACACCTTCCCTTTATATAATCTACCCCCCGTACTCAGAATATCTTGAAAAAGGATTTTTTCTGTACTTTTTTCCTTTCCGATTGGATGAAATAAAAGTCGGTGGCGACTCTTTCTTACTGCAACATTTTGCGAACAAAAAACGCAAAATGCAAACCAGCGTCAAAACAGTCGGTTCTGCCACCATATCACACTATTCTTGATCAATTACCCTTCACTGTTATTGAGAGAGAACCAAGACCCGAGGAGATTGCTCTAGCTTTACATTTGCAAAGGTCTGACATTATGGCCAATTGGGAAACAAGAAGTGGTGTCAAAGGGTTTCTAGCCAATTATTTATTTGAGAAGGCTCAATATTTTTGGGATGCTCTATATTTACAAGCCTTTAAAGAAGTGTTGGCTCTTCTCATCTATGGGATGGTACTATTTCCTAATCCAGACCAACTCATAGATGTGAATGCCGTCAAAGTTTTTCTATCTCGCAACCCAGTGCCTACCTTAATTGGAGATATTTTGCACTCTCTTCATACTCGCACCATGAAGAGAAGAGGGACCCTTATGTGGTGCACTCATTTATTGGCTAGGTGGTTTATTTCGCACCTACATAGATCTATTTTGAAGAATGAGCAAGGCATGAGATAGTTTAATAAGTTGATGTTGCTCACGCATTCGGATATTCATTAGTGTTCTCGATCTTTAGAGGATGTTATCATCATTGACCACTGTGGGGGATTCCGCAATGTCCCTCTCATTGGAATTAGGGGAGGAATCACCTATAACCCTTCTCTTGCATTACTATAGTTCGGGTATGCACGAAGAGATGGTCCCCATGAGGCGCTCATCCAAGGTTTGGTATTTGACTACGAGGACGACGACCAAGGCTATCGTCAAAAGTTCATACGAACTTGGAGAATGGTAAACAAAGTGAATAGTAAAACGTTGGAGCATAAAAATTAAACCCCCCTTGAGCCTTACCTTAATTGTGTAAGAACTCGTGCTCAAAGTCTCATGATGCCTTACCCCGCCATTCTACCTATCATCATTGAGCCTATTACCGAGGGAGATGTTCCTTACACTATACTCCATCCTGACATGCCGACTACTCTCGAGGAGTTGCAAAGATATTGGATTCAACTCAAAGGGGAGTGAGACACCTTTGAAACCCAGTTCTACGTGAGCTAGAATAAGGTTTTGGAGCTCACAAGATAACTTCATGAAGAGCGGAGTTTGAATGATTACATTGCACCGAAGAGGATTCTCTCATGGGAAGCTTGAGTCCTTTTTTGTTTTAGGAGTTTATTTTGTGTTATCTTTGTTTCTTCCATTGTAAGCCCAAGAGGCACCCTGTAACCATTTGAACTTATTAATGCAATTAAGGTTTGTTCCCTCTTTTGTCTAAACAAATTTAAATCTTAAAAGTCCTTGAAATCATTTGCATACACATTTCATGCATCATGACATAAGCAGGTTTTCAAGCACAAGTTTCCTCATCTTTCTACTATTTATTTCAATAAGATGGATATCGAGCAAATCGTGAAAGAATTACAGAAATAGAATTCCCAATTCCAAGAAACCTTACTGACCTTGGCCAAAGGACAACAAGAGCTGATGTCGCTTCTAGTGGCCAAAAAGAAGACCAAGAAGAAAGCACCGATCAACATGGGGAAAAGGTTTAAAGGCCCTGTCCATCAAGTACAAGTGGTTGAAGAGTCATCCGAGGAGGATGGAAATCAGAATGAAGACGTAAGGAGAACCCACGTCGGGGGTGCAAACGATCAAGATTCCGAGGACGAAGATTACTTTGATGAACAATATCCATCGGCCGAGGATAAGTACAAGCAACTGGAAGAGAGGTTGAAAGCTGTGGGAATTCAAGTCGTGCCTGGCTTGGATTTTTGTGATTAAGGCTTGGTACCTGGGGTTGTTATCCCACACAAGTTCAAAATTCCAATATTTGCTAAGTATGACGAGGTTTCATGCCAAAAACTTCACTTAAGGTCCTACGCCCGCAAGATACAACCCCATACCACTGACAAGAAGTTGTGGGTACATTTCTTTCATGAGAGTCTATTTGGGACTTAGTTAGAATGGTTTTACCAGTTGGAGTGTTCAAACATTCATACTTGGGAAGATCTAGCCACCGCTTTCTACCACCAATAACAGTACAACACTGATTTGGCGCCAACTAGAGTCCAATTTCAAGGAATGACAATGGGTACTAATAAAGGGTTTAAAGAGTACGCACAAAAATGGAGGGACCTTGCTGGTAGAGTTCAACCACCACTGATTGATAGGGGGATGGTGGATATGTTCATGGGAACATTAAATGGCCCATTTTTTAATTTGTTAATTGGGAGCTCATTGTTCGGTTTTACTGAGTTAATTCTGAACGGTGAAAGGGTCGAGAGTGGTATCAAGAGTGGAAAAATTCCCATGGCATCTGCTTCTACATCTAACACTGTAAAGAAGCCCTTTACTGGAAAGAAAGAAACCAATGACGTATATGGTTCAAGAAGCCATACCAAGAAGGATCCCCATCCATCTGTTAATGTTGTTTTGATCTCCAACCTTCCATCTACTCAAAGACAACCACAACAAGCCAACCATCAACGATCTAAATTCCTAGAAGATAACTCACGAGGATTAACATGTCACTGTCCCAATACTTGCAACACTTGTTGAAGGCCAACTTGGTAAAATTGTGTGATCCACCATCAAATCCCAATATTACATCACTGAAGTACAACCCTAATGCCAAATGCGCATATCACTCCAATAGCCCTGGACATGAAACTGATAAATGTTGGGCTTTAAAAAACAAGATTCAAGATCTTATCGATAACAAAACTATTGAGTTTAATACATCTACAGCTCTGAATTTTATAATTACACCAATGGAAAACCATGGCAGAGGTGTCAATACAATTCAAGACACTATTTTTTCCTCCGTTGAAGATCTGACTACTCCACTGACCGTTATTAAAGAGAATCTGCTGAGAGTCGGGGTTTTTCCTGGCTGTTTAAAAGACTGTAATTACGTTGCAGAACAAGTGAATGGATGCAAATGGCTAAAAGAAGGTGTTCAACTCCTGATAGATAGTCATGAGATCCTGTTTGAGAGAGCTCCGACCATCAAAAGTTTGATCGATAAAACTGAAGACGTTTCCATCATAACAATTTCTAATAAGCCTCTTAGGATCTCCTCAAAGGGTCCTATTAGGATTTCTAATGAATTAACGATTTCTCTTTTAATAATTACTGCTCCTGGACCGATTCCTTACTCCTCCGACAAACTAGTCCCTTGGAGTCACGATGCCAAAGTTTACTATAATGGGATTAAGCAAGACTCCTGGATCAATGAAGACAGGGTTAATGATGTTACAAATAATGTTGGTTCTAGCAAAGTAACAAGAACGGGGAGAATCTTCTCTCCTAACATTTCACGACCAACTACTACAACCACACCTGCCCGCATTACCATTTATAAGCCTAATACTGATACTAGGGGTAAAGAGAAAGTAGTTGAGCCCGCCAGGACGGAGGCGCCAGCCAAAGATGTTACCACTGAGGAACCTTCCACCCAAGAGATGGAAGAAATCTTGAAAATCATAAAAAAAAGTGATTTCAAAATAGTAGAACAACTGGGGCAAACCCCCTCCAAAATATCTATGTTGTCTTTGCTGCTTTGTTCCGATGATCTTGCCCAAGATTTAATTAAATTTTTGAAGAAAGCGCATGTTCCCCAAGAAACCACAACCAATCAATTTGAAAATTGTGTGGCGAGTCTGACTGCCGACAATGGATTGGGGTTCTTTGATTCTGACTTGACATCATTTGGAAGGAAACATAACAAGGCCTTGCATGTCTCTATTGAATGCAAAGGAACTACCCTGGCCCATGTCCTGGTTGATATTGGTTCGTCCTAAATTTCCTACCCAAAGGTGTCTTGGACCAGTTAGATTGCGAAGTTCTAGTGCTAAAACAAAGTGACATAGTTGTAAGGGCTTTTGAAGGATCCAAGAGGATGGTGCTTGGAGAGGTTGATCTCCCCGTTAGGTTCACAGTTTTTCAATTCTACCTTCTATCTGATGGATATACGTCCCGTCTATTCTTGTTTACTTGGGCGCCCTTGGATACATGGGGAAGAGGAAGTGACATTCACCCTTCACCAAAAGTTGAAGTACCCAGTCAAGGGGAAGATCGTCACAGTCTGTGGTGAAGAATAATTCATGGTAAGGCATCTCAATTCCTTCAGATATGTGGAGATGGATGGTGAGTTTATAGAGACTCCGTGCCAAGCCTTTGAAGTGGTTCCTCCTATGGTTGTCGCCACCAAAATCTCTTATGATATTCCAAAAACTGATGAATTTGTGCTAAGAATGATGTCATTAAAAGATGCTCGCACTGCGGTTAAAGATAGAAGTTGTACTATTTGGGGACAACTCCCTGACATTCCATTCAAAGAAGACAAGTTTGGTTTGGGTTTCACTACCAAAGCTCAAAGGGAGGTCAGATGTGCTCGCATAGGAAAATCGCCTCTTCGCATTAGTAATCATGAGGTGAATGCTATTGAAGACTCCGAGGATGACTGTGACTTTGACGAATGGATTTACCCGACTACCGGTGAAGGACTCGACAACTGGCATGCCAAAAATTTCATTCCCATATCCTTAAATGAGGAGTAATTACCTTTTACTATTTTGTCAATTCAAGAAATTTTGTTTGTAGTTTTAATTCCAAACAATGACCTTAAGCCATGTGCCTTGCATGGGGCACTGTGGTCCATTTGTTAAGGGTTTGTTCATTTCCATATGCCATATGATCATTCAATGAAAATGTTGAACCTTTTGCATTCAAATTTTGCGCTCGTTGTCTTTCTTTTTCTTATTTGCATTTTCAAAATAGCCATGTATCTTACTTGCACACACATACACACTTGCAGATCCTCATCGACTCTGGATCTCATTGCCAACGACTCTGCTATTCCCAGCTATGACTTTGAACATCCAATCAACCAATACGAAGATGAAGAAGATTGTTAAATATCAGGGGAATTAGCTAGACTTCTGATGCAAGAAGAGAAAGCTATTCAACCTCATGAAAAGTCAGTTGAAGTGATCAACCTAGGTACCAAGGAAGACAAGATAGAGGTTAAGACCGGCACCAACTTGGAAGACAATGTCAAAGGCAGATTGGTACAGATGTTACATGACTATGTCGAAGTGTTTTCTTGGTCGTATGAAGATATGTCGGGTTTGGATACTGACGTTGTGGTTCATCATCTACCAACAAAGGAAGATTTCCCTCCAGTAAAGCAAAAGGTTCATCGTATGCGACGAAACATGTCTTAAAAGATAAAAGCTGAGGTAATAAAACAATTCAATGAAATTTTCCTGGCTGTGACATCATATCCTTAATGGGTTGCGAATGTGGTACCTGTGCCGAAGAAGGATGGAAATGTTCGTATGTGCGTATACTATAGGGATTTGAATAGGGCAAGCCCCAAAGATGATTTCCCACTACCGCATATTGACGTCTTGGTTGACAACATAGCTCAACATAAAGTTTTATCCTTCATGGATTGGTTCTCCGGTTACAATCAAATCAAGATGGCTCCCGAGGACATGGAGAAAACCACCTTTGTTACACAATGGGGGCACCTTTTGTTACAAAGCCATGTCGTTCGGTTTAAAGAATGCAGGGGAAACATATCAACGAGCTATGGTAGCCTTATTTCATGATATGATCCATCATGAAATAGAGGTCTATGTGGATGGTATGATTGCAAGGTCGTAAACAGAAGAAGAACACCTTGATCACTTACACAAGCTATTTGAAAGGCTGAAAGAGTACAAGCTGAGGCTGAATCCCAACAAGTGTACCTTTAGGGTAAGGTCTGGAAAACTTCTATGGTTTGTGGTCAGTGGTAAAGTCATCGAAGTTGATCCTACAAAGGTTAAAGCCATTCAAGAAATTCTCGTTCCCCATTCTGAGAAAGAAGTTAGAGGTTTCTTGGGTTGACTTAACTACATTGCTCGATTCATATCTCACCTAACTGCTACTTGTGAGCCAATCTTCAAACTCTTAAAGAACGATCAAGTAGTGAAATGGAACGACGACTGCCAAGCAGCCTTTGACAAGATCAAGGATTATTTACAAGAACCTCCCATTCTGATGCCTCCAATTGAAGGAAGACCTCTGATTATGTACTTGACTGTATTAGAGAATTCAATGGGGTGCGTACTGGGCCAACATGACGAGCCTGAGCGAAAAGAGCATGCAATATACTACCTGAGCAAAAAGTTTACCAACTATAAAACTAAATATTCACTGCTCGAGAGAACTTGTTGCGCTCTGGCGTGGGCTGCTCGCCGGCTAAGATAGTATATGTTAACTCACACCACTCTTTTGATTTCTAAGATGGACCCTATCAAGTATATCTTCGAAAATCCAGCTCTCTCCGGATGAATAACTAGATGGAAAATGATTTTTACTGAATATGATGTCCAGTACACTACACAAAAAGAATTCAAATGAAGTGTATTGGCAGATCATTTGGCGCATCAAGCTGTTGACGACTACCAATCTATGAAATTTGAATTCCCGAATGAGAATATCATGCTAGTAACTGACTGTAAAAATCCTGGACCGTATGACAGACCTGAACAAGGATCCCGATGGACTATGGTTTTTGATGGAGCTTCCAATGCTTTGGGTAATGGAATTGGTGTTGTGATTATTTATCCCAAAGGTTTCCAAACACCTTCACCTCTAGATTGTGCTTTGATTGTACGAACAACATGGCTGAGTATGAGGCGTGCATTTTGGGTCTAAAGGCTTCCATTGACTTAAGGATCAAATTCCTGGATGTATACGGAGATTATGCTCTAGTAATCAGTCAATTCAAGGGAGAATGGGATACCAAGCACCCTAATATGATTCCTTACAAAGAGCTTGTGCTAGCTTTGATGCCATATGTAACACGGTGGGAGAACTGACTTGGGTGTTTTGCGTTTGATTACAATTGTTGCGGATAGCAAGAGTCGCCACTGACTTTTCTTTTATCCAATAAGGAAAGGATGAAAAGAATAGGAAAGACCTTTCGAGATTATTTCTTGAGTTCGGGGGGTAGGTTATGAAAAGGGAAGGTATTATCACCCTTTTCATCCGTAGTTATCTATGGGCTCTTAGTTGCTTGCTAGATCACTTTCTTTGTTTGAAAATGTGTTTGTGGTGGATTTTGAAAGTATTTTTAAAAAGCGCCTTCGTTTAGGAAAACTTTGTAATGACTCTCGTCTCTATAAGAATATATACAAAGTGTTGGTATTTTAAAAGTATTTCATATTTTTGAAAAGTGTTTGGTGTTTGCAAAATGTTTTGTTTTTGAGAATAGATTTTGAGCAAGCAACTAAGAAAGTTCTACCTTACTCAAAAGTCTTTTGTTCATTTCTATCTTCCTTTGATATTGCCATCTTACCATTGAACGGTAAGAAGCCTTATCTTTGGATGTAAAAGGGACGGGCGTGGGTCGTCGCATAGTTATGAATAGAAATGTTGTGAGACATCTTAGCATTTCTCTTTAGGTACTAAGATCATTTGTAAGGCAACATTCGAAGCGTCACCGAGGGACTATGATCTTTTGATTGTTTTTGCTAAGATGTCTTACATGCGTATTATGACCATTTTCTCAAGGCAAAAAATGGAGTTAACCCTAGAGGTGCACGTGTGTAAAGTGTGTTTGATTGCATACATTTTTGTCTTTTGACCAGGGTGGTCTACTTGTTGATTTTATCTTGCCATACACCCTAATTACTAGCACTTTGTATAAAGTAAAAAAAATGCAGAAAGATAAAATCCTACACTATTACAACCATATTGAATTGCATAAAAATATAAAGGCAAAAAAAAAATAAAAGCAAGAAAAAGGGTCTTTTCGATTTAGGCAGAAAACCCTTCGATTCTGCACTTTCTAGCTCTCTTCGATTTAGCTTGAAAAGGGTGAAGGGATGGCTTTCGAGTGGGGCCTAGAGGCCAGCATGTTGAGCCTTTCGAATGGGCCTGGAGTCAGTGTAGGCGTTCCTTTCGTCTGGGCCTGGAAGTCAGCATGGTGTGCCTTCTGGCTGCCTCTTTCGTTTGACCTGGAGGTTAGTATAGAAGCCAAAGGCTTCATTCCCTACTTCCTATTTCCTGTTTCCTTCGTTTGAGATGTTAAATAGAAACATAGCCTAAGGCCATTCTAGCACTGCCTTGCTGGAGACTAGAGCGTGTGCTGGACCTTGAAGTGGTTATCTTGAATGCTTATGGATTCAAAGCGAGAGACCAAGGGTTAGGCCTTTGACACTGGATTTGAAAGAGAAAAAAAAGTGAAATATCCTTCTTACTGGATTCGAAGGATAGCAAGATGTAAGGATGTTTCAGATTCAAAAAGGAAAGTATTTGGATTCTGGGTTTGTGTTTTCCCAAGTGTTTAAGTGTTTGAGAAATTTGAAGATTCATTCCTCTCTGGCCCCTGATCTTTGCAAAGGATATCTCTATTTATAGAAAAAGGTTTTAAGAAGTTTGGGAGTAAAAATAATAAAACAAGGCTTAGCTGGAAAGAAAATGTCTACTTGTGTCATGATCCGAAGATGAGATAGCAAGATTAATGGTTTAGATGGATTGCTTTATTTAGAAGGAAAACAGGCACAAGGCACAAGAAAGACTTTTCTAAAAGTAATATTATACAATTAAGTGCAAGTTGTCTTGGACAACAAATGGGTAAAATCCTAAATTTAACTGTATAAACAATTAAGTATAGAGTGGGTCATAGGTTTGAGGCCTGAAAAGAAGAAACACGTAGCCTAGCCTATGGGTCCAATGTTTAACTTGATCCTTTGAATCGAATCCTCCATCCTTCCATAACTTTTGACCAAACTAAAATAACATTTGTTTCCACCAGTTATGTGTCCTTCGAATGGACCAAACATGTATTCTTCGAATGGGCCAAACATGTATTCTTCGAATGGGCCCTCTTCAGCTGAATATGCCACTTTGAGTCCTTCTGCTTTGACCACTTAGGTCCAAACTCAAAAGTAGGAAAAACTAAATGTTCAACCATGGCACGTCCTTCGAATAGGCCACCAAATTGTGTCCCATAGTGCAGAAGCTAGGCGCATTTAAGGGTTTGCAGATGGATTCAAAGGTAATATGAAGATGATTCAAAGCAAATCTGAAGGTGGATTCGAAGCCAGCATGTAGGAGGAAACTACTTTATGAGACAAACATTCAGGGGGACATTGCTCTCTGAATCGAAGGTTGCATGCAGGAGGCAACTTCTTTGTGAGACAAACTTTCAGGGGGCCATTGCTCTCTGAACCAAAGGTTGCATGCAGGGGCTATTTCAGTGAATCAAAACAAACCTGCAGGAAGCCACATGCTTCATGAATCAACGTAGGCATATAGAAACCCAAATGAAGCTTGTGGACCAAATCTTGTTTGAAGAGGCCAAATGCCCAAACGAAGGATGTAAATCAAGCTAGCTCGAAGAAAGCAATAATGTCCAATCGAAGGATGCAGACCAAGCTTGCATTGACAGGCCAAATGCTCCATCAAAGCTTGTGAACCAAAGCTTTCTCGAAGGATCCAAATTCCCCATCGAAGCTTATGGATCGAAGCATACTTGTTCTTCTTTAATTTTATGATTGAGGGCCCAATTGTACTTTCTGCAAACATGAACTTTTGAAAATCCCTGTGAGAAAATGCCTTGAAGAATGAGAGGGCAAATTTTCGGGTAAATAGCTGCCCATGTTCAATCTTCTTAAACCTGAAGAGTTATATTAGAGAGCCCGCCACTCGTGACTTGAAGGTAGAAGATGATTGAACACTAGAGTGCCCAGAAATTTGCACTCGATGATATTGTGGTTGATTTCATAGGGAATGGGCTTAAAGATTCCATTTGGAGAAATGATGGAAAGTTATTGGAGATGGGCTTTACAGATGCCATCCAGAGTGACTGGGGGAGGTATCAGGATAAATCTTTTGGTTGATTTATACTGAAATAGTAGATGTCTTTTTCCTTTTTTAACTGGAAGAGATAAATCTAACCAGAAGAGGTCTTCAATTGATGATTGATTTTTTTTCCTGCAAGGGAGAGGATTAGTTGCATGCAGATGTATTCATGGTGTAATGATGTTCTCAAAATAAATGAGATTATGATGTATGCATTTGTTATGTATGCGTCATGGTTTATGAATGTGATGCGTTTATTGCAGTGTGTCTTTGTCTAGGATAATAAGTCCTTGACAACATGCAAGGTAATCTTGGGAGGCTGAATCCCTAAATGTTGTTGGAGAATAGATGTATCTTCAACTTTGTTTAGAATGTTTCTGCTGGGAATTCCTGTTTTATTGTTTGAGGAGAAAACTGCTGGGGAATATTGACTTTGACTCTTTGCATGAGGAAACTCCGTGGGGGATGTTGATTTCTGCTTGGAGGAATAAAGTTCAGGAATTTTGCTTGTCCATTGCTCTACTGGGAAGTTATTCCTGACTGTAGAGAAACGAAAGTTAGCTGTTATCTGGTCGAAATCCATGCTTGGCAGCAAATTATTGGGGATAATGAAGTTGATTGTTATTTGGTCGCATTCCAGGCTTTGCAGCAAATTACTAGGGAAGATTAAATTAACTATTATCTGGTCAAATTACAGGCTTCGCAGGAAATTACCTGGGAGAGTGAAGTTAGGTTGTTATCTGGTCAGATTCCAGGCTTCACAGCAACTTACTAACATTAAAATGCTATCTGGTCGGATTCTAGGTTTCAAAGCAAATTTATGAGGTGGATGAAGTTAATTGTTATCTAGTCGAGCTCCAGGCTTCAGAATAACTTACTTGAAAGGATGAAGTTGAACTGATATTTGGTCGGGTCTAGGCTTCACAGTAACTTCCTTGAACAAATGAAGTTGAACTGATATCTGGTCGGGTCCAGGCTTCACAATAACTTTCTTGAAAGGATGAAGTTAAACTGATATCTGGTCGGGTCCAGGATTTGCAGTAACTTGCTTGAACGAATGAAGTTGAACTGATATCTGGTCGGGTCCAGGCTTCACAGTAACTTGCTTGAAAGGATAAAGTTAAACTGATATCTGGTAGGGTCCAAGCTTTGTAGTAACTCTCTTGAAAGGATGAAGTTAAACTGATATCTGGTCGGGTTCAGGCTTTGTAGTAACTTGATTGAAAGGATGAAGTTGAACTGATTTATGGTCGGGTCCATGCTTCACAGTAACTTGTTGGGGGTGAAGTTAAACTGATATCTGGTCGGATCCAGGCTTCACAATAACTTGCTTGAAAGGATGAAGTTTAACTGATATCTGGTCGGGTCCAGGCTTTGCAGTAACTTGCTTGAAAGGATGAAGTTGAACTGATATATGGTCAGGTCCAGGCTTCATAGTAACTTGCTGGAGGTGAAGTTAAACTGATATCTGGTCGGATCCAGGCTTCACAGTAAATTTCTTGAAAGTATGAAGTTGAATTGATATCTGGTCGGGTCCAGGATTTACAGTAACTTGCTTGAACGGATGAAGTTGAACTGATATTTGGTCGGGTCCAGGCTTCTTAGTAACTTGCTGGGGGTGTGAAGTTAAACTGATATCTGGTCGGATCCAGGCTTCAAAGTAACTTTCTTGAAAGGATGAAGTTGAACTGATATCTGGTCGGGTCTAATATTTGCAGTAACTTGCTTGAAAGGATGAAGTTGAACTGATATCTGGTCGGGTCTAGGCTTCACAGTAACTTGCTTGAACATATGAAGTTAAACTGATATTTGGTTGGGTCCAGGCTTCACAGTAACTTGCTGGGGGGTGAAGTTAAACTGATATCTGGTCAGATCCAGGCTTCACAGTAACTTGCTTGAAAGGATGAAGTTGAACTGATATCTGGTTGGGTCCAGGCTTCACAGTAACTTGCTGAGGGTAGAGGAAAACTCTACTGAGGAAATAAGTTAAACCATTGTCTGGTTGGGTCCAGGATTTATAATATCTCGAGAAGTTAGACTATTATCTGATCGGGTCCAGGCTTCATAGTAACCGAAAATTGTTTGAATGGAAATGATTCTGTTGGAGGGTGTATTGTTTTGTTGGGGAATAAACCTTGTTGAAGAGAATATTTGATGACCTCCTGGAAAGATGAATTCTTTAAGAAGAAATTTATAAGGCTTCTTCTTTTAAGACCAACTCAGCTGGGGAGAGGGCTATCGAGAGATTGAAACTTTGACTGAGGTTTGCATAAATCCAACTTTGTGGGCAACTCTGTTGGGGCCAAGGTTTATTGTAGCAGGCTCTGTGGGGATAATGCTAATGAGATAACTCGGTGGGGATATCTCAACTGCATTAAAGAGATGCTCGTTGTTTCTTGGTAGCACATATTTTCTAAATAGTTTAATCATGTTCATATGCATATGTTCATTCAATTTTAGTCATTGGACGTTTTTGCATTCAAAATAAAAAACAAAAAGTTTTCACTTCAAAGTATATTTGTATTGATGTTTTCCCCATGAATAGGCGTTTTTGTACAACGAGACGGAGATCCTAGTAAGAGGAAATCGTCAAAAGGATAACAAAATTGAAAACAAAAACAAAAACCATGTGGAAATGATCTCATTGTGTTCCAACTCTACTATTGCCCCAATGTCTTCGAACATCCCTTGCCATTGACAGAAGTTAATTAGATTGATCTTGGACCATTTGAACCCAGACCTCGGTAATAAAGTCGATTGTGGTGATTCCACGGGACATAGTCATATTCTTTCAATCCTTAACTTTTGCCTGGATCGCCCTTTCGGGTTTTCAACCCATCAGGATACCCATTTTTGCCTAAGTCGCCCTTTCGGGTTTTCGACTTGCCGGTTGTACAATCTTTTGCATATATCCCTAATTTTTGCCCAAACCTTTGGTTTGTCGGGATGCCCTTATCTTGCCTAGGTGTGTCAACCTAGCGGGTCTCTTATGCGTAGTATTGTGAGCAAGCAAATAAGAACGTTCTACCTTACTCAAAAATCTTTTGTTCATTTCTCTCTTCCTTGGTTATTGCTATCTTACCGTTGATTGGTAAAAAGCCTTATCTTTGGATGTAAAATGGACGGGCGTGGGTCATCACATAGTCATGAATAGCAATGTTGTGAGACATCTTAGCATTTCTCTTGAGGGACTAAGATCATTTGTAAGGGAACATTCAAAGCGTCATCGAGGGACTATGATCTTTTGATTGTTTTTGCTAAGATGTCTTACATGCGTAATATGACCATTTTCTCAAGGCAACAAGTGGAGTTAACCCTAGAGGTGCACGTGTTCAAAGTGTGTTTGATTGCATGCATTTTTTTCTTTTGATCAGGGTGGTCTACTTGTTGATTTTATCTTGCCATACACCCTAATTACTAGCATTTTGTATAAAGTAAAAAAATGAAGAAAGATAAAATCCTACACTATTACAACCATATCGAATTGCATGAAAATATGAAGGAAAAAATAAAATAAAATCAAGAAAAAGGGTCTTTTCGATTTAGGAAGAAAACCCTCCGATTCTGCACTTTCTGCATCTCTTTGATTTGGCCTGAAAGGGTGAAGGCATGACTTTCGATTGGGGCCTGGAGGCCAGCATGTTGAGCCTTTCAAATGGGCCTATAGTCAGTGTAGGTGTGCCTTTCGTCTGGGCCTGGAAGTCAACGTGGTGTGCCTTCTAGCTTCCTCTTTTGTTTGACCTGGAGGTTAGTGTGGAAGCCAAAGGCTTCATTCCCTACTTCCTGTTTCATATTTCCTTCATTTGAGATGTTAAATAGAAACATGGCCTAAGACTATGCTAGCACTGCCTTGCTGGAGGCTGGAGCGTGTACTGGACCTTGAAGTGGTTACCTTGAATGCTTCTGGATCAAAGGGAGAGACCAAGGGTCAAGCCTTTGACACTGGATTCGAAAGAGCAAAACAAGTGAAATGTCCTTCTTGCTGGATTCGAAGGATAAAAAGATGTAAGGATGTTTCAGATTCGAAAGAGGAAATTATTTGGATTATGGGTTTGTGTTTTCACAAGTGTTTAAGTGTTTGAGAATTTTATGGTGTTTGAGAAATTTGAAGATTCGTTCCTCTCTGGCCCCTGATCTTTGCAAAGTATCTCTCTATTTATAGAGAAAGGTTTTGGGAAGTTTGGGAGTAAAAATAGTAAAATAAGGCTTAGCTAGAAAGAAAATGCCACTTGTGTCATGATCCAAAGATGAGATAGCAAGATTAATGGTTTAGATGGATTGCTTTCTGCAGAAGGAAAACAGGCACAAGGCTCAAGAAATACTTTTCTAAAAGTAATATTATACTATTAAGTGCAAGTTGTCTTGGACAACAAATGGGTAAAAGCCTAATTTTAACTGTATAAACAATTAAATATAGAGTGAGTCATAGGTTTGAGGCCTGAAAAGAAGAAACACGTAGCCTTGCCTATGGGTCTAATGTTAAACTTGATCCTTTGAATCGAATCCTCCATCCTTCCACAACTTTCAACCAGACTAAAACAACATTTGTTTCCACTAGTTATGTGTTCTTCGAATGGACAAAACATGTATTCTTCGAATGGGCCAAACATGTATTCTTCGAATGGGCCCTCTTCAGCTGAATATGCCACTTTGAGTACTTCTGCTTTGACCACTTAGGTCCAAACTCAAAAGCAGGAAAAACTAAATGTTCAACCATGGCAAGTCCTTCGAACGGGGCACCTAATTGTGTGCCATAGTGTAGAAGCTAGGTGTATTGAAGGGTTTGCAGATGGATTCGAAGGTGATATGAAGATGATTCGAAGAAAACCTGAAGGTGGATTTGAAGCCAACACGTAGGAGGCAACTGCTTTGTGAGACAAACATGCAGGGGGCCATTGCTCTCTGAATTGAAGGTTGCATGCAGGAGGCAAGTGCTTTGTAAGACAAACATTCCGGGGGACATTGCTCTCTGAATCGAACGTTGCATGCAGGGGCCATTTCAGTAAATCAAAACAAACCTGCAGGAAGCCATATGCTTCGTGAATCAGTGCAGGCATATATAAACCCAAATGAAGCTTATGGACCAAATCTTGTTCGAATACGCCAAATGCCCAAACGAAGGATGTAAATCAAGCTAGCTCGAAGAAAGCAATAATGTCCAATCGAAGGATGCAGACCAAGCTTGCATCGACAGACTAAATGCTCCATCGAAGCTTGTGAACCAAAGCTTGCCCGAAGGAGCCAAATGCTCCATCGAATCTTATGGTTCGAAGCATGCGTGTTCTTCTTTAATTTTATGATTGAGGGCTCAATTGTACTTTGTGCAAACATGAACTTTTGAAAATCCTTGTGAGAATGCCTTGAGGAACGAGAGGGAAAATTTTGGGGTACAACACCATACTATGAGGAGGTTACTTTTGAACACTTCCCAAGAGAAGAAAATCAGTTGGCTGATGCTTTGGCAATAATTTCGTCCATGTTCAAGATCTATTGGGACAACGAGGCTCCTAGAATCATAATTGAAAGATTTGACGAACCAGCACACTGTTGCGAGCTTGACACAGACGAAGAGAAGCCTTGGTACCATGAGGTGAAGAGATATCTTGAAGCACAAGAGTATCGTGAAGGAGATTCCATCAATGATAAGAAATTCCTGTGAAGGTTTTCAACCAAATTCTTCCTAAGCAATGGAATCTTGTACAAGCGCAACCATGATTCTACTCTACTTCGGTGTGTGGATAAGAAGGAGGAAAAAAAGATCATGGAAGACATGCATGATGGCCTCTTTGGAACTCACTATAGTGGGCATACTATGGCCAAGAAGATTCTAAGAGTTGGTTATTATTGGTCAACAATGGAAACTGATTATCACCATCATTCGAGGACTTGCCATAAGTGTCAGATCTATGCTGACAAGGTCAATGTGCCTCCAATTCCCTTTAACGTCATGACTACGTCGTGGCCATTTGCAGTGTGGGGCATTGACTTGATTGGCAAGATCAAACCCACTTCTTCCAATGGACACCGTTTCATCCTTGTTGTTATTGACTACTTCACCAAATGGGTTGAAGCTGCCTCATATGCCTCAGTCACAAAGAACATTGTAGCCCGGTTTATCAAACATAACCTCATCTTCCGTTATGGTACCCTCATTACGGAACTCTAAACTCAATTCAAAATCAAACAACACAATTCCTCTCCGTACAGACCTAAGATGAATGGCACAGTGGAATCTTCCAATAAAAACATAAAGAAGATTATGCAAAAGATGGTTGTGACCTATAAAGACTTGCATGAGATGCTACTGTTTTCTCTTCATGGCTACCATTATTCAGCTCGAACGTCAACTGGGGAAACTCCTTTCTCTTTGGTCTATGAAATGGAAGCTATCCTGCCTGTTGAAGTTCAGATCCCTTCCCTAAGGATTATTAAAGAAGTAGATCTAGGCGAAGATGAATGGATTCAGACTAGGTTGGATTAGCTAAACTTAATTGATTAAAAGAGGTTGGCTGCAGTTTGTCATGGTCAAATATATTTGTTGTACCCCAAAATTTTCCCTCTCATTTATCAAAACTTTTCTCACAAGATTTATTTGACTCAAGACAAGATTAGGGTTTGGTCACCTCAAGGCATCTCATCTTGCACTGATAACCCAAAATTAGGGTTTGAGTTTGCACAAGGATTTTTGGACGACCAATGCTTTATGTGACTTTCATACATCATATTGGACCCCTAAGATTGCTCATGATAAGTTTCAAGCCTTGAACCACATTTTTGATCAGTCAATTGGACAGTTGACCTTAAAATCAACTGTATTGGGGAAAAAGTCAACCATGGCCAATTTACAGTCAAACTTCATAATTTTTATCCACATCAACATTTTAGACTCATATGTACCATTTTATCAAGTTTAGATCACAACTCCTCAAGAAATTTGATCAAATCATCAAAAGGGCAAAATGGTCAAAATTAGGGTTTTGATTGAGAAAGGGCAATTTCTGATTTTTAACCTAGCAAATGAAAAATTGAGTTCAAGCATGATTTAAAGGATTCAATGGCATCATCTTGACTCAATTACATGGTTCAAAACATCTCAAGTTCATTGGATTGACAGATGAAATTTGCAGTCAACTGATCAAAAGTCAACTGTACACTGAAAAGTCAAACTTTGACTTTTTGGTCAAAATCAAGTGCCAAGGGTCATAATTCATCAAGATATGTCAAAATTGGAAACTTGTTCATCAAGAAAACCAAATTTTAAAATTAGGGTTTTGAATTTGAAAATTTTCATAACTTAGAATTTTTCTAAGTATAAAAATTTTCTTATTTTTTCTCAACTTTACACCACCTTTACACCATGATGCCTAATGATTCAAGGAAACTTCCCAACATGAAAGTTGTAGATCTCCATGAATTATACAACTTTGATTCACATATTTTTCCCTAAAGATGCTTGGATCTCAAGTTATAAATTTGTGAATACATGATCATGAACTTCTTAACTTAGTGAAATTTTGCCCTAATTTAGGCAGGTTTTGGACCCAACTTCATGGAAATTTTTCACCTAGTTCCAAACGTTATCTCAAAATTAATTTCAAAGATGGATTATAGAGAACATTTCAAGATTTCCAAAATGTCCAAGAACTCTCCAAGATCATTTTTGAGTAGGGAGAATCGAAGAGAAGAAGTTGGCATTTTCTCACTTTTGGTTCAAGCTATTTTCATGAAGAACCAAGTTGCAAACCAATCCTATGCTGGCTATTTCATGCTTTACAGGTCCTAAACTTGCTACACACTCTTTAATTAAATTCTTACACAGTTGATAAAGCCTCTATCCATGCGTTTGAACTTTTACACAACTTATAATTCCATTTTGGACAAAAAGGCTTCATTGCCATTTTCATAAAGAAGCACTTTTGCAAACTTGTCAACTTGGAGCTTTGAATCTGCCCCCTTGATGCATACAAACCACACAGGTCTCAAGCAACTTGTACAAACTTATACCAAACCTAAAGCAAGCTGGTACAAGCATGTGGGTTTGGTCTTGTCACTTTGCTTCAAGTACAAGAAAAGTGGAAAAAAGGCTAGGGCTTGTACAGCTGATAGATAGCTGACTTTAGATCATTTCTATACTAATATGCAAACAATATGCAACACATAACACACTTGGCAAGGACCTGAAACTCTCTCAGACTGAAAAACACCAAAAAACTGCCCAAACATACAGTTTCTGCACAAGCATATCCAACATCCGTTTGGCTCGTGCGTTTTGTGTTTAGATTATTCAAACACATTACATACTTGATACCTAGTCAACCCAAACCATCATCCATGTTTTGTAACCTCTGTTTCACCATCTGCCATTGTTAACTTTGAAGCTTGCAGTTGGACTTGGTCATTGAGTTCTAGACACTTTCAGAGCAAAGTAAGAGTTGGAATAGATTCAGGGAAGCTCAAGGAAGCTCAAACAATCATCAGGCATCCATTAAAGCCCCTACATTTCCATACACGATTCCAGCTGAAGGACGTATTTTTTCAAACTCTATCTCCTTGTACAGGCAACCTAAGGCCACGATCTGTGAATAAAAAATGCAGTTCTCATCATAACGAAGCTATACATATCATTACTTTGCATTGATTTCACTTGTGCTAAGAAAATTTGGAAGTTGAAATTTCTGGAAATATTAGGTCAAGATTTAGGGTTGTTTAAATTCTCTTTAATATTTTATAGTTAGATTACATAGCTTACATGGTTGGAATCGTGAGTTCAAGCTCTACATTTTTCATGTTATAAGTTTTTATTTTCATGGAAGTATGAGGAAGTTACAAGTGGTCCGGCCAAGGCTTGAGAAAGAAGATGAAACAGGGCAAGGAAGCGTTTTAGAATATGTTATTTTTGTTTCATTAAAGACAATGGATGTATGGCCACCCCAGTGGTAAAACAGCGTGCTGGTGAGATCCATGTCATGGGTTCGAACCTGCGCGCTACTTTTTGCATTTCGGAATTTTTTCCTTTTCAGTTTTGACACTTTTTTTGCAGGATTGGGCTTATGCTATGGGCCAATGTTTTTGCTAGCATTACTACTAATTTGCTTCAGCACCCCCGCCAACTCTTTCCATTTTATTTATTTATTTTGTTTTATGTTTATATTTTGCATATTAAATATTTTTTCTCTAAACATAAAAATCCAAAAAAATATAAATTAATGATATTACACTTTTATTATATTTTCTTTAATATTTCTCACATAAAATATATTTTATTTTAAATAGGATATCCCTTATTTTCTTAAATAAATTTGTAAATATAATTAAATATACTTAATATTTTTATTTTACATTTCATACTCACAAATACCTAATTTTTGCATATATTTAATTTTTAATATTTATATACAATATTATTTATTATTTTCATACAAAAAATGCACAAAATAATAATATAGAAACATTATTTTCTTTTAAATGAAAATTAGGGTTTAGTCCCTTTTAAAAAAATTAAATATTTTTCTTATATTTTTTAGGTTTAATTTAAATATTCTTTTACACAAAAATAAGACATCAAAAATCTTTTCTTTACATGTACATTATATTGCATCTTTGAATATTGTATTTTATTTATTCTAATTCGCACAAATTCGATTTGGTTGTAATAATTTATTCAGGTTTACATTCTTGCAAATCCCCATTCAAACTTGCATTCCCTCCTCCCATAAAATTGTTGTAATAGCTTAGCATATTTACATTACGCAATTTATTTATTTCATATGCCATGATTAGTAATTAGGGTTTGTATGACAAGAACGAAACAAAACAAATAGAAAACCCTAAATGCAAGATCAAAAGCATGAAAAATGATACACTTTGCACACAAGCACCCTTTGGGTTTCTTCCACTTGGTTGCCTAAAATAAAATGGCCATGTTACGCATGTGAAGTATCTTGCCAAAACAAAACAAATATAAGATCATAGCCCCTCGATGACGCTATTCAAAAGTTGCCTATACAAAAATGATCTTGGTCCCTCAAAAATGCTAAGATACTTGGCACCATTGTTATCATGGTTATACGATGACCCACGCCCGTCCCGTTTACATCCAAAGATAGGGTTGTTTACCAAATCAATGGTAAGTCAACAATGTCAAAGGAATAGAAAATACATAGGAAAGATATTTGAGTAGGTATATAGCTTCTAGTTACTTGCTCCATTTCAAACAAAATCCTTGCTATTTTCAAACACATACACATTTCAAAAACATCTTACAAATATTGAAAAACATTTTCAAAAGACAAACATCTTTGTATACATTCTTGCGAACGAGAATCATTACAAAGATTCCCTAAACGAATGGCCTCATTTACAAAATACTTTCAAAACCACATCAAACACCATTTCAAACAAAACCAAAGCAAGTGAAATAAAGCAAGTAACTAAGAGCCCATGGAAAACCATGGATGAAAAGGGTGCTAACACCTTTCCTTTTCATAATCTACCCCCCGAACTCAAGAAAACATCTCAAAGGTCTTTCCTGTGCTTTTTCACCTTTCCTTTTGGATAAAAGAAAATTCGGTGGCAACTCTTGCTAACCGCAACATTTGCGACAAAACACAAAACCTCAAGTCAGTTCTCCCACCACATCACAGAACTGGCGACTCTACTGGGGAATTTAATTATAAAAGTGGGGTTACCTTAGGGTTTTAGATCATATTTATTTGCTTACATTGTTTGACTTGTTTGCTTTACATTATGGTTCTTTGTTTGGGTTTGAATCCTCTACCCGGATTTGGGAAACATTATAGGTAAATAGCAATACATTGTGGAAACTGTGCGGGGTATACCGACATGGTCTAAGAAATAGCTATGTTAGTGTGACATATTTGGGGGTACCGGTAGCCTTTGAGTCAATCAAAGAGAATACGGGGCCACTGAGTGATGTCATGAAGCACTAATGAACTTTTAGAACCCTTTACTTGACTGTTGTACCCCAAAATTTGCCCTCCCATTTCCTCAACATTTTCTCATCACAAGACCTTTGGAGATCAAGATACAGTTAGGGTTTCCTCTGCTCAAGGCTTCTCCTTGCACTGTGGACTCAAATTAGGGTTTGTATTTACCCTAGGATGTTTTGACCTAAAATGCCTAAGATGACTTTCATGCTTCATGTTGGACTCCCAAGTTTACCTATACCAAGTTTCAAGTCTTGATTCCAAGTTTTGCCCAGTCAATTGGACAGTTGACCTAGAAATCAGCTGTATTGGGGAAAAAGTCAACTGTGGCCAATTGACAGTCAAACCTCATGAAATTTGATCCACATCAACATTATGAACTCACATGGACCATTTGATCAAGTTTGAATCACAATTCCACAAGAAATTTGATCAGATCATCAAAAGGGCAAAATGGTCATTTTTAGGGTTTTGACTACACAAAGGCAATTTTTGACTGTTTGACCTAGCCAATGACAAACCAAGCTCACATATGGACTCAAGGACCCCATGGAATTATCTTGACACATTCATCAAGCTCAAAAGATCCCAAGTACACAAGATTGACAGTTGAATTTCCCAGTCAATTGATCAATTTTGACTGTATACTGAAAAGTCCAACTTTGACTTTTTGGTCAAAATCAAGAGTCAAGATTCATTTTTCATCAAAACATTCCAAATCATGAAACTTGTGCACCAAGAAATCACAAAATGCAAATTAGGGTTAGAAAATGGAATTTTTCATAACTTAGAATTTTTCTAAGTTATGGAAAACCCTAATTTTTTCCCAACTTTGCCCCATCTTTTCACCATGATCCATTTGGATTCAAACAAAAGTCAAAACATGAAAGTTGTAGCTTGTTGCATAGTCTACAACTTTGATTCACAAAGTTTTCTCATTTGAAGCTTGTATCTCAAGTTACGATTTTTTGAATAAGGGCACTAAACCATCTTTTAACTTAGTGAAATTTGACCTATTTTGACAAGGTTTTCTACCCTACTTCAAGGCCACTTTTCATACCCTTCCACTTGGAATTTTGATTTGCATTTCAAAGATGGATTGTAGTACACATTCCAAGCTTTCCAAAATGTCCAAGAACTCATCAAACAACCTCATAACTTGAGAGATTCGAATTTCACAAGTTGACAAAAATTCACTTTTGTTCTTCATCAAGACATGTTCATAAACTTGGCAAATTTGAACTCAGCATAGTTTGTGCTACTTTGCAGGTCCTTAAACCACATTACACTCCTTAATTTAATGCTTGTTCATTGTGTCTAAGTGTTGTTCCATGAATTCAAGCATTATACACAAGATTGATCCATTTTTGGATAAAGTGAACTTTCCATTTTTACAAAAGTTTGCTTTATGTCAATTGGTAAATCAAACAAGTACATGAAAGATCTGCTTTGCACAAGATTATGTGCATAACACACTGATCAAGAGAGGCTTATGCAGCACATTAGGAGGCTCCCTACTAACCTAAAACCACCAACTTGCTTTTGTAGCTTAAGTGTGAAGAAAGGTCCATAACATATGCTATCTCTCATACCAGCTTGGGGACACAAGAAAGAACTTATCAAACACATTCCAAACTACCCAACCAAGCTTTTGCACGAGCCTTTTGCCTTTCAAACACTCTCCATCTCAGAATCATCCTCAAACTGCAAAAACAGAGTTGCCTCTGCAGTTTGAGTGCCATCTCTCAATCCCTTCGAGCATTCTTGTCCAAACTTGTTTCTCTACCTTCCTTACAACCTATGCAAGCTATCCAGAAGCTAAGGCACGATCTGTAGTTGCTCTAACCACTTCCACCATTTTCACATCTTTGATTTGCAGGTGAAGTTCTACAGCTTGATACAAGGAGGTTCAAGACAAAGTAAGCATTGAAAAAGCATCCCTGGACCTCAAGGAAGCTTTTCCAATCATTACATTGCACTGAAAGTCTCTCATTCTCCACATAGAAGTTCAACTGCACAGGTAAAAGTTTGAATTCGTATCTCTCTTATTAGGCATCTTTAGTCTTAAGTTTGTGAAGAAACAAGGTCCTACTCATAGCCCTGAACATGTACATAGCTTTACTTTTCATTTCTTTTATCTGAGTAGAGAGAATTTGAGCTCTGAAAATGGTAGAAAAACTAGGTCAGAAAAGAGGGGGAGAGAAATTCTCCCTCATCTTAGAGAGATAGGTCATGTTCTTTATATGGTTGAAACCGTCTCTTAATGCTCTACACTTTTCATGTTATGAGTTTTGCTTGAAAGTCCAGGAATCCAGAGATAAAAAACGCGTGTTTTTGCTTGAAGAAGGCTGTACAGAGGTTGAAGAAGAAGTGGTCTGGGCTGGGCCTGGATATATTTTCTTTTCACACCCCATTTTTATGTTTACACCCCCCTGAGCCCATTTGCTCATTTTTTAACATTTTTGACTTTTTCTTTTTTGGCTGACTTTGTTTATTTTTTCTCATGCCATTTAAAAATTAAAAATATTTTTTTCATCACTTTTTGCATTTATTGCATATTTATTTGTTTATTTCCTTTATTTATACATAAATAGATATACATACTATTATTTAGAATAAGTATAAAAATAGTGAAAATACATTTTTATTTTTATTTACTTCCTGAAAATATTTCACACAAAAATACTCTTTTATTTATTTTATTAAAATATTAAATAAATATTTATTTTTTGTATAATACATATTTAGGGTTTAATATAAATATATATATATGATTATTAATATATTTAAGACAAAATATAAAAATACTTGATTTTTCATTTTATTTAATATTTGATACAAAAAATATCTTTTTTCACAATACACTTCATTTTATTTTATTTTTATAAATAATAAATAAATAGTAGAGTTAAATTAGATAATAATACCTTTTCTTTAAAAATTAGGGTTTTTTACTTTAAGTTCAAAATACTCAAAAAATAAATACATTTTATTTTCTTTTCCCTTTTACATAAATAATATTTTCTCATACACATAAAAATTTTCTTTTTGCATTTCACATATTTATTTAATTTACATTTAATTATGCATTATTTAAATTGCAAATATTCAAATGTTGTAATAATTTAGATTTAAATTCTTGTCAATATCCCCCATTTGAACATTTGTACCCCCCTTCCCATATTTGGTTTTGTAATAGCTTAGTAATTTTAATTTCGCACTTTATTGCTTTCTAATGATAACATGTTAGAATTAGGGTTTGTATGCGAAAAAACGATAAAAAATAGTTTGACCTAATACAAGATAAACAAGCATGAAAATGGACACACAAATCACACTTGCACCCCCTAGGGTATTCCACTTGTTGCCTTCAAATAAATGGGCCATGTTGCATGTTAAACTTCTTTGGGCAAAGCAAACAGTTTGAATGATCATAGTCCCTCGACAAAAAACTTTTCAAAACAAACAAAAACAAATGATCAAGTCCCTTAGAGAAATTGCTCAAAGACATTTAACGCCGTTGCAATTATGGTCCATACGATGACCCGCGCCTGTCCCTTTCACATCCTAACACAAGGTTGCCCACCAAATATAATGGTGGAGCAAACTTGCTAAAAGGGTTAAAAGTATAGCAATGATCTTTTGAGAAATTTAGGAGTGGATAACCTCTTAGTTACTTGAATCAACTTGCAAAGCAAAACACTTGCCTAATTTCAAAATCACACCTCACAACACTTTCAAAACAACTTTCAAAAACAAATGAAAACTTTTTTCAAAAGACATACATCTTTGTATACATCCCCACATGGATTATTACAAAGGTTGCCACCACATTGGCCTCTTTTCAAAAACATTTTCAAAACCCACACACTCAAACACCATTTAAAACAATTGAAAACAAAAGGCAAGTGATCTAAGCAAGTAACTAAGAGCCCATGGATAACCATGGATAGAAAGGGTGCTAATACCTTCCCTTTCTATAATCTACTCCCCGAACCCAAGAAAACATCTCAAAAGGTTTTTGCTGTGCTTTTTAACCTTTCCTTAGGATAAAATAAAAAGTCGGTGGCGGCTCTTGCTAACCGCAACATTTGCGAATACAAACGCAAACCTCAAGTCAGTTCTCCCACCGTATCACAGAACTGGCGACTCTGCTGGGGAAAACTTTTAAAAGTGGAGTAACCTTAGGGCTTATATCACTTTTGTTTTCAATTGCTTGCTTTGTTTGCTTTTATATTTGTGGGCTTTGCATCGGAGATCATAGATCCTAACCCGGATCTGGGAAATACCCTTTTTAGGTAGCATAATCTGTGAGGGACCTGTCCGGCGTAGACCGACATGGGTGAAGCAGTGGCTACGTTGGTGTGGCATCTTAGTCTGTACCTATATCCCTTGTGTTGTAACGGGGAGAATATAGGTCTTCTAAGGAGTCATTAAACACCAACCAACCTTAGAACCCTAAATTGACCAACTTGGCTATTAGGACAGTAGCAGTATGCTACACTCATTGAGGCTAAACTCTCGAGATGGTTCTGGCCGCGAGAAAAGGTTGCGATGCTGGAGTTATGACCGATTGAGGGTAGCCAATGATTTGAGATCCTCTAGAACCCGGTTACTTTTGATAGGACAGGTTTTAACCAACAAAACCAAAAGAGGGTAATACCTGAAACTCATGCTGGCCTGAAACCTAAGGGTATCTTGTGTGACTTGTGTGCCTTATCTGTCTATGTGAATATTTGTGGTGTGTTTCATCATAGCATCATTCCATCATACCATTGCATGCATCCTGTGTAAAAGGCTAACCCATTTCAAAGACAAAAAGGTTTCACCTTTGCTCTGTTTTGTAGGACATTATGATGCCCGTGCGTAGAAATACTGTCCGGCTCAAATTTGTTCAACCACCAGTTTTACTAAAGGATCTGGTTGAAAGGATTCCAAACACAACCTCCTTCATCAACAGACATGGTTCCCTCCTTGGCTTGATCACTTCAAAATGGGACCAACAATTGATAAGTATTCTGACCCAGTTTTATGACCCTCTGCATCACTGTTTCACCTTTCAAGACTTCCAGCTGGTTCCTACCCTGGAAGAATTTTCTTATTTGCTTGGGATTCCTGTCTTGGAACAAACTCCTTTCACTGGTTTGGAAAAGACTCCTAGGCCTGAAGAGATTGCTGCAATTCTCCCCTTGACCAAAGAAGAGGTGTTGTCCAATTGGGAAACTAGAAATGGGATCAAGGGCTTTTTGGTCAAATTTTTGGTTGGCAAGGCTAATGATTTCTGGAATGACTTGGACTTCAAGGCATATGAGGATATTCTAGCTCTTTTGATCTATGGTCTGGTATTGTTTCCCAACCCTGACACCTTTATCAGTATCCATGTCATAAGAATCTTCATGTCTCGGAATCCGGTACCCACTCTCTTGGGTGATATTCTACAACAACTCTATGCTCGTACTGCTCGAAAACGGGGGACTCCGTGGTGTTGTGCTCCTTTGCTAGTAAGGTGGTTTATTTCGCACCTTCCTAAGTCCGTGCTGAAGAATGAAGAAGGAAAAGGTTGGGCTCGGAGGTTAATGTCTCTCACAGATAAGGATATCACTTGGACTCTCAGAGGTTTGGATGAGGTAGCTGTTATCGACCGTTGCGGAGAATACCCTAATGTCCCGTTGATTGGTATCCAAGGAGGAATCTCTTACAATCCGTGTTTAGCTCTCCGTCAGTTTGGAAGAGCCAGAGGAGATGGGCCTCATGAAATGCTGGTTCCTCACTTCCATTTTGAGTTTCAGGCAGACAGTGACAAACTACGCCAGGGATTCATTAGAGCTTGGGACAGAATTCACAAAGCTGACCCACATGAGTTAGGACCAAAGACTTCTCTGCCATTGAAGCCCTATTGCAAATGGGTCCGCATCCGTGCTCAGGAGTTAGGTATGCCCTACAAAGCTGTTAGACCTCTCATTCTTGAGTCTCCTGTTGAAGATGGGATGCCTCCAACTGTCCTCCCTCCTCAGATACCTACTGATTTTGACACCATGAAGAGATCTTGGGCACAGCTAAAGGAAGAACGGGATTTCTATCGGGAGAAGTTCAACGAGCAGGAAAGGAAGATCCAAAGGCTGACTAAGCAATTGGAGGAAGAACGGGTCCTGAACAACTACATCAGCACTGAAAAGAGGAGGCCATGGGAGCATTGAGGAGCTTTGGATGTTTCCTTTTATAGTTTATTTCCTTTCCAGTATTTTTCATTCCTGTAATGCCTAAGGGAAAATTGTTGAACAATTGAAATTTTTAATCTAATGAAGTGTGTTTCCCTTTTTTGTCTACAAAGTTGAATCTTGTTTGTCTTTGAAAACATAAAACATACGCATTCCATTGCACCATATGCATAGCAGGTACCCTATTTCACAGGTTGCTTAATCTTCTTCGCTGTTTGTTTGCACAGTCATCATGAATCCAGAGTCCTCCAGTGAGCAAGCAATCAAGGCCCTTCAGGCCCAAAGTGCACAGTTTCAAGAGATGGTCCTAAGCCTAGCCCAAGGTCAGCAAGAGTTGAAGACTCTACTCCTGAAGAAGAAGAAGAAAAAGAGGACTGCATTGTTCAACACCGGACGCAGATTTGGGAACACACTCCACAATGAAGCTGATCCAACCACTTCTTCTGCTGAGAAAAATAGTCCCCAAGGGGGAGGAGCTCCTAGTCCCGCAGTCTCCGACAACGAGACGGACTATAACGATGAACAATACCCACCTGCTGCTGACAGATACAAGCAATTGGAGGACCGTTTGAGCGCCATGGAAATTCAGAATGTGCCAGGACTGGATTTCGGAGATTTAGGGTTATCTTCTGGGGTAGTCATTCCACACAAGTTTAAGGCGCCTGCCTTCGCCAAGTATGATGGGGTCTCCTGCCCAAAGCTGCATCTGAGGTCGTACGTAAGGAAAATCCAACCTTACACGGCGGATAAGAACCTCTGGATTCACTTCTTCCAAGATAGCCTCTCGGGGTCACAACTTGAATGGTTCTACCAATTGGACGGAGCTAGCATCCGGCACTGGGAAGATTTGGCAACTGCATTCTACAGACAATACCAATACAATTCTGATCTCGCTCCTACGCGTACCCAACTTCAGGGTATGTCTCTAGGGACGGGTGAAGGGTTCAAAGAGTACGCTCAAAAATGGAGAGATTTGGCTGGCAGGGTGCAGCCTCCATTAACTGATCGAGAGCTGGTTGATATGTTCCTTGGGACGTTGTCTGGTCCGTTTTTCAATCATTTGGTTGGTAACTCCTCCGCTGGATTTACAGATTTGATATTAACAGGAGAAAGAATTGAAGCTGGCATCAGGTCAGGCAAGATACAGAAGGCTGCCTCTACAAGTGCTGAGAAGAGGCCATTTAAGAAAGAAGCAAGCGCCGTCTATGGCCCTAGAAGACAAGTCAAGCCCGAAAGTCGCCAAGCCGTCAATGCTTTGGTCATCTCCAAACCTGTTGCTGCTCCTCAGCAATACAATCAACAAAGAAGTGAAAGGCCCAAGAGGCAGTATACCCGACTGAGTATGACATTATCTCAAATTTTACCCCAACTATTATCCACCAACCTAGTGACCCTCAAAGAAGCTCCTAAGGTCGTCAACACTGCATCTCCTAAATACAACCCAAATGCCCGGTGTGCTTATCATTCTGATAGTCCCGGGCACACTACTGATGATTGCTGGGCCTTGAGAAACAAAGTGCAAGATCTGATCGACGCAAAGGAAATCCAATTTGAAGCGCCAGAAAGACCAAATGTTGTAACGGCTCCTATGCCCCAGCATAGGGTAAATGCCGTTGAGGAAGAAGTGTATGCTGTTTCGATAGATGAAGTTGTTACCCCTCTGAAGACTGTTAAGAAGAACCTACTGCGGGCCGGTTTATTTCCGGGTTGTGGCGAAGGTTGCCCATTCTGTGCTATTTCCCCATCTGATTGTCCCTTGCTAAGGTTAGGCATCCAAGGCCTAATGGATAGCAAGGAGATTCTATTCAAAAAGACTGCTGTTCAATTGGTTCCGATGAAAGAAGTTTCCGTGATTACCATCTTCAAAAATCCAATCAAGGCTCCCCCGAAGAAGCCTATTCAAATCATGACAATTGCGCCTGTGATCATTACTGTTCCAGGGCCCCTCTCCTACGTGTCTGATAAAGCTGTCCCCTGGCATTATGGGGCAGACGTGTATGTAAATGGAATCAAGCAAGAATTCGACGCTAGTGCCAGTATCTGCGATATCACTGGTCCAGCTAAAGTCACCCGCAGTGGCAGGCTCTTCTCGCCTGACATTGCGCCGCCCGCTATTCGAAAACCCCTCCTCATAAAACCTGCAAGTTTACCTAGTCCTGTTGCTGATCAAATTGTGTCCCCTGCTGCCGAGCCATCAAATGCTCGGGGCAAAGGGATTGAAGAAGAGCCTGCCCGGATGGAGGTACCAATACCCGTAAATGCTGAGGCCTCCCGACAAGAAATGGAGGAGATTCTGAAAATAATAAAGAAGAGTGATTTTAATGTTGTCGAGCAATTGGGGCATACACCCTCCAAGATCTCCCTGCTCTCCCTATTGCTATGCTCCGAGGCCCATGCAAAGGCCTTGATCTCATTTCTCAAGACGGCCCATGTGCCGCAAGAGACGTCTGCAGTCCAGTTCACTGACTGCATAGCGAATCTGACGGCGGACAACGGCTTGGGTTTTTCAGATGCTGACCTGACCGCAAAAGGGAGAGACCACAATGATGCCCTGCATGTCTCTATTGAATGCAGGGGCACTACTCTGGCCCATGTATTGGTGGACACTGGTTCTTCCTTGAATGTTCTTCCGAAAAAAGCTTTAGATCGTCTGGATTATGAAGGCCTGGAGTTGAAACCCAGCAATATCATCGTCAGGGCTTTCGATGGTTCAAAGAGGATGGTTCATGGAGAGGTTAACATCCCTATTCGTGTGGGCTCTCAAGTGTTTGACTCTACCTTTTATGTGATGGATATACGTCCATCATACTCTTGTCTGTTGGGTCGACCTTGGATCCATAAAGCTGGGGCAGTGACCTCCACCTTGCACCAAAAGCTGAAGTATCCCGTCAGGGGGAAGATCGTCACTGTACAAGGAGAAGAGGAGTATATGGTGAGCCATTTGAATTCCTTCAGGTACATCGAGATGGACGGAGAGTTCATTGAAACTCCCTTTCAACATTTCGAGGAGGTACATCCAATTTCAGCAGCTGCAGAGACAATGGCCGAAGAGAATGATTCCTTGAAGATGGCTTCCCTAAGGGATGCCCGGGCTGTGGTTCAGAAAGGCAATTGTGCACACTGGGGTCAGCTTCCTGACTTCACTCAGAAGAACGACAAGTTTGGGCTAGGCTTTACTGCAGAGGCTCAGAAGGCAGTGCGCAAAGAGAAGATTGGAAAGGCTCCGATGTTTATTTCCAGCTCAAGGGTGAACGCTATTGAGGAAGATGTGGAGGAAGCTGAGTTTGATAGTTGGATCTACCCGACTGCCAGCGACGGACCAAGCAACTGGACAGCAAAGGATTTTACCCCTATCACATTTGTCACGCAGTAATTAATTTCTTTTGATTTCCAAATTTGTAACAAACAATATGTTAAAACTCTGTTGCCTCGGTGTCCTACCCGGGGCATCGTAGCTCCATTTGTGAGGGCTTTTTGTATGACATTTTCATATATCATCAATCAAAACATTGGACGTTTGTTGCATTTCAAATCTTGTGCTCTTTTTCTTTCTGTGTTATACATATTGCAAAACAGCTATATTTACACACACTCACTTATACAGGTTTCAATCCACTCTGGATCTCACTGGTAACAGCTCTGCTACCGCCAGTTATGACTTCGAAAATCCGATCAACTTGGCCGAAGACGAAGGTGAAGATGATTGCGAAGTGCCTGGTGAACTCGCAAGACTGCTACTCCAGGAAGAGAGGGCTATTCAACCACATGAAGAGCCTGTGGAGACCATTAACCTGGGTACTGAGACAGATAAGAAAGAGGTCAAGATTGGTGCCAATCTAGAGCTCAGCGTGAAGCAACGATTGATCCAGATGCTACAAGACTACATGGAGATTTTTGCTTGGTCCTATGAAGATATGCCTGGTTTGGATGCCGACATTGTAGTTCACCACCTGCCAACCAAGGAAGATTGCCCTCCAGTAAAGCAAAAAGTTCGACGGATGCGTCCAGAGATGTCTGAGAAGATTAAAGCCGAGGTGATGAAACAGTTTGATGCGGGTTTCCTTGCAGTAACTTCTTACCCTCAGTGGGTTGCCAATGTTGTGCCAGTGCCGAAGAAGGACGGTAAAGTCAGAATGTGTGTCGACTACAGGGATCTGAACAGGGCCAGCCCCAAGGATGACTTCCCCCTACCTCACATTGATGTCCTTGTTGACAATACAGCTCAACACAAGGTGTTCTCCTTCATGGATGGTTTTTCAGGGTATAATCAGATCAAGATGGCTCCAGAGGATATGGAGAAGACTACCTTCGTGACTCAGTGGGGTACCTTCTGTTATAAGGTCATGCCATTCGGATTGAAGAATGCTGGGGCAACCTATCAACGTGCCATGGTTACTTTATTTCATGATATGATCCATCATGAAATTGAGGTATATGTAGATGACATGATTGCAAGGTCTCAAACTGAGGAGGAGCACCTTGACCATCTGAAGAAGTTGTTTGATCGACTCAAGTTATACAAGCTGAGGTTGAATCCCAACAAATGCACCTTTGGGGTAAGATCCGGAAAATTGTTAGGTTTCATTGTAAGTGATAAAGGTATTCAGGTGGATCCTGCCAAGGTAAAATCCATACAAGAGATGCCGACTCCAAAAACAGAGAAAGAAGTCAGAGGTTTCCTAGGACGACTGAATTACATTGCCCGATTCATCTCACATCTAACTGCTACTTGTGAGCCAATCTTCAAATTACTGAAGAAAGATCAAGTGATACGCTGGAATGATGAATGTCAGGCCGCCTTTGAAAGGATAAAGGAATACCTCCAAGAGCCACCCATTCTTATGCCTCCGGTGGAAGGAAGACCTCTGATACTATACTTGACAGTGCTTGATAATTCAATGGGGTGTGTGCTGGGGCAGCATGACGAGTCTGGCCGAAAAGAGCACGCTATTTATTACTTGAGCAAAAAGTTTACCGACTGTGAGTCTCGTTACTCACTGCTTGAGAAAACTTGCTGCGCTCTTGTATGGGCTGCTCGCCGGCTGAGACAGTATATGCTGACTCACACTACCTTATTGATTTCAAAGATGGATCCCATCAAGTACATATTTGAAAAGCCTGCTCTGTCTGGAAGAATAGCGAGATGGCAAATGATCTTAACAGAATATGATATCCAGTATACAACTCAGAAAGCAATTAAGGGAAGTGTACTGGCTGATCATTTGGCACACCAACCTGTGGACGATTACCAATCATTGAACTTTGATTTTCCGGACGAAGACATCATGGTAGTAACTGACTGTGAAGTACCTGGACCGGATGAAGGACCTGAGGAAGGATCCCGATGGTCTATGCATTTTGACGGAGCCTCCAATGCTTTGGGTAACGGCGTCGGCGCTGTAATCATATCTCCCAAGGGGACTCATACTCCACTCACCGCCCGATTATGTTTCAGCTGCACCAACAACATGGCAGAATATGAGGCATGTATCATGGGTTTACAAGCTGCAATCGATTTGAGGATCAAGTTTCTAAGTGTCTTCGGAGATTCCGCTCTCGTGATCAATCAGATCAAGGGCGAGTGGGATACGAAACACCCGAATCTTATTCCTTACAAGGAGTATGTGTCGACCTTGCTCCCCCACTTTGAAGAGATAACTTTTGAGCATTTCCCCAGAGAGGAGAATCAGCTAGCGGACGCACTAGCCACGATGTCTTCAATGTTCAAAGTTAAATGGGACAATGAGGCTCCCCGAATCATAATCTGGAAGTTGGATGAACCGGCATACTGCTGCGAGCTCGAGGCTGAGAAGGTGACTGAAAAACCCTGGTATCACGAGGTAAAGAGATACTTGGAAGCTCAGGAATACCCTGAAGGGGCATCTATCAATGATAAGAAGTTCATAAGGAGATTTGCTGCAAAATTCTTCCTCAGCAACGGCATTCTCTACAAACGGAATCATGATTCAACTCTGCTGCGTTGTGTGGATAAGGCTGAAGCGGAGAAAATCATGATGGAACTGCATGAAGGTACATTTGGAACACATTCCAGTGGACACACCATGGCTAAGAAAATCCTTCGGGCAGGATATTTCTGGTCCACAATGGAAGCCGATTGTTACCAACACTCCCGAACTTGTCATAAGTGCCAGATCTATGCTGACAAGGTGCATATCCCTCCAGTTCCTTTGAATGTCCTAACGGCACCTTGGCCTTTCGCAATGTGG
This sequence comes from Vicia faba, assembly GCA_948472305.1. NCBI lineage: Eukaryota > Viridiplantae > Streptophyta > Magnoliopsida > Fabales > Fabaceae > Vicia > Vicia faba. Next base: position 652,615,007 of record OX451737.1, read on the forward strand.
GGCATCGATATGATCGGTGAGATCCGGCCAACGGCATCCAATGGGCATCGCTTCATCTTGGTGGCGATCGATTACTTCACGAAATGGGTTGAGGCAGCTTCCTATGCCACAGTAACCAAGAGCGTCGTGGCGCGTTTCATCCGGCATAATCTGATCTGTCGGTACGGCGTCCCAGAGAGAATCATTACGGACAATGGTACCAATCTCAACAACAAGATGATCACTGAACTCTGTGAACAATTCAAGATACATCACCACAATTCTTCTCCCTACCGGCCGAAGATGAATGGGGCTGTAGAGGCAGCCAATAAAAATATCAAGAAAATTGTGCAGAAGATGACGGTGACCTATAAAGATTGGCACGAGATGTTACCATTCGCTCTTCATGGGTACCGTACCTCAGCAAGGACGTCAACCGGGGCAACTCCCTTCTCCTTAGTCTATGGCATGGAGGCAATCTTGCCAATCGAGATCCAGATACCCTCCCTCCGGATAATGAAGGATGCAGACTTGAATGAAGATGATTGGATCCAGACTCGACTTGATCAATTAAATCTGATTGACGAAAAGAGGCTCACTGCTATCTGTCATGGTCAAACGTATCAAAAACGGATGATCAGGGCATTTAACAAGAAAGTCAGACCGCAAGAGTATCAAGTTGGGGACCTGGTAATCAAACGCATCATCCTTCCTCAAAGTGATCCCCGGGGCAAATGGACCCCTACATACGAAGGGCCATTTGTGGTTAAGCGTGTGTTCTCAGGAGGAGCCATGATCCTAACCACCATGGATGGTGACGACCTCCCTCACCCCGCCAATGCAGACATAGTGAAAAAATACTACGCATAAATAAAAAACCCGCTAGGTTGACATACCTAGGCAAAAAATAAGGGCTTCCCGGCGAACCAAAAGGGTTCGGGCAAAAATAAGGGATGAAATGAAAAAACTCTGTACACCCGGCAAGTCGAAAACCTGAAAGGGCGGCTTGGGCAAAAAAGGGTATCCCGGTGGACTGAAAACCCGAAAGGGCGGTCCAGGCAAAAGTTAGGGATAAAAGCGTAACACTATGTCTCATTGGATCACTTTGCATCCGGAATTCGGCATCAACTATCTGGCTCCAGATTTCGGCATTGACCAATCGGCTTCATCTTCAACTAAGCAGCAAAGCGATGAGACGTTCGAAGACATGAAGGCAATAGCAGAGTTGGAACCCAGTGGGATTGTTCACATAGCTGTTTTGTTTTCTTTTTCAAAATGTAAACTCTATACTATTTGGCGATGTCCTCTTACTAGGATGTCAGTCTCTTGTACAAAAAACGCCTATTCACAGGCAAAGTTTAAATCAATACAAATTCACTTGTCCATACAAATTACCATTTGTTTTCCCTTTTTTCTGTTTTGTCTTGCGAAGAACGTCCAATGTTCATTTTTGATATATGCATTTGACATTAAATTGCTGATTCATAAATATTTGCATATAAAACAAGAGATTAATTACAGGTGACATCAAAGACAGGGGCAATGTGGAGTTGTCTAATGCAGTCTAGTTGTTTTGTCCGCCAAGGCACCAAGGTAGGTTCAACTGAAAAATGTGGCCAAATCATCTTAACTCCCCGCAGAGTAAAACAAGGTTCAGCAATACTTTCCCCAAGCAGGAGTCGATTCCCCGTCGATCCTGAAGAAGCCCAACATTCCCCGACAGGTCTTAAAACTCATCCCCAGTAGATCCTGCAAGCTTATCCCCGGCGAAGCACGGACGTCTCGCCCGAGTTTTATTTAGAGTTATTTCCTCACAAGGACTTATAGCTGGGTTATCCTCAGCTAAAAGCCACGGAGGACCGCTCTCGGCAAAGTTCCTTCAATCCCCAGCGGAGTCTATCCTTAGCATTCCCAAGCAGAGTTTATATTCGGAGTTCCTCAGCGGAGTTTATCATCATTATCCGCAGCGGAATCCGTCATTAAAGTCCTCAACAGGCCTCTCATCAAAACTTCGGCCAAGTATCTCTTCCACAGAGCAGCTTCCCAGCCGTTCGTCAAGGATTTATTTTCCTAAGATGAAATTACACTCATAAACATTTCACATTTTCATACATCTTGCTTACATACATGGTGAAACGCATACGACATCTCATGTTGAACATCATGACATCATGCATATCATACATCATGACATTGCATACAACTTACGTCTTTGCCTTTTCGGGAAAAAGCCAATCTTAAAAGCGACTACCTTCAACTGTCACGATTCCAGATTCGATACCTGTATCTAGCCAGGGCACATCTGAGAGTGATCGGTTTCTAGACTCGATTCCTGTATCTAGCCAGGGCACGTCTGCAGAGTTCAAAGATTCGATTCCTGTATCCAGCCAGGGCACATCTATCAACTACAACAGCTCCAGATTCGATTCCTGTATCCAGCCAGGGCATATCTGTTGACCATATTTCCAGACTCGATTCCTGTATCTAGCCAGGGCACGTCTGCAGAGTTCAAAGATTCGACTCCTGTATCCAGCCAGGGCATATCTATTGACGACTATTTCCAGATTCGACTCCTGTATCCAGCCAGGGCACATCTGTGAGCAACCGATTGTAGATTCGATACCTGTATCTAGCCAGGGCATATCTGCATAAGGAGACTGAAGATCAAACACCTGTAACAAGCCAGGAAAACATCCGTCTTTCTCAAATACGCAAATTCTCGCTAAGGAATCTCTTATGCGATCGACACTTCCAAATGGCATCTATAAGCCCATTCCAGACAAGGTTCTGTCACGTCTCCAGATGGCATCTATAAGCCCATCTCCCTATCCACCATCTCTCCAAATGGCATCTATAAGCCCATTCCCGACACCACATTGTTGAGACTCCAGCATGCGAGTGCAAATTTCCGGGCACTCTAGTGTCCAATCTCCTTTTACCCTCGAGTCACGAAAGGCAAACTTGCCAATCTAACTCTTCAGGTCCAAGAAGATTGAACAGGGGCAACTGTTGTACCCCAAAATTTGCCCTCCCATTTCCTCAACATTTTCTCATCACAAGACCTTTGGAGATCAAGATACAGTTAGGGTTTCCTCTGCTCAAGGCTTCTCCTTGCACTGTGGACTCAAATTAGGGTTTGTATTTACCCTAGGATGTTTTGACCTAAAATGCCTAAGATGACTTTCATGCTTCATGTTGGACTCCCAAGTTTACCTATACCAAGTTTCAAGTCTTGATTCCAAGTTTTGCCCAGTCAATTGGACAGTTGACCTAGAAATCAGCTGTATTGGGGAAAAAGTCAACTGTGGCCAATTGACAGTCAAACCTCATGAAATTTGATCCACATCAACATTATGAACTCACATGGACCATTTGATCAAGTTTGAATCACAATTCCACAAGAAATTTGATCAGATCATCAAAAGGGCAAAATGGTCATTTTTAGGGTTTTGACTACACAAAGGCAATTTTTGACTGTTTGACCTAGCCAATGACAAACCAAGCTCACATATGGACTCAAGGACCCCATGGAATTATCTTGACACATTCATCAAGCTCAAAAGATCCCAAGTACACAAGATTGACAGTTGAATTTCCCAGTCAATTGATCAATTTTGACTGTATACTGAAAAGTCCAACTTTGACTTTTTGGTCAAAATCAAGAGTCAAGATTCATTTTTCATCAAAACATTCCAAATCATGAAACTTGTGCACCAAGAAATCACAAAATGCAAATTAGGGTTAGAAAATGGAATTTTTCATAACTTAGAATTTTTCTAAGTTATGGAAAACCCTAATTTTTTCCCAACTTTGCCCCATCTTTTCACCATGATCCATTTGGATTCAAACAAAAGTCAAAACATAAAAGTTGTAGCTTGTTGCATAGTCTACAACTTTGATTCACAAAGTTTTCTCATTTGAAGCTTGTATCTCAAGTTACGATTTTTTGAATAAGGGCACTAAACCATCTTTTAACTTAGTGAAATTTGACCTATTTTGACAAGGTTTTCTACCCTACTTCAAGGCCACTTTTCATACCCTTCCACTTGGAATTTTGATTTGCATTTCAAAGATGGATTGTAGTACACATTCCAAGCTTTCCAAAATGTCCCAGAACTCATCAAACAACCTCATAACTTGAGAGATTCGAATTTCACAAGTTGGCAAAAATTCACTTTTGTTCTTCATCAAGACATGTTCATAAACTTGGCAAATTTGAACTCAGCATAGTTTGTGCTACTTTGCAGGTCCTTAAACCACATTACACTCCTTAATTTAATGCTTGTTCATTGTGTCTAAGTGTTGTTCCATGAATTCAAGCATTATACACAAGATTGATCCATTTTTGGATAAAGTGAACTTTCCATTTTTACAAAAGTTTGCTTTATGTCAATTGGTAAATCAAACAAGTACATGAAAGATCTGCTTTGCACAAGATTATGTGCATAACACACTGATCAAGAGAGGCTTATGCAGCACATTAGGAGGCTCCCTACTAACCTAAAACCACCAACTTGCTTTTGTAGCTTAAGTGTGAAGAAAGGTCCATAACATATGCTATCTCTCATACCAGCTTGGGGACACAAGAAAGAACTTATCAAACACATTCCAAACTACCCAACCAAGCTTTTGCACGAGCCTTTTGCCTTTCAAACACTCTCCATCTCAGAATCATCCTCAAACTGCAAAAACAGAGTTGCCTCTGCAGTTTGAGTGCCATCTCTCAATCCCTTCGAGCATTCTTGTCCAAACTTGTTTCTCTACCTTCCTTACAACCTATGCAAGCTATCCAGAAGCTAAGGCACGATCTGTAGTTGCTCTAACCACTTCCACCATTTTCACATCTTTGATTTGCAGGTGAAGTTCTACAGCTTGATACAAGGAGGTTCAAGACAAAGTAAGCATTGAAAAAGCATCCCTGGACCTCAAGGAAGCTTTTCCAATCATTACATTGCACTGAAAGTCTCTCATTCTCCACATAGAAGTTCAACTGCACAGGTAAAAGTTTGAATTCGTATCTCTCTTATTAGGCATCTTTAGTCTTAAGTTTGTGAAGAAACAAGGTCCTACTCATAGCCCTGAACATGTACATAGCTTTACTTTTCATTTCTTTTATCTGAGTAGAGAGAATTTGAGCTCTGAAAATGGTAGAAAAACTAGGTCAGAAAAGAGGGGGAGAGAAATTCTCCCTCATCTTAGAGAGATAGGTCATGTTCTTTATATGGTTGAAACCGTCTCTTAATGCTCTACACTTTTCATGTTATGAGTTTTGCTTGAAAGTCCAGGAATCCAGAGATAAAAAACGCGTGTTTTTGCTTGAAGAAGGCTGTACAGAGGTTGAAGAAGAAGTGGTCTGGGCTGGGCCTGGATATATTTTCTTTTCACACCCCATTTTTATGTTTACACCCCCCTGAGCCCATTTGCTCATTTTTTAACATTTTTGACTTTTTCTTTTTTGGCTGACTTTGTTTATTTTTTCTCATGCCATTTAAAAATTAAAAATATTTTTTTCATCACTTTTTGCATTTATTGCATATTTATTTGTTTATTTCCTTTATTTATACATAAATAGATATACATACTATTATTTAGAATAAGTATAAAAATAGTGAAAATACATTTTTATTTTTATTTACTTCCTGAAAATATTTCACACAAAAATACTCTTTTATTTATTTTATTAAAATATTAAATAAATATTTATTTTTTGTATAATACATATTTAGGGTTTAATATAAATATATATATATGATTATTAATATATTTAAGACAAAATATAAAAATACTTGATTTTTCATTTTATTTAATATTTGATACAAAAAATATCTTTTTTCACAATACACTTCATTTTATTTTATTTTTATAAATAATAAATAAATAGTAGAGTTAAATTAGATAATAATACCTTTTCTTTAAAAATTAGGGTTTTTTACTTTAAGTTCAAAATACTCAAAAAATAAATACATTTTATTTTCTTTTCCCTTTTACATAAATAATATTTTCTCATACACATAAAAATTTTCTTTTTGCATTTCACATATTTATTTAATTTACATTTAATTATGCATTATTTAAATTGCAAATATTCAAATGTTGTAATAATTTAGATTTAAATTCTTGTCAATATCCCCCATTTGAACATTTGTACCCCCCTTCCCATATTTGGTTTTGTAATAGCTTAGTAATTTTAATTTCGCACTTTATTGCTTTCTAATGATAACATGTTAGAATTAGGGTTTGTATGCGAAAAAACGATAAAAAATAGTTTGACCTAATACAAGATAAACAAGCATGAAAATGGACACACAAATCACACTTGCACCCCCTAGGGTATTCCACTTGTTGCCTTCAAATAAATGGGCCATGTTGCATGTTAAACTTCTTTGGGCAAAGCAAACAGTTTGAATGATCATAGTCCCTCGACAAAAAACTTTTCAAAACAAACAAAAACAAATGATCAAGTCCCTTAGAGAAATTGCTCAAAGACATTTAACGCCGTTGCAATTATGGTCCATACGATGACCCGCGCCTGTCCCTTTCACATCCTAACACAAGGTTGCCCACCAAATATAATGGTGGAGCAAACTTGCTAAAAGGGTTAAAAGTATAGCAATGATCTTTTGAGAAATTTAGGAGTGGATAACCTCTTAGTTACTTGAATCAACTTGCAAAGCAAAACACTTGCCTAATTTCAAAATCACACCTCACAACACTTTCAAAACAAATGAAAACTTTTTTCAAAAGACATACATCTTTGTATACATCCCCACATGGATTATTACAAAGGTTGCCACCACATTGGCCTCTTTTCAAAAACATTTTCAAAACCCACACACTCAAACACCATTTAAAACAATTGAAAACAAAAGGCAAGTGATCTAAGCAAGTAACTAAGAGCCCATGGATAACCATGGATAGAAAGGGTTCTAATACCTTCCCTTTCTATAATCTACTCCCCGAACCCAAGAAAACATCTCAAAAGGTTTTTGCTGTGCTTTTTAACCTTTCCTTAGGATAAAATAAAAAGTCGGTGGCGGCTCTTGCTAACCGCAACATTTGCGAATACAAATGCAAACCTCAAGTCAGTTCTCCCACCGTATCACATTGACCAACTTGGCCTTTAGGATGTAGTGAGATGACCGACTTTGGTGCAGTCCGAAGTTGGTAGATACTCGATACTACACTCATTGAGGTTTGGTTTATTGGGATATTTCGGTCACCATTAAAGAGGCTTGAGCTGAAACAATGACTAAGGTAACAATCCAGTGATATTGAGCTCCTTAGAATCCGGTTACTATTTTTAGGACAGGTTGAGCCAACTAAACTTCAAGAGGGTACTTACCTATGAAACCCCATGCAAGCCTAAACTAAGAACTTTGCTTGATTATTTGTATATGCATGCTTGTACATAACATCATGGACATCATGAACATCATATGCATCCACTAACCATTTCAAGGATTTTGGAGATTCATCTTTGTTCTTGTTTTGTAGGATATGGATTCACTTCCCAGGAAAACTATCCAAATCAACCTTGTAATAATTCCTCCACAACTCAAGGAGCTAGCTTCAAGGATCCCTGAGAACTCTCCATTCACCGAGAGACATGGTCGTCTATTCAACTTGGTCACCTCCAACACAGAGGAGGATATGATGAAGGTTCTCTTCCAGTTCTTTGATCCTTTGCATCATTGTTTCACATTTCCTGACTATCAACTTGGGCCTACTTTGGAAGAATTCTCTCAACTTTTGAGGGTTCCTATTCTCAATCAACTACCTTTCAACGGTACAGAAAGAGATCCAAAGCCAGAAGATATTGCTCAAACCTTGCACTTGCACTCATCTGATGTCACAACTCATTGGGAAACTAGAAGTGGTGTCAAAGGCTTCTTGGTAAAGTTTCTGTTTGAGAAAGCTCAAAGCTGTTGGAATTCCCTAGATTTACAAGCTTTTGAGGATATTGTAGCTCTTCTCATATATGGGATGGTCTTGTTCCCCAATCCTGACCAATTCATAGATGTGAGTCCTGTCAAAATCTTCATGTCACGCAATCCGGTGCCTACATTGCTTGGGGATATCTTACACTCTTTTCACACTCGTACAATGAGTAAAATAGGTGTTCTTATGTGTTGCACTCCTCTCCTGGAAAGATGGTTTATTTCTCATCTTCCCCAATTAGTCTTTAAAAATGAGCAAGGTTGGAGGTGGTCACAAAGGTTAATGACGCTTAAACATTCAGATATTCATTGGTGCTCTCGATCCAAATAGAATGTTATCATTTTGTACTGTTGTGGGGAATTCGCTAATGTCCCTCTACTTGGCATTAGGGGAGGCATCACCTACAATCCATGCTTGGCTCTAAGACAGTTCGGTTATTCCCGAAGGGATGGCCCACATGATATGTTGATTTAAGACTTGGTTTTCGAATACGACAACGACGATCAAGGACTTCGCCAGAGATTCATCCGAGCTTGGAGGATGCTAAACAAGGTAGATAGCAAGACTTTGGGACACAAGAATTCCATCCCTCTTGAGCCTTACCTCAAGTGGGTACGAACCCGTGCTCAAAGTCTTATGATGCCTTATCCTTCCATTCTCCCAGTGATTATTGAGCCTGTTAAGGAGGGAGAAGTTCCATACACTATCCTACATCCTGACATGCCGACATCACTCGAAGATCTACAAAGGGATTGGATACAGCTCAAAGGAGAGCGTGATACTTTTGAAGCCCAATTCTACACAAGCGAGAAGAAGGTTTTGGAACTCACTCGACTACTTCATGAGGAACAGACTCTAAATACCTACATTGCACCAAAGAGGATGCACAATGTCTTTTTATCTTAGAATTTTGTATTATTTTGCCCAAGGGGCATTGATGTACTCAAATTCTGTATTATTAATATAAAGTGTGTTTCTTTTTGTTTAAAACAAATTTGAATTTTTAAATCCTTGAAAACATTGCATGAATACATATCATTCATCATAAACATAAACAGGTCTTTGCAACAAGTTTCCTCATCTATCTACTGTTTATTTCAATAAGATGGATCTCGAATAGACGGTCAAAGACCTTCAAGCTCAAAATGCACAATTTCAACAGTTACTCATGACCTTAGCCAAGGGGCAAGAGGAGCTGAAGACTCTGCTAGAAAAAGAGAAAGAGAAAAAGAAGAAGAAGCCAGCTGGTGTGGTAATCATGGGCAGAAGATTTCAAGGACAGGCTAGAAGGACCTTGGAATTTCCAGCAACATCTGATGAAGGGGAAAGAAAAGGAAAAGAAACGGCAGTTCCGTCAGACTCTGAAGAAGAGGAGGAAGAGGAAGACTACTCTGAACAATAATACCCTCTGGCTAATGACAAGTACAAACACCTTGAAGAGCGGTTAAGCGTTATGGAAATCCAGAGAGTACCGGGTTTAGATTTTGAAGAGTTGGGGTTAGTGTCAAGAATTGTGATCCCACCAAAGTTTAAAGTGCCCCTATTCGCAAAATATGATGGAGTGTCGTGTCCTAAAATGCACCTCTGATCATATGTCAGAAAGATTCAGCCACACTCTGCCGACAAAGACTTGTGGTTCAACTTTTTCCAAGACAGTTTATCAGGAACGCAACTTGATTTGTTCTACCAGTTGGAAAGGGCCGACATCCATAATTGGGAAGACCTTGCCGCAGCTTTCTATAAACAATACCAGTACAATGCCGATTTGGCGCCTACCCGTACTCAACTTCAGAGTATGGCTATGGTTTCCAATGAGGGCTTCAAAGATTACGCGCTAAAGTGGAGAGATCTAGCCGGAAGAGTGCAACCCCCTCTGTCCGAAAGGGAGTTGGTGGACATGTTCTTGGGGACTCTATCAGGCCCTTTCTTCAATCATATGATTGGGAGTTCCTCTGCAGGGTTTACTGAATTGATATTAACCGGCGAGAGGGTGGAAGGTGGTATAAGAAGTGGGAAGATTCAGAAAGATCCGTCTGCCTCTACAGCTGTGAAAAAACCCTTCACTGGGAGGAAGGAAGTATCTGCTGTTTATTCACAGAGGAATCAGGGAAGAACTGAACACCGACCAATGGTGGGGGCTGTTATGATCCCAAAGCATGCATCTGATCAACCTAGAAATAACCAGCCAAGGGTGGAAAGGCCAGTACGGAAATTCACCAGGATTAACATGACCCTAGCCCAGATTCTACCACATCTTCTGAAACTGAATCTAGCAACTTTAAAAGAGGCCCCAAAGAATCCCAATATTGCGTCCCCTTATTATCACCCAAATTCCAGATGCGCATACCATTCTGAAAGTCCAGGGCACGACACCAACAACTGTTGGGCTCTGAAGAACAAGATTCAGGACCTTATAGATGCAAAGGAAGTTAAGTTTGATGCGCCTGAGAAACCAAATGTCATTTGCGCTCCAATGCCTAAACATGGTCACAATGCCAATGTTATTGAAGAATATTTGTTTATTGCTACAGTAGATGAACTCTTGACTCCGCTCTCGATCATCAAATTGAACTTTTTGAAAGCGGGGATATTCCCAGGTTATGATAAAGACTGCCGTATTTTCTTATCCTCCTCAATTGATTTCCCTCTATTGAAGACAGGTATCCAACGCCTGATTGATAACCAAGAAATTCTGTTGAGAATGCTCCTGTTTAACCCGTTCCAGTTAAAGAAGTTTAAATCATAACCATCTACGCCAATCCCTCCAGGGTCCCCAAAATACCCGTTAGGATTACACTTGCTCCAAAAACTACTCCACTTAAGATCACAATGCCCGGGCCGGTCCTGTACAAATCAGATAAAACAGTACCATGGAATTATGGTGGAGAAATCTACTACCATGGTATCAAACAAGATAAACTGACTGCCGAAGAAGAGAGCTCCAAAGAAGACAATTCCGACATTAGCAATATTGCCGGAACTAGCAAGATTACCCGCAGTGGTAGAATCTTCTCTCAAGAGATTGCCCCTCCAAAGGCAGTTTTTGGACCCGTGGCTATTCTAAATATTACCTCTGCACCAGTGATTGTACCTGCAAGCATACCTACCGACAAAGACAACACAATCCCTATCCCTACCAATACTTCCACTGCTGAGAATAAAGGAAAAAGCATTCAAGAAGAGCCTGTCTGGACGAAGGCTCAATCACTAGCTATCCCCGAAACATCCAAGAAGGAAATGGAAGAAATCCTGAGGATAATAAAGAAGAGTGATTATGATGTGGTTGAACAGTTGGGGCAAACCCCTTCCAAGATCTCCATGCTAGCATTGTTGTTGTATTCTGAGGCACATGCGAAAGCTCTGGTAAAATTTCTGAAGACAGCTCATGTGCCACAAGAGACATCTGCTGACCAGTTTCAAGACTGTGTGGCCAGTTTGACAGCTGATAATGGTCTAGGCTTCTTTGATGCTGATTTGACACCCAGGAGGAGAAAGCACAACGAGGCATTACATGTCTCTGGAGTGTAGAGGAACAACCCTAGCCCATGTCTTGGTTGACACGTGTTCATATTTGAACGTCTTACCGAAGAAAGCCCTTGATAGATTGGATTGCGAAGGGCTGACATTAAAACCCAGTAACATAGTGGTGAGAGCATTTGATGGTTCGAAGAGGATGGTCCACGAGGAGGTGGACATCCCAATAAAGGTGGGAACTCAAATTTTCAACTCAACCTTCTATGTGATAAACATCCGTCCTTCTTATTCCTGTCTGTTAGGACACCCCTGGATTCATAATGCCGGTGCTGTCACTTCCATGCTACACCAAATGTTGAAGTACCCGGTCCAAGGAAAGATCATAATTGTCCATGATAAGAGGAGTACATGATTAGTCATCTAAATTCCTTCCGATATATGGAGTTGGATGGCGAGTTCATTGAAACCCCTTTCTAACATTTTGAAGAAGTCTTTCAAAAAGTAGCAACGACCAAGACGGTATCCCATATCCTCAAGATCACAAGAACTCTGCTCCGGTTGTCATCTCTAAAGGATGAAAAAGCAGTAATAGAAGAGGGTGGATGCACCATCTGGGGGCAGCTTCCAGACATTCCGTATAAATCAGACATGTTTGGTTTGGGGTTTACTTCAACTGCTCAGAAGACTGTGCGCCGTGCCCGTGTTGGAGGGCCACCTCTGAAGATTAGTAACATAGAGGTCAACGCAGTGGAAAATGTTGATGAAGATGGCAATTTGGAAGATTGGATATTTCCTACTGTCAATGGAGGACTTCGCAACTGGGAATCTAGAGACTTTGTCCCAATAACTTTCATCTCTCAGTAATTTATCTTTTACATTTCTGTTGGACTTGTAATATTCACAAACAATTCACACTTTAAAAACCTTGTGTCTTTCCCGAGGCACAATGGTCCATTTGTAAGGGTTTTTATTTCATCTTCATATGACATTCAATGAATCATGGACGCTTTTTCACATATAAACCTTTTGTGCTCATTGTCTTTCTTTTACATTTTTATTGTTTAAAGATGGCTATGCCCTTACACACACCCACACTCACAAATGCAGGTACCCCTCCATTCCGGATCCCATGGCTAACGATACTGCTATAGCCTTCAGTGAATTTGAAGATCTGATCTACCAAGTCGAATACAAAGGTGAGGAAGATTGTTAGGTGCCAGGGGAATTGGCCAGACTACTACAACAAGAGGAAAGAGCTATTCAGCCTCATGAGGAGTTGTTGGATACAATCAATTTGGGTACCGAGGAAGATAGAAAGGAAATCAAAGTGAGTGCCAATCTAGAGCCGAGTGTCAAGGAGCGCCTAATTCAACTGTTGCATGATTATGTTGAGATCTTTTCCTGGTCATACGAAGACATGCCGGGACTCGATACAGACATCGTGGTACATCGTCTACCCACAAGAGAAGACTGTCCACCAGTGAAACAAAAAGTCCGCCGCATAAGACCTGACATGTCAGAGAAGATAAAAGCGGAAGTCATGAAACAATTCAATGCTGGATTTCTGGCTGTTACTTCTTATCCTCAATGGGTTGCCAACATTGTTCCCGTGCCTAAAAAGGATGGTAAAGTAAGAATGTGCGTGGATTATAGATATTTAAACAGGGCCAACCCTAAAGATGATTTTCCACTTCCACACATCGACATCCTGGTTGATAATATGGCCCAACACAAAGTATTTTCTTTCATGGATGGATTCTCAGGCTATAACCAAATCAAAATGGCACCTGAGGACATGGAGAAAACTACATTTGTCACAAAGTGGGGCATGTTCTGCTACAAAGTGATGCCATTCGGACTGAAGAATGTCGGGGTAACCTATCAACGCGCCATGGTAGCTTTGTTTCATGATATGATACATCATGAGATAGAGGTCTACGTAGCTGACATGATAGCCCGATCACAAACTGAAGAGGAACACTTTGATCACTTGCAAAATCTGTTTGTGAGATTGAAGGAGTACAAAATAAGGTTGAATCCAAACAAGTGTACATTCAGAGTCCGGTCCGGTAAACTCTTAGGTTTCATTGTCAGCAACAAAGGCATCGAGGTTGATCCTGCCAAGGTCAAGGCAATACAAGAAATGCCTGCTCCTTGTACTGAGAAGGAAGTCAGTGGATTCTTGGGACGCCTGAACTACATTTCCAGATTCATTTCTCACCTAACATCTACTTGTGAACCAATCTTCAAACTGTTGAAGAAAGATCAAGTAGTTAGATGGAATGACGAATGTCAGATTGCTTTTGACAAGATCAAAGAGTATTTATAAGAGCCTTCTGTCTTGATGCCACCAGTCGAGGGAAGACCACTGATCATGTATCTGACCGTTTTGGAGAACTCAATGGGGTGTGTATTGGGGAAGCATGACGAGTCTGGCCGAAAAGAGCATGCTATTTACTACCTGAGCAAAAAGTTTACCGACTGTGAAACCAGATATTCACTGCTTGAGAAAACTTGATGCGCTCTGGTATGGGCTGCTCGCCGGCTAAGACAGTATATGTTGACTCATACCACTTTGTTGATATCTAAGATGGATCCGATAAAGTACATCTTTGAGAAGCCTGCTCTGTCTGGGAGGATAGCTAGATGGAAGATGATCCTAACAGAATATGACATACAGTACACTACCCAAAAAGCTATAAAAGGCAGTGTGCTAGCTGATCATCTTGCTCATCAAGCTGTAGAATATTACCAGTCCATGGAGTTTGAATTCCCGGACGAAGACATCATGACATTAGACAACTGTAAAGAAATCAGACCATATGACGGACCTGGACAAGGATCCCGATGGACTCTGTTCTTTGATGGGGCATACAATGCACCTGGTAATGGTATCGGCGCGATACCCATATCTCCTAAAGGGTGCCATACTCCCTTTACTGCCAGACTTTGCTTCAACTGTACGAACAACATGACAGAATACGAAGCATGCATCTTTGGTCTCAAGGCTGCCATAGACTTGGGAATAAAATATTTGGTTGTATTCGGAGATTCGGCTTTTGTCATCAGTCAGATAAAAGGAGAATGGGACACTAAGCACTCAAACCTCATCCCTTACAAAGAACATGTTTTGACATTGTTACCATATTTCGAGCAGATTACCTTCGAGCATTTCCTGCGAGAAGAAAATCAGCTAGCAGATGCTCTAGCCACAATGTCATCTATGTTTAAACTTAATTGGGATAAGGAGGCTCCCCAGATCACCATTGAACGAATGGACAAACCAGCACACTGTCACGAGATTAATACTGAAGAAGTAGTGGACCAGCCTTGATTTCATGAAGTCAAAAGGTATCTCGAGGCTCAAGAATATCCAGAAGGAGCTTCAATCAATGATAAAAAGTTCTTAAGGAGATTCTCTGCTAAGTTCTTCTTGAGTAATGGCATCATGTACAAATGTAATCATGATTCTATTATGCTCCATTGTGTGGATAAGATTGAAGCTGAAAAGATCATGGCTGAATTACATGAAGGTACCTTTGGCACTCACTCCAGTGGGCATACGATGGCGAAGAAAATCCTACGGGTAGGCTATTATTGGTCTACCATGGAAGAAGATTGCTATCAACACTCCCGAACATGTCATAAGTGTCAAATCTATGCTGACAAGGTGCACGTGCCTCCGGTTCCCCTAAATGTCTTAACAGCTCCTTGGCCCTTCTCTATGTGGGGAATTGATATGATCGGGGAGATCAAGCCTACAGCCTCCAATGGACACCGCTTCATTCTAGTGGCCATTGACTATTTCATAAAGTGGGTCGAAGCAGCTTCCTTCGCATCTGTTACTAAGAATGTTGTTGCCCACTTCATCAAACAGAATCTTATTTGCCGGTACGGTATCCTAGAAAGGATCATCACTGATAATGGTACGAACCTTAACAATACTATGATCACCACTTTGTGCGAGAATTTCAAGATTCAACATCACAATTCATCCCCCTATCGGCCAAAGATGAATGGTGCAGTCGAAGTTGCTAATAAAAACATTAAAAAGATCATACAGAAAATGACAGTCACCTACAAAGACTGGCATGAGATGCTACTGTTTACTCTCCATGGGTACCGTACCACGGCTCGCACATCAACTGGGGCAACACCTTATTCTTTAGTTTATGGCATGGAGGATGTCTTGCCTATTGAGGTTCAAATCCCCTCTTTGAGAATCATGAAGGATGCAGGTTTGAACGAAGATGATTGGATCCAGACCCGACTTGATCAACTGAACTTAATTGATGAAAAGAGACTTACTGTTGTTTTCCATGGTCAGATGTATCAAAAACGGATGATCAAGGCTTTCAACAAGAAAGTCAGACGCCAAGTATATCATGTTGGAGATCTGGTGATCAAGCGCATCATCTTGCCACAAAGTGATCCCAGGGGCAAATGGACTCCTACCTATGAGGGACCATTTGTAATCAAGAACATCTTCTCCGGTTGGGCAATGATCTTAAGCACCATGGACGGCGACGATTTGCCACACCCTGCAAACACAGACATAGTCAAAAGATACTATGCATAAGAGACCCGCTAGGTTGACACACCTAGGCAAAACAAGGGCATCCCGGCGAACCAAAAGGTTCGGGAAAAAGTTAGGGATAAAATAAAAAAATTTGTACACCCGGCAAGTTGAAAACCCGAAAGGGCGACTTGGGCAAAAACGGGTTTCCTGGTGGATTGAAAACCTGAAAGGGCGGTCCAGGAAAAAGTTAGGGAATTAGAGCCATGACTATGTCTCGTTGAATCACTTTGAGGACAATCTCTTCACTGATAAACTCAGAGCTTCTGATCAATTCAATCATCTTCGAACGAAGCAACAAATAGAAAGATATTCAAAGATACGGAGGCTATAGCAGAATGGGAACCCCATGGGATTATCACACATAGCTGTCTTTCTTTGTATAAATTTTTTCTTACTTTTATGACACCATCCTCTTACAAGGATGTTTGTCTCCTTTGTACAAAATACTTATTCAAAGTGAATACAAAGATATCTCTTTAAAGAACAGAAAAATAATTGTCCTCTTCTTTTACACTTGTGTTTTATTTGCAAAAATGTCCAATGATTCATTAATGAACATATGCATTTGAACATAATTACTGTTTACAAATAAACAAAATGGAAAAGAACAATTACTGACATGTTGAAAGAATAGGAAAATGTCTTTAGGCTATTCCATGAGCAATCCCTACAGTACGTCATTAAAATCCCCAGCGGAGCTGAAACTTCAAACTATTAATCCACAGTGGAAACCATCCAGTTTCTCCAAATTCCCCAGCAAGTTATCGTGAAGCCTGAAAACCAATCGGACAACAGCTAACTTCTGTTTCTCCCCAGCCTAGGATAACTCCCCGGTAGAGTGGCAGATGACTGAAACTCCTGAACTTTTTCCAAACAAGAATAAGCTTTTTCCCCTCAGAGTTTTCATTGTTCCCCAACAGAACGAATATTCCCATTGTTAAATCCCCAGTAGAAGTCATCAAAATTCTCTAGATTCCCCAAGAAGATTACTCAAGCAGTATATGGCATTGCTCACAACTGAATTTTTGTCAATTACTCCAACTTCAAGACATGAAGAATCCACATATCCTCAGCAGCAGTCAAGGATTTATTTTCCTCAGCAATACAGTAAATCAGCTTACATGCGCATACATTACATCCATATATCATAAACATTAATAAAACACATATATTGCATCATACATTTCGTGCAACATAATTTTGTGTTCCAGCTAACATTTTACCCTTTCAGGATAAGGTTAACATCTACTGCTAAACAATGTGCAATCATGATACAGTTCAGATATGCTCCAGACACGGTTTCCCTTTCTGTTTACTTATTCAGATTTCAAGTTCAGATACAGTCCATAAATGCTCCAGGCACTGATGCTATTCTGTTACTCATTCAGATCCAGTCTCCAGATACAGCTCAAATACATTCCAGATACGGACACCATTCTGATACTTATTCTTTTAATTTATAACTTACAATTCAACAAATATTCTCGGATGGCATCTACAAGCCCATCTCCAACAAAATTCTATCACTTATCCCAAATGGCATCTTTAAGCCCATTTCCTCAACTACACTTTGTCGAGTGCAAATTTACGGGCACTCTAGTGTCCAATCATCTTTTACCTTCGAGTCACGAACGACAAAACTCGCCAATCTAACTCTTCAGGTTCAAGAAGATTGAACAGGGGAAGCTGTTGTACCCCAAAATTTTCCCTCTCATTTATAAAAACTTTTCTCATAAGATTTATTTGACTCAAGACAAGATTAGGGTTTGGTCAGCTAAAGGCATCTCATCTTGCACTGATAACCCAAAATTAGGGTTTAAGTTTGCACAAGGATTTTTGGACCACCAATGCTTCATGTGACTTTCATACATCATATTGGACCCCTAAGATTGGTCATGATAAGTTTCAAGCCTTGAACCACATTTTTGATCAGTCAATTGGATAATTGAGCTAAAAATCAGTTGTATTGGGGAAAAAGTCAACCATGGCCAATTTACAGTCAAAATTCATAATTTTTTATCCACATCAACATTTTAGACTCATATGTACCATTTTATCAAGTTTGGATCACAACTCCTCAAGAAATTTGATCAAATCATCAAAAGGGCAAAATGGTCAAAATTAGGGTTTTGACTGAGAAAGGACAATTTTTGATTTTTAACCTAGCAAATGACCAATTGAGTTCAATCATGATTTCAAGGATTTAATGGCATCATCTTGACTCAATTACATGGTTCAAAACATCTCAAGTTCATTAGATTGACAGATGAAATTTGCAGTCAACTGATCAAAAGTCAATTGTACACTGAAAAGTCAAACTTTGACTTTTTGGTCAAAATCAAGTGCCAAGGGTCTAATTCATCAAGATATGTCAAAATGTGAAACTTGTTCATCAATAAAACCAAATTTGAAAATTAGGGTTTTGAATTTGAAAATTTTCATAACTTAGAATTTTTCTAAGTATAAACATTTTCTTATTTTTTCTCAACTTTACACCACCTTTACACCATGATGGCTAATGATTCAAGGAAACTTCCCAACATGAAAGTTGTAGATCTCTATGAATTATACAACTTTGATTCACAAATTTTTCCCTAAAGATGCTTGGATCTCAAGTTATAAATTTGTGAATACATGATCATGAACTTCTTAACTTAGTGAAATTTTGCCCTAATTTAGGCAGGTTTTGGACCCAACTTCATGGAAAATTTTCACCTAGTTCCAAATATTATCTCAAAATTAATTTCAAATATGGATTATAGAGAAAATTTCAAGATTTCCAAAATGTCCAAGAACTCTCCAAGATCATTTTTGAGTAGGGAGAATCGAAGAGAAGAAGTTGGCATTTTCTCACTTTTGGTTCAAGCCATTTTCATGAAGAACCAAGTTGCAAACCAATCCTATGCCGGCTATTTCATGCTTTACAGGTCCTAAACTTGCTACACACTCTTTAATTAAATTCTTACACAGTTGATAAAGCCTCTATCCATGCGTTTGAACTTTTACACAACTTGTAATTCCATTTTGGGCAAAAAGGCTTCATTGCCATTTTTATAAAGAAGCACTTTTGCAAACTTGTCAACTTGGAGCTTTGAACCTGTCCCCTTGATGCATAAAAACCACACAGGTCTCAAGCAACTTGTACAAACTTATACTAACCCTAAAACAAGCTGGTACAAGCATGTGGGTTTGGTCTTGTCACTTTGCTTCAAGTACAAGAAAAGTGGCAAAAAGGCTAGGGCTTGTACAACTAATAGAGAGCTGACTTTAGATCATTTCTATACTAATATGCAAACAATGTGCAACACATAACACACTTGGCAAGGACCTGAAAATCTCTCAAACTGAAAAACACCAAAAAACTGCCCAAACATACAGTTTCTGCACAAGCATATCCAGCATCCATTTGGCTCGTGCGTTTTGTGTTTAGATCATTCAAACACATTACATACTTGATACCTAGTCAACCCAAACCATCATCCTTGTTCTGTAACCTCTGTTTCACCATATGCCAGTGTTAACTTTGAAGCTTGCAGTTGGACTTGGTCAGGGAGTTCTAGCCACTTTCAGAGCAAAGTAAGAGTTGGAATAGATTCAGGGAAGCTCAAGGAAGCTCAAACAATCATCAGGCCTCCATTAAAGCCCCTACATTTCCATACATGATTCTAGCTGAAGGAGGTATTTTTTCAAACTCTATCTCCTTGTACAAGTAACCTTAGGCCACGATCTGTGAATAAAAAATGTAGTTCTCATCATAACGAAGCTATACATATCATTACTTTGCATTGATTTCACTTGTGCTAAGAAAATTTGGAAGTTGAAATTTCCGGAAATATTAGGTCAAGATTTAGGGTTGTTTAAATTCTCTTTAATCTTTGATAGTTAGATTACATAGCTTACATGGTTGGAATCGTGAGTTCAAGCTCTACATTTTTCATGTTATAAGTTTTTATTTTCATGGAAGTATGAGGAAGTTACAGGTGGTTCGGCCAAGGCTTGAGGAAGAAGATGAAACATGGTAAGGAAGTGTTTTAGAATATGTTATTTTTGTTTCATTAAAGACAATGGATGTATGGCCACCCCAGTGGTAAAGCAACGCGCTGGTGAGACCCATGTCCTGGGTTCGAACCTGCGCGCTACTTTTTGCATTTTGGCATTTTTTCCTTTTCGGTTTTGACACTTTTTTTGCAGGATTGGGCTTATGCTATGGGCCAATGTTTTTGCTAGCATTACTACTAATTTGCTTCAGCACCCCCTGCCAACTCTTTCCATTTTTTTTTATGTTTATATTTTGCATATTAAATATTTTTTCTCTAAACATAAAAATCCAAAAAAATATAAATTAATGATATTACACTTTTATTATATTTTCTTTAATATTTCTCACATAAAATATATTTTATTTTAAATAGGATATCCCTTATTTTCTTAAATAAATTTGTAAATATAATTAAATATACTTAATATTTTTATTTTACATTTCATACTCACAAATACCAATTTTTTGCATATATTTAATTTTTAATATTTATATACAATATTATTTATTATTTTCATACAAAAAATGCACAAAATAATAATATAGAAACATTATTTTCTTTTAAATGAAAATTAGGGTTTATCCCTTTTAAAAAATTAAATATTTTTCTTATATTTTTTAGTTTTAATTTAAATATTCTTTTACACAAAAATAAGACATCAAAAATCTTTTCTTTACATGTACATTATATTGCATCTTTGAATATTTTATTTTATCTATTCTAATTCGCACAAATTCGATTTGGTTGTAATAATTTATTTAGGTTTACATTCTTGCAAATCCCCATTCAAACTTGCATTCCCTCCTCCCATAAAATTGTTGTAATTTCTTAGTATATTTACATTACGCAATTTATTTCTTTCATATGCCATGATTAATAATTAGGGTTTGTATGACAAGAACGAAACAAAATAAATAGAAAACCCTAAATGCAAGATCAAAAGCATGAAAAATGATACACTTTGCACACAAGCACCCTTAGGGTTTCTCCCACTTGGTTGCCTAAAATAAAATGGCCATGTTACGCATGCGAAGTATCTTGGAAAAACAAAACAAATATAAAATCATAGCCCCTCGATGACGCTATTCAAAAGTTTCCTAAACAAAAATGATCTTGGTCCCTCAAAAATGCTAAGATACTTGGCAACATTGCTATCATGGTTATACAATGACCCACGCCCGTCCCGTTTACATCCAAAAATAGGGTTATTTACCAAATCAATGGTAAGTCAAGAATGTCAAAGGAATAGAAAATACATAGGAAAGACATTTGAGTAGGTAGATAGCTTCTAGTTACTTGCTCCATTTCAAACAAAAACCTTGTTATTTTCAAACACATACACATTTCAAAAACATCTTACAAATATTGAAAAACATTTTCAAAAGACAAACATCTTTGTATACATTCTTGTGAACGAGAATCATTACAAAGATTGCCTAAACGAATGGCCTCTTTTACAAAATACTTTCAAAACCACATCAAACACCATTTCAAACAAAACCAAAGCAAGTGATCTAAAGCAAGTAACTAAGAGCCCATGAAAAACCATGGATGAAAAGGGTGCTAACACCTTCCCTTTTCATAATCTACCCCCCGAACTCAAGAAAACATCTCAAAGGTCTTTCCTGTGCTTTTTCACCTTTCCTTTTGGATAAAAGAAAAGTCGGTGGCGACTCTTGCTAACTGCAACATTTGCGACAAAACTCAAAACCTCAAGTCAGTTCTCCCACCGCATCACAATATCAAAGACGCATGATTAAATCTTTCAACAAAAATATCAAGCCTCGTGTGTATCAGACTGGCAAGTTGGTAATAAAGCGCATCATTCTTCCATAAGGAGATCCAAGGGTAAAATGGAATCCCACATGCGAATGACCATTCATTGTCAAGAAAGTGTTCTCTGGCAGAGCCATGATAATGACTACTATGGATGGTGAAGACTTCCCACATCCTGTGAACACAAACATATTTAAAAAATACTATGCATGAAACAACCCGCTAGGTTGACATATCTAAGCAAAAATAAGGGCATCCTGGCGAACCAAAGAGTTTCGGGAAAACATTAGGGATATATACAAAATATTGTACACCCGACAAGTTTAAAACCCAAAAGGGCGGCTTGAGTAAAAATGGGTATGCTGATGGAATGAAAACCCGAGAGGGCGGTCCAGGTAAAAGTTAAGGAATAAATCGTATAATTATGTCCCGTTTAATCACTACAGACAGGGATGATTGTGATGCGGTGGGAGAACTGACTTGATATGTTTTACGTTTTATCGCAAATGTTGCGGTTAGCAAGAGTCGCCACCGACTTTTCTTTTATCCAAAAGGAAAGGTGAAAAAGCACAGGAAAGACCTTTGAGATTGTTTCTTGAGTTCGGGGGGGGGTAGATTATGAAAAGGGAAGGTATTAGCACCCTTTTCATCCATGGTTTTCCATGGGCTCTTAGTTACTTGCTAGATCACTTGCTTTTGTTTGAAAATATGCTTTGTGTGGTTTTTGAAAGTATTTTGAAAAAGCTCCATCGTTTAGGAAAACTTTGTAATGATTCTCGTTCATAAGAATATATACAAAAATGTTGATCTTTTGAAAATGTTTTCAAGTTTTGAAAGATGTCTTGAAAGTGTTTGGTGTTTGTTTTGAAAATAACAAGGATGTTTTATTTTGAAAGTGAGCAAGTAACTTTGAACAATCTACCTACTCAAAAGTATTTCTTATTTATTTCCTCTTTCCTTTAACATTGTTATCTTACCATTGATTTGGTAAGTAACCCTATATTTCGATGTAAACGGGACATGCATGGGTCATTGTATAACCATGATTAGAAATGTTGCAAGACATCTTAGCATCTTTCTTTAGGGACTAAGATCATTTTGAAAGGAAACTTTTGATAGCGTCATCGAGGGACTATGATCTTGTGTTTGTTTGTTTTTGCTAAGATGCCTCACATGCATAACATGGCCATTTTGTAAGGCAACCAAGTGGATTTTACCGTAGGGGGTGCTTGTGTGCAAGTGTGTTGATTTTTCATGCTTGGTTTTGTCTTTCATTGGGGTTTTCTAATTGATTGGTTTTAGTCTTTCCATACAAAACCCTAATTACTAGCATTTATATATAAAGCGATAAATTACAGAATTTAAAATTACTACGTTATTACAATACTTGTGGGAGGGGGTGTACAAATTACAAATGGGGATTGCAAGAAAATAAACATAATTATCTATTACAACCATATTGAATTTGGATAAATAATGTACAAAAATGAATAAATATACAAGAATGTGAATGGAAAGAAAAATAGATTTTTGTTTGGATTTTTTAGGAAAGGGTTTGGTTTTAACCTAATTAACTAAAGGCAAATAATTAGTTAAATTAGTAAAAGTAAACCTAAATTAATTAGGAAAACAAAATTAAATAAAACCCTAATCTAAATATTAATTGATTAAGAAGGAAAAGAAATTAAGTTTGTAATAAAAATATTTTTAATGTCTTTTTTATCTTGAAAATAATATATGGTATTATAAAATATTTTTGGTCTTTTTGGTTTTAAAAGAATATTTTTTTAATTGTAAAAGAAATAATTAAAACCGTAGTTTCTAATTAAATTTACAAACTAATTAGTAAAATAAATAAAGTATTATTAAATTAAAATAATTTTTATTTTAAAAAAATAAATAAACTATATCAAAATATAAATCTAATGTTTTTATATTTTTTCTAATTTTTATAATATTAAATAAAATATTAAAGAAAACAAATAAATAAAAAAAGAGAAAAAGGAAAATAAAATGGGCCAGGGGTGTGAATAGTGAGCAGGGAGTATGAAATGAGAAAAAATACTAGGGCTAACACAGGGGCCCAACGCTGCAAACAAACATAAAAAATGTGAGAAAAAAATGAGAAAATAAGCAAAAGGGTACCACTGGGGCTCGAACCCAGGTCCCAAAGGTTAACAGGCGCGCGCTTTACCACTGGGGTGGCTATACATCCGTTCATATAAACAAAACAATAAATATATATTAGAAATCAAGTCCATGGTCTGAACTTCATCTTCAACCTCACGCCCAGCCAAAGTACCTGCATCTTGTTCATTTCTCATCCATTTGCAAAAGTGTAAACATGAATCTTGTGGCAAATTTCCTCACAATTTCAGAAATGTAAAACAATAAAATTATAGATCAAAGACAAGCATGGATTTTAATGGCCCTAATTTGAACCCTAAAAATTTCAGAAACTTCAATCTTATTATTCTCTAAGCTTAAGCAACATAAATGAAAACTATGGACATGGTTAGCTTTAGGGCAATGATATCTACATTTTTCATTCACAAATAAACCATTAATGATGCTTGTATGAAGAGTTCAAAGTTAAGGAAACTTACCTCAAAACTGGAAATCGTATTCTGAGTTTAAGCACTCCTCAAGGTGTTGTGATGATCAGAATAGCTCCACTGAGGTCCTAGGAAGCAAATGCAATGATTAGCTTGGTTGGAGAATGGCTGAAATGGTCTGGAGAAGTCCACTTGTAGTGCTCTATTTTTGAACTTGGAAATGGAGGAAGATGGTGTTACAGAACTGTAACATGGTATGGGATTGTTTGTGTATGATGCTTGGAAGCTTTTGGAAGCAAGAAGCCAAGAAACGCACGAGTAGTTTTTTGGTTTTGAGATTTCTGACCAGAATATGCAACAATGGAGGTGTAAGATGAAAATCTGAGTTCTTTGTGTTTTCAGGGCTCAAACATGCATGTGATTTGTGTAAAATGACTTATACATAAGTAATGAGAAGGTTTTTTGTGCTTGAGAGGTTTTTTGTGGGAAGTATGGTTCCAAGAGGAAGTACAAGCACGGGATGAGTGATTGTAAGTGTTTAGACAAACTTCTCTTGATTTATAGGACATGTATGATCAGAAGAAAACAATTGCAAGGCTCAAGAACAAGTTTTGTGCAAAAAGCTACTTTATCAAAATGGCATTGTGCACTTTCTTCTTAAAATGGATATAAAGCATGGCTTTGCATTGAATGCTTGAATTGAGACCTCTAACAGCTGTGCAAGAAATTAATTATGGAGGGCCTAACAAGTTTGAGGCCTGTAAAGTAGAGATTATGCAACATAGGTTTGAAATTTGAATCTTGTTCATCACAAAATGGCTTGTATTTCAAGTGTGAAAACCCTAACTTCATCTCTTCGATCTCCCTACTCAAGAATGATCTCAAGGAGTTCTTGGACATTTTGGAAATCTTGAAATGTTATCTATAACCCCTCTTTGAATCACTTTTGAAAATTCACCATAGAACTATATGAAAAAGTGCCATGAAGTTAGGTCAAAATCCTGACCAAAACTAGAGCAAAATTTCACTAAGTGTCCAATTTCAAGACCATGAGTTTAGGAATTAATAACTTGAGATAAAAGCATTTTTAGAAGAAGTTGTGTAAATACATTTTGTAGATATCATGGAGATCTACAACTTTTATGTTGAAATTTTCTTCTGAATCTTCTTGCATCATGGTGAAAAATTGGCTTAAAGTTATGAAAAAACATGAAGTTTTAAACACTTAGAAACATTTCTAAGTTAGAAAACTTTGACTTTTCAAAATAAAATCTTGACTTTTTTATCTTTTGATGATTAAGTTTCAAATTTTTACATGTTTTGATGAATTGTGATCTTTGACATTGAATTTTGACCAAAAAGTCAAAGTTTGACTTTTTAGTGTACAATTGACTTTTGATTAGTTGACTGAAAATTCACTGTCAATCCAATTGATCTTAAACAATGTTTTAGGTCATGTCATTAGGTCAAAATGATGGAATTGACCTCTTGAGATCATGCTTCAAACCAATTGATCATTTGCTAGGTCAAAAATCAGAAATTGCTCTTTCTCAGTAAAAACCCTAATTTTGACCATTTTGGCCTTTTGATGATTTGATCAAAATTATTGAGGAATTGTGGTCCAAACTTGATAAAATGATACATATGAGTTTATAATGTTTATGTGAATAAAAAATTATGAAGTTTGACTGTAAATTGGCCATAGTTGACTTTTCCCCAATACATCTGATTTTTAGGTCAACTACTCAATTGACTGAGCAAAAGTGTGATCCAAGGATTGAAACTTGACATGAGTAATCTTCAGGGTCCATAATGATCCATGAAAGTCATATTAAGCATTGAAAGTTCAATTGTACTTGTGCAATATCAAACCCTAATTTTGGTCATCAGTGCTTAAGGAGGTGTCTTGAGCTGATCAACCCTAATGCAGTCTTGAACCAAGAGAGATTTTTGTGAGAAAATATTTGTTAAATGAGAGGGAAAAGTTTGGGGTACAACAACTTCCCATTTTCAATCTTCTTAAACCTAGAGAGTTAGATTTGCGAATCCGCCATTCGTGACTTGAAGGTGAAAGATGATTGAACACTAAAGTGCCCAGAAATTTGCACTCGAAGATGGATGGTGTATGGGATTATAGATGCCATTTGGAGGAATGTTGGTAAATACTGGAAGAAGCATCATCACAAATCTCTTGTTGATTTATACCAAAACTTGATGTTTTACCTGTGAGGAAAAAAGTTAGTAAAATGATGATGCCTGCATGATGTTCACCAAATATGGTATTATGGTATGTACATGTTATGATGTATGAATGTGAGATGTATGTTTTTGTCCGGGAAAATAAATCCCTGAATTTTTCTGAGGAAATTCTGGGGGGTTGAATCTCTGATTGCCGTTGGGGATGAAGAATATGCATATCTTCACACTTTATTGAAAGGATGCTTCCGCTGGGGAATATCGCTTTGAATGTCAATTGTTATCTGGTCGGATACAGGCTTCAAGATTTGCTGAGGATGAAGTAGTCAACTGCTATATGGTCGGATCCAGGCTTCAAGGAAACTTACTGGGGGAAGAGACAAATTAACTGTTATCTGGTCGGATTCCAGGCTTTACATAAAATTTCTTGAAATTTAATAGTTATCTGGTCGGGTCCAGGCTTCACAACAACTTGTTGGGGATACATAAGTTAACTGTTATCTGGTCGGATCCAGGCTCCATAGTAACTTGTAGTGGTAACTATTATCTGGTCGGGTCCAGCTTTTATTGTTTTTGGAAAGTTGCATTATTATCTGGTCGAGTCCAGGCTTCATAGTGTCTTTCTGGGGATTATAGTTAATTGTCATCTGGTCGGGCTCCAGGTTTCATAATAAACTATTTGAAAAACTGTTATCTGGTCAGGTCCAGGCTTTGTAAATTTCTGAGGTTGATGATGTCAATTGCTATCTGGCCAGGTCCGAGTTTCACAATGAATCTTTGAGGGTAATTTCTATTTGGTCGGATCCAGGATTCACAAAAACTTGCTTGAAAAGATGGAATTGAAACACTGATATTTGGTCGGATCCAAGTTTCGCAGTGATTCGTTGGAGCATAGGCAAACTCTACTGGGGAAAAGAAGTTAAACCTTGGTCGGGTTGAGTCCAGGTTCTTCTATATCTTTGAAGAGTTAGACTATTATCTGGTCGGGTCTAGGTTTCATAGTATCTTGAAATTGAGATCAACTGTTATCTGTTCGGGTCCAGGTATTCAAATTGTTATCTGGTCGGCTCCAGGTTTCAGTAATTACTTGAAAATTGTGCTAATATCTGGTCGGGTCCAGGCTTCATAGTATCTTTTGGAAGTAGTAAAGGTTTTGCTGATGGCTTTTCTGGGGACCACGGGTTGTGGCCCTATGATTTGCAATAATCTGAAAGGAAAATTCAAACTGGAGAGTGTAGACTCAGTTGGGTAGGACAAACTCAGCTTGGGGAGGATACACTCAACTGGGGAGAATATACTCTGTTTGGGGATAATGGCCTTGGATGGGGAAGATATACTCAGCCGGGGAAGACAGGCTCAGCTGGGGAACTTCGCGGTGTCTTGATTATTGTATGTTGGGGAAATTTGAACTCGGCTGGGGAATTTTGTGGTTCCTTGATTATTCTTGGGGGAAATAAAACATGTTGGGGAAAGGTTTATTGCAGCCGTCCTTGTGGGGATAATGATAATGAGATAACTCTGTGGGGATATTTCATATACATTAAAGAGATGCTTGCCGCTGCTTAGCAGGACACATGTTCCAAATAGTTTTAATTATGTTCATATGCATATGTTCATTCTATTTTAGTCATTGGACAAATTTGCATTCAAAACAAAAACAGAAATTTCGCACTTCAAAGTATATTTGTATTAATATTTTGCCCATGAATAGGAGTTTTTGTATAGAGAGACGGAGATCCTAGTAAGAGGAAATCGTTGAAAGGAAAACAAAATTGAGAATGAAAACAAAATAGACATGTGAAATTATCTTATTTCCTTCCAACTCTACTATTTCCCCAATGTCTTCGGATGTCCCTTGCCGTTGATAGAAGTTGATTGGATTGATCTCGGACCGTTTGAACTTGGACCTTGGTGATAAAATTGACTGTGTTGATTCCACGGGACATAGTCATACGCCTTTAATCCTTAACTTTTCCTGGACCGCTCTTTCGGGTTTTCAGCCCATCAGGATACCCTTTTTTGCCCAAGTCGCCCTTTCAGGTTTTCAACTTGCCGGGTGTACAATATTTTTCATATACCCCTAATTTTTTTCCAAACCTTTTGGTTTGCCGGGATGCCCTTATTTTTCTCAGGTGTGTCAACCTAACGGGTCTCTTATGCATAGTATTTTTTAACTATGTCCACGTTTATGGGATGTGGAAAATCTTCACCATCCATGGTAGTCAGCATTATGGCACCGCCAGATAAAACTCTCTTGACAACAAATGGCCCTTCATAGGTGGGAGTCCATTTGCCTCGGGGGTCTCCTTGTGGTAGAATTATGCGTTTTATCACCAAGTCACCAACTTGATATACTCTAGGCTTGATTTTTTTGTTGAAAGCCTTGATCATCCGTTTTTGGTACGTATGACCTTGGAAAACAACAGCTAACCATTTTTCGTCAATCAAGTTCAGCTGATCCAATCTCGTTTGAATCCACTCGTCTTCGCCTAGGACTTCCTCATTCATAATTATCAACGAGGGAATCTGAACTTCCGCTGGCAAAACAGCTTCTATGCCATAGACTAGAGAAAAGGGAGTTGCCCTAGTTGATGTTCTAGCTGAAGTACGGTAGCCATGTATAGAAAATGGCAACATCTCATACCAATCCTTATAGGTTACTACCATTTTCTGCACAATCTTCTTGATATTTTTGTTGGCCTCTTTGACTCCGCCATTCATTTTCAGTCTATACGGAGAAGAATTATGATGCTTGATCTTAAACTGAGTGCAAAGCTCAGTGATCATAGCATTGTTGAGGTTAGTCCCATTGTCGGTGATGATCCTTTCGGGGATACCATAACGACAGATGAGGTTGTGTTTGATGAATCTGGCTACCACATTCTTCGTGACTGAGGAAAATGAGGAGGCTTCAACCCATTTGGTAAAATAGTCGATAGCAATAAGAATTAAGTGATGCCCGTTGGAAGCTGTGGGCTTGATCTCTCCAATCATGTCAATGCCCCACATTACAAATGGCCATGGAGCGGTCATGACATTCAGAGGGATAGGAGGCACATGGACCTTATCAGCATAGATTTGGCATTTATTACAAGTTCTTGAGTGGTGATGGCAATCAGTCTCCATTGTTGACCAATAGTAACCAACTCTTAAGATTTTCTTAGCCATCGTATGTCCACTTGAGTGAGTACCGAAGAGACCATCGTGCATTTCTTCCATAATTTCCTCTGCCTCCTTCTTGTCCACACATCAGAGTAGAGTTGAATCATGGTTGCGCTTGTATAATATCCCGTTACTTAGGAAGAACTTGGCTGCAAATCTTCACAAGAACTTTCTGTCATTGATAGATGCCCCTTCTGGATATTCTTGTGCTTCAAGGTATCTCATCACCTCATGTTACCATGGCTTTTCCACATCGGTGTCAAGCTCATAGCAATGTGCAGGTTCATCGAATCTTTCAATTTTTATCATAGGGGCTTTGTTGTCCCATCTTACCTTGAACATTGAAGACATGGTTGCCAAAGCGTCAGCCAACTGGTTTTCTTCCCTAGGGAAGTGCTCAAAGGTGATCTCTTCGAAGTAAGGAGTTAGGGATAGCACAAGTTCCTTGTAAGGGATAAGATTAGGGTGTTTAGTGTCCCAATCTCCTTTTACTTGGCAAATCACTAGGGCGGAATCCCCGAACACATCCAAATGTTTGATCCTTAAGTCAATAGCAGCTTTCAGACCTAAGATACATGCTTCATACTCGGCCATATTGTTTGTGCAATCGAAGCATAGTCTGGCAGTGAAAGGAGTGTGGCAAACTTCAGGAGAGATGATCACAACATCGATTCCGTCGTATGGTCCAGATTTTGCACAGTCGGTTACCAGCATGATATTCTCATCAGGGAAGTCGAAATTCATTGACTAATAATCATCCACAGCTTGATGGGCCAAATGATTTTCTAGTACACTTCCTTTGATGGCCTTTTGAGTCGTGTATTGAGTGTCGTACTCAGTCAAGATCATTTTCCATCTGGCTGTCCGTCCGGAAAGGGCAGGTTTCTCGAAGATGTACTTGATTGGGTCAATCTTAGAAATCAACAGAGTGGTATGAGTCAACATATACTGTCTTAGCCGGCGAGCAGCCCATGCCAGAGCGCAGAAAGTTTTCTCGAGCTGTGAATATCTAGTTTCACAGTCAGTAAACTTTTTGCTCGGGTAGTATATTGCATGCTCTTTTCAGCCAGACTTGTCATGTTGGCCCAACACACACCCTATAGAAGTCTCTAATATAGTCAAGTACATGATCAAGGGTCTTCCTTCAACTGAAGGCATGAGAATATGAGGTTCTTGTAGGTATTCTTTGATTTTGTCAAAGGCAATCTGACACTCATCGTTCCATCTGACTACCTGATCTTTCTTCAAGAGTTTGAAGAGTGGCTCACAAGTAGCAGTCAAGTGAGATATGAAACAGGCAATGTAATTGAGACGACCCAAGAATCCTTTGACTTCTTTTTCAGAATGAGGGACTGAAATTTCTTGGATGGCCCTTACCTTGACAGTATCAACTTCAATTCCTTTATTGCTAACGACAAAACCTAGAAGCTTTCCAGATCGTACTCCAAACATGCACTTGTTAGGGTTTAACCTTAGCTTGTACTTCTTCAGCCTCTCGAATAATTTGTGCAGATGATCGAGATGTTCTTCTTAGGTTTGTGATCTAGCAATCATATCATCCATATATACCTCTATCTCATGATGAATCATGTCATGAAATAAAGCTACCATATCCCTTTGATATGTTTCCCCTGCATTCTTTAATCCAAACGACATGACTTTGTAGTATAAGGTGCCCCATTGCGTAACAAAAGTAGTCTTCTCCATGTCTTTGGGAGCCTTCCTTATTTGATTATAGCCTGAGAAGCCATCCATGAAAGAGAAGACTTTATGATGAGCAGTATTATCAACTAAGACGTCAATGTGTGGTAGAGGGAAGTCATCCTTGGGGCTTGCCTTATTCAGATCCCTATAGTCTACGCACATGCGAACTTTCCCGTCTTTATTTGGCACTGGCACCACATTGGCAACCCATTGAGGATAGGATGTCACAACTAGGAACCCCGTATCAAATTGTTTCATCACTTCAGCTTTGATCTTTTCAGACATATCAAGCCTCATGCGACGAACCTTTTGTTTAACAGGAGGGCATACCTCTCTTGTCGGCAGACGATGAACTACGATGTCGGTATCCAACCCAGGAATATCTTCATAAGACCAAGAAAATACTTCCACATAATCAT
This sequence comes from Vicia faba, assembly GCA_948472305.1. Taxonomy (NCBI): domain Eukaryota; kingdom Viridiplantae; phylum Streptophyta; class Magnoliopsida; order Fabales; family Fabaceae; genus Vicia; species Vicia faba. The sequence goes on from OX451737.1 coordinate 652,646,829, forward strand.
GCAACATCTGAACCAACCTGCTCTTGACACTACTTTCCAAATTAGCGTCGATCCTGATTTCCTTCTTATCTGACTCAGTACCCAGGTTGATAACTTCAACTGACTCTTCATGCGGTTGAATAACTTTTTCCTCTTATGATAGAAGTCTGGATAGTTCTACCGGTATGTCACAATATTCCTCTCCTTCTTCTTCGGCTTGGTTGATAGGACATTCAAAGTCATAGTCGGCAATAGTAAAGTCATTGGTAATAGGATCCATAGTGGATGTGGACCTGCAAGATTGTGTGTGTGTACATGTAAAATACATGGTTTTTAAAAAAAAATATGTATTTGAAAGAAAGGAAAGACAATGAACACAAATATTTGAATGCAAAAGAGTCCAATGTAATGAATGATCATATGATTAGATGAATATAAATAAAACCCTTAACAAATGGACCAAAGTTCCCCGGGCCTGGAAAATGGTTGAAAAGTCATTGTTAAAATATTACAGACAACAAGTTCTTGAATTAAAAGTAAAGCAAAAACAAGTAGATTACTCTTCAATGAAGTAGATGGGCACAAAGTCCTTTGCATGCCAATTCTTCAGATCTGTCGTAGTTGGATACACCCATTCTTCAAATGCAACCTCTTCATCAGAATCACCCATGGCGTTGACTTCACTGCTTTCAATGTGGAGAGGTGGCTTTCCAGCACGAGTGCGCCTCACTTCCCTCTGAGCTTTGACGGTGAAGCCCAAACCAAACTTGTCCGCTTTAAATGGGATATCGAGGAGTTTCCCCCAAGTATCACAGTTTCCTTCTTCAATTTTTCGCGTGGGCATCCTTGAATGAAACCATCTTTGGCGTGGCCTTAACAGCTTTAGACTCATCGAAAGAACATTTAGTAGCAACAATCATCGGTGGTACGACCTCAAAGGCTTGACATGGGGTTTCAATGAATTCTGCATCCATCTTTACGTACTTGAAAGAGTTAAGGTGGCTCACCATAAACTCCTCTTCCCCACAGACAGTGAATATTCTGCCCTTGACTGGATATTTGAGTTTCTGGTGGAGAGTTGAGGTTACCGCCCCAGCTTTATGGATCCACGGGCGACCTAACAGACAAGAATATGCCAGACTAATATCCATAATATAGAAGGTGGAGTTGAAGATTTGGGAGCCCACTTTGATTGGAAGATCCACCTCCCCATGAACAGTCCTCTTTGATCCATCAAATGCTCTTAAAATGATGTCGCTTGGCTTCAATACTAAATCTTCACAGTCAAGACGGTCAAACCCCCCTGGATAATATATTCAAAGAAGAACCAATTTCGACTAGCACATGTGCTAAGGTAGTCCCTTTACACTCGACAGAAACATGTAAAGCTTTATTATGATTCTTCCCAAGAGGCGTTAAGTCAGCATCTGAAAATCCCAAGCCGTTATCAGTTGTCAGGCTAGCCACGCAATTCTCAAATTGATCTGTTGTCATCTCATGAGGGACATGAGCCTTTTTCAGGAACTTGATTAATGTCCTAGCATGGGCATCGGAGCAAAGCAGCAATGACAACACTGAAATCTTAGAAGGGGTTTGCGCCAACTGTTCTACAATTTTGAAGTCGCTTCTTTTTATGATCTTTAAAATCTCTTTCATCTCACGAGTGGAGGGTTCTTCATTAGCTACGTCTTTGGAGGGTACTTCAATCACATCAGGCTTAACAACCTTGTCTTTCCCTATGGTATCGACACTTGGCTTGGCAGCAGTAATGCGGATGGGCGTCTTTGTAACTACTAGAGGTGAGATATTGGGTGAAAATATTCTCCCATTTCTAGTTACTTTGCTTGAGCCATCTATGTTGCCAACATTGTCATCTTTTCCTTCTCCGATCCAAGCATCTTGTTTAATCCCATGATAGAACACTTCAGCACCATAATTCCATGGTACTGCTTTATTTGAAGAATAAGGAATCGGTCCAGGATTGGTAATTATTAAGGGAGAAACAATGGGTTCATTTGAAATCCTAATAGGACATTTGGAGGTGATCCTAAGAGGTTTGTTGGAGATGGTAATAATGGAGAGGTCTTCACATTTGTTAATCAAACTCTTAGAAGGTGGAGTCTTTTCAAACATAATTTCGTGGCTATCCATCAGGCGTTGTATACCTTTTTTCAGCCCTTCACATCCATTGAGTTGTCTTTTACAACACACACAGTCTTTTTCACAGCCAGGGAAGATCCCAGCTTCCAACAAATTGTTTTTGATTACATTCAACGGAGTAGTCAATTCTTCAACATAGGAAATAAAAATTGTATCTTCAACAGAATTAAAGCCTTTGTCATGCTTCGGCATCGGAGCAGTAATTACATTCGACGTTGGAGGAGGATAAAATTCAATAGTCTTGTTGTCAATCAAATCTTGGATTTTGTTCTTCAAGGCCCAACACTGGTCAGTCTCGTGCCCGAGGCTGTTTGAATGGTAAGCACACTTAGCGTTCAGATTATACTTTGGTGATGAGGTGTCAGGGTTGGCAGGAGGATCGCGTAATGTCACTAAATTAGCCTTGAGAAAATGTTGAAGGGCTTGAGACAGTGACATGCCTAACCTTGTAAAATTTCTTCTTGGAGTTTCAAAATGTTGATGATTTTCAGATGGTCTTGGAGTAGAAGTTGGATTGGAGATTCAGAAGGCATTGACAGACAGGTGATCATTCTTCTTGGTATGGGCCCTTGCCCTATACACAACATTGACTTCTTTCTTTGCAGCAAAAGTTTTCTTGATAGGATTGGTAGTGGAGGTAGATGCCACAGAGATCTTCCCACTTTTGATGCCCCTTTCAACTCTTTTGCCGGTTAAGATTAATTCGGTGAAACCAGAAGAAGAGCAGCCAACCAGCAGATTAAATAAAGGACTAGATAAATTGCTCATGAACATGTCAATATGCTCCCTATCAGTCAAGGGAGGTTGGACCTTACTAGCAAGGTCTCTCGACTTTTGCGCATATTCCTTAAATCCTTCGTTCTTCCCCATGGTCATATCTTGCAACTGAGCCCTTGTTGGCGCCAAGTCGGCGTTTTATTGATACTGATGGTAGAAGGTAGTAGCTAGATCCTCCCAAGTATTGATACGAGAACCATCTAACTGATAAAACCATTCAAGTTATGTACCAGCCAAGTCTCTTGGAAAAAGTGACCCATAGCTTCTTATCGGCAGTGTGCGGCTGTATCTTGTGCACATAAGATTTCAAAGGGAGTTTTAGACAAGAAACCCCATCGTACTTTGCAAAGATTGGTATTTTGAATTTGTGGGGAATGACTACCCCATAGATCAAACCCAAATCATCAAAATCTAAACCGGGGACGGCTTGAATTTCAACAGCTTTCAATCTATCTTCTAACTGCTTGTATTTGATATCAGCGGGTGGATACTGCTCGTTAAAATAATCATCATTAGATTTTTGATCATTAGCACATTCAACCTGAGTACTTTTGACCTCACCGACCTGGTTCTCGTCCTCTTCAGATGAGTCTCCTTTTATTGGGATTTGACAGATTGTCTCCTTGAAACTTCTACCCATGTTGAGTAGAGCTTTCTTCTTTGGCTTCTTCTTAACGGCCAGCAAAGCCATCATATCTTGCTGCCCCTTGGTGAGGGCTAGTAGAGCTTCCTGAAACTGAGAATTCTGGGCTTGGAGATCCGTCACAGTTTTCTATAGATCCATCTTGCTGAAATAAACAACAGAAAGATAAGGAAAATTGTTATGCTAAAACCTGTCATGTTATGATGCATTGAATATGTACATGCAAATGTTTTCAAGGATTAATGAGATTTAAATTTGTATAGACAAAAGAATAAACAAACGTTAATTTTCATTAGGAAAAACAAAAAATATCACATCATGCCTCTTGGGCTTATAAAATAACTTTCTAAGATAAAAAGACTGAACGCATCCTCTTTGGCGTGAGATAAGCGTTCACACTTTGCTCTTCTTGTAGCTGCTTTGTAAGCTCCAAGACCCTCTTCTCACTAGTATAGAATTGAGCTTCGAAATTATCCCGTTCTTCTTTAAGATAAACCCAACCCTTTTGTAAGTCTTTGAAAGAGGTAGGCATGTCGGGATGGAGGATAGTGTAGGGAACATCTCCTTCAACCACAGGTTCCAAGATGATTGGTAGGATAGAGGAATAATGCATCACAAGTTTCTGAGCATGAGCTCGTACCCTTTTAAGGTAAGGCTCGAGGGGAATGGAATTCTTGTGTCCTAGCGTCTTGTTATTCACCTTGTTCAACATTCTCCATGCTCGGATAAATCTCTGGCGGTGACCTTGATCGTCGCTCTCGTAGTCAAATACCAAACCTTGAATAAGCATCTCATATGGACCATCCCTTCGGGCATAACCAAACTGTCTTAAGGCTAAGCAAGGGTTGTAGGTGATACCTCCTCTAATTCCAAGCAAAGGAACATTAGGGAATTCTCCACAACGGTCAACAATAGTAACATTCTCCAAAGAGTGAGAACACCAATGAATATCTGAATGTCTCAGCGCCATCAACCTACGGGACCATCTTGAACCTTGCTCATTCTTCAACACAGATTGGGGAAGATGTGAAATAAACCATCTTGCAAAGAGAGGAGTACAACACATAAGGATACCTCTTTTCCTCATGGTGCGAGTGTGAAAAGAATGTAGGATATCCCCTAGCAACGTAGGCACTGGGTTACGAGACATGAAGATTTTGACAGTGTTCACATCTATGAGTTGGTCAGGATTTGGAAACAAAACCATCCCATAGATGAGGATAGACACAATTTCCTCAAAGGCTTGCAAATCCAAAGAGTTCCAACAGTTTTGGGATTTCCCAAACAAGAACTTTGCTAGGAAGCCTTTGACACCACTCCTTGTTTCCCAATTAGTCGTGATATCAGATTGTTGCAAGTGTAGAGCTTGAGCAATCTCTTTTGGCTTTGGATCTCTTTCCATACTATTGAAAGGTAGATGATTGAGAATGGGAATCCTCAAGAGTTGGGAGAATTCTTCCAAAGTTGGCACAAGTTGATAATCGGGAAAAGTGAAGCAATGGTGTAAGGGATCAAAGAACTGAAATAGCACCTTCATCATGTCTTCATCAGTGTTGGAGGTGACCAAGTTTAGTAGGCGACCATGTCTTTCGGTAAATGGAGATTTTTCAGGAATCCTTGATTCTAGCTCTTTGAGTTGAGGAGGGATCCTTACGAGATTGACTTGAATGGTTTTCCTGCGAATAGAATGCATGTCCTATAAAATAGAACAAAGATAAATCCCAAAAATCCTTGAAATGGTTAGTGAGTATGAGTATGATGTTATGATATTTATGATGTTATGTACAAGTATGTATATACAAACAAAGTAAACAAGTCCTTAGGTTTAGGCTTGCATGGAGTCTCATAGCTAAGTACCCTCTTGAAGTTTAGTTAGCTCAAACTTGTCCTAGTAATAGTAACCGGGTTCTAAGGAGCTCAATATTACTGGTTTGTTTTCTCGGGCATTGTTTCAGCGTAAGCCTCTTTAATGAAGACTGAAATATACCAAAAAACAAAACCTCAATGAGTGTAGTATCGAGTATCTACCAACTTCGGACTACACCAAAGCCGGTCATCTCACTACATCATAAAGTCCAAGTTGGTCAAGTAAAGGTTCTAAAAGTTCGTTAGTGCTTCATGACATCACTCAGCGGCCCCGTATTCTCCTTGACTACTCAAGGGCTACCGGTACCCACAAATATGTCGCACTAACGTAGCTTTTTCTTAGACCGTGTCGGTATACCCCGCACAATTTCCACAACATATTGCTAGTTACCTATAAGGTATCCCAAATCCGGGTAGAGGATTCAAACCCAAACAAAGAACCAAAAATGTAAAGTATACAAGTCAAACAAAGAAAGCAAGTAAATGTGATCTAGCCCTAAGGTAACCCCACTTTTTGAAATATCCTCAGCAGAGTCGCCAGTTCTGTGATGCAGTGGGAGAACTGACTTGGTATATTTTTCGTTTTATCGCAAATGTTACGGTTAGCAATAGTCGCCACCGACTTTTCTTTTATCCAAAAGGAAAGGTGAAAAAGCACATGAAATACCTTTGAGATTGTTTCTTGAGTTCGGGGGGCAAATTATGAAAAGGGAAGGTATTAGCATGCTTTTCATCCATGGTTTTCCATGGGCTCTTAGTTACTTTCTAAATAACTTGATTTTGTTGGAAAATATGCTTTGTGTGGTTTTTGAAAGTATTTTGAAAAGGCGTCATCCTTTAGGAAAACTTTGTAATGATTCTCGTTCATAAGAATGTATACAAAGTGTTGATCTTTTGAAAATGTTTTCAAGTTTTGAAAGATGTTTTGAAAGTGTTTTGTGTTTGTTTTGAAAATAGCAAGGATGTTTTATTTTGAAAGTGAGCAAGTAACTAGGAACAATCTACCTACTCAAAAATATTTCTTGTTTATTTCCTCTTTCCTTTGACATTGTTATCTTACCATTGCTTTAGTAAGTAACCCTATCTTTGGATGTAAATGGGACGGGCATGGGTCATCGTATAACCATGATTAGCAATGTTGCAAGACATCTTAGCATCTTTCTTTAAGGACTAAGATCATTTTGAAAGACAACTTTTGATAGCGTCATCGAGGGACTATGATCTTGTGTTTGTTTGTTTTTGCTAAGATACCTCACATGTATAACATGGCCATTTTGTAAGGCAACCAAGTGGATTTTATCCTAAGGGTGCTTGTGTGCAAGTGTGTTGATTTTTCATGCTTGGTTTTGTCTTTGATTAGGGTTTTCTAATTGATTGGTTTTAGTCTTTCCTCACAAAACCCTAATTACTAGATTTGTATATAAAGCGATAAATTGCGAAATTTAAAATTACTACGCTATTACAATACTTGTGGGAGGGGGTGTACAAATTACAAACGGGGATTGCAAGAAAATAAATCTAATTATCTATTACAACCATATTGAATTTGGATAAGTAATGTACAAAAACGAATAAATATACAAGAATGTGAATGGAAAGAAAAATGGATTTTTGTTTGGATTATTTAGGAAAGGGTTTGGTTTTAACCTAATTAACTAAAAGAAAATAATTAGTTAAATTAGTAAAAGTAAACCTAAATTAATTAGAAAAAGAAAATTAAATAAAACCCTAATCTAAATATTAATTGATTAAGAAAGAAAAGAAATTAAGTTTGTAAGAAAAATATTTTTAATGTCTTTTTTATATTGAAAATAATATATGGTATTATAAAATGTTTTTGGTCTTTTTGGTTTTAAAAGAATATTTTTTAATTGTAAAAGAAATAATTAAAACCCTAGTTTCTAATTAAATTTACAAACTAATTAGTAAAATAAATAAAGTATGATTAAATTAAAATAATTTTTATTGTAAAAAATAAATAAACTATATCAAAATATAAATTTAATGTTTTTATATTTTTTTCTGATTTTTCTAATATTAAATAAAATATTAAAAAAACAAATAAATAAAAAAAGAGAAAAAGGAAAATAAAATGGGCTAGGGGTGTGAATAGTGAGCAGGGAGTATGAAATGAGTAAAAATACTAGGGCCAACACAGAGGGCCCAGCGCCGCAAACAAACATAAAAAATGTGAGAAAAAAAATGAGAAAATAAGAAAAAGGGTACCACTGGGGCTCGAACCCAGGTCCCAAAGGTTAACAGGCGCGCGCTTTACCACTGGGGTGGCTATACATCCACTCATATAAACAAAAAAATAAATATATATTAGAAATCAAGTCTATGGTATGAACTTCATCTTCAACCTCACGCCCAGCCAGAGTACCTGCATCTTGTTCATTTCTCATCCATTTACAAAAGTGTAAACATGAATCTTGTGGCAAATTTCCTCACGATTTCAGAAATGTAAAGCAATAAAATTATAGATCAAAGACAAGCATGAATTTTAATGGCCCTAATCTGAACCCTAAAAATTTCAGAAACTTCAATCTTAAAATTCTCTAAGCTCAAGCAACATAAATGAAAACTATGGACATGGTTAGCTTTAAGGCAATGATATCTACATTTTTCATTCACAAATAAACCATTAATGATGCTTGTATGAAGAGTTCAAAGTTAAAGAAACTTACCTCAAAACTAGAAATCATATTCTGAGTTTGAGCACTTCTCAAGGTGTTGTGATGATCAGAATAGCTCCACTGAGGTCCAAGGAAGCTAATGCAATGATTAGCTTGGTTGGAGAATGGCTGAAATGGTCTGGAGAAGTCCACTTGCAGTGCTCTGTTTTTGAACTTGGAAATGGAAGAAGATGGTGTTACAGAACTGTAACAGGGTATGGGATTGTTTGTGTATGATGCTTGGAAGCTTTTGGAAGCAAGAAGCCAAGAAACACACGAGTAGTTTTTTGGTTTTGGGATTTCTGGCCAGAATATGCAACAATGGAGGTGTGAGATGCAAACCTGAGTTCTTGGTGTTTTCGGGGCTCAAGCATGCGTGTGATTTGTAGAAAATGACTTGTACATAAGTAATGAGAAGGTTTTTTGTGCTTGAGAGGGTCAGAAGTACAAGATATAGGTTGGTTGCTATGTTACTTAATTTTGAAGAAAAATGGGAAGTATGGTTCCAAGAGGAAGTACAAGCATGGATTGAGTCATTGTAAGTGTTTAGACAAACTTCTCTTGAGTTATAGGACATGTATGATCAAAAGAAAACAATTGCAAGGCTCAAGAACAAGTTTTATGCAAAAAGCTACTTTATCAAAATGGCATTGTGCACTTTCTTCTTAAAATGGATATAAAGCATGGCTTTGCATTGAATGCTTGAATTGAGACCTCAAACAGTTGTGCAAGAAATTAATTATGGAGTGCCTAACAAGTTTGAGGCCTGTAAAGTAGATATTATGCAGCATAGGTTTGAAATTTGAATCTTGTTCATCACAAAATGACTTGTATTTCAAGTGTGAAAACCCTAACTTCATCTCTTCGATTCTCCATGCTCAAGAATGATCTCAAGAAGTTATTTGACATTTTGGAAAGCTTGCAATGTTATATACAACCCCTCTTTGAATCACTTTTAAAAATTCCCCTTGGAACTATATGAAAAAGTGCCATGAAGTTAGGTCAAAATCCTGACCAAAACTAGGGCAAAATTTCACTAAGTGACCAATTTCAAGACCATGACTTTAGGAATTAATAACTTGAGATCCAAGAATTTTTAGAAGTATTTGTGTAAAGAAATGTTGTAAATATCATGGAGATCTACAACTTTAATTTTGAAAGTTTCTTCTGAATCTTCTCGCATCATGGTAAAAAATTGGCTTAAAGTTATGAAAAAACATGAAGTTTTAAACACAAAAATTTCTAAGTTAGAAAACTTTGACTTTTCAAAATGAAATCTTGACTTTTTGATTTCTTGATGAATAAGTTTCATACTTTGACATGTTTTGATGAATTGTGATCTTTGACATTGAATTTTGACCAAAAAGTTAAAGTTTGACTTTTCAGTGTACCGTTGACTTTTGATCAGTTGACTGAAAATTCACTATCAATCCAATTGATCTTGAACAATGTTTTAGGTCATGTCATTAGGTAAAAGTTATGCAATTGAACTCTAGAGATCATGCTTCAAACCAATTGATCATTTGCTAGGTCAAAAATTAGAAATTGCCCTTTCTCAGTCAAAACCCTAATTTTGACCATTTTGCCCTTTTGATGATTTGATCAAAATTCTTGAGGAATTGTGGTCCAAACTTGATCAAATGATACATATGAGTTTATAGTGTTGATGTGAATAAAAAATTATGAAGCTTGACTGTAAATTGGCCATAGTTGACTTTTTCCCCAATATAGTTGATTTTTAGGTCAACTACTCAATTGACTGAGCAAAAGTGTGATCCAAGGCTTGAAACTTGACATGAGTAATCTTGGGGGTCCATAATGATCCATGAAAGTCATATGCAGCATTTAAAGTTTAATTGTCCTTGTGAGTTCTCAAACCCTAATTTTGGTCATCGGTGCTTAAGGAGGTGTCTTGAGCTGATCAACCCTAGTGCAGTCTTGAACCAAGAGAGACTTTTGTGAGAAAATATTTGATAAATGAGAGGGGAAATTTTGGGTTACAACAATGATGTTCGAAGACATAGGGGAAATAGTGGAGTTGGAACACAATGAGGTCACTTCCACATGGCTATTATTTTTGTTTTCACTTTGTACTCATTTCATTTCTTTCGACAATTTCCTCTTACTAGTATCTCTATCTCCTTGTACAAAAATGCATGTTTATATGCAAACATCAATACAAATATATTTTGAAGTGAAAAATTTTGGTGTTTCTGTTTTGAGTGCAAAAGCGTCCAATGACTAAAATTGAATGAACATATGCATATTAACCTTTAACAAATATATGAAAACAGTAACAAGGACCTCCTTAAGGATTTAGGATAGTCCCCACAGAGTTGCCTTAATAAAATTATCCCTACAGACTTGGATTCATGCAATCCTAAACCAAAGTTTCAATCTCCGAAAAAAACCCTCTCCCCAGCTGAGTTGGTCTTAACTGAAAAAGAAACTTTACAGATTTTTTCCTAAAAACACCTCCCCAGCAGGTCGCCAAATACTCTCTTCAACATGGTTTATTTCCTCAACAAACTAAAAATTCCATTTCTTGAGCTTGCCCCTCAGACTATCACAAACAATGGAAAAAACCCTTAATCCCCAGTAGAATCATTTCAATCCCCAACGGAGTCGTTACTATCCCTGAAAGTGACTGTGAAACCTGGAACACGACCAGATAACAGTTGACTCCAAAGCAAGTTACTGCGAAGCCTGAACCTGACCAGATAACAATCTTACTTCATCCTTCCCAGTAAGTTACTGTGAATCCTGGAAGCCGAGAAGATAACAGTCAACTTTCGCAAGTGGTTACAAAGCCTGGAATCTGACCAGATAGCAATTGACCTCATCTATTTCATCAGTTACCGTGAAGCCTAGAATTTGACGAGATAACACTTAACTTCATTCTCTGAGAAATTTGCTGTGAAACCTGGAATCCGACCAGATAACAGTTAAATTCAGTAAGTTACTGCGAAGCCTGGAAACTGATCAGATAATAATTACTTTAATTTGATGCAAAGCCTGGACCCGACCAGATACTAGTTAAACTTCATCTTAATTTTAAGTTACTTAAGCCTGGACCCGATCAGATAATAGTTTAACTTCTTCAATTGATGAAACCTGGACCCGACCAGATAACAGTTTGAGTTGCTGAAACCTGGACCCGACCATATAACAATTAACCTTAAGTTCAAATTGCTGAAGCTTGGACCAGACCAGAAAACTGTTTGATTTGCTGAAACCTGGATCCGACCAAATAACAGTTAACTTCAAGTTCAAATTGCTGAAATCTGGACCCTACTAGATAACTGTTTGATTTCATCCAAGTTATTGTGAAGCCTGGAATCCGACCAGGTAATAATTAACTTCATTCCTTTCAAAGCAAGTTGTTGCGAAGCCTATAACCCGACCAGATAATAGTTTAACTTCTTTAATCATTGCGAAGCCTGGAATCCGACCAAATAACAACAAGTTACTGCGAAGCCTGGATCCAACATGATATCAGTTCAACTTTACCCTCTCAAGAAAATTACTGTGAAGACTGGTCCCGACCAGATAACAATTTGATTTCATTGGAGTTACTGTGAAGCCTGGAATCCATTCAGATAATAGTTGATTTCATATTCCCTAGTAAGATACTGCGAAGTCTGGATCCGACAGGATAATAGCTAACTTCAATTCTCTCTAATCAAGAAATAAACCCCTAATAGAGAAACGGACAACTAAAGCTCCTAATCTCTATTCCCCCAAGCAGAAATCAACACTCTGCATAGAGTTTTCCTCAAGAAAAATCAATGATTTCCCAGCGGAGTTTTCCCCAAACAACAAAACAGTAATCCCTATTGGAAACATTCTAAACATGGTCTGAAGATATGCATACTCTTCATCCCCAACAACAGTCCGGGATTTAATTTCCCAAAGCACCCCAACATTTGTCGAGGATTTATTTTCCAAGACAAAGATACACTTCAACAATATTTCACATTCATACATCATATTACATACATGACAAATGCATACGACACAATCTCATTTATTTTGAGAACATCATTGCGATATGCATACATATGCATACAACTAACCTTCTTTCTTGCAAGAAAAGTCAATCAACAAGACAAAGACCTCTTCTGGTTAGGAGTCATTTCAACCAGTTAATGACAGACAATTAACAAACCTCTTCTGGTTAAGATTATGTCCCCAGAGAAGTCACCAAACAACATACTTTTTTGTCACTCTGGATGGCATCTGTAAGCCCATCTCCAAAAAATTATTTATCACCTCTACAAATGGCATCTTTAAGCCCATTCCTGACACAATCAACATATTATCGAGAGTAAATTTCAGGGCACTCTAGTGTTCAATCATCTTTTACCTTCAAGTCACGAATGGCGGGTCCGCCAATCTAACTCTTCAGGTTTAAGAAGATTGAACAGGGGCAGCTGTTGTACCCCAAAATTTTCCCTCTCATTTCTCAAATATATGTCCTACAAAGATCTTCAATGACTTAGGTTTATACAAGTATCGACCAAGTCAAACCATCTCCTCAACACTGATGCGTCAAATTAGGGTTTGAGTTTGTACAAAGGCATTTGGATTTCTAATGTCTCAAATGACTTTCTTGGATCATTATGGAACCTCAAGAATGTTCCTGTCAAGTTTCAAGTCTTGGATCACAAAATTGCTCAGTCAACTGATCAGATGACCTAAAATCAATTGTATTGGAAAAAAGTCAACTGTACACTAAAAAGTCAAAACTCTGACCTTTTGACTAAATTTGGGCTTCAAAGATCACATTTCATCAAGAAATTCAAAAAATATGGAATTTGATCATCAAAAATCAAGAAATTTAAAGGCCATTTTGGAAAAACAAACTTTACAAGACTTACACATTTTTCCAAGTGTTTGTATACTTGTTAATTTCATTGCTTCATGACATCTTTTCATTACAATTAAGAATAAATCAAGATGTTACAAAAAATTCAAATTTGTACAAGGATGCATTTTTTGCAAATTACAAATCCTAAAGCTTTGTCTTGTTTGAATTTTTTTCCTTTGACTCAATCTCCAAAACCTTGCCATTATGCTGTCCACAAAACCATACTTGTATCATGCTACAAATGATGCTATCAAGAAAAGTCCCAAAATATGATATGCTGCCAAGTCCAAGTTTGCTGCTATAGGCACAAAACTTTGTCAAAAAACAGTCTGTTGTCCTGTTACAAAACAACCATGCACCAAGTTTCCACTCCACTCCAAAACTGCTACAAAACAGTCCTGTTATGCAGCCTCAAACCCTGTCCAAAGCTGAACTATATCAGTCCCATATTTGCATCAAATTAGCACATAAGAGCTGCATCTAAAAGGAAATGGAAAAGTATACCCAAACAGTTCAAAAAATTATTTGTTTCTCTCCCAAATCTCATCCAGTCTTCATCTATAAATAAACTGTTTTCACAACACACAAAGAGTTGGCTTTTAGAGAGAGAATAAAGAGTTTTGAAAAACCCTAACAGAAATTTTCTTGTAACTTTTTCTCATCTCCAACTCTATCTTCATTTCACAAAAAACCTCTGCTCACCCCTCAACTCTATTTTCATTCACACAACAGAAAAAAACCTTAACCTATTGTCCAACCTCTGCAAGCCTTCCTCTAAACCAACCAGCCAAACACTTCACATCACATAGAGATTGTTCAAACACAAGAACCGTTTGTATAGTGCCATTATTTTCACCTTCCAAACAAGAAAAAACAGTATTGTACAACTTGACTAGGTTGGTGTGATTCAACATCTTGGAACAACTTTCTGGAGATTCACCGAGGCCCTCACAGCATCTGGAAAAGTATTCAGACTCAAATCATAAAGTGTAGTCTCAAGGTAAGTCTTCTTGACTTTGCATTCTTCATACATCACTAATGATTTATTTTTTAAGATAAAACATGGTAATTATTTCCCTTGAAGCTAATCACATGCTTGTTGTTCATTTTTATTAATTATATGTTGAGAACTGACTTGTACAGACAATAGAACGATGTTAGAGCTAAAAAAATTGCAGCATGAGTCGACACATACCCACATGAGTTGACTCATTTTAGTGACATAATAGGGTATGAGTCGACACAAAGCCTTATGTGTCGACACATACTGCTATCCAGACCCAAAATAGAAAGGCAAAAGGTGCATAAGTCGACACAAAACACGAATGTGTCTACACATATAAGAAATGAGTTGACACATACCATCATGCATCGACTCATACTGAGTTGATTTGGTTTTACAGGAGAAAAGAAAAGTTATGTGTCGATGCATAGATGCATGTGTTGACACATAATGGTTAAAAAATATTTTTTCCTTTTCATTTTACACTATTTTTATATTTTCTTCATTACTATTCAATATGTTTGTAATAATTAAGCTTATTTCATCCCCATTTGTAAATTGTACCCCCATCCCCCTAATGATGTAATAACGTAGGATTTTAGTTTTCACAAATTTATCGTTTTCATATAATTTTTAGTAATTAGGGTGTGTATGGTAAGATAAAATCGACTGCTAGAAAACCATAATCTCAAAGACAAAAATGCATGCAATCAAACACACTTCACACACGCGCACCTTTAAGGTAATCTCGCTTGTTGCCTCGGAAAAATAGTCATGTCCCTCAAATATGGGTGCTTTAGCAAAGACCCTCGTTAAAAAAGATCTTAGTCCCTCGATTACCCTTCGATGTTGCCTTCGGTAAAATGATCTTAGTCCCTACGAAAATTGCTAAAGCGTCTCATAAGTTACCTTCTATGACTATACGATTGACCCGCACTCGTCCCTTCACATCCAATGATAGGGCTTCTTATCAATCAATGGTAAGGTAGAAATATCTAAAGGAGGAGGAAAAGAACAAAGATCTTTTGAGTAGGTAGGACGCTCGTAGTTGCTTGCTCACAAACTAAAAACCATCTCCACACTCACACTTTCAAAGCATCTTCAAAAACAAATATCTCTTTGAACTATTTTCAAAACCAACACTTTGTATGCATTCTTATAGAGATGAGAATCATTACAAAGTTTTCCGAAACAAAGGCGTTTTCAAAATATTTTCAAACACACACCAATCACAAACACATTTCAAACAAATCATTTTTCAAAGTGATCAAGCAACTAAGAGCCCGTAGATAACTACGGATGAAAAGGGTGCTAACACCTTCCCTTTTCATAACCTACCCCCCGAACTCAAGAAAATATCTCTAAAGGTCTTTCCTGTTCTTTTCACCCTTTATTTTATTGGATAAAATAAAAGTCGGTGGCGACTCTTGCTATCCACAACATTTGCGATAAAACGCAAAACACCCAAGTTGGTTCTCCCACTGTATTATAGGGTCCTTATGATAACTAAAGGAAAAGAGAATTGTATGATCATTTGGTACGATCGAGATATTGGGAGAAGAGAAAAGGAGAAGCTAGGGAACAATGAGACATGGAGGAAAACAGGAATTTGTAGAACGAGACGAGGAATCGAAAGCTAACAATAATCATAAGGTAAGGGGGTGAATGGATTCTCTAATTGGTGATCTTACATGAGAGGGTAGTGAGGATTCCTTTCCATCTTCGGTTGTTTTATATGATTGGTGCATATTTGTTTGGTTTGATTGAATTGATGTGTTGTATATGATTATACATGTATATGTGATGCTATGTTGTGATTGTTGTTGTGATTTGCGTTGTTATGATGATTGTTGCATAAAACCCCAATCTAGAACCTATAAGTAATGAGAATTAGGATTTTGAGGATTTTGGATGAGGATTTAATGAAATATAAGATTAAAAATAATGCCCAAATGATGTATAATTGATGTAGAAACATAGGATGATAATGGATGATTAATTCCTATGATTAGATGATGTTTTAGGACCCAAAATTTAGTGAAATCGCAGAAAAACTAAGAATTTAACAGTTTGCGTCGATGCAAATAGGGAAGCATTCGATGCAAAATCCAGGAGCGGTAAACGTAACCTAACCTGAGGGAAGCCCAATTTTTGACAGTTTTTGTAACAGCCATAATGTTTGAACCGTAACTCCATTTGATGCGCCGTTTGAAGCGTTAGATAAATGAGGTTGTTTTCTTGCAATGTTCTTTTGCTGATGAAGCCGGTATGAGGAGATGTTGGTGATTATGATGAGGATGATGTGGATGGATTAAATTGACTTGGTTATGAAGGCTTATGCCTTGTGGTTGTATGATTTCATGTATTTGCATGTTCATATTGGATGCATTCATGGATGAGGGCTTATGCCCCGATGTTGGCCTGGATTGGCGTTGTGTTGAGGGCTTATGCTCTGTTATTTCTCAATTGGAATTGAGATGAAGGCTTATGCCTTGATGGTACCACATGCATATTGAGGTAGGACTATTTCATTGCATAAACACTAAATTGATGTTGTATGATGTGATGATGGTTGTTTATGATGAATTTTCGGTATGTTGTGATTTACTACTCCTTAGCATGTTTTATTTCACCATGTAATTATTGAATGAAATTCTAACCCACTTTGTATTGTTGTGTCTGTACTCTTCGGGAGTACAGATAATCAGGTATCTAAGTAGTGCTTGAAGTGATGTTACCAGATCGAGTCTTAGGAGTCGCTCTGATATGTAACACGGGATTTTGGATTTTCATTATGTTTTGTATGATTTCAAATGTTGCACATTTTCTTTTAAACTTATGATGGACCATATATTGTGGATTTGAATTATTGTTAAGGCTAGAATGCTAATGAACTGATTTTATATTGATTTTTTGCTGCCGAATAACCATTTTTGGATACACGAAGTAATAAATTATTTTGAGAACTTTATGGATTTTAAGATTTATGTGGCATCCCATTGTGAACTCTGATGCATTTGTCATATATGTTGTTGTACCCCAAAATTTTCCCTCTCATTTATCAAGGCTTTTCTCACAAGATCTCTTTGACTCAAGAATGGATTAGGGTTTGGTAAGCTCAAGACATATCATCTTGCACTAATTACCCAAAATTAGGGTTTGGGTTTGCACAAGTATTTTTGGACTATCAATGCTTCATGTGACTTTCAAACATCATTATGGACCCCTAAGATCACTCATGATAAGTTTCAAGCCTTGAACCACATTTTTGATCAGTCAATTGGACAGTTGACCTAAAAATCAGTTGTATTGGGGAAAAAGACAACTATGGCGAATTTATAGTCAAACTTCATAATTTTTTATCCACATCAACATTTTAAACTTATATGTATCATTTGATCAAGTTTGGATCACAATTCCTCAAGAAATTTGATCAAATCACAAAAAGGGCAAAATGGTCAAAATTAGGGTTTTGACTAAGGAAGGGCAATTTCTGATTTTTAACCTAGCAAATGACCAATTGAGTTAAGGCATGATTTCAAGGATTCAATTGCATCATCTTGACTTAATTACATGGCTCAAAACATCTCAAATTCATTGGATTGACAGATGAAATTTGCAGTCAACTGATCAAAAGTCAACTATACACTGAAAAGTCAAACTTTGACTTTTTGGTCAAAATCAAGTACCAAGGGTCATAATTCATCAAAACATTTCCAAATGTGAAACTTGTTCATCAATAAAACCAAATTTGAAAATTAGGGTTTTGAATTTGAAAATTTTTCTAACTTAGAAATTTTCTAAGTATAGAAAATTTTCTTATTTTTTCTCAACTTTAGGCCACTTTTTCACCATGATGCATAATGATTCAAGGAAAGTTCTCAACATGAAAGTGGTAGACCTCCATGAAATATAGAAATTTGCGTCATACACTTTTCTCTAAAGATGCTTGGATCTCAAGATATAAATTTGTGAATACATGGTTATGAACTAAATAACTTAGTGAAATTTTGCCCTAATTTAGGCAGGTTTTGGACCCAACTTCATGGCAATTTATCACCTAGTTCCAAGAGGTATATCAAAGTGCATTTCAAAGATGAGGTATAGAGAACATTGAAAGCTTTCCAAAATGGCCAAGAACTCTTCAAGATCATTTCTGAGTAGGGAGAATCGAAGAGATGAAGTTGGCAATTTCTCACTTTTTGTCCAAAGCCATTTCATGAAGAACAAAGTTGCAATCAGTACCTATGCTGCCTAATCCATATTCTACAGGTCCCAAACTTGTTCCATACTCCTTAATTAAATGCTTACACAGTTTACAAAGCTTCTATCCATGCCTTAGGATCATTATCCAACTTGCAATTCCATTTATGGAAAAAAGGTTCCATTGCCATTTTGAAAAAGATCAACTTTTGCAAACTTTACAATCTTGAGCATTGGACCTGTCCCCTTGGCACATACAAGTACCACAGACCTAAGGCAACTTGTAAGGAAGAAATACCAACCCTAAGCCATCCAGTACAAGCATGTGAAGTTTGGTCTAATCACTTTACTTCAAATACAAGAAAAGTGGCAAAAAGGTGAAAACAGGCATAACTGTTAGAGGGTTGACATCAAACCATTTCCATAATAATATACAAACATTATGCAACACAAATCACGTGGAAAAAAGGCCTGAAACACTCCCAACCAGAAAAACACCAAAAATCTATCCAAAACTACAGATTTTGCATAAGCACATCCATCTTCCATTTGGCTCGTGCATTTTGAGTTTTGATCATTCAAACATCTTACATACTTGATACCTACTCAATTCAGGCCTTCATCCCTGTTCTGTAATCACTCTTCCACCATCTGCCATTGTTGACTTTAGAGCTTGCAGTTTGACTTGGCCATGGAGTTCCAGCTACTTTCAGAGCAAGGCAAGGGTTGGAATACATACAGGGAAGCTCAAGGAATCTCAAACAAGCATCAAGCCTCCATCAAACTTATCCCAGTCTCATCCACGATTCCAACTGAAGGAGGTAAAATCTCAAACTTTATCTCTTTGTACAGGCAACCATAGGCCACGATTTGTGAATAAAAAATATAGTCCTCATCATAACGATGCTGTACATACCATTATCTTGCATTGATTTTACTTGTGCTGAGAGAATTTGGAACTTGAAATTTCTGGAAATATTAGGTCAAGATTTAGGGATGTTAAAATTCTATTTGTTCTTTGATTAATAGTTCACATAACTTATATGGTTGGAATCGTGTGCTCAAGTACTACAACTTTCATGTTATGAATTTTCATTTTTATGGAAGTATGAGAGAGTTACAAGATGTCTAGTCAAGCTTGAGGAAGAAGATGAAACAGGGCAAGGACTTGTTTCGGGATATGTGATTTTTGTTTCACTTAAGATAATGGAAGTATAGCCACCCCAGTGGCAAAGTAGCGCGCTGGTGAGACCCGTCTCCTGGGTTCAAACATGCGCACTACTTTTGTATTTTTTCACTTTTTTTCCCTTTTCCATTTTCACATTTTTGCAGGTTGGGCTTGGTCTTTTGGGCCAGGAGTTTTTGCTAGTACCTCACCATCAAATTTACTACATTACCCCCCCTCCCCCCCCCTTTGCCAACTTTTATATTTTTTTATTTTTATTTGTTTTATATTCATATTTAATATTTTAAATATTTTCTTTAATGCATAAAAATCCCAAAAATGTAAATTAATAATATTGCACTTTTATTGTATTTTTATTTTACTTCTCACATAAAAATATATTTTATTTTAATAGGATATCCTTTATTTTCTTAATAAACTTATAAATATATTTAAGCATATTTAGTTTAATTTATTTTTTATTTCATGCTTATAAATACTTATTTTTGCATATATATAATTTTATACTTTTTTATACAATATTATTTATTATTTTTATACAAGAAAATATATAAAATAATACATATAAAAACTTTATTTTCTTTTAAATAATAATTAGGGTTAAACCCCTTTTAAAAATTAATTCCTTTACCTTATCTTTTTAGGTTTAGATTTAAATTTTCTTTTACATAAAAACAAGACATAAAAAATATTTTCTTACATGTACGTTGCATTGCATTTTAAATATTGTATTGTATTTATTCTAATTCGTACAAATTCGATTTGGTTGTACTAATTTATTTAGATTTATATTTTTGCAAATCCCCATTCAAATTTGTATTTCCCCCTCGCCTAAATTGTTGTAATAGCTTAGAAATATTTACATTTCGCAATTTATTGCTTTATATGCCATGATTAGTAATTAGGGTTTGTATGACAAGAACAAAACAAAGCAAAATAGAAAATCCTAAATACAAGACAAAATCAAAGCATGAAAATGATACACTTGCACACAAACATCCTTAGGGTTTCTCCATTTGGTTTCCTAAACAAAAATATCCATATTACGCATGCGAAGTATCTTGGAAAAACAAAAAAAATATAAGATCATATTCCCTCGATGACGCTATCCAAAAGTTTCCTTATAAAATGATCTTGGTCCCTCAAAATGCTAAGATACTTTGCAAACATTACTAATCTTGGTTATACGATGACCCACGCCCGTCCCGTTTACATCCAAAGATAGGGTTGCTTACCAAACCAATGGTAAGACAACAATGTCAAAGGAATAGAAAATACATAAGAAAGACATTTGAGTAGGTAGATGGCTTCTAGTTACTTGCTCTATTTCAAAACAACAATCCTTGCTATTTTCAAAACAAACACACACATTTCAAAAACATCTTACAAACATTGAAAACATTTTCAAAAATACAAACATCTTTGTATACATTCTTACGAACGAGAATCATTACAAAGATTGCCTAAACAAATGGCCTCTTTTACAAAATACTTTCAAAACCACACAAAGCACAATTTCAAACAACAAAAGCAAGTTATCTAAGCAAGTAACTAAGAGCCCATGGAAAACCATGGATGCAAAGGGTGCTAACACCTTCCCTTTTCATAATCTACCCCCCGAACTCAAGAAAACATCTCAAAGGTCTTTCCTTTGCTTTTTCACCTTTCCTTTCGGATAAAAGAAAAGTCGGTGGCGACTCTTGCTAACCGCAACATTTGCAATAAAACGCAAAACCTCAAGTCAGTTCTCCCACCGCATCACAAAACTGGCGACTCTGCTGGGGAATAATTATAAAAGTGGGGTTACCTTAGAGTTTAGATCACATTTATTTGCTTACATTGTTTGACTTATTTGCTTTACATTATGGTTCTTTGTTTGGGTTTGAATCCTCTACCCAGATTTGGGAAACATTATAGGTAAATAGCAATACATTGTGGAAACTGTGCGGGGTATACCGACATGGTCTAAGAAATATCTATGTTAGTGTGACATATTTATGGGTACCGGTAGCCTTTGAGTTAATCAAAGAGAATACGGGGCTGCTGAGTGATGTCATGAAGCACTAATGAACTTCTAGAACCCTTTATTTGACCAACTTGGCCTTTAGGATGTAGTGAGATGACCGGCTTTGGTGCAGTCCGAAGTTGGTAGATACTCGATACTACACTCAATGAGGGTTGTCTTCTTGGGATATTTCGGTCACCATTAAAGAGGCTTGAGCTGAAACAATGACCAAGGAAACAATCCAGTGATATTGAGTTCCTTAGAACCCGGTTACTATTAGGACAGGTTGAGCCAACTAAACTTTAAGAGGGTACTTACCTATAAAACCCCATGCAAGCCTAAACTAAGAACTTGTTTGTTTTGCTTGTATATGCATACTTGTACATAACATCATGGACATCATGAACATCATATGCATTCACTAACCATTTCAAGGATTTTGGAGATTCATCTTTGTTCTTGTTTTGTAGGATATGGATTCACTTCGCAGGAAAACTATCCAAATCAACCTTGTAAGAATTCCTCCACAACTTAAGGAGCTAACTTCAAGGATCCTTGAGAAATCTCCATTCATCGAGAGGGATGGTCGTCTACTCAACTTAGTCACCTCTAACACAAAGGAGGATATGATGAAAGTGCTCTTCCAGTTCTTTGATCCTTTGCATCATTGCTTCATATTTCCTGACTATCAACTTGTGCCTACTTTGGAAGAATTTTCTCAACTCTTGAGGATTCCTATTCTCAATCAACTACCTTTCAACGGTACGGAAAGAGATCCAAAGCCAGAAGAGACTGCTCAAGCCCTACACTTGCAGTCATCTGATGTCACAACTCATCGGGAAACTAGAAGTGGTGTCAAAGGTTTCTTGGCAAAGTTTCTGTTTGAGAAAGCCCAAAGCTGTTGGAATTCCCTAGACTTGGAAGCTTTTGAGGAGATTGTGGCTCTTCTTATCTATGGGATGGTCTTGTTCCCAAATCCTGACCAACTCATAGATGTGAGTGCCGTCAAAATCTTCATGTCACGTAATCCGGTGCCTATATTGCTAGGGGATATCCTACACTTTTTTCACACTCGTACAATGAGGAAGAGAGGGGTCCTTATGTGTTGCACTCCTCTCCTGGAAAGATGGTTTATTTCTCATCTTCCCTAATCAGTCTTAAAGAATGAGCAAGGATTAAGGTGGTCACAAAGGTTAATGACGCTCAAACAATTAGATATTCATTGGTGCTCTCGATCCAAAGAGAATGTTATCATTGTTGACTGTTGTGGGGAATTCCTTAATGTCCCTCTACTTGGCATTAGGGGAGGCATCACCTACAACCCATGTTTGGCTCTAAGACAGTTTGGTTATGCTCGAAGGGATGGCCCACATGATATGTTGATTCAAGGCTTGGTATTCGACTACGACAACAACGATCAAGGTCTTCTCCAGAGATTCATTCGAGCTTGGAGGATGCTAAACAAGGTGGATAGCAAGACTTTGGGACACAAGAATTCCATCCCTCTTGAGCCTTAGCTCAAGTGGGTACAAACTCGCGCACAAAGTCTTATGATGCCTTATCCTTCCATTCTCCCAGTGATTATTGAGCCTGTTAAGGAAGGAGAAGTTCCATACACTATCCTACATCCTGACATGCCAACATCACTCGAAGATCTACAAAGGGATTGGATACAACTCAAAGGAGAGCGAGATAATTTCGAACCCCAATTCTACGCAAATGAGAAGAAGGTTTTGGAACTCACTAGGCTACTTCATGAGGAGCAGACTCTAAATACCTACATAGCACCAAAGAGGATGCGCAATACTTTTTTTATCTTAGAATTTTGTATTATTTTGCCCAAGGGGCATTGATGTACTCCAATTCTATCTTATTAATATAACATGTGTTTCTTTTTATTTAAAACAAATTTGAATTTTTAAATCCTTGAAAGCATTACATGTATACATATCATTCATCATAACATAAACAAGTCTTTTACAATGAGTTTCCTCATCTCTCTACTGTTTATTTCAGTAAGATGGATCTCTAACAGACAGTCAAAGATCTTCAAGCTCAAAACATGCAGTTTCAACAGTTATTCATGACCCTAGCCAAGGGGCAAGATGAATTGAAGACTCTGTTAGGTGAAGAAAGAAAGAAGAAACCAAAGAAAGTCACTAGGGTTTTGAATATGGGGAGAATATTTCAGGGATAGACTAGAAGGACCTTGAATTTTGCAACCACTTCCGATGAAGGAGAAGGAAAAGGAAAAGAAACAGCAGTGCCGTCAGAATCTGAAGAGGAGGAGGAAGAGGAAGACTACTCTGAGGAACAATACCCTCTGGCTGATGATAAGTACAGACATCTTGAAGAGCGTTTAAGCGTTATGGAAATACAAAGAGTACCAGGTCTAGACTTTGAAGAGTTGGGGCTAGTGTCAGGAATTATAATCCCGCCAAAATTCAAAGTGCCGTTGTTTGCAAAATATGATGGGGTGTCATGTCCTAAAATACACCTTCGATCATACGTGAGAAAGATTCAGCCACACTATACCGATAAGGACCTATGGGTGCATTTTTCTCAAGACAGTTTATCTGGAACACAACTCGATTGGTTTTACCAATTAGAAAGGGCCGACGTCCATAACTGGGAAGACCTTGCCGCAAGTTTCTATAAATAATACCAGTATAATGCAGATTTGGCGCCTACCCGTACTCAACTTCAGAGTATGGCTATGGCTTCAAATGAGGGTTTCAAAGATTACGCGCAAAAATGGAGAGATCTAGCTGGGAGAGTGCAACCCCCTCTGTCTGAAAGGGAGTTGGTGGATATGTTATTAGGCACTCTATCGGGCCCTTTCTTCAACCATTTGATTGGGAGTTCATCTGCTGGATTTACTGAGTTAATATTAACCGGAGAGAGGGTGGAAGCTGGCATAAAAAGTGGAAAGATTCAGAAAGATTCATCTGCCTCTATAGCTGTGAGAAAGCCTTTTACTGGAAAGAAGGAGGTATATGCTATTTATCCACAAAGGAACCAGGGGAGAGCTGAACGCTGACCAATGGTAGGGGCCGTTATGATCCCAAAATCTACATTTGATCAACCAAGAAGTAACCAACCAAGGGTGGAAAGGCCAGTCCGACAATTCACCAGAATTAATATGACTCTAGCCCAGGTTTTACCACATCTGCTGAAATCTAATTTGGCAACTTTGAAGGAAGCTCCAAAGAATCCCAACATGGTGTCCCCTCATTATCACCCGAATGCCAGATGCGCATACCATTCCGAAAGCCCAGAGCACGACACCAATAACTGTTAGGCTTTGAAGAACAAGATTCAAGACTTCATAGATGAAAAAGAGATTGAGTTTGAAGCGCTTGAAAAACCAAATGTCATTTCCACTCCTATGCCTAGACATGGTCACAACGCGAATGCTATCGAGGAAGATTTGTTTGTTGCTACAGTAGATGAACTCTTGACTCCGCTCTCGATTATTAAGATGAACTTGTTAAAAGCTGGTATATTCCCAGGTTGTAATAAAGACTGCCATCTTTGTTTATCCTCACCAACTGATTTCCCTCTGTTGAAGACATGCATTCAACGCCTGATAGACAACCAAGAAATTCTGTTTGAAAATGCTCCTACTTCACCCATTCCAGTTAAAGACATTTCAATCATAACCATCTCCGCCAATCCTTCCAGGGCCCCCAAAAGACCCGTTAGGATTATATCAGTTTCGAAGACCACTCCTCTCATAATTACAATGCCCGAGCCGGTCCCATACGAATCAGATAAAACAGTACCGTGGAATTACGGTGGAGAAATTTACTACCATGGTATTAAACAAGATGGGTTGACCACCGAAGAAGTGAGCTCCGAAGAAGAAAATTCTGACATTAGCAATATTTCAGGAACTAGTAAGATTACCCGTAGTGGTAGAATCTTCTCTCTAGAGATTTCCCCTCCAAAGGCAGTTTTTGGACCCGTGGCCATTCCGAAGATTACCTCTATACCAATAATCATATCTGCAAGTGCACCTACCGACAAAGACGACACGACCCCTGCTGTTATCCCTAACAACACTTCTACTGCTGAAAATCGAGGAAAAAGCATTAAAGAAGAGCCTGTCCAGACGAAGGCTCAATCACTAGCTATCCCCGAAACATCCAAGAAGGAAATGGAAGAGATCCTGAGGATAATAAAAAAGAGTGACCATGACGTGGGTAAACAGTTGGGGTAAACTCCCTCTAAGATCTCCATGCTAGCCTTGTTGCTGTGCTCTAAGGCACATGTGAAAGCTCTGGTAAAATTTCTAAAGACAGCCCATGTTCCACAAGAGACGTCTACTGACCAATTCTAAGATTGTGTGGCCAGTTTGACAACTGATAATGGCTTAGGCTTCTCTGATGCTGATTTGAAACCCAGAGGGAGAAAGCACAACGAGGAATTACATGTCTCTGTGGAGTGTAGAGGAACGAATCTGGCCCATGTCTTGGTGGACACGGGTTCATCTTTGAACGTCTTACTGAAGAAATCCCTTGACAGAGTGGATTGTGAAGGGCTGACTCTAAAACCCAGTAACATAGTTGTGAGAGCGCTTGATGGCTCGAAGAGGATGGTCCACGGGGAGGTGGACATCCTGATAAAGGTGGGAACTCATACTTTCATCTCAACCTTCTATGTAATGGAAATCCGCCCCTCTTACTCCTGTCTATTAGGACGGCCCTGATCCACAATGTCGGTGCTGTCACCTCCACACTACACCAGATGCTGAAGTACCCGGTCCAAGAAAAGATCATAACTGTCCACGGAGAGGAGGAGTACATGATCAGTCATCTAAATTCCTTCCGATATGTGGAGTTGGATGGCGAGTTCATTGAAACTCCTTTTAAACATTTCGAAGAGGTCTCTCAAGAAGTAGCGGTAACCAAGGCGGTATCCTCGATTCCCAAGATCACAAGACCTCCACTTCGGATGTCATCTTTAAAGGATGCCAAGGTGGTAGTAGAAGAGGGTGAATGCACCATCTGGGGGCAGCTTCCGGACATCCCGTATAAATCAGACAAGTTTGGCTTAGGGTTTACTTCAACTGCTCAGAAGGTTGTGCATCGTGTCCGTTTTGGAGGGCCACCTTTGAAGATTAGTAATAGGGAGGTCAACATAGTGGAAGATAGTGAAGAAGGTGGCAGCTTGGAAGATTGGATATTTCCTACTGTCAACGGAGGACTTCGCAACTAGGAAGCCAGAGACTTTGTCCCAATAACTTTCATCTCTCAGTAATTTATCTTTTACATTTTTGTTGGACTTGTAATATTCACAAACAATTCGCACTTTAAAAACCTTGTGTCTTACCCGAGGCACAATGGTCCATTTGTAAGGGTTTTTTATTTCATCTTCATATGACATTCAATGAATCATGGACACTTTTTCACATACAAAATTTTTGTGCTCATTGTATTTATTTTACATTTTATTGTTTAAAGATGGCTATACCCTTACACACACCCACACTCACAAATGCAGGTACCCCTCCATTCCGGATCCCATGGGTAACAATACTGATATGCCCTTTAGTGACTCTGAAGATCTAATCTACCAAGCCGAATACAAAGGTGAGGAAGATTGTGAATTACCAGGGGAATTGGCCAGACTACAACAATAACAAGAGGAAAGAGCTATTCAGCCTCATGAGGAACCGTTGGATACAATCAACTTGGGTACCGAGGAAGATAGAAAGGAAATCAAAGTCGGTGCCAATCTGGAGCCGAGTGTCAAGGAACGTCTAATTCAGCTATTGCATGACTATGTTGAGATCTTTTCCTGGTCATACGAAGACATGCCAAGACTTGATACAGACATCGTGGTACATCGTCTACCCACATGAGAAGACTGTCCACCAGTGAAGCAAAAAGTCTACCGCATGAGACCTGATATGTCAGAGAAGATCAAAGCGGAAGTCATGAAGCAGTTCAATGCTGGATTCTTGGTCGTCACTTCCTATCCTCAATGGGTTGCCAACATTGTTCCCGTGCCTAAAAAGAACGGCAAAGTATGAATGTGTATGGATTATAGAGATTTAAATAGGGCCATCCCTAAAGATGATTTTCCACTTCCCTACATCGACATCCTGGTTGACAATACAGCCCAGCACAAAGTATTTTCCTTCATGGACGGATTCTCAGGTTATAACCAAATCAAAATGGCACCTGAGGACATGGAGAAAACTACATTTGTCACCCAGTGGGGCATGTTCTGCTACAAAGTGATGCCATTCGGACTGAAGAATTCTGGGGCGACCTATCAACGCGCCATGGTAACTTTGTTTCATGATATGATACATCATGAGATAGAGGTCTGTGTAGATGACATGATAGCCCGATCACAAACTGAAGAAGAGCACCTTGATCACTTGCAAAAGTTGTTTGTGAGATTGAAGGAGTACAAGTTAAGATTGAATCCAAACAAGTGTACATTCGGAGTCCGGTCCGGTAAACTCTTAGGTTTCGTTGTCAGCAACAAAGGCATCAAGGTTGATCCTGCCAAGGTTAAAGCGATACAAGAAATGCCTGCTCCTCGCACTGAGAAGGAAGTCAGAGGATTCTTGGGACGCCTGAACTATATTGCCAGATTCATTTCTTACTTGACAACTACTTGTGAGCCAATCTTCAAACTATTGAAGAAAGATCAAGTAGTCAGATGGAACAACGAATTCCAGGTTGCTTTTGACAAGATCAAGGAGTACTTACAAGAGCCTCCTGTTTTGATGCCACCAGTCGAGGGAAGACCACTGATCATGTATCTGACCGTTTTAGAGAATTCAATGGGGTGTGTATTGGGGAAGCATGACGAGTCTGGCCAAAAAGAGCACGCTATTTACTACCTGAGCAAAAATTTTACCGACTGCGAAACCAGATATTCACTGCTCGAGAAAACTTGTTGCGCTCTGGCATGAGCTGCTCGCCAGCTAAGACATTATATGTTGACTCATACCACTTTGTTGATATCTAAGATGGATCTGATAAAGTACATCTTCGAAAATCCTGCTCTGTCTAGGAGGATAGCTAGATGGCAGATGATCCTAACAGAATATGACATACAATATACTACCCAGAATGCTATAAAAGGCAGTGTGCTAGCAGATCATCTTGCTCATCAAGCTGTAGAAGATTATCAATCCATGAAGTTTGAATTCCCGGATGAAGACATCATGACATTAGACAACTGTGAAGAAATCAGACCATATGACGGACCTGAACAAGGATCCCAATGGACCATGTTCTTTGATGGGGCATCCAATGCACTCGGTAATGGTATCGGCACTGTGCTCATATCTCCGGAAGGGTGTCACACTCCCTTTACTGCCAGAATTTGCTTCATGTGTACTAACAACATGGCAGAGTACGAAGCATGCATCTTTAGTCTCAAGGCTGCCATAGACTTGGGAATCAAATCTTTAGATGTGTTTGGAGATTTAGCTTTGGTCACCAGTCAGATCAAAGGAGAATGGGACACTAAGCATCCAAACCTTATCCCTTACAAAGAACATGTTTTGACATTGCTACCACATTTTGAGCAGATTACCTTTGAGCATTTCCCGCGAGAAGAAAATCAGCTAGCAGATGCTCTATCCATAATGTCATATATGTTTAAACTTAATTAGGATAATGAGGTGCCCCAGATCACCATTGAACGAATGGACAAACCAACACACTGTCACGAGATTAATACTGAAGAAGTAGTGGACCAGCCTTGGTTTCATAAAGTCAAGAGGTATCTCGAGGCTCAGGAATATCCGGAAGGAGCTTCAATCAATGATAAGAAGTTCTTAAGGAGATTCTCTGCTAAGTTCTTCCTGAGTAATGGCATCCTGTACAAGCGTAATCATGACTCTATTCTGCTTCGTTGTGTGGATAAGATTGTGGCTGAAAAGATCATGGCTGAATTACATGAAGGTACCTTTGGCACTCACTCCAGCGGGCATACGATGGAGAAGAAAATCCTACAGGCAGGCTATTGTTGGTCTACCATGGAAGCAGACTGCTATCAACACTCTCGGACTTGTCATAAGTGTCAAATTTATGCTGACAAGGTACGAGTACCTCCGGTTCCTCTAAATGTCTTGACGGCTCCTTGGCCCTTTTCTATGTGGGGAATCGATATGATTGGGGAGATTAAGCCTACAACCTCCAATGGACACCGCTTCATTCTAGTGGCCATTGATTATTTCACCAAGTGGGTCAAAGCAGCTTCCTTCGCATCCGTTACTAAGAATGTTGTTGCCCACTTCATCAAGCAGAATCTCATTTGCCGGTACGGTATCCCATAAAGGATCATCACTGATAATGGTACAAACCTTAACAATACTATGATCACTGCCTTGTGCGAGCAGTTCAAGATTCAACATCACAATTCATCCCCCTATCGGCCAAAGATGAATGGTGTCGTTGAAGCTGCAAATAAAAACATTAAAAAGATACAAGGACTGGCATGAGATGCTACCAATTGCTCTCCATTGGTACCGTACCACGACTCGCACGTCAACTGGGGCAACACCTTATGCTTTGGTTTATGGCATGGAGGCTGTCTTGCCTATTGAGGTTCAAATTCCCTCTCTGAGAATTATGAAGGATGCAGGTTTGAATGAGGACGATTGGATCCAGACTCAACTTGATCAACTAAACTTAATTGATGAAAAGAGACTCACTGCTATTTGCCATGGTCAGATGTATCAAAAATGGATGATCAAGGCTTTCAACAAGAAAGTCAGACGCCAAGTATATCAAGTTGGAGATCTAGTAATCAAACGCATTATCTTACCACAAAGTGATCCCAGGGGAAAATGGACTCCTACCTATGAAGGACCATTTGTAATCAAGAACATATTCTCTGGTGGGGAAATGATCTTAACCACCATGGACAGTGATGACCTACCACACCCTACGAACGCGGACATAGTCAAAAGATACTACACATAAGAGACCCGCTAGGTTGACACACCTAGGAAAAAAGGGCATCCCGGCGAACCAAAAGGTTCGGGAAAAATTAGGGATAAAATAAAAAAATTTGTACACCCGGCAAGTTGAAAACCCGAAAGAGCGACTTGGGCAAAAAAGGGTTTCCCGATGGACTGAAAACCCGAAAGGGAGGTCCAGGCAAAAGTTAGGGAATTAAAGCGTATGACTATGTCCCATCGGATCACTTTAAGGACAATTTCTTCATTAACGAACTCATAGCTTCTGATCAATTCAATCATCTTCAGACGAAGAAACAAATAGACAAGATATTCGGAGATACGGAGGCTATAGCAGAATGGGAACCCCACGGGATTATCACACATAGCTATCTTTCTTTGTATAAATTTTTCTTACTTTTATGACACTATCCTCTTACTAGGATGACTGTCTCTTTTGTACCAAATACTTATTCAAAGTAAATACAAAGATATCTCTTTAAAGTATAGAAAACTATTTGCCTTTTTCTTTACACTTGTGTTTTATTTGCAAAAACGTCCAATGATTCATTAATGAACATATGCATTTGAACATAATTACTGTTTACAAATAAACAAAATGAAAAAATACAATTACTGACAGGTTGAAAGAATACGAAAACGTCTTTAGGCTATTCCATGAGAAATCCCCACAGTATGTCATTTAAACCCCCAGTGGAACTAAAACTTCAAACTATTAATCCCCGGTGGAAATCATCCAATTTCTCCAAATTCCCCAGCAAGGTGTTTTGAAGCCTGAAATCCAACCGGGTAACAATTGACTTCTGATACTCCCCAACGGGACAACGACTCCCATCTATCCCCGGTAGAAGTCATTAAAATTCTCTGGACTCTCCAAGCAGATTCCTCGAGCAGTATACAACATTGCTCTCACAACAGAATTTTTGTCAATACCCCAATTTCAAGACATGAAGAATCCACATATCCTCAGCAGCAATCAAGGATTTATTTTCCTCAATCATGCAGCAATATAGCAAATCAGCTTACATGCGCATATATTACATCCACATATCCTAAACATTGATAAAATACATATATTGCATCATACATTTCATGCAACATAGTTTTATGTTCCAGCTAACATTTTACCCTTTTCAGGATAAGATTAACAAGCTGCCATTAATAATATGCTATTAGATACAGTTCAGATACGCTCTAGACACGAAGACCACTCTGATACTTTATCAGATTTCAACTATCAGATACAGTTCAGATAAGCTCCAGATACGGATGTCATTCTGATACTCATTCAGATTTCAACTATCAGAAACAGTTCAGATACGCTCCAGTTACGGATGCCATTCTGATACTCATTCAGATTTCAACTATCATATACAGTTCTGATACGCTCCAGATACGGATGCCATTTTGTTACTCATTCAATTTCAAAGTTCAGATACAGTTCAGATACGCTCCAGATATGGATGCCATTCTAACACTTATTCAGATTTCAAGTTCGGATACAGTACAGATACACTCCAGATACGGATTCCATTCTGTTACTCATTCAGATCCAGCTTTCAGATACAGTACGGATACGTTCCAGATACGGATTCCATTCTGTTACTCATTCAGATCCAGCTTTCAGATACAATACATATACGCTTCAGACACAATTGCCATTATTTTACTCATTCAGATTCAACTCTATGATACAGTTCAGATACGTTCCAGATACGGATGCCATTTTGTTAATCATTCAGATCCAGCTTTCAGATACAGTACGAATACGCTCCAGACACGGTTGCCATTCTGTTACTCATTCAGATTCAACTCCATGATACAGTTCAGATACGCTCCAGACACGGATGCCATTTTGTTACTCATTCATATCCAACTATCAAATACAGTTCAGATATGCTCCAGACACGGATGCCATTCTGATACTCATTCAGATTTCAAGGTTCAGATACAGCTCAGATACGTTCCAGACGCGGACACCATTCTGATACTCATTCTTTCAGCTTACAACTTACAATTCAACAAACATTCTTGGATGGCATCTACAAGCCCATCTCCAACAAGACTCTATCACTTCTCCAAATGGCATCTTTAAGCCCATTCCCTCAACTACACATCACCGAGGGCAAATTTATGGACACTTTAGTGTCCAATCATCTTTCACCTTCGAGATACAAATGGCAAAGCCCGCCAATCTAACTCTTCAGGTTTAAGATGATTGAAAAAGGGGCAGCTGTTGTACCCCAAAATTTTCCCTCTCATTTATCAAGGCTTTTCTCACAAGATCTCTTTGAGTCAAGAATGGATTAGGGTTTGGTCAGCTCAAGACATCTCATCTTGCATTGATAAATCAAAATCAAGGTTTGAGTTTGCACAAGGATTTTTTGACTATCAATGCTTCATGTGACTTTAAAACATCATTATGGACCCCTAAGATCACTCATGATAAGTTTCAAGCCTTGAACCATATTTTTGATCAGTCAATTGGACAATTGACCTAAAAATCAACTGTATTGGGGAAAAAGACAACCATGGCCAATTTACACTAAAACTTCATAATTTTTTATCCATGTCAACATTTTAAACTTATATGTATCATTTGATCAAGTTTGGATCACAATTCCTCAAGAAATTTGATCAAATCACAAAAAGGGCAAAATGGTCAAAATTAGGGTTTTGACTAAGGATGGGCAATTTCTGATTTTTAACCTAGCAAATGACCAATTGAGTTAAGGCATAATTTCAAGGATTAAATTGCATCATCTTGACTTAATTACATGGCTCAAAACATCTCAAATTCATTGGATTGACAGATGAAATTTGCAGTCAACTAATCAAAAGTCAACTGAACACTGAAAAGTCAAACTTTGACTTTTTAGTCAAAATCAAGTACCAAGGGTCATAATTCATCAAAAAAAATTCCAAATGTGAAACTTGTTCATCAAGAAAACCAAATTTGAAAATTAGGGTTTTGAATTTGAAAATTTTTCTAACTTAGAAATTTTCTAAGTATAGAAAATTTTCTTATTTTTTCTTAACTTTAGGCCACTTTTTCACCATGATGCATAATGATTCAAAGAAAGTTCCCAACATGAAAGTTGTAGACCTCCATGAAATATACAACTTTGCATCACACACTTTTCCTTAAAGATGCTTGGATCTCAAGATATAAATTTGTGAATACATGGTTATGAACTAAATAACTTAGTGAAATTTTGCCCTAATTTAGGCAGGTTTTGGACCCAACTTCATGGCAATTTTTCACCTAGTTCCAAGAGGTATATAAAAATGCATTTCAAAGATGAGTTATAGAGAACATTGAAATATTTCCAAAATGGCCAAGAACTCTTCAAGATCATTTCTGAGTAGGGAGAATCGAAGAGATAAAGTTGGCAATTTCTCACTTTTTATCCAAGCCATTTCATGAAGAACAAAGTTGCAATCAGTACCTATGCTTCCTAATCCATATTTTACAGGTCCCAAACTTTTTCCATACTCCTTAATTAAATGCTTACTCAATTTACAAAGCTTCTATCCATGCCTTAGGATCATTATCCAACTTGCAATTTCATTTATGGCAAAACGGTTCCATTGCCATTTTGAAAAAGATCAACTTTTGCAAACTTTACAATCTTGAGCATTGGACCTGTCCCTTTGGCACATACAAGTACCACAGACCTAAGGCAACTTCTAAGGAATAAATACCAACTCCAAGCCAGCCAGTACAAGCATGTGAAGTTTGGTCTAATAACTTTACTTCAAATATAAGAAAAGTGGCAAAAAGGTGAAAAGAGGCATAACTGTTAGAGGGTTGACATCATACCATTTCCATACTAATATACAAACATTATGCAACACAAAGCACGTGGAAAAAAGGCCTGAAACACTCCCAACCAGAAAAACACCAAAAATCTGTCCAAAACTGGAGATTTTGCATAAGCACATCCATCTTCCATTTGGCTCGTGCGTTTTGAGTTTTGATCATTCAAACATCTTACATACTTGATACCTAGTCAATCCAGGCCTTCATCCATGTTCTGTAATCATCTTCCACCATCTGCCATTGTTGACTTCAGAGCTTGCAGTTTGACTTGGCGAAGGAGTTCCAGCTACTTTCAGAGCAAGGCAAGGGTTGGAATACATCTAGGGAAGCTCAAGGAAGCTCAAGCAAGCATCAAGCCTCCATCAAACTCATCCCAGTCTCATCCACGATTCCAACTGAAGGAGGTAAAATCTCAAACTCTATCTCTTTGTATAGGCAACCATAGGCCACGATTTGTGAATAAAAAATGTAGTCCTCATCATAACGAAGTTGTACATACCATTATCTTGCATTGACTTTACTTGTGCTGAGAGAATTTGGAACTTGAAATTTCTGGAAATATTAGGTCAAGATTTAGGGATGTTAAAATTCTCTTTGTTCTTTGATTAATAGTTCACATAACTTATATGGTTGGAATCGTGTGCTCAAGTACTACAACTTTCATGATATGAATTTTCATTTTTATGGAAGTATGAGAGAGTTACAGGATGTCTGGCCAAGCTTGAGGAAGAAGATGAAACAGGGAAAGGACTTGTTTCAGGTTATGTTATTTTCGTTTCACTTAAGATAATGGAAGTATAGCCACCTCAGTGGCAAAGTAGCGCGCTGGTGAGACCCATGTCCTGGGTTCGAACCTGCGCGCTACTTTTGTATTTTTTCACTTTTTTTCCCTTTTCCATTTTCACATTTTTGCAGGTTGGGCTTGGTCTTTTGGGCCAGGAGTTTTTGCTAGTACCTCACCATCAGCTTTACTACATTACCCCCCCTTTGCCAACTTTTATATATTTTTTATTTTTATTTATTTTATTTTCATATTTAATATTTTAAATATTTTCTTTAATGCATAAAAATCCCAAAAATGTAAATTAATAATATTTCACTTTTATTGTATTTTTATTTTATTTCTCACATAAAAATATATTTTATTTTCATAGGATATCCTTTATTTTCTTAATAAACTTGTAAATATATTTAAACATATTTAGTTTAATTTATTTTTTATTTCATACTTATAAATACTTATTTTTGCATATATATAATTTTATACTTTTTTATACAATATTATTTATTATTTTTATACAAGAAAATATATAAAATAATACATATAAAAACTTTATTTTCTTTTAAATAATAATTAGGGTTAAACCCCTTTTAAAAATTAATTCCTTTACCTTATCTTTTTAGGTTTAGATTTAAATTTTCTTTTACATAAAAACAAGACATAAAAAATATTTTCTTACATGTACATTGCATTGCATCTTAAATATTGTATTGTGTTTATTCTGATTTGTACAAATTTGATTTGGTTGTAATAATTTATTTAGGTTTATATTTTTGCAAATCCCCATTCAAATTTGTATTTCCCCCTCCCCTAAATTGTTGTAATAGCTTAGAAATATTTACATTTCACAATTTATCGCTTTATATGCCATGATTAGTAATTAGGGTTTGTATGACAAGAACAAAACAAAGCAAAATAGAAAACCCTAAATACAAGACAAAATCAAAGAATGAAAATGAT
The DNA here is from genome assembly GCA_948472305.1 of Vicia faba. Taxonomy (NCBI): domain Eukaryota; kingdom Viridiplantae; phylum Streptophyta; class Magnoliopsida; order Fabales; family Fabaceae; genus Vicia; species Vicia faba. The sequence continues at coordinate 652,682,713 of OX451737.1, forward strand.
ACACTTGCACACAAACATCCTTAGGGTTTCTCCATTAGGTTGCCTAAACAAAAATGGCCATATTACACATGCGAAGTATCTTGGCAAAACAAAACAAATATAAGATCATAGTCCCTCGATGATGCTATTCAAAAGTTGCCTTACAAAATGATCTTGGTCCCTCAAAATGCTAAGATACTTTGCAAACATTGCTAATCATGGTTATACGATGACCCACACCCGTCCCGTTTACATCCAAAGATAGGGTTGCTTACCAAACCAATGGTAAGACAACAATGTCAAAGGAATAGAAAATACATAAGGAAGACATTTGAGTAGGTAGATGGCTTCTAGTTACTTGCTCTATTTCAAAACAACAATCCTTGCTATTTTCAAAACAAACACACACATTTCAAAAACAACTTACAAACATTGAAAACATTTTCAAAAAGACAAACATCTTTGTATACATTCTTAAGAACGAGAATCATTACAAAGATTGCCTAAACGAATGGCCTCTTTTACAAAATACATTCAAAACCACACCAAGCACAATTTCAAACAACAAAAGCAAGTGATCTAAGCAAGTAACTAAGAGCCCATGGAAAACTATGGATGAAAAGGGTGTTAACACCTTCCCTTTTCATAATCTACCCCCCGAACTCAAGAAAACATCTCAAAGGTCTTTCCTGTGCTTTTTCACCTTTCCTTTTGGATAAAATAAAAGTCGGTGGCGACTCTTGCTAACCGCAACATTTGCGATAAAACGCAAAACCTCAAGTCAGTTCTCCCACCGCATCACATATGTCATTATACATATTCATATGGGAAAATGTGGTTTTACATTTAACACCATGGTAATAGACTTCAGACCCATAATTCCATGGAATAGCCTTCTCCGAGGAATATGGGATGGGCCCAGGTTTTCTAATGAGTAAGGGAGTAGCTTTTCGATTGGCAGTAATCCTTACAGGCCCCTTGGAAGTGATCCTAAAAGGAGTACCAGTTATGACAGACAAATCTTTATACAAATTTTCAGTGGACGAAATTTTCTCAATCAAAATTTCATGTTTATCCATCAGGTGTTGAACACCTTTTTTCCATAACCCACAACCATTGGGTTGGACCGCACAGCAACAACAATTTTCAACACAACCCGAAAATAAATCGGCTTGTAACAAATTCTTCTTGATTATAGAGAGAGGAATAATCACATTATTTATGGAGGTAACATACAAAATGTCTTCAATAGAACTTATGCCTTTGTCATGCTTCGACATAGGAGCAGTAATCACGTTCGGAGTCTCAGGAAGTTCGAACTCAATTTCCTTGTTATCAACAATGTCTTGAATTTTGTTTTTCAAGGCCCAACAATTGTTGGTGTCGTGCCCAGGACTATTCGAATGATAAGCACGTCTTTCATTTGGATTGTACTTCGGAGAGGATGTGTTGGGATTAGGAGGAGGATCCCTTAGTGTTATGTGATCAACCTTTAACAAATGTTTTAATTCTTGAGCCAATGGCATATTAATCCTGGTAAATTGTCTCCTCGGAGCATCTGACCTACGCTGGTTGCCTTGTTGTTGTTGTTGAACAGGTGTCAAATTAGATATCAACACCTCCCTTACAGACTGATGACGATCATTCTTACTATGGATCTTCTAGATATAGACAACGTTGATTTATTTATTTTCAATGAATGGTTTATTCACGGTACTAGAGGATGCAGCCATCAGAATCTTCCCGATCTTGATACCACTTTCAACTTTTTCGCCAGTCAAAATCAGCTCAGTAAACCCTGATGAAGAACTCCCAATTAGAAAATTAAAGAATGAACCCGTCAGAGTGCCCATGAACAAATCAACCAATTCCCGGTCAGTCAAAGGAGGTTGCACCCTTCCATCTAGGTCCCTCCATTTTTTGGCATACTACTTGAACCCTTCATTCGAACCCATGGACATGTTTTGCAACTGTACACGAGTCGGCGCCAGGTCAATATTATATTAATACTGCTTTTAGAAAGTAGCAACCAAGTCTTCCCATGTGTAGATGTTGGTTCCTTCTAGCTGATAGAACCATTCAAGTTGAGTACCGGACAAACTCTCTTGAATGAAATGGACCCATAATTTCCAGTCAGCAGTATGAGGTTGGATTTTTTGGACATACAACCTCATATGAAGTTTGGGACAAGAGACCCCATTATATTTAGCAAAGATAGGGACCTTGAATTTGTGAGGGATGACCACCCCCAGGATCAGACCTAGCTCTCTGAAATCCAATCCAAGCACTTTCTATATTTCCATAGCTTTGAGACGGTCTTCTAACGACTTGTACTTGTCATCTGCAGGAGGGTACTGTTCGTCGGAGCAGTCTTCATCTTCGGAACCCTGATTATTTTTACCTTCACCTTTGACACTTCTATCATCCTCCTCTTGGTTGTCCTCTTCTTCAGAGGAAACATCTTGAACTGGCTGAGCAGGACCTTTTAACCTTTTTCCCATGTTGAGGATAACAACCCGCTTCTTAGTCTTCTTTTCTGTGGTGAGAAGTGCCATCATCTCTTGTTGCCCTTTGGCCCGATTCAGAAGAGTCTCTTAAAATTGTGCATGCTGAGTTTGCAGATCCTTTCCAGTTTTTTTCGAGAGCCATCTTATACTAAAATAAACAGTAAATAGATGAGGAAACCTGTATTGGAAAACCTGCTTATGAAATTATGCATGATATGTGGGTGCAATGTTTTCAAGGACCTGATGAAATTTAAATTTGCTTAGCCAAAAGGAAACAAAAACAAAGATTTCATTAATTAGTTCAAAATTGCAATTGCCTCTTAGGCTTACAATGAAAAGCAAAAGGGTCTCAAGGAGACAAAATGTAAATTTCTAAACCCTAATACTCAAGTCTCCCATGGACACTTCCTCTTCGTGTCGATGTATGCATTAAGGCTCTTCTCCTCATGAAGTTGCTTTGTGAGCTCCAACACTTTATTTTCGCTTGCACAGAATTGAGCTTCAAAGGTGTCTCATTATTCCTTGAGTTGAATCCAGGACTTTTGCAACTCTTCAAGGTCAGTGGGCATGTCTGGATGGAGAATGATATAAGGAATATCCCCTTCGGCAACAGGCTCTACAAGTACCGGTAAGACAGTGGGATATGGCATCATAAGGTTTTGAGCACGAGATCGTACCCACTTAAGATATGGCTCCAAAAGGATAGAATTCTTATGTCTTAAAGTCCTGCTATCAACCTTGTTTACCATGCCCTAAACACGTATAAACCTTTAACAATAACCTTGAACATCACTATCGTAGTCGAACATAATACCCCGGATAAGTGTGTCGTGAAGACTATCTCTTCGAGCATAACCAAATTGTCATAGAGCCAGAGAAGGGTTATAAGTAATACCTCCCATAATTCCAAGGAGTGGAACATTAGGGAATTCCCCACAATGATCAATGATAGTAACATCTTCCAGAGATCGGGAACACCAAAAGAAATCCGAATAAGAGAGCGACATCATCCTTTGAGACCATCTTAAGCCTTGTTCATTCCTCAATACTGATCGGGGAAGGTGTGAAATAAACCACCTAGATAGAAAAGGTATGCAACAAATAAGAGTTCCTCGCTTCCTCATTGTACGAGTGTGAAGAGAATGAAAAATGTCTCCGAGCAAGGTAGGCACAGGGTTACGAGAAAGAAATATCTTGATGGCATTCACATCTATGAGCTGGTCTGGATTATGGAATATCACCAACCCGTAGATTAACAAAGCCAAGATTTATTTGAAAGCTTGAAAACTCATAGCATCCATAAACAATTGAGCCTTCTTTAACAGAAATTTAGCAAGAAAACCCTTGACTCCACTCCTCGTTTCCCCATTTGATACAATATCGGACCGCTTCAAATTTAAGTATGCCGCAATTTATTCAGGTTGTTGATATTTCTCTAAACCGGTGAAAGGTATTTGATTGAGAACAGGCACTCCCAGTAATTGAGAAAACTCTTCCATTGTGATCACCAATTGATAATCAGGAAAGGTAAAGCAGTGATGCACAGGGTCAAAGAACTGGAACAGAACACTCATCATATCTTCTTCAAAACCCGAAGTAACCAAACTGAGTAGTCGACCATGCCTTATATGAATGGAAAACTTTCGAGAATCTTTGAGACTAACTCCTTAAGTTGAGAAGGTATCCTCACAAAACTGATTCGGATAGTGTTTCTGCGAATGGAAGCCATAACCTACAAAATAAAACAAAGATAAATCCATAGGTCCTTGAAATAGTTAGTGAAAATGTTATGGTATGATGTCATGATGTTATGATGTCATGTTCAAACAATTAATCAAATACAAACAAGACACACAAAGCCTTAGGTTTAAGCTTACATGGAGTTTATAGGTACGTACCCTCTTGAAGTTTTAGTTGGCTTAACCTGTCCTAAAAGAAATAACTGGGTTCTAGGAATCTCAATATCACTGATCTTTCTCTCAGGCATTATTTCAGCACAAGCATCTAAATTGCGACCGAAATATCCCGAAAATCCAATCTCAATGAGTGTAGTATCGAGTATCAACCAATTTCAGTTTGTACCAAAGCCAACTATCTCACTACTTTCTAATGGCTAAATTGTGTCAACTAAGGTTGTAAAGTTAGTTAGCGCTTATGACACCACTCGGTAACCCATTATTCTCCTTAACTTACTCAAGGGACACCGACACCAACCAATGTGTCGCACTAACATAGCCATCACTTCAACCATATCGGTTTATCTCGTACAGTTTCCACAATATATTGCTACATACCTAAAATGTCCCCAGATCCGGGGATAAGATCTATCACTAGTGCAAAAATGAATTTTTACATCGGGCGAAATTGACCTTTTACATCAGTTCTTGGTCCGATGTAAAGTCAGGCGAAGTAGTAAATAAGAGACCTTTTACATCGGTTCTGGGTCCGATGTGAAAGGGACACCTTCTACACCGGTTATAATATATACCTGATGTGAAAAATAAATACAATATTTTTTTTTGAAAACTGACGCAACATATTACATCGGTGGAAGTCATGACCGATGTAATAGATGAGGTTTTTACATCGGTTGTTACACTGTGCCCGATGTAGAAAACACACGTTGAAGGTTTTTACATCGGTTGATTGAATGACCAATGTAAAAAGTAAAAAAAAAATTTGAATAAAACATTTATTTTCTGGATGATTCCCTGTAAGAAAAAATTGGTACCAATTTTTTCATATTTTTCCAATATCACACAGACCATTTAGGTCGCTATATATATCATAGCTTTCTAACATAAAATAGACCATATCTAGGTCGATATTTTCACAACAAAATTTACAAAATGAACAATTATATTGCAAACTTGAATTGTATCACAACAAAGAAACTCACATCAATTTTAAAAATACCATAAAACATACAAAAATATTCAACCTTTTACAAGTCTTTTTACAAACTTGAATTACCAATATAAAATTCATAAGTAGATGAGTTGTAGCTTCTGTAGACAACACCGAAATCACATTTCCTGACAATAAATAATAACAATTAACATCAGCAAAAATTATCAAGAAACTCAATGCATTTGCAAAAACCATATAAAGGTTAATCTTTCTATAAAACTCACCAGATAAAGGTTAATTTTTATATAACTCAAAGAAACATTTTGACCAACGAAGTCGTAAATCATACAAATCATCTTGTGTTAATTCTGTTGGGTCATCAAATACCTATAATACATAAATATAACAATAGAGTTATTCTTTAAAATTTAATATAAATAAGTTGCAAAACACAAAGTAAATAACAAAGTAAAGTTATTGTTATTACCTGCATCCAATTCTCGGTTATATTGGCAGAGACAATATCCAACATATTTTTCATCACATAATACCCACAATCATTAGAGTTATGTATTTGTCTTGTCTACTTCACGGAGATTCCGAGATTGCAAGTTGCGCTGCTTCGCGGAGAAAGAAAAATAGAATCAATGACATGAAATGTGTATCGGAAGATGTCAAATATTCCAACTGCCAAATGATTACTAATATTATAATTAGATTATTGGGTAACACTTAAAGAACTACTGGGTGATATATCCATTTGGTCGTTGTCCAGGAAGAAGCAATATGTAATGGATAGTAAATATAACAGGAAGATTGGAATGATTTTTCCTCACCTTTGATACAAGACATATTCAATCGATATACCACAGGTACTTTTTAAACAAGATAATATAATAGAGAAACGCTTTTGTTTCTTAATTAACAGGTCGAATATGCGAAAACTTAATTACTCTAAATTCTTGGGAATATATTAATCAATGAGTTATTTGGGATAAGTTTTCATTTGAATTTTACTGTAAGATTTTCATAAACTATCAAATTTTCAAGAACAAAGAAAGAAAATACCGGGAAAAAAATGATAAAAGTTGAAAAAGAAGGCGATTTATCGGAAGGAGGAAGACGAACCGGCGGAGGAATACGAATCGGCGGAGGAAGACGCACCTGCGGAGGAAGACAATCCGGCGGAGGTAGACGAACCGGTGGAGGTGTGGAGAAGACGACGGAGACGGCAGGTTTGTGGGCTGAACAGTGACGCGGATTTGTGGGCGGCGAAGGGAGGAAGCAGTTTATGGAGAGACGGCAGAGATGGTGTGGAGAGACGGCGGGTTCGTGGGCGGAGAACAGTGACGGTAAAGGGAGGGAGCCGTTTTGTGGTTTAGAGCGTGTATAGGGTTTTTTCTGAGAAAAGGGAAATGAACAGTGTCAGGGGTTTTAAAAATTTATATGGTATCTTTTACATCGGGTATGACGTGGACCGATGCAAAGCTATGAACGTGGAGGGGTTTTTACATCGGGTATGACGTGGACCGATGCAAAGGTATTAACGTGGCAGGGTTTTTACATCGGGTATGACGTGGCCCGATGTAATAAATTCCATTTATTTTATTAAATTTAATCACTTTATTACATCGGTTGATAGAATATCCGAAGTAATAGGCCAGCGAAAATTCTTTTACATAAGTTATTCTCCAGAACCGATGTAATAGGCCAGCGAAAATTTTTTCTCCATAATTACAGAAATGCCACCGTGTTTTATTTTCTAATAAAAAAGAATATTTTTTATTTCATTGGAAATTAATACCTGATGTAATAACTTTTAAATTTTATTTTTTACATCAGTTATTTTTATACCTGATGTAAGGACGTTTTCTCAAATGTCATTTTTTTAGTAGTGTATACAAGAAATAAACCCAAACATATCCTTAAATATAACGAAAACAGGGTACACAAGTAAAATAATAAAGGTAATCTAGCTCTTAAGGTAACCCCACTTTTAGTTTTATTTTCCCCAGCAGAGTCACCAGTTCTGTAATACAGTGGGAGAACTGACTTGGGTTTTACGTTTCATTAAAAATGTTGCGGATAGTAAGAGTCGCCACCGACTTTTCTTTTATCTAATAAAGGAAAGGGTGAAAAGAATAGGAAAGAACTTTTGAGAATTTTCTTGAGTTCGGGGGTAGGTTATGAAAATGGAAGGTGTTAGCACCCTTTTAAACCGTAGTTATCTACGGGCTCTTAATTGCTAGCTCACTTTGAAATAATGCTTCGTGTTTGTGTATGTTTGAAAATATTTTGAAAAAGCCTAAGTGCGACAATTTTGTAATGATTCTCGTATCGTTGAGAATGTATACAAAATGTTTGTTTTTGAAAGTGTTTGTGAAAGAAAGTGTTGTTTTGCGGAAGGATGTTTTGAAAATGCCAATGTAAGGCAATATGCTTTATAATAACCCTTGTATCGGTTATCAAGAGTGTTTATAAAGTATTTAGAATGTAGTTGTTTTAAAAGTGTGAAGTGTGGAAATTGTTTTGGTTTGTGAGCAAGCGATTACGAGCGATTTACCTACTCAATGATATTTGTTCTTTTACTCCTCCTTTAGATAATTCTACCCTACCATTAGTTAGTAGGAATCCCTATTGTTGGATGTGAGGGACAGACGTGGGTCATTGTACCATCATAGAAGGTAACTTGTAGGATGTTTTAGCAATTGTCATAAGGGACTAATATCGTTTATCGAAGGCAACATCGAAGGGTCATCAAGGGACAATGATCTTTTAATCGAGGGTCTTTGCCAAAACATCCCACATTCGAGGGACATTACTATTTATATCTGAGGTAACAAGTGAGGTTAACCCTAGAGATGCATGTGTGCGAAGTGTTTTGATATCAAGTATTTGTCTTTTAGATTAGGTTTTCTAATGATTGATTTTAATCTTTCCATACAAACCCTAATTACTAACAGTAATAAGGAAAACTGTAAATTGCAAAAATTAAATGTCCTACGCTATTACAACGCTTCAAGGATGGGGATTACAAGCTTATGAATGGGGGAAGAAAACAATAAACCCTAATTTGTCTATTACAAGCTTTGAGCATTTACAATATTGGGAAATATTAATGCGAAAAATAAAATGCGTGAAGGTGATGAGAAAGGGAAAGATGTAAAAACCCTAAAAATTCTAAATATTTGAGAAACTAATTTGTTGTTTCTTTGTTTAGAAAATATTTGCAGTGTGAGGTAAAAACTAGACCTAATTCTAATTTTATTTACAATTTCATTATTTTAAAATAAAACAAAGTGTAATTAAATTAATTAATTCTATGTATTAAAATTAATTTAATTAAGTAAAAAACCTAAAGCAAATTAAATATTTAGAAAATATTTTTGGTGTTTTATTTAGAAAAGACATTTTATAGTGTAAAATAATAATGAAACTTAATTCTAAATTAATAAAATAAAACAAAGTGATTAAATTAAATTAATAGAATTAATTAGCAAAAATAGTAAATAATATTTTTAAATCTAATTATTTATTTAGAACAAGAAAATATATTTTTTATTTTTTAATAAAAATGAAATAAGGTAAATAAAAGTAAAAAGAAAATGTAAATAGATAAAAAGAATTGGGTGTTAGTTAGAAGTAAAAGAGGGGTGAAAAGAAGAGAAAAGAAATGTCAGGCGCAACAAGGTTTTTTGTTTGAATCAGAAAATGATTAAAAAAAAGGTATGGGCCTGCTGTTGACGTTGTACCCCAAAATGTTCCCTCTCATTTTCTCAAAATTTCTCTCACAAGATGTCCATTGGTTCAAGAAGGCACAAGGATGGATCGGTTCAATGCACCTCCTCAAGCACTGATGACTCAAAATTAGGGTTTGAGTCTATACAAGTACAATTGGACTTTTCAGGCCCCATATGAATTTCATGGATCGTTTTGGACTCTCAATATTGCTCATATCAAGTTTCAAGCTTTGGATCACATTTTTGCTCAGTCAATTGATCAGTTGACCTAAAATCAACTATATTGGGTAAAAAGTAAATTATGGTCAATTTACAGTTAAACTTCATAATTTTTTTCCATGTCAACATTTCGAACTCATATATGTCAATTTGGTCAAGTTTGGATCAAAATTCCTCAAGAAATTTGATCAGAACACCAAAAGGGCAAAATGGTCAAAATTAGGGTTTTTACTAAGAAGGCTCAAATTTTTACTTTTGACCAAATACATGAATTATTGGTTTGAGACATGATATCAAGGATTCAAATGCATCATCTTGACCTAATGACATGGTTTAAAACACTTCTCAAGATCAATTGATTGATAGTTGAAATTTGGTCAATTGATGAAAAAGTCAACTGTACACTGAAAAGTCAAACTTTGACTTTTTGATCAAAATCAAGTTTCAAAAATCATATTTCATCAAGACATGTCAAAATATGAAGATTTTTCAGCAAGAAATCAAAAAAGTCAAAATTCTAAGACTTAGAAATTTTCAAGTGTTAGAAAATTAACTTTTTTTCATGACTTTGGGCCAAATTTTAACCATGATGCATGATGATTCAAAGGAAACTTTCAACATAACAGTTGTAGATCTTGATGAATTATACAACTTTGTATTAGAGAGTTGATGTCCAAAAAAAGTTTAGATTTGAAGATATAAGCACATGAAGCAATGGCATTTTCATCTAACACTTAGAGAAATTTCTAACAGATTTTTGTCAGGATTTTATCCCAACTTCTTGGCACTTTTTCACATAGTTCCAAGATGATTTTGTCAAAATGTACAACATGAAAGTTATAGAGTATGTTTCAATCTTTCCAAAACATCCAAGAGCATGAATTTATCATACTTGAGCTAGGAGATTCAAGGATCTGAAGTTGGGCATTCATTCTTGATTTACAAGGCAGATTTGTGATGAACAAGGAACCAAAATCGTAGCTATGTTGAATAATATTACTTTGCATGCCTTTTGCCTTGCAAATCTATCCATAATCAGATGTTTACACAATTTATTGAACCATTATCCAAGTGATTCAAGTATTGTCCATTCCATCTTTCTATTTTTGGCACAAAAGCACCATTGTCATTCTTGCAAAGTTCACTTTAATCACAAAGTCAATTTCTTGAGCCTCTAACTTGTTTTTCTAATCATACTCAACTTCTAAAAGTCAGAACAAATATGTTTAAAGTGATCAACCACTTTAGATAGCTTGGTACAAGCATTGGAAACATGTTCTTCACGCTTGCTTCAAAAACAAGCAAGATAGCCATAACATGTGATTCAAAATCTGAGTTGTTTCAAGTCTCAAACCTTCTCTATAAATGGAGAGGCCAATTCCAAGAGAAGGGGGCTAGAAAAAAGAAGGAGAAACTAACACTCAAAATCATTTTGCTGTCAAAAACCAGAATTGTCCATAAAACCTCCATTTTTTAGCATTGAAGTCCAAATCTTTGAATCTCATACCTTGCAAGTTTTATCCAAACAAACCATCCAAACACTTTACATACACCATACGGAAGTTGTTCAAACATAATAACAACATTTGTAACATCATTGCCACCACCTTCTAAACTCAAAAACCGTACTTTGCAATTTGACATGGTTGGATTGGTTCAGCAACTTCCAGCACAAAGTGAGGATTCGAACAACTTCAAAAAGGTTTAAGGGAGCTTAATCAATCATCACGTCGCACTTGAAAACATAAAAACACATTTTGAGTTTTCACTTCAAGAGGTAAGTTTTCTCAAATTGTAATTTCCTTGTTCATATATCATTTTACTTTCGTTTTCAAAAGAATAAAATAGGACAAATCAAAGTAGTAGAGTTGCAAACATTCAAAACCACAAAAAAAATGATTCTCGAAGCCTAACACGGCCAACCGTGTCGCCTGACATGGGCCGTGTTAGGGAGAAGACATGACAAAGTTAAAATGCAGGGTTCTGACATGGGTGCATGTGTCACAGGACATGGCCCGTGTCCTAATTACTGGGAGAAAACTTGATAAAATGGCAGGACAGGGTCTTAACACGGGCGCCCGTTTCACAGGACACTGCCCGTGTCAGCACAGCTTGGACAAAAAAGACATGCATAATTATTACAGGGTTCTGACACAGGTGCATGTGTTACAGGACACGACACATGTCAGCTTCAACACTAAAAATCTTGATTTTTTGAGACTTTTTTGCTATTATTTTTATTTAATTTGGGTGTAATAGTAATTAGGTTTTAATTGCTTTCATTCCCCATTCATAAACTTGTATCTCCATCCCCTAAATGATGTAATAGAGTAGGACTTTAATTTCCGCAATTTATCGCTTTCAAATATAAATGCTAGTAATTAGGGTTTGTATGGAAAAATAAAATCAACATTTAGCAAACCCTAATTCAAGACAAAATAATGTATGAAAAAAAAAACACTTACACACTTGCACCTCTATGGTTAACTATAATTTGTTCCCTTAAATAAATGGTCATGATATGCATGTGAGACACTTTAGCAAAAATAATAAAAAATACAAGATCATAGTCCCTCGATGACGCTACGAATGTTGCCTTCAAAATGATCTTAGACCATTAATAAAAATTCTAAGGTATTTCACAACATTGCATTTTATGACTATATGATGACCCACGCACGTCCCTTTACATCCAAAGATAGAGTTTCTTACCAATCAATGGTAAGATAGCAATGTTAAAGGAAGAGAGAAATGAACAAAATACTTTTGAGTATGTAGAACGTTCTTAGTTTCTTGCTCACAATCCACCTTCAAAACAAAACATCTTTCCAAAATACACCAAACACTTTCAAAACATGAAATATTTTCAAAAACTCCAACATTTTGTATGCATTCTTATAGAGACGAGAATCATTACAAAGTTTGCCTAAATGAAGGCGCTTTTCAAAAATACTTTCAAAACCCACCACAAACACATTTCAAACAAAGAAATTTCAAAAATGATCTAGGAAGCAACTAAGAGCCCATAGATAACTATGGATTAAAAGGGTGCTAACACCTTCCCTTTTCATAACCTACCCCCCGAACTCAAGAAAATATCTCAAAGTTCTTTCCTGTTCTTTTCACCCTTTCCTTATTGGATAAAAGAAAAGTCGGTGGCGAGTCTTTCTATCTGCAACAATTGTGATAAAATGCAAAACACCCAAGTCGGTTCTCCCACCGTATCATAGAACTGGCGACTCTGTTGGGGATTTTATATAAAAGTGGGGTTACCTTAGAGCTAGATCAATTTTAAATTTCTTTCATTGTTTGATTTGCTTGCTTTATATTTATGGGACCTTGTTTGGGTTTGTATTGATCCTCTACCCTGATCGGGGGAACATCATTAGGTAAGTAGCAATAAATTATGGAAACTGTACGACGTAGACCGATATGGATGAAGCAATGGCTATGTTAGTGTGACGCATTTGTTGGTATCAGTATCCATTGTGTTGAATCGAGGAGAATACTAGGTCGCTGAGCGGTGTTATAAAGCACTAACTGACCTTAGAACCTTTAATTGAACAACTTGGCCATTAGGAAGTAGTGAGATAGCCGGTTTTGGTGGAAAGCTGAAAATTGGTTGATACTCGATACTATGCTTATTGGGATCATATTTTTGGGATATTTTGGCGGCAAGAAAAGATTAATTATGCTAAAACACTACCCAATTAAGAAAGATCAATGATATTGATATTCCCTAGAACCCGATTACTTTGTAGGACAGGTTGAATCAACTAAACTTCAAGAAGGTATTTACCTATGAAACCCATGCAAGCCTAAACCTAAGGTTTTTATGTGATTTATTTGTGATTATTTCTCATGGAATTATAAACATCATAACATCATAAGCATTCTCACTAACCATTTCAATGATTTAGGAATTTATCTTTGTTCTGTTTTGTAGGTCATGACTTCCACTCGTAGGAACACCATCCGAATTAACTTCGTGAAATTGCATCCTCAACTTTAAGAGTTAGCATCAAGAGTTCCTGGAGATTCTCTCTTCACCAAGAAATATGGTCGACTTCTCAACTTGGCTACCTCAAACTTCCAAGAAGAAATGATGTGTGTGCTTTTCCAATTCTTTGATCCTATGCATCATTGCTTCACCTTTCCCGACTACCAATTGGTGCCTACATTAGAAGAATTCTCTCAATTGTTAGGAGTGCTTGTTTTGGATCAAATACCATTCACCAGTTTACAAGAGACTCCAAAGCCTGAAGTGATTGCCAAAGCCTTTCATTTGAGGAGATCTGACATTGTGGAAAATTGGGAGACAAGAAGTGGAGTTAAGGGTTTCTTAGCCAAATTTCTATTGGAGAAGGCTTGCTTGTTCTGGGAAGATATGTTTTGTACCCCAAAATTTTCTCTCTCATTTTATCAAGATTTCCCCTCACAAGACTCTTTGGACTCCAGACAAAATTAGGGTTTGCTCTGCTCTAGACATCTCCTTACACTGTTGACCTGAAATTAGGGTTTGAGTTTGCACAGGGATTTTTGGACTTCTAATGCTTAAAGTGACTTTCATACTTCATGATGGACTTATAAGATTTCCCCTACCAAGTTTCGAGCCTTGAATCAAATTTTTGCCCAGTCAATTGGACAGTTGACCTAGGAATCAGTTGTATTGGGGAAAAAGTCAACTGTGGCCAATTTACAGTCAAACCTCATAATTTTTGATCCACATCAACATTATAGGCTCATATGAACCATTTGATCAAGTTTGGACCACAACTCCTCAAGAAATTTGATCAGATCATCAAAAGGGCAAAATGGTCATTTTTAGGGTTTTGACTGCACAAGGGCAATTTCTGATTTTTAACCTAGCCAATGGCAAATTGGGTTCAAGCATAGATTCAAGGACTAAATGGCATCATCTTGACCTAATCACAAGGTTCAAAAGATCTCAAATGCATTGGATTGACAGATGAATTTTCCAGTCAACTGATCAAAAATCAACTGTACACTGAAAAGTCAAACTTTGACTTTTTGGTCAGAATCAAGTGCCAAGGGTCATTTTTCATCAAGATGTGTCAAAACATGAAACTTGTTCATCAAGAAACGGAATTTTGCAAATTAGGGTTTTAAAATGAAAATTTTCATAACTTAGAAATTTTCTAAGTTATGAAATTTACTCATTTTTTCCCAACTTTGCCCAACTTTTTCTCCATGATGCAATTGGATTCAAACAAAACTTCCAACATAAAAGTTGTAGTCCTCCCAAAATCTACAACTTTGAATCACAAAGTTTTACCAAAAGATGCTTGGATCTCAAGTTATGATTTTTGGAATAAGGGTCCATGAAACTTTTAACTTAGTGAAATTTTTCCCTAGTTTAGGCAGGATTTTGACCTATCTTCATGGAAATTTTTCACATAGTTTCACTTGGAATCTCAAAATGCATTTCAAAGATGGATTGTAAATCATGTTACAAGGTTTCCAAAATATCCAAGAACTCTCCAAAATCATTTGTGGTTAGGGAGAATCGAAAGTTTGAATTTGGCAAAAAATCACTTTGGTCCATGACATTTTTCATATGGCTACAAGTTGCAATTTCTATCCAGTTTTGATTGTACTTGCTTACAGGTATATAAACCCTTCCACACTCAAAAATTGAATGCAAACTCAATGGTTTAAGGCATTATTCTGATCAATGGAAGATTACACATTGAATTAATCTTAAAATGGCAAAAAGGTAGCATTGCCACTTTGGTAAAGTTGGCTTTATGTCAATTTGTTTCTCTTGAGCATTGCACCAAGCTTTCTGCAACATACCAACTCCACAAACTCAGGGAAAAGTACAAAAACTTTGTGGAGCTAGGAAGGAGGCATGTACAAGCTCTTTGCTTGATCACTTCACACTTTTCTTCAAAACCAAGAAATGTGCAAAAGTGTACATAACACTTCCATCTGATAAAACCAACTCTGGTAAACATTTGAACCAAGTTTTGCATATCACATTGAGCCAGAAACACGGGCTAACCAATTCTTAAGCTTTCCAAAACACCAAAACACCATCTTCTTTCAAAACAGGGCAGCTTCTGTAGTTGTACCTCCATCTCATAAACCACTCGTGCGTTTTGTCCCAAACCTCTTCCAACACACTCCATACAACCCATCTAAGCTCTCCCAACCATTGGCCAGTGACTGTAACTCCATTTACAAGCTACACCATTTTTAAATTATGCTTTTGCAGGTTGACTTCTACAGGCTCATTCAAGCAAACTCAAAGCAAACTAAGCATTGGGGAAGGTCAAAGGAAGTTCAAGCAAGCTCCCAAGCATCTCAGGCCTCATTGAAAACCTCCACATTGCCATACTCGAGTTCAACTGAAGCAGGTATTTTCCAAATTTCTATCTCTCTATTTAGGAATCATTAGGCTTAGGTTTGTGAATAAAAAATGTAGTACTCATTTCCCTTAAGTTGTACATATGCATAGTTTTTATTTAAGTTAACTGAGTTGAGAGAATTTGATTGATGAACTTTCTGAAAAAGTTAGGTTAGAAATTAGGGCCAGAGAAATTCTCTCTGGTCTTTGAGAGTTAGATTAAGTTCTTTATATGGTTGGAATCGTGTTGAAAAATGCTATAACTTTTGTGTTGTGAGTTTTTGCTTTAGAGCACGTATGCAGGAGTTAGCCATTTGTACAGGAGGCACGCGTTTTTTTGAACAGAGGTTGAATATGAAGGCCAGCTGGGCTGGGCCTGGCTATTTCTCACTTTTGACACCCCCTGACTTACTTCTCACACCCCTTGGCCCATTTGTTTTTATTTTTTATATATTTTTCATTTATTTTTTTATTTCTGACTTTATTTTATTTTTCTAAACTTTAAAAAATTACCAAAAATATTTTATTTAATTTTCACATTTTATTTTATTATTTTTATTATTTTTTAGACATAGAAATAATTATTAAATAATATATACTTTTATTTTCTTTAATAAAAACTTGTAAATAATATACAAAAGACATTATATTTTATTTTTAATATTTATATATACTTAAATAATATTTTCTCACATTATTTTTATTTTTCCAAAATTCCAGAGAATTCTCCCTTCACTGAAAGACATGGTCGACTTCTCAACTTGGTCAACTCCAACATTAAAGAAGACATGGTGAAATTTCTCTTCCAGTTCTTTGACCCCCTACACCATTGTTTCACATTTCCTGATTACCAACTTGTGCCTACTTTGGAGGAATTTTCTCAACTCCTGAGGATTCCTATTCTCCATCAACTACCCTACAACGGTACGGAAAGAGATCCAAAGCCTGAAGATGTTGCCCAAGCCCTACACTTGCAACCATCTGATGTCAAAGGTCATTGGGAAACCAGAAGTGGTGTCAAGGGTTTCTTGGCAAAGTTCCTGTTTGAGAAAGCTCAAGAGTGTTGGAATTCATTGGATTTGCAAGCTTTTGAGGAGATCGTGGCTCTTCTCATCTATGGGTTGGTCTTGTTCCCAAACCCTGATCAGCTTATAGATGTGAATGCTGTCAAGATTTTCATATCTCGGAATCCTGTGCCTACATTGCTTGGGGACATCCTACACTCATTTCACTCACGAACAATGAGGAAAAAAGGTGTTCTCATGTGTTGTACTCCTCTTCTAGCAAGGTGGTTTATTTCTCACCTTCCCCAATCAGTCTTGAAGAATGAGCAAGGCTTGAGGTGATCACAACGATTGATGGCCCTTACACATTCAGATGTTCATTGGTGTTCTCGATCCAGAGAAAATGTTATCATCATTGATCATTGTGGGGAATTCCCTAATGTACCACTACTAGGCATTAGGGGAGGCATTACCTACAATCCCTGCTTGGCTCTGAGACAGTTTAGGTATGCCCGAAGGGATGGCCCTCATGACATGCTAATTCCAGACTTGGTTTTTGACTTCGACAACGACGCTCAAGGACTTCGACAAAGGTTTATCCGAGCTTGGAGGATGCCCAACAAGGTGGACAGTAAGACCTTGGGACACAAGAATTCCATCCCCCTTGAGCCTTACCTCAAGTGGGTACGAACTCGCGCCCAAAGTCTTATGATGCCTTACCTCTACATTCTTCCTGTGATCAAAGAGCCTGTTATGGAAGGAGAGGTTCCATACACCCTCCTACATCCTGACATGCCAACATCACTTGAAGATCTGCAAAGGAGTTGGATACAGCTCAAGGGAGAACGTGATACGTTTGAAGCCCAACTCTATGCCAGTGAGAAGAAGGTTTTGGAACTTACTCGCCAACTTCATGAGGAGCAGACTCTCAACACCTACATAGCACCAAAGAGGATGCGCAACGTATTTTTACATTAGAATTTTGTATTATTTCGCCCATGGGGCATTTATGTACTAACAAATTCTTCTGATTAATATGACGTGTGTTCTTTTTGTTTACAACAAATTTGAATTTCTGAATCCTTGAATGCATTACATGAATAACATATCATTCATCATATGCATAAACAGGTCTTCACACCAGGTTTCCTTATCTCTCTGCTATTTATTTCAGCAAGATGGATATAGAGCAGACGATTAAAGACTTACAAGCGCAGAATTCATAGTTCCAGCAACTACTCATGACCTTGGCAAAGGGTCAGGAAGATCTCAAAACCTTGCTAGAAAAGGAAAAAAAAGAAAAATAAAAGAGTTTGTGTGGCTACTTTGGGTCTAAGATTTGAAGGCCAAGCTAGAAGGGTCCTGGATTTCCCCTCAACATCTGATGAAGGGGTTGGTAAAGGTAAAGGAGCTGTAGTACCAACTGAGTCTGAGGAAGAAGAAGAAGAAGAGGAGGAGGATGAAGATTATTCTGAGCAGCAGTACCCTCCTGCAAATGACAAGTACAAGAATTTGGAAGAGCGTCTGGCAGCTATGGAGGTACAAAGGGTGCCTGGGCTGGACTTTGAAGATCTAGGACTGGTTTCTGGGATTGTCATTCCCCCTAAATTCAAGGTTCCTACATTTGCTAAATACGATGGTTTGTCTTGTCCAAAGATGCATCTACGGTCTTACGTCAGAAAAATCCAACCTCATTCTTTTGATAAGGATCTGTGGATCCATTTCTTCCAAGATAGTCTTTCGGGGACGCAATTGGATTGGTTTTATTAGCTAGAGTGGTCTGATGTGCACAACTGGGAGGATTTGGTTGCTGCCTTCTACAGGAAATATCAATATAATGCGGATCTAGCACCAACCCTTACTCAATTACAGAGTATGGGCATGGTATCAAATGAAGGTTTCAAAGAGTATGCCCAGAAATGGAGAGACTTGGCTGGAAGGGTGCAGCCACCATTGTTTGAGAGAGAGCTTATTGATATGTTTTTGGGGACTCTGTCAGGTCCATTTTTCAATCACCTGATAGGAAGTTCGTCTGCGGGGTTCACCGAGTTAATTCTAACTGGTGAAAGAGTTGAAACTGGAATCAAGAGCGATAAAATTCAAAAGGATGCATCTGCTTCCACTGCCATCAAGAATACATTTCCAGCCAAGAAAGAGGTATCAGTTGTCTACTCTCAGAGAAGTCAAGGAAGAGTTGAGCGCCGGCCAGTGTTGGGGGCTGTAATGATTCAGAAGTCTGCAGCTGATCAGCCCAGAAATGTTCAACCCAGAAATGTTCAACCCAGAACCAACCAAGCAAGGGTGGAAAGGCCTGCACGGCAATTTACCCGAATCAATATGACACCTGCTCAGGTTCTCCCTCATCTGTTGAAGTTAAACCTTGCAAGTTTGAAAGAGGCGCCGAAGAATCCGAATACATCCTCTCCTTACTACCATGCTAATGCCAAGTGTGCTTATCATTCTGACAGCCTGGGGCATGACACCAACAATTGTTGGCCCCTCAAAAATAAGATCCAGGACTTGATAGATGCTAAAGAGGTGGAATTCGACGCCCCTGAAAAGCCTAATGTGATATCCGCTCCAATGCCAAAACATGGTCACAATGTCCATGCTGTTGAAGAAGATCTTTATGTTGTTACTGTTGATGATTTGATGACTCCATTACCAATAATCAAGATGAATCTGTTGAAATTCGGGAATTTCCCGGGCTGTGAAAAAGATTGCTACTTTTGTTCGTCCTTAAAATCCGACTGTCCGTTGTTGAAGTTAGGCATCCAGCGCCTAATGGATAATCAAGAAATCCTCTTTGAGAAAACTCCTGTTGCTCCAACTCCTGTTAATGATGTTTCAATAATTACCATATCCGCCAATCTTTCCAAGGTCTTTAAAAGACCTGTTAAGATTACATCTGATCCGAAGACTGTACCGCTGAAGATAACTATGTCGGGGCCTATCCCTTACAAGTCCAACAAATCATTACCGTGGAATTATGGAGGAGAGATCTTCTACCACGGTGTTAAGCAGATTGAATCAATTGAAGAAAATTTCGATGAAGAGACTCCTGACATAGGAAATATTGTTGGGACAAGTAAAATCACCCGCAGCTGAAGAATTTTCTCTCCGGAGATTGCTCCTCCAAGGGCGATATTTGGACCCTCAAATGCTCTTAAGGTTACTCCTGTGCCGGTCAACATATCTGTGCGAACTCCAGTTATTGAAGAAATTGTTACTCCCGTAGTTGTACCCTCTGCTGTTGCTGATGATAGAGGAAAAGGGATCCAAGAAGAGCCTGTCAGGATGAGGGCTCAGCCGATGGTCATACCTGAAACCACTCAGAAAGAATTGAGGAAATTTTAAAAATAATTAAGAAAAGCGACTATGATGTCGTAGAACAACTGGGGTAAACCCCTTCAAAAATCTCTATGCTGGCCCTTTTGCTCTGTTCCGAAGTTCATGCCAAAGCTTTGATCAAATTCTTAAAAACGGTCCATGTGCCCCAGGAAACCTCCGTGGACCAGTTCCAGGAATGTGTAGCTAGCCTGACAACAGACAACGGTTTAGGGTTCTTTGACGCTGATCTAACAATCAAAGGGAGAAAGCATAATGACGATTTGCATGTCTCGGTAGAATGCAGAGGGACTACTCTGGCAAACGTTCTGGTGGACACTAGTTCATCGTTGAATGTCCTACCAAAGAAAGCATTGGACAGACTAGATTGTGAAGGTTTAACTTTGAAGCCCAGCAACATCATTGTCAGAGCCTTCGATGGTTCTAAGTGGATGGTCCACGGGGAGGTGGACATCTCGATTAAAGTGGGTACTGAAACTTTCAATTCCATATTCTAAGTCATGGACATTCGTCCCTCCTACTCGTTCTTGTTGGGAAGACTCTGGATTCATCATGCTGGAGCTGTTACTTCAACTCTGCACCAGAAGCTCAAATACCATGTTCAGGGAAAAATTGTGACAGTTCACGGTGAGGAGGAATACATGATAAGCCATCTTAATTATTTCCACTATGTGGAATTGGATGGTGAATTCATCGAAACCCCCTTTCAGCATTTTGAGGAGGTAGCTCAAGAAATTGCAGCAGTGCCTTCTGTACCCATCATTACCAAACCTGTGTCTCGAATCTCATCCCTCAAAGATGCAAAGGCTATGATTGAGGAAGGAGGAGGCACAATATGGGGTCAATTTCCAGATTTTCCTTACAAGTCTGATAAATTCGGCTTGGGTTTCACTGCTGCTAGTCAGAAGGATGTGCGTCGCTCCCGGGTTGGAGGACCACCAGTGAAAATCACCCATCATGGGGTCAGTGCTTTGGAGGATGGTGAAGGGGAAAGAAACCTAGAAGATTGGATTTTCCCTACCGTTGAAGGAGGCTTGTGCAATTGGGAGGCAAATGACTTTATTCCCATTACTTTCATCAATCAGTAATTTATCTTTCGAACATTTTTGTTGGTTTGTAATAATTCCTAAACAATTCGTACACTTTTAACCATGTGCTTTACCCGAGGTACATAGGTCCATTTGTAAGGGCTTGATTTTTCATCTTCATATGTCATTTTAATGAATCATGGACGTTTTCACATATAAACTTTTGTGTTCATTTTCTTTCTTTTTACATTTTATTTGTTTAAAGGTGGCTATCCCTTACACACACCCACACTCACCAATGCAGGTACCCATCCATTCCGGATTCCATGGGTAACAATTCTGCTATGGCCTTCAGTGACTCTGAAGATCTGGTCAATCATGCCGAAAACGAAGGTGATGAAGACTGGGAAGTGCCTGGAGAATTGGATAGACTGTTACAACAGGAAGAAAAGGATATTCTACCACACGAGGAGTTGTTAGAAACTATCAACTTGGGAACAGAGGAAGACAGAAAAGAAGTTAAAGTGGGTACCAACCTAGAGCCAAGTGTTAAGGAGCGCTTAGTTTAGCTGTTGAATGAATACGTTGAGATCTTCGCCTGGTCCTATGAAGAAATGCTGGGACTTGATACAGATATTGTGGTTCAACGTCTCCCCACTAGAGAAGACTGTCCACCAATTAAACAGAAAGTTCGCCGCATGAGGCCCGATATGTCTAAAAAGATCAAAGTTGAAGTGATGAAGCAGTTCAATGCTGGCTTTCTTGCTGTTACTTCCTATCCACAATGGGTTGCTAACATTGTGCCTGTGCCAAAGAAGGACGTTAAAGTCAGGATGTGTGTGGATTACAGAGACTTAAACAGGGCTAGCCCTAAAGATGATTTTACACTACCACACATTGACATCTTGGTTGACAATACAGCTCAGCACAAGGTATTTTCTTTCATGGATGGATTTTCAGGGTACAACCAGATCAAAATGGCCCCTGAAGACATGGAGAAAACTACTTTTGTTACACAGTGGGGTACGTTCTGCTATAAAGTGATGCCATTCGGACTGAAGAATGCCGGGGCAACCTATCAATGTGCCATGGTGGCCTTGTTTCATGACATGATACATCATGAGATAAAGGTCTACGTAGAAGACATGATAGCCCGTTCACAAACAGAAGAAGAACACCTCGACCATCTGCAAAAGCTATTTGTCGGGTTGAAAGAGTACAAGCTCAGACTGAACCCTAACAAGTGCACTTTCAGAGTCAGGTCCAGTAAACTATTGGGATTCATCGTCAGTAACAAAGGCATCGAGGTTGATCCTGCCAAAGTCAAAGCTATACAAGAAATGCCTGCCCCTCGCACTGAGAAGGAGGTTAGAGGTTTCTTGGGATGCCAAAACTACATTGCAAGGTTCATTTCTCACCTAACATCCACCTGTGAGCCAATCTTCAAGCTGTTGAAGAAAGATCAGGTGGTTAATTGGAATGATGACTGTCAAGTTGCTTTCGATAGAATCAAGGAATATTTGCTGGAACCTCCTATCTTGATGCCACCCGTTGAAGGAAGGCCATTAATCATGTATCTGACTGTCCTGGAGAATTCAATGGGGTGCGTATTGGGCCAACATGACGAGTCTGGCCGAAAAGAGCATGCCATTTATTACCTTAGCAAAAAGTTTACCGACTGTGAGACCCGATACTCACTACTCGAGAAAACTTGTTGCGCTTTGGTATGGGCTGCTCGCCGGCTAAGGCAGTATATGTTGACTCATACCACTTTGCTGATCTCTAAGATGGATCTGATCAAGTACATCTTCGAGAAGCCTACTCTATCCGGAAGAATCACTAGATGGAAGATGATCCTCACCGAATATGATATATAGTACACGACCCAAAAAGCTATAAAGGGGAGTGTGCTAGCCGATCATCTGGCCCATCAAGCTGTCGAAGATTACCAATCTATGAGGTTCGGTTTCCCCGACGAGGATATCATGACTTTGAGCAACATTGAAGAGAACAGACCGTATGACCGACCTGAACAAGGATCCCGATGGACCCTGTACTTTGATGGTGCCTCCAACGCACTTGGAAACGGTATCGGCGCTGTACTTATCTCTCCCGAAGGTTGCCATACATCTTTCACCGCCAGACTCTGCTTCAGCTGCACCAAATCCATGGTCGAGTATGAAGCTTGTATCTTTCGTCTCAAGGCTGCTATTGACTTGGGAATCAAATCTTTGATTGTATTTGGGGACTCAGCTTTGGTTATCAGTCAAATCAAAGGAGAGTGGGATACTAAACATCCAAACCTCATCCCTTACAAAGAACATGTCCTAACATTGTTACCACATTTCGAGAAGATTACCTTCGAGCACTTCCCGCGAGAAGAGAATCAGCTAGCAGATGCACTAGCTACAATGTCTTCCATGTTTAAACTTAACTGGGATAATGAGGCTCCCTAAATCACCATTGAGCGGATGGACGAACCTGCACATTGTCACGAGATCAATACCGAAGAGGTAGTGGACCGACCATGGTTTCATGATGTCAAAAGGTATCTCGAGACTCGAGAGTACCCTGAAGGAGCTTCAGTCAACGATAAAAAGTTCTTGAGGATATTTTCTGCCAAGTTCTTCCTGAGCATTAGTATCCTATACAAGCACAATCATGATTGCATTCTGCTTCGTTGTATGGACAAGGTTGAAGCTGAACAGATTATGGATGAACTGCACAATGGTACCTTTGGCACCCATTCTAGCGGACATACGATGGCTAAGAAGATTCTACGGGCAGGCTATTACTGGTCTACCATGGGAACTGATTGTCATCAATATTCCCGTACTTGTCACAAATGCCAAATCTATGTTGACAAGGTACACATACCTCCAGTTCCTCTCAATGTCCTAACAGCTCCTTGGCCATTCGCAATATGGGGAATCGACATGATTGGAGAGATCAAGCCTACATCATCCAATGGACGCCGCTTCATTCTGGTGGCCATTGATTACTTTACCAAGTGGGTCGAAGCAGCTTCTTTCGCCTCCGTTACAAAGAATGTGGTTGCCCGCTTCATCAAGCAGAACCTCATTTGCTGGTATGGTATCCCTGACAGGATTATCGCTGACAACGGTACAAACCTGAACAACACTATGATCATCGCTCTGTGCAAGCAGTTCAAGATTCTACATTACAATTAATCTCCCTATCGGCCTAAGATGAACGGTGTTGTCGATGCTGCGAACAAAAATATCAAGAAGATCATACAAAAGATGACAGTCACCTACAAGGACTGGCATGAGATGTTACCGTTTGCTCTGCACGGGTACCGTACCACGACACGAACATCAACTGGGGCAACACCATTTTCTTTGGTATACGGCATGGAAGTTGTTTTGCCTATCGAGGTTCAGATTCCCTCCTTGAGAATCATGAAAGATGCTGGTTTGAGTGAAGACGATTGGATTCAGACCCGACTTGATCAACTTAACTTGATCGACGAGAAGCGACTTACTGCTGTTTGTCATGGTCAGGCGTATCAAAAATGGATGATCAAGGCATTCAACAAGAAAGTCAGACGCCAAACATATCAAGTCGGGGATCTTGTAATCAAGCGGATCATTTTTCCGCAAAGTGATCCCAGGGGGAAGTGGACTCCTACTTACGAAGGACCATTTGTGATCAAAAACATCTTTTCTGGTGGGGCAATGATCCTGACCACCATGGACGTTGATGATCCGCTGCACCCTGTGAACGCAGACATAGTCAAAAGATACTACACATAAATGACTCGACAAGTTGAAACCCGAAAGGGCGACTTGGGCAAAAATGGGCATCCCGGTGAATCGAAAACCCAAAAGGGCGGTTCAGGCAAAAATTAGGGATAAAATCAAAAAAAATCTATACACCCGGCAAGTTGAAAACCCGGTAGGGCGACTTGGGAAAAAAAGGGTTTCCCGGTGGACTAAAAACCCGAAAGGGTGATCCAGGCAAAAGTTAGGGAATTAAAGCGTATGACTACGTCTCGTCGGATCACTTTAAGGACAATCTCTTCCCCAAACAAGCTTTGGGCTTCCGATCAATCCAATCATCATCGGATGAAGCAACGAATGAACAAGATATTCAGAGTTACGAAGGCTATAGCAGAATGGGAACCCCGTGGAATTTTTACACATAGCCATCTTTCTTTGTATAAATTTTTCTCAATTTTTATGACAACATTCTCTTACTAGGATGCATGTCTCCTTTGTACAAAATACTTACATAAAGTTAATACAAAGATACTTCAAAGTGCAGAAAACTATTTGCCTTTTCTTTTTTCTTTACACTTATGTTTTATTTGAAAACGTCCAATGGTTTATTAAATAAGCATATGCATTTGAATATAATCACTGTTTACAAATAAACGAAATGTGAAAGAATAATTACTGACAGGTTGAAAGGATGGGAAAACGTCTTTAGGCTATTCGAAGAGAGATTCCCTGTAGTACATCATCTGGATCCCCAGTGGAGCTAACACCTTGAAAAGCATATTCCCAGCGGAATTAAATTTCAAAATCTTCGCCAGAGTCAAAACTTCAGACTCCCAATCCCCGGCGGATTCACATTTAAAACTTCTAATTCTCATCAAGAGTTAAAATCCTCAGCAGGGCGAAACTTTGGGTCATAAATCCCCAGCAAAATATGAAACCTTCTTCCCCAGCGAAGTCAAAATTCCAACTACCAATTCACAGCAGAAACCATCCAGTTTCTCCAAATTCCCTAACAAATTGTCTTAAAAATCCGAGAATCAACCAGATGACAGTTAAATTTTATCCCTAACTAAGGATAATTCCCCAGTAGATTGGCATACAACCCAAACTCCTGAACTTTTTCCAAACAGGAATAGGCCTTTTCTCCCCAGAGTCTTGATCTCCCCATAAGAGTAGCTACTCTCTAGCAGTATAGCTATTCCCAACATAGTTTACTCCCCAACAGAATGAAGATTCTCGTTCTCAAAATTAGAAGGCCCCAGGGATTTATTTTTCCTAGCAGATTAAAGATTCTCAGTTTGAACTCCCCAGAGAAGTTACCAGAGTATTCATGACTCCTCAGCACGAGCTTGTCAGAATTTTTAATCCCCTACAAATCGAAGATTCTCATTCTCACTTCTCCAGTAAAGCCTCCAAGGTTTCAATTCCCCAGAAGATTGAAGTTTCTCATTCTTATTCTCCACAGAAGCCATCAGAATTTTCCTTATTCTCCAGCAGATCAAGGTTTTCTTTTGTCTGATCCCAAGTAGAGGTCTTCAAAGTTTCCCTATTCCCCAGCCGAGTAAGGATTCCCATTGGTGTACTCCCCAGCTATAGTCATCAAATTTCTTTGGATTCCCCAAGCAGGTTTCTCAAGCAGACTTAATGGATTCCCACATCCTCGCAGAGTTTGTCAAAGTTCTTGTTAATCCTCACAAGTTGCCAAGGATTTTCTATCCCCAACAGCGGTCCAAGGATTTCTCATCTTCAGCAATCAAAGATTTTTGGAATCCCCAGCATCGGTCAAGGATATATTTTCCTCGGCAGCAGTCAAGGATTTTATTATCTCCCGCTATCAAGGATTTATTTTCCTCAACAAGACAGCTAATCAGCTTACATGCACATACATTAAATTCATATATCATAAACATTGATAAAACATATTTTATTGCATCATACATGTCATGCAGCATAACTTTGTGTTTCAGCTAACATTTTACCCTTTTCAGGATAAGATTAAAAGCTACCTTTAACAAATATTTGAAGATTTCAGATACAGATTAGATACGCTCCAGACACGGAAGCCATTATATTCCTCATTAAGATTCAACTATCAATTTCAAGTATAGATACACTCCAGACAAGGAAGTCATTCTGTCACTTGTTCAGATCCCAATTACAGTTCATATACACTCCAGACACGGAAGTCATTCTGCTACTTATATAGATATCAACTTCAGATACAGTCTAGATACGCTCCAAACACGGTAGCCATTATGTCACTCATTCAAATGTTATCCCCGGCCCAGAGATGCTCCATACACAGATGTCATTATGTTATTTATTCAGATTTCAGATTCAGATACAATACAGATACACTCCAGACATGGTAGTCATTCTGATATTCATTCAATAATCAAATTCAGTTACAGCTCGGATACGCTCCTGACATGGATGCCATTCCCTTGCTCATACAGATTCAGTCTCCAGATATAACTCAGATACGTTCCAGATAAGGATACCATTTTGATGTTCATTCTCCTGATTTTCAACAAACATTTTGGATGGCATCTTTAAGCCCATCTCCATCAAGATTCTATCATCTCCAATTGGCATCTTTAAGCCCATTTCTTCAACTACATCTTGACGAGTGCAAATTTACGGGCACTCTAGTGTCCAATCATCTTTTACCTTCGAGTCAAGATTTCCCCTCACAAGACTCTTTGGACTCCAGACAGAATTAGGGTTTGCTCTGCTCTAGACATCTCCTTGCACTATTGACCTGAAATTAGGGTTTAAGTTTGCACATGGATTTTTGGACTTCCAATGCTTAAAGTGACTTTCATACTTCATTATGGACTTACAAGATTGCCCCTACCAAGTTTCGAGCCTTGAATCAAATTTTTGCCCAGTCAATTGGACAGTTGACCTAGGAATCAACTGTATTGGGGAAAAAGTCAATTGTGGCCAATTTATAGTCAAACCTCATAATTTTTTATCCACATAAACATTATAGGCTCATATGAACCAGTTGATCAAGTTTGGACCATAACTCCTTAAGAAATTTGATCAGATCATCAAAAGGGCAAAATGGTCATTTTTAGGGTTTTGACTGCACAAGGTCAATTTCTGATTTTTAACCTAGCCAATGGAAAATTGGGTTCAAGCATAGATTCAAGGACTCAATGGCATCATCTTGACCTAATCACAAGGTTCAAAAGATCTCGAATGCATTGGATTGACAGATGAATTTTCCAGTAACCTGATCAAAAATCAACTGTACACTGAAAAGTCAAACTTTGAATTTTTGGTCAAAATCAAGTGCCAAGGGTCATTTTTCATCAATATGTGTCAAAACATGAAAAATTTTCATCAAGAAACCTAATTTTGCAAATTAGGGTTTTAAAATGAAAATTTTCATAACTTAGAAATTTTCTAAGTTATGAAATTTTCTCATTGTTTCCCAACTTTGCCAAACTTTTTCTCCATGATGAAATTGGATTCAAACAAAACTTCCAACATAAAAGTTTTAGTCCTACACAAAATCTACAACTTTGATTCACAAAGTTTTCCCAAAAGATGCTTGGATCTCAAGTTATGATTTTTGGAATAAGGGTCCATGAAACTTTTAACTTAGTGAAATTTTTCCCTAGTTTAGGCAGGATTTTGACCTATCTTCATGGCAATTTTTCACATAGTTCCACTTGTAATATCCAAAATCATTTCAATTACGGATTGTAGATCATGTTACAAGCTTTCCAAAATGTCCAAGAACTCTCCAAAATCATTTGTGGTTAGGGAGAATCGAAGGTTTGAATTCGGCAAAAAATCACTTTGGTCCATGACATTTTTCATGTTGCTACAAGTTGCAATTTCTATCCAGCTTTGATTGTACTTGCTTACAGGTATCTAAACCCTTCCACAATCAAAAATTGAATGCAAACTCAATGGTTTAAGGCATTATTCTGATCAATGGAAGATTACACATTGAATTAATCTTTAAATGGCAAAAAGGTAGCATTGCCACTTTGGTAAAGTTGGCTTTATGTCAATTTGTTTCTCTTGAGCATTGCGCCAAGTTTTCTGCAGCATACCAACTCCACAAACTCAGGGAAAAGTACAACAACTTTGTGCAGCTAGGAAGGAGGCATGTACAGGCTCTTTGCTTGATCACTTCACACTTTTCTTCAAAACCAGGAAATGTGCAAAAGTCTACATAACACTTCTATCTGATAAAACCAACTCTGGTAAACATTTGAACCAAGTTTTTCATATCACATTGAGCCAGAAACACGAGCTAACCACTTCTCAAGCCTTCCAAAACACCAAAACACCATCTTCTTGCAAAACAGGGTAGCTTCTGTAGTTGTACCTCAATCTCACAAACCACTCGTGCATTTTGTCCCAAACCTCTTCCAACACACTCCATACAACCCATCTAAGCTCTCCCAACCATTGGCCAGTGACTGTAACTCCATTTACAAGCCTCACCATTTTTAAATTCTGCTCGTACAAGTTTACTTCTATAGGCTCACTCAAGCAAACTCAAAGCAAACTAAGCATTGGGGAAGGTCAAAGGAAGTTCAAGCAATCTCCCAAGCATCTTAGGCCTCATTGAAAACCTCCACATTGCCATAATCGAGTTCAACTGAAGCAGGTATTTTCCAACTTTCTATCTCTCTATTTAGGAATCATTAGGCTTAGGTTTGTGAATAAAAAATGTAGTACTCATTTCCCTTAAGATGTAAATATGCATAGTTTTTATTTAAGTTAACTGAGTTGAGAGAATTTGATTGATGAACTTTCTGAAAAAGTTAGGTTAGAAATTAGGGCCAGAGAAATTCTCTCTGGTCTTTGAGAGTTAGATTAAGTTCTTTATATGGTTGGAATCGTGTTGAAAATTGCTATAACTTTTGTGTTATGAGTTTTTGCTTTAGAGTACGTATGCAGGAGTTAGCCATTTGTACAGGAGGCGCGCGTTTTTTTGAACAGAGGTTGAAGATGAAGGCCAGCTGGTCTGGGCCTGGCTATTTCTCACTTTTGACATCCCCTGACTTACTTCTCACACCCCCTTGGCCCATTTGATTTTATTTTTTATATATTTTTCATTTCATTTTTTATTTCTGACTTTATTTTATTTTTCTAAACTTTAAAAAATTACCAAAAATATTTTATTTAATTTTCACATTTTATTTTATTATTTTTATTATTTTTTAGACATAGAAACAATTATTAAATAATATATACTTTTATTTTCTTTAATAAAAACTTGTAAATAATATATAAAAAACATTATATTTTATATTTAATATTTATATATACTTAAATAATATTTTCTCACATTATTTTTATTTTTTCAACATTTGTATATATTTTATTTATTTTATTGTACATAAATAAATAATACATAATATATATATATTTTCTTAAAACAAATTAGGGTTTCCATCCTTAATAAAAATAATCTTTTATTTTATTATTTTTAATGCATTAAATAGTTTATTTTTACATATATAAAAATAATACAAAAAGACATTTTTTGCATATTTATAATATATTGCATATTTATTTAATTATCCATTTAAATATTTGCTTATTTATTATTTGAACAAAGAATTCAATTTGGTTGTAATAATCTTAGGGTTTTAATTTCTTGCAAATAATCCCCTATTCAAAAATTGTATCCCCCTCCCCATGTCAATGTTGTAATAGTTGTAGATTTATTTTTACGCATTTATTGCTTTCAAATATGCCATGGTAGAGATTAGGGTTTGTATGCAAAAAATCCAAAATCAAAATAAATAGCTAGACCTAATACAAGACAAAATGCATGAAAATGACAACACAATGCACACAAGCAGCCCTAGGGTTTCATCCACTTGTTGCCTTTAAAATGGCCATGGTATGCATGCTAGGTGTCTTGGAAAAACAAAATCAAAACAAAAAGATCATAGTCCCTCGATGATGCTATCTTGGTTGCCTATACATAAATGATCTAGTCCCTCAAACAAATTTGCTAAGATACTTAGCACAATTGCTATCATGGTCAATACGATGACCCGCGCTTGTCCCGTTTAACATCCAAGCACAAGATTGTTTACCAAATGCAATGATAAAATAACAAATGTGAAAGGGTTAAAAATGTGTAGGAAAGATCTTTGAGTAGATAGGGTAGACAACTCTTAGTTACTTGATCAAAACTTGCAAACATCCTTGCTAATTTCAAAACACACAATTTCAAAACATTTTCCCAAAATAAACTTTCAAACGTTGAAACATTTTTCAAAAGAAAAAACACCTTTGTATACATTCAAACAAGAATCATTACAAAGGTTGCCACAACGATGGCCTCTTTTCAAAATACTTTCCAAAACCACACACAAAGCACCATTTCAAACAATTGAAAAGCAAAAGCAAGTGATCTAAAACAAGTAACTAAGAGCCCATGGAAAACCATGGATGAAAAGGGTGCTAGCACCTTCCCTTTTCATAATCTACCCCCTGAACCCAAGAAAACATATCAAAGGTCTTTCCTGTGCTTTTTGACCTTTCCTTTGGATAAATAAAAAGTCGGTGGCGACTCTTGCTAAACCGAAACATTTGCAAACACAAACGCAAAACCTCAAGTCAGTTCTCCCACCGCATCACAATATGAATTTTCAAGCTTTTGAGGATGTCTTGGCCCTTCTATTCTATAATTTGGTTCTATTTCCCAATCCGGACCAACTCATAGATTTGAATGCCATCAAGGTTTTTCTCTCTTGTAATCTCATACCTACTTCGCTTGGAGACATTCTACATTGTTTCCACACTCCCACCGTGAAGAAAAGGGGTACTCTTTTGTGTTGCATTCCATTACTCTCTAGGTGGTTTATTTTGCACCTACCTCGATCAACATTGAAGAATGAGCAAGGCTTGACATGGTCTCAAAGGTTGATGTCACTCACGCATTCTGATATTCATTGGTGTTCTCGATCCTTGGAGGACATTATTATTATTGACCGTTGTGTGGAATTCCCTAATGTCCCTCTAATTGGCATTAGGGGAGGTATTACCTACAATCCTTGTTTGGCCTTACGACAGTTTGGGTATGCTAGGGGGGATGACCCTTATGATGCACTAGTCCAAGGAATTGCATTCGATTACGAGGGCGACAACCAAGGCTATCATCAAAGGTTCATACGAGCTTGAAGAATGATAAACAAAGTGGATAGTAAGACATTGGGACATAAGAATTCCATCCCCCTTGAGCCTTACTTTAAGTGGGTATGAACTCGTGCTTAATGTATCGTGATGCCCTACCCCGCCATCTTACTAATCATCATGGAGCCTATTGCCGAAGGAGATGTTCCATATACTGTCCTTTATCCTGATATGCCTACTTCTCTTGAAGATTTACAAAGAGCTTGGATTTAGCTAAAGGGGGAGTGAGACACCTTTTAAGCACAGTTTTATGCAAGCGAGAAGAAGACATTGGAGCTCACGAGACAACTTCATGAGGAGAGGAGCCTGAATGCCTATATTTCTCCAAAGAGGAAGCATCCATAGTAATATTGAGCCATTGTTATTGTATTTTAGTTCATTTTGTTTCTTTTGTTTCAATGTAAGCCCAAAAGGCATGTTGTAATCAATTTGAACTTATTAATACAATTAATGTTTGTTCCCTTTTGTCTAAACAAATTTAAATCTTCTAAGTCCTTGAAATCATTTGCATACGCATTTTCATGCATCATAACATAAACAGGTTTTCCACAACAGGTTTCCTTATCTTTCTACTGCTTATTTCAGTAAGATGGATATCGAACAAACAGTGAAGGACTTGCAAGTCCAAAATTCCCAGTTCTAAGAGACCTTGATGGCCCTGGCTAAGGAGAAACAAGAGCTGATGACTATGCTAGTAGCCAAGAAGAAAACCAAAAAGAAGGCCTTCATCAACATGGGTAAGAGGTTCAAAGGTCTGGCTCATCAGGTACATATAGTCAAAGAGTCGTCTGAGGAGGACGAAAATCAAGACGAAGAGGCAAGGAGAACCCGTGTTAGGTGTCCCAATAATCAAGCTTCCAAAGACAAAGATTATTTTGTTGAGCAATATCCTTCGGCTGAGGATAAATACAACCAGTTGGAGGATAGACTAAAGGCTGTGGAAATTCAAGTCGTGCCTGGTTTGGATTTTGGTGAGTTGGACTTAGTACATGGGGTCATCATTCCCCATAAGTTCAAAATACCGGTCTTTGCCAAATATGACGAGGTTTCCTGCCAGAAACATCATCTAGGGTCTTACGTGTGCAAGATACAGTCGTAAACCACCGACAAAAAGCTCTGGGTCCATTTCTTCCAAGAGAGTCTGGTTGGGACTCAACTAGAATGGTTCTATCAATTGGAGGATTCCCACATCCATACATGGAAAGATTTAGCCACTGCTTTTTATCATTAGTATTAATACAATGCCGATCCAGAACCAACCAGAGTCCAACTTTAAGGTATGACAATGGGTACTAATGAGGGGTTTTAAGAGTACGAACAAAAATGGAGGGATCTTGCTGGTAGGGTCCAACCACAACTAACTGACAGAAAACTAGTTGACATGTTCATGGGTACATTAACTAGCCCATTTTTCAACCTATTGATTGGGAGTTCTTCGTCTGGTTTCAACGAGTTGATACTAACTGGTGAAAGGGTAGAAGGTGGCATTAAAAGTGAGAAAATTACCATGGCATCTGCTTTCGCATTAAGAGTAAGAAAATTCCCGAGAAGGATCCTTGATCCTCTGTTAATGTTGTGTTAATCTCCAACCCTCCATCTGCTAAAAAACAATCATCCAACAACTAACGATCCAAAGTTCCTCGAAGATAGTTCACGAGAATAAGCATGTCACTGTCCCAAGCCTTACAACATCTTTTGAAGACCAACTTAGTAACATTGCATAATCCACCATCCAATCCTGACATTTCATCACCTAAGTACAATCCAAATGCCAAGTGCGCGTATCATTCCAACAGCCCTGGACATGAAAATGATCAATGTTGGGCTTTAAAGAATAAGATTCAAGATCTGATAGACAATAAAACAATTGAATTTGATCCACCTGCTACTCCATATGTGATAACTGCACCAATTTCAAACCATGGCAAAGGTGTTAATGCAATTGATGATACTACTTTGGTTTCCTCCATTGAGGATTTAACAACTCAATTAACTAATGTGAATGGTAATTTGTGAGAGCCGGAGTGTTCCCTGGTTGTTCTAAAGATTGTGTTTATTGTGATCAATAAGTAAATAGGTGCAAGCGGCTTAAGGAAGGTGTGTAACGCCTGATAAATAGCCGCGAGATTCTGTTTGAGAAGATTCCTACAATCAAAAGTTTAACCAACAAAGATGAAGACCTTTCCATAATAACCATCTCCAACAAGCCTCTTAGGATCCCCTCAAAGGGTCCTATTAGAATTTCAAATGAACCAATCATTGCTCCTTTAATAATCACTGCCGTTGGGCCTATTCGCTACTCCTCTGGCAAAGCGGTTCCATGGAACTATGGTCCCGAGGTTTATTATCATGGGATAAAACAAGATTCTTGGATCAACGAAAATGAAGCTGATGTTACTAATATTGCAGGTTCTAGTAAAGTAACAAGAACAAGGAGGATCTTTTCCCTTGATATTTCACCGGCCACTACTACAACAACTCTCGTCCTTATAACCAATGACAAGTCTAGTGCCAACACTAGAGGCAAATAGAAAGAAGGTGAGCCTACTGGAATAGAGTCACCTACCAAAGATACTGAGGTCGAAGAACCCTCCACTCGAGAGATGGAGGAAATCCTGAAAATCATAAAGAAGAGTGACTTCAAAATAGTTGAGCAACTGGGGAAAACCCCTCCAAAATCTCCATGTTGTCATTGTTACTCTGTATGGACGCTCATGCCCAGGCTCTAATCAAGTTCTTGAAGAAAGCCCATGTGCCCCAAGAAACCAAAGCTGACCAGTTAGATAACTGTGTAGCAAGTTTAACAGATGACAATGGATTAGGATTCTCCGAATCTAATTTGACTCCTATAGGAAGGAACCACAAAAAAGTACTGCATGTCTCTATTGAATGCAAGGGAATCACCCTGGCACATGTCTTAATTGATACTGGCTCATCTCTAAATGTGTTATCCAAAGGTGCTTTGGACCGGCTAGATTGTGAAGGACTGGTATTGAAGCCAAGCGATATTGTTGTAAGGGCTTTCAATGGGTCTAAAGGGATGGTTCATGGAGAAGTGGATCTCCCAATTAAAGTTGGCTCACAAATTTTCAACTCTACCTTTTATATAATGAAAAAATGTCCCTCCTACTCTTGTTTGCTTGGGCGCCCTTGGATCCATGGGGAAGGGGCAATAACATCCACCCTTCATCAAAAATTAAAATATCCAGTCAAAGGGAAGATCGTTATTGTTTGCAGAGAAGAAGAATTTATGGTAAGCCACCTCAATTCCTTCAAATATGTGGAAATGGATGGTAAATTCATAGAAACTTCGTGCCAGGCTTTCGAAATTGTTCCTCCTATGGTTGCCGCCACCAAAATCTTCTCCGATATATCAAAAGCTGACAAAGTTGTACCAATAATGGTCTCGTTTAAAAATGCTCATGCCGTGGTCGAAGATGGAGGCTGTACTATCCGGGGACAACTCCCCGACATTCTGTTTAAAGTAGACAAATTCGTATTAGATTTCACCATCAAAGCTCAGAAAGAGGTCAGGCGCGCTCGTGTGGGAAAGCCACCTCTCTGCATCAGAAATCATGAAGTAAACACTGTGGAAGACTCTGACGATGAATGTGCTTTTGAAGAATGGATCTACTCTACTGTCGGAGGAAATCTCAACAACTGGAATGCAAAGGATTTCACTCCCATCTCCTTCATTGAGGAGTAATTAATATTTATTGTTTTCTGTCAATTCAAGAACTTTTGTATGTAATCTTAATTCTAAACAATGACTTTTAAGCCATGCGCCTTTCCCGGGGCACTATGGTCCATTTGTTAAGGGTTTTGTTCATGTTCATTTATCATATGATCATTTAATAAAAATCATTGGACCTTTTGCTTTCAAATTTTGTGTTCATTTTCTTTCTTTTTCTTTATTGCATTTTTTTCAATAGCCATGTATCTTACATGCACACACACACACACACTTGCAGGTCTCCATTCACTCCGGATCTCATTGCCAACAACTCTACTATTTCCAATTATGACTTTGAACATCCAATTAACCAAGCAGAAGACAAAGGAGAGGAAGATTTTGAAATACCAGGGGAACTAGCCAGACTTCTGATGCAAGGGGAGAAAGTTATTCAACCTCATGATGAGCCAGTCGAAGTTATCAACCTAGGTACCGAGACAGACAGGAACGAAGTAAAGGTCGGCACCAACCTAGGAGACTATATCAAGAGCATATTGGTTCAAATATTAGATGACTATGTTGAAGTGTTTGCTTGGTCGTATGAAGATATGCTAGGGTTGGATACTGATATTGTGGTTCATCGTCTGCCAACGAAGGAAGACTATCCTCCTGTTAAGCAAAAGGTTCGTCGCATGCAGCTAGACATGTCTGAAAAGATAAAGGCTGAGGTAATGTAGCAGTTTGATGCAGGTTTTCTGGCCATCACATCGTATCCTCAATGGGTTGCTATTATGGTCCTCGTGCCAAAGAAAAATGGAAAGGTTTGTATGTGTGTAGACTATAGGGATTTAAATAGGGCAAGCCCCAAAGATGATTTCCCTCTACCTCATATCGACGTCTTGGTTGACAACACTACTCAACATAAAGTCTTCTCCTTCATGGATGGATTTTCTGGCTACGACCAAATCGAGATGGCTCCCGAAGACATGGAAAAGTCCACCTTTGTTACACAATGGGGAAACTTTTGTTATAAGGCCATGTCGTTCAGATTGAAGAATGCAGGGCAACATATCAAAGAGCTATGATATCTTTATTTCACGATGTGATTCATCATGAAATAGAAGTATATGTGGATGATATGATTGCAAGGTCGCAAACTGAATAAGAGCACCTCGATCACCTACACAAGCTATTTGAGAGGTTGAAGAAGTACAAGCTAAGGCTGAATCCTAACAAGTGCACTTTCGGAGTAAGATTTGGAAAACTCTTAGGTTTTGTCGTCAGTAGTAGAGGCATCGAAGTTGATCCTAAAAAGGTTAAATCCAACCAATTCTCCATTCTAAGAAATAAGTTAGAGGATTCTTGGGCCGTCTTAATTACATTTCCCGCTTCATATCTCACTTAACTGCTACTTGTGAACCAATCTTCAAGCTCTTGAAGAAAGATCAAGTAGTCAAATGGAACGACGACTGCCAAGCTGTCTTTGATAAGATCAGGGAATATTTGCAAGAACCTCCTATCTAATGCCTCCAGTGGAAGGAAGACCATTGATCATGTACTTGACTATGCTAGAGAATTCCATGGAGTGTGTGTTGGGCCAACATGACGAGTTTGGCCCAAAAGAGCATACAATATACTACCTGAGCAAAAAGTTTCTCGATTGTGAAACCAGATATTCACTGCTCGAGAACACTTGCTACGCTCTGGAATGGGCTGCTCGCCGATTAAGACAATATATGTTGATCACACCACTTTATTAATATCTAAGATGGACCATATCAAGTACATCTTAGAGAAGCTCGCTCTCTCTAGATTGATAGCTAGATGGAAAATGATTCTGACTGAATACGATATTCAATATACAATACGAAAGGCCATCAAAGGAAGCATATTGGCAGATCATTTGGCTCATCAAGCTGTTAATAATTACCATTCTATGAACTTTGACTTCCCGGATAAGAATATTATAATAGTAACTGACTGTGAAGAAACTGAACCGTATGACGGACCTCAACAAGGATCCCGGTGGACTATGGTTCTTCATGGGGCTTCCAACGCTTTGGGCAATGGAATTAGTGATGTGATTATTTCTCCTGAGGGTTTCCATACTCCTTTCACTGCTAGATTGTGCTTTGATTGTACGAACAACATGGCTGGGTATGAAGCATGCATCTTGGGTCTAAAGGCTACCATTGACTTAAGGATCAAATTCTTGAACGTATTCAGAGATTCTACTCTAGTAATCAGTCAAATAAAAGGAGAATGGGACACTAAGCATCCTAACCTTATTCCTTACAAGAAGCTCGTGTTAACCCTAATACCATACTTTGAGGAGATCACCTTTGAACATTTCCCTAGAGAAGAAAATCAGTTGGCTGACGCCTTGGCAATAATTTCTTCCATGTTCTAGGTCAAATGGGACAACGAAGCTCCCATGATTACAATTGAAAGGTTTGACAAACCTGTGCACTGCTATGAGCTTGACACCAACGAAGAGAAGCCATGGTACCATGAGGTGAGGAGATATCTTGAGGCACAAGAATATTTTGAAGGAGCTTCCATCAATGATAAGAAATTCTTGTGAATATTTTCAGCCAAATTCTTTCTACTCCGATGTGTGGACAAGAAGAAAGCAGAGAAAATTATGGAAGACATGCATGATAGCCTCTTTGGGACCCACTCTAGTGGACACACTATGGAAAAGAAAATCCTGAGGGTTGGTTACTATTGGTCCACAATGGAAACTGATTGTTATCATCAGCCAAGGACTTTCCATAAGTGTCAAATCTATGCTGACAAGGTCCATGTACCTCCTATTCCTCTATATGACATGACCGCTATGTGGCTGTTTGCAATGTGGGGTATTGATATGATTGGAGACATCAAACCTACTTCTTCCAATGGACATCCCTTCGTTCTTGTTGCTATTGATTACTTCACCAAATGGGTCGAAGCTACCTCTTTTGCCTAAGTCACGAAGAATGTTGTAGCCATGTTTATCAAGCATAACCTTATCTACTGTTATGGTATCCCCGAAAGGATCATCACTGAAAATGGAACTAACCTCAATAATTCCATGATTACGGAACTTTTTACTCATTTCAAAATCAAGCATCACAACTCTTCTCCGTACAGACCCAAGATGAATGGTGCAGTGGAAGCTGCCAATAAAAATATCAAGAAGATTGTGCAAAAGATGGTGGTAACGTATAAAGACTGGCATAAGATGTTACCGTTTTCTCTCCATGGCTATCGTACTTCAGCTTGAACATCAACTAGGGCAACCCCGTTCTCCTTGGTCTATGGCATGGAAGTTGTCCTACCTATCAAAGTTCAGATTCCCTCTCTAAGGATAATGAAGGAAGCATATTTAGGCGAAGACGAATGGATTCAAACTAGGTTGGATCAGTTGAACTTGATTGACGAGAAGCGATTGGCTGCTGTTTGTCATGGTCAAACATATCAAAAGCGCATGATCAAGGCATTCAACAAGAAGATCAAAACTCGATTATATCAGGCGGGTGATTTGGTAATAAAGCACATCATTTTACCACAAGGCGATCCCAGGGGAAAATGGACCCCCACTTACGAAGGACCATTTGTTGTAAAGAAAGTTTTCTTAGGTGGAGCCATGATGCTGACTACTATGGATGGTGAAGACTTCCTACATCATGTGAATGCAAACGTAGTTAAAAAATATTACGCATAAAATGAACCCCTAGGTTGACACACCTAGGAAAAAATAAGGGCATCCCGGCGAGCCAAAAAGGTTCGGGAAAAAGTTAAGGATATATGCAAAAGATTGTACACCCAGCAAGTTGAAAACCCAAAAGGGCGGCTAGGGCAAAAAAGGGTATCCTGGTGGGCTGAAAATACGAAAGGGCAGTCCAGGAAAAAGTTAAGGATTAAACCGTATAACTATGTCCCATGAAGTCTCTACAGCCAGCCTTATTACCAAATTCCAAGTTCAAATGGTCCAAGATCAATCCAATCAACTTCTATTCAATGGCAAGGGATAATGTTCAAAGACATTAGGGCAATAATGGGGTTGGAACACAATGAGATCATTTTCACATTGCTATTATTTTTTGTTTTCACTTTGTATTCTTTCCATTATTTCGACGATTTTCTCTTACTAGGATCTCGGTCTCTTTGAA
The DNA here is from genome assembly GCA_948472305.1 of Vicia faba. Classification (NCBI taxonomy): domain Eukaryota; kingdom Viridiplantae; phylum Streptophyta; class Magnoliopsida; order Fabales; family Fabaceae; genus Vicia; species Vicia faba. The sequence goes on from OX451737.1 coordinate 652,722,513, forward strand.
CAAAAATGCCTATTGATGGGCAAAACATCAATACAGATATGCTTTAAAGTGCAAACTTTCTGTTTTTTCTGTTTTGAGTGCAAAAGTTTCCAATGACTAAAATTGAATAAACATATGCATATGAACATGATTAAACTTTTAACAAACGTATGCTTAAAAAATAGTGACAAGCATCTCCTTAAATGCATTTGAGATATCTCCAAAGAGTTATTTCATTAACATTATCCCCTCAGAGTTGGATTCATGAAATCCCCAGCCAGAGTTTCAATCTCTTGAAAACCCTCTCCCCAGTCGAGTTGGTCTCAAGAAAGAAGCCTTGTGGAGTTTCTTCCTAAAAAAGAAGTCACCTCCCCAACATTTCGTCAAATATCCTCTTCAACAAGGTTTATTCCCCTAACAAACTACATATTCCCCAACTTGAGTTTGCCTCTCAGACTATTACAAATCAAGGGACCGCAACCCATAATCCCCAGTGAAGTCGCCAACAGAGTCATTGCTATCTCCAAAAGTCGTTGTAAATCCTGGAACCCGACCAGAGAACAGTCAACTTCATCCTTTCAAGCAAGTTACTACGAAGCCTGGACTCGACCAGATACTAGTTCAACTTCATCCTACTCTCAACTTATTGTGAAGACTGGACCCGACCGATAACAGTAAATCACAATTCCAAGTTACTAAAGTCTAGACCCGACCAGATAATAGTTTAACTTCTTAAGCCTGGACCCGACCAGTCAACAGTTCAAGCCTGGACCCGACCAGATACCAGTTAACCTCAAGTATAAATTGCTGAAGCCTGGAACCGACCAGTTAACAATTTAAAATTCTAAAGTCTGGACCCGACCAGATAACCACTCCAATTTCTGAAACCTGGATCCGACCAGATAACAATGAATCTCAAATTTTGTGGTTAAAGCATAGACCCGACCAGATATTAGTTTAACTTCTTCAACTGCAGAGTCTGGACCCGACAAGTTAACAGTTCGAGTTACTGAAACCTGGACCCAACCAGATAACAATTGATCTCAAGTTCAAATTGTTGAAGACTGGACCTGACCGGATAACAGGAAACATCAATTTTAAGTGGCTAGAGCCTGGACCCGACCAGATAGTAACTTAACTTCTCCATCTACTACAAATCCTGGACCCGACCAGTTAACAGTTTGAGTTGCTGAAACCTGGACCCGACCATATAACTATTAATTCTTACAGAGCACTAATAAAACTCCTCTTCCCTAGTAGAGTTTGCCACTATCCCAGCGAGTTGCTGCAAAGCCTGTAATCCGACCAGATAACAGTTAACTTATTTATCCCTAGCATGTTATTGTGAAGCCTGGAATCTGACCAGATAATAGCTAAATTTCAAGAGCTAATTCCCTACCAGAGCAATGGACGACTAAAACTCCTGAATTCTGGTTCCCAACCAGAAATCAACACTCTCCACAAAGTCTTCTCAAGCAAAGTCAATATTCCTTAGAGGAATTTCTTCTCAACAAAGCAAGAATCCCCAACGGAAGCATTTTAAACAAAATCTTAAGATACACATACTCTTTACCTCTAACAATAGTCCGAGATTTAACTTCTCAAAACTCCCCAGTATCTGTCAAGGATACGCTTAGACAATGTGTCGCATTCATACATCATATAACATACATAACATATGCATACAACATAATCTCATTTATTTTGAGAACATCATTACACCATGCATACATTCGCATACAGATCACCCTTTTGTTCCTTGCAGAAAAAATCATTGATCCAAACACCTCTTGTGGATCAGAATGAATTCTTCCAGTTAAAGATAGGCAAGACACCTAGTTTTCAGCATGAATCGACCAAAGATTTATGCTGATGTTTCTGCTAGTTTTTACCATCATCTCTCCAAATGGAATCTATAATCCCATTCCCGAATCAATATATCACCGAGTGCAAATTTCTGGGCACTCTAGTGTTCAATCATCTTTCACCTTCAAGCCACGAATGGCGGATCCGCCAATCTAACCCTTCAGGTTTAAGAAGATTGAACAGGGGCAGTTGTTGTACCCCAAAATTTCCCCTCTCATTTTCTCAAGATTTCTCTCACAAGATGTCCATTGGTTCAAGAAGGCACAAGGGTGGATCAGCTCAATACACCTCCTCAAGCACTGATGACTCAAAATTAGGGTTTGAGTTTGCACAAGTACAATTGGACTTTTAAATCCCCATATGACTTTCATGGATTATTTTGGACTCTCAATATTGCTCATGTCAAGTTTCAATCTTTGGATGACATTTTTGCTCAATCAATTGATTAGTTGAACTAAAATCAACTATATTGGGTAAAAAGTCAACTATGGTCAATTTACAGTCAAAATTCATGATTTTTTATCCATATCAACATTTTGAACTCATATATGCCAATTTGGTCAAGTTTGGATCAAAATTCCTCAAGAAATTTGATCATAACACCAAAAGGGCAAAATGGGCAAAATTAAGGTTTTGATTGAGAAGGCTCAATATTTGACTTTTGACCAAATACATGACTTATTGGTTTGAGACATGATATAAAGGATTAAAATGCATCATCTTGACCTAATGGCATGGTTCAAAATACTTCTCAAGATCAATTGATTGATAGTTGAAATTTGGTCAACTGATGAAAAAGTTAACTGTACACTGAAAAGTTAAACTTTGACTTTTTGATCCAAATCAAGTTTCAAAAATCATATTTAATCAAGACATGTCAAAATATGAATATTTTTCATCAAGAAATCAAAAAATTCAAAATCATCTTTGAAAAGTCAAAATTCTAAGACTTAGAAATTTTTCTAAGTGTTAGAAAATTAACTTTTTTTCATGACTTTGTGCCAAATTTTAACCACGATGCATGATTATTCAAAGGAAATTTTCAACATGAAAGTTTTAGAACTTGATGAATTCTCCAACTTTGTATTAGAGAGTTGATGTCCAAAAAATGCTTAGATTTGAAAATATAAGCCCATGAAGCAATGACATTTTCATCTAACACTTAGAGAAATTTCTAACAGATTTTGGTCAGGATTTTATCCCAACTTCTTGGCACTTTTTCACATAGTTCCAAGATGATTTTGTCAAAATGGCCAACATGAAAGTTATAGAGGATATTTCAATCTTTCTAAAACATCCAAGAGTTGGAATTTATCATACTTTATATAGGAGATTCAAGGATCTGAAGTTGGGCATTCATTCTTGATTTACAAGGCAGATTTGTGATGAACAAGGAACCAAAATCTTAGCTATGCTGCATAATCTTACTTTGCATGCCTCTTGAATTGCAAATCTATCCATAATAAGATTTTTACACAATTAACTGAACCATTATCTAAGTGATTCAAGTATTGTTCATTGCATCTTTCCATTTTTGGCACAAAGGCACCATTGCCATTCTTGCAAAGTTCACTTTAATCATAAAGTCAATTTCTTGAGCCTCTAACTTTTTGTTCTAATCACACTCAAATTCTTCAAGTCAGAATAAACATGTTTAAAGTGATCAACCACTTTAGATGGCTTGGTACAAGCATTAGAAACATGTTATGCATGCTTGCTTCAAAAACAAGCAAGATAGCCATAACATGTGATTCAAAATCTGAGTTGTTTCAAGTCTCAAACCTTCTCTATAAAAAGAGAGGCCAATTCCAAGAGAAAGAGGCCAGAAAAAAGAAGGAGAAACTAACACTCAAAATCATTTTGCTGTCAAAAACCAGAATTGTCCATAAAACCTCCATTTTGAGCTTTGAAGTCCAAATCTTTGAATCTCATACCTTGCAAGTTTTCTCCAAACAAACCATCCAAACACTTCACATACACCATACATAAGTTATTCAAACATAAGAACAACATCTGTAACATCATTGTCACCACCTTCCAAACTCAAAAACCTTACTTTGAAATTTGACTTGGTTGGAGTGGTTCAGCAACTTTCAACACAAAGTGAGGATTGGACCAACTTCAAAACGGTTTAAGGGAGCTCAATCAATCATCACATTGTGCTTGAAAACATCCAAACACATTTTGAGTTTTCACTTCAAGAGGTAAGTTTTCTCAAACTGTAATTTCCTTGTTCATACATCATTTTACTTTCGTTCTCAAAAGAATAAAACATGACAAATCAAAGTAGTAGAGTTGCAAACACTCAAAACCACAAAAAAAATGCTTCTGGAAGCTTGACACGGCTATCTGTGTCGCTTGACACGAGCCGTGTTAGGGAGAAAACAAGACAAAGTGAAAATATAAGGTTCTGACATGGGTGCCCGTGTCACAGGACATGGCCTGTGTCCGTCTTATTGGGAGAAAACTTGACAAAATGGCAGGACAGAGTCCTGACACGGGTGCCTGTGTCAGCATAGCTAGGACAAAAAAAGACATGCATAACTATTACAGGGTTCTGACACGGGTGCCCGTGTTACAGAACACGACCCGTGTCAGCTTCAACACCTAAAATCTTGATCTTTTGACTTTTTGCTATTATTTTTATTCAATTTGGTTGTAATAGTAAATGCATAGGACTTTAATTTCCCCAATTTATCACTTTCAAATATAAATGCTAGTAATTAGGGTTTGTATGGCAAGATAACATCAACAATTAGCAAATCCTAATTCAAGACAAAATAATGTATGAAAAAAACAAACACTTGCACACTTGCACCTCTAGGGTTAACTCCACTTTGTTGCCTTAAATGAATGGTCATAATATGCATGTGAGACACTTTAGCAAAAATAATAAAAAATACAAGATCATAGTCCCTCGATGATGCTACGAATGTTGTCTTCAAAATGATCTTAGACCCTTAAGAAAAATGCTAAGGTATCTCACAACATTGAATTTTATGACTATACGATGACCCACGCCTGTCCCTTTACATCCCAAGATAGGGTTTCTTGCCAATCAATGGTAAGATAGCAATGTCAAAGGAAGAGAGAAATGAATAAAAGACTTCTGAATAGGTAGAAAGTTATTAGTTGCTTGCTCACAATCCATCTTCAAAACAAAACATATTTCTAACATACACCAAACACTTTCAAAACATGAAATATTTTCAAAAAGTCCAACACTTTGTATGCATTCTTATAGAGACGAGAATCATTATAGAGTTTGCCTAAACGAAGGAGCTTTTAAAATATACTTTCAAAACCCACCACGAACACATTTCAAACAAATAAATTTCAAAAAGGATCTAGCAGGCAACTAAGATCCCATAGTTAACTATGGATGAAAAGGGTGTTAACACCTTCCCTTTTCATAACCTACCCCCCGAACTCAAGAAAATATCTCAAAGGTCTTTCCTGTTCTTTTCACCCTTTCCTTATTGGATAAAAGGAAAGTCGGTGGTGACTCTTGCTATCCAAAATAATTGTGATAAAATGCAAAACACCCAAGTCAGTTCTCCCACCGTATCACACATGAACTTGTAAAAGTAAATGGGGGGTGAAAAGAAGCAAACCTAAAATGAATCAAAAAAATGCAAAAGGGGGGGTTCACTATGGTTCGAACCCTCACCCTTGAGGTAAAGAGTAACTTGAATACACGTGCGTTGGGGTGGTGTTTCATCCGTTCATAAAACACAAACCATTAAATATATTATAACCCCATTCCTGAAAATTTAAACTTGACATCTCCTTCTTTCTCGCATGCGTAGTATGAACAACAACACCATTGTCAACATTTTTTATTCTGTAACTCCTTCATTTCTCAACCAAATTGAGAATTGTAAAAACCAAACCTATCTAATTTTTTACAAGGAATTTAACCATATAAATTTCAATAGCTATAAATCAAAGATTAACATGAATTTTTGTTGGTACCAAATAAAACCTAAAAAATTTCAGAGGCACGATTCTCATCTTCCAGGCAAAAACAATGAAAACTAACTACATGGTTAGCTTCACGACATTGATATCTAAAATTTTTATTCAAAAAGTAAACATTAATGATGCTTGTACAAAGATTTCAAAGTTTAGAAAACTTACCTCTGAAGTGAGAATCGAGTCTGAAGTTTGAGCACTTCTGGAGGTGTTAGGATGATTTGGATAGCTTCACTGAACTTCCAGGAAGCCTTTGCAATGCTTACTTTGTGCTAAAAGTGTCTGAATTCTTCCGGACAAGTCAAGTTGCAGAGGTGCAAAGTGAGATTTGGACAATGATGGTGGAGGTGTTACAATGATGAAATAGGTCTTTGGATAAGTTCTATATGAGTTATAGAAGCTTTGTAAATGATTTATAATGAAAATGCATGAGTGGATTGAGAGTTTAGTGTTTAAGGTCAGAAATTGCAACAAATGGAGTTTTGATGCCAATTCTGATTTGAGGGTGTTTTGAGGGCTATGAATTAGTGCCTTAGCTTGCAAGTGGACCTCTCTATTTATAGAAAAAGGTTGGAGGGAAGGATTTGATCAGATTGTCAAGTTGAAGAGTTATGGTTTGGTTGAAACATAACTTGTGATTTCTTGAGAAATCAAAGTTCCAATGTATGGTACAATAGCTCATAGGGTGGTTAGGGACTTTAAACATGTTGCTTCTGAGCATACATGCTGAGTGTATGTAGAGGGAGAAAGTGAGAAGCTCAATGCATTGACTTTGTGATTAAAGCTTGCTTTACAAGAATGGAAATGTAACCTTTCTCCCTAAAATGGCAAAATGGTTTGGAAAATGCTTAAATTAAATGATCCATAGCTCAAAAGCTTGTGTAATCTTCAAATTAGAGGTAGATTCACAAGTTAAGAGGCCTTCAAAACAAGATTATTCAGCATGGCATGAAGATTTGGTTATGTGTTCTTCATCAATATGACCTATAATTCAATAATGGATGCCCAACTTCATCTCTTCGAATCTCCTAGCTCAAGTATGATAAATTCATGCTCTTTAATGTTTTGGAAGTCTTGAAACATGATATTCAACTTTCATGTCAACCACTTTGGCTAAATCAATAAGGAAATTGGTGAAAATTGGTCAACAAGTTGGGATGAAAAACTGACCAAAACTAGTTGAAAATTTTTCTAAGTGTTGGATAAAACATGTCACAACTTCATGGGCTTATATCTCTTAATCCAAGAATTTTTTGGATATCAACCCTCAAGGACAAAATTGTAGAATTCATCATGCTCTACAACTTTCACCTTTAAATTTTTCCTTAAATCATCTTGCATCTTAGTGAAAAATGGTCATGAAGTAGTGACTTTATTAAGGACAAAACACTTAGAATTTCTTCGAAAATGTTGAATTTTTGTTGACTTTTCTTGACTTTGTTGATTCTTGTTGATCAAGCTTGATAGTTTTGAATGTTTTGGTGATTCTTGATTTTTGAAGTTCAATGTTGACCAAGAAGTCAAAGTTTGACTTTTGTGTGACAATTGACTTTTTCGTCAATCAATTCAATTTTCCAACTATCAGTCATTTGTATCTTTGGAAATGTATTGAGCCATGTAATTAGGTAAAGATGTTGTATTTGAATCCTTGAGGTCATGCTTTAAGGCATTAGGTCATGTACTAGGTCAAAAGTCAATGATCAGTCATTTTCAGTCAAAACCCTAATTTTGGCATCTTTAACCTTTGATGATTTGAGTGCTTTACTTAAGGAATTATGATCAACCCATGATCAAATGATGTATATCACCTCAAAATGTTGATGTTGGCAAAAAATCTTGAAGTTTGACTGTATGTTAACCATAGTTGACTTTTTGTCCAATATAGTTGATTTTCATTCATCTAAGCAATTGACTGAGCAAATTTGTGATGCAAGGCTTGAAATTTGACATGAGCACTATTTAAGATCTATGAGAAACCATGAAGTCCACTTGAGGAATTATAAGTTCAGTTTTCTTTGAGAAAAGTGAAAACCTAATTTGTAGGCCATTTGCTTATGAGGAGGTTTAACCAGTCAACACTTGAGCAAAATCGAGCCATTGAAAATCTTAGAAGCATGAGGAGATATCTTGAGTAAAAATAGGAGGGAAAATTTTGGGGTATAACAAGATGCAAAGAGATTGCATTTGACTTCCCTAGCGATGGCATCTTTCGATCCTAACGTGGAATCTTTGATTTAACCACCCATACCTGATCTATAGGTTCACATGAACTCAATTAAAAGTTAGTATGCCATGAAATATGATTGAAATCAGAGATTTAAAACTTAAAACCTTACCAAACCGGTGTTGTCAAGTGGGATGTTCTGGGCACAGTGGGACGTGCTAATGAGCTTGAGGAGACTCCTGGGAATCTCAAGACTGATGTTTGATCACTAGTTTGAGCTGACAACTTCTGGAAACTAGGAATCGATACTTGACTTTTTTTGAAAATTTGTGAACAAAATTTAGGCTCAGAAGCAGCAGTTGCATTTGTGTCCTTGAGATCTGAAGCTTGTTAATATATGAGGGATCATATTAGGTTAACATTTGTGGTATAAATCAAATGGAATTATGGAGTTTCAATTTTTCTTTAAGACTTTCCAAAAGAAGATATTTCCTTCCCTTCTTGTCTTTGCACAGTTTTTGTAATTTTCCATGGGCTTTTGAGCTTCACATTTGGTCCAATACAAAGACTTGTGCGCCTAGTTCATAGTTTTGTATTTATTTTGAATTAATTTTGATTTTAAATAAATAAAATCAAAATAAATAAAATAAAATACTAAAATAATGCATGTATGCACTTAGGGATCTTTAAACCTATTATGAACACATTTGAATTCCAAAACTTAGGCCCAATAGCCCAAAATCACAAATTTGCTCAATTGAGATTTCATGCATTTCTCAAACATTTCCCAACTTGTGCAACTCATAACTTGCTCAATTTTCATCTTTTTGAGGTGATCTTGGAATTTTTGGAGATCTAAATATGTCCTCCACAATTTCACTTTTGATCATTTTTGCATTTAGAAACTTTATCTTGATGTAAGTTTCCTTGAAAAAAAATGTCTTTTTGTAGACTTTTGAAAATGACTTGTAATGTATTAGCTCATATCTTTCAAATGAAGCACTTTTTGGACTTGAGCATCAATACAAAGTTGTAGAGAACTAAATTTCCTTTAAAATGGGCTTTGGTTGGGGAAAAGTTGATGAAGCATGTGAAAGTTATGCTTGGTCAAAGTTCAGTTGACTTCTCCTAAGGAAACCCTAATTTGGCAATTTTTGACCTTTGATAATTTTAGGGCTTTCCTTTAGGAATCATGATCAACCCTTGATCAAATGATTAATATCACTTCAAAATGTTGTTGTTTACCAAAACTATTGAAGTTTGACTGTAAGTTGACCATGGTTGACTTTTTACCCAATGCAGTTGTCTTTCAATCATTTGAGATATTTACTGAGCAAGCTTGTGATGTAGGACTTGAAACTTGACATAAACATTGTTGAAGACCTATGGAGAACCATGGAAACCACTTAAGACCTTTACCACCCAAATTTACTTGAGAAACTTAAAAACCTAGTTGTAGACCCTTTGCTTAGGAGGAGCATTTTGACTTGTCAACCCTTGAGTAACTTTAAGTATTTGAGACCTTTGTGAGCATGCCTTGAAGAAAATGGGAGGGCATATTTTGGGTCGTGTGAGAATGTATTTGTTTGTGAAAAATTTTGTGAGTAAGCATTCAAGAGTTCTTACCCAATAATAAGGTCTTTCTTAATCTTTTCCTTCTCTTTTGGAGATAGTATTATCCATACCATTAGTTGGTAGGTAATCTTATCTATTGGATGTGAAGGGACAGACGTAGGGTCATTGTGTGGTCATCAAAGGCAACATGTAAGGATACTTTATCAATTATATTGGAGGGACTATCATCATTTTTCTCGTAGGGTCATCATGTGGTCATCAAAGGCAACATGTAAGGATACTTTAGTAATTGTATTGGAGGGACTATCATCATTTTGCTCGTAGGGTCATTGAGGGACTAGATCCTTTTGTAGGAAACTCGAAGGGTCATCGTGGGACTATGATCTTTATTCGAAAGAGACCATGATGATATTGTTAAATAGAGGGTATTTTGCTAAAGTATCCCTACTTTCGAGGGACATGACCAATTGTATAGTAAGGCAACAAGAGAGGTTACTCTAGAGGTGCAAAGTGTGCAAAGAGTGTGTAGTTTCTGTTATTTAGTCTTGAAAATAGGGTTATCTATATTGATTTTAGTCTTTCCATACAAACCTTACTTACTAACAGTAAAAAATATAATGTGCAGAATATAAAGTGCGGAAAATTAAACCTAAGCTATTACATCCAGTGAGCAGTTATATAATTAGAAAAAATGAGAGAAAAGATAAACCCACGTTATTACAATCGATCGTGCAACTTATACAGTTGTTCTAGGAATTTAAATAACAACAAGAAATAAGAAAAAAATGTTAGAAAAATGTTTAAATGCTTTTGTATTTTTTTAGAAAATAATTTGAGTATTAATAATTAATAAAAACTTAATTATTTCTAATTATTTTTAATATTAAGAAAAAGCTAATTAACTTAATTAATTAATAAATAAAAATATGTCAAAAATTTAATTACTAACTAAAAAACCTAATCCTAATTTGTCATGGTTTTGAAAAAAGTTTAAGGTTTATTAATGGTTAATTAGAAAATAATTAGTAAAATAGAATAAGGATTAGGGTTAGTAAAATAAGGAAAAAACAAATGCATGGGGGTGGGACTTGAACCCACACCCTCAGCGTCACAGGTATGCCCTTCATTCACTGTGTCATGGTGTTGTTTGTGTTTATGAATGAGAATGTATCAATCTATTATAAACCTACGTGTTATTCAGAAAAACAAAATTATTTGACAAAAGATGGGATCGAACCCACGCCCTTTGCAATACCAGTCACGCTTCTTACCATCGGTCCAATTGTGTTACGTGCTCATATTACCACCATCAATAAACAAATAATGAAATTAAATTATAAACTTAATAAAACAAACACACACGCTTGGTGTGGGGTCTGGGGTTTTGAATGAACCAATGCGAGAACACCACACCTAGGTCGCCTAAGTCAGGGGGGACAAACCACCGTGGAGGGTGGTCAACTTCATCTTCTCCGGTGAGGGGGTTTTGGAAACCTGTGAAAATGGATGAAAATGAAAGAACTAATAACTCAGATCCACTAATTAGCATGCTACGAGTTCAATGACATGGTTACTTTGGCCTGAAAATGCATGTAGCACAGAATACGAATCTCAAACGAAGCTATGCCTTAACAGGCAAATCTTCATCCTTGCGTCAAAGCTTGCAAATGATGATTCTAAATAAGTCCAAACATCATTATAAACATATATATATATATATATATATATATATATATATATATATATATATATATATATATATATATATATATATATATATATATATATATATATATATATATATATATATATATATATATATATATATATATATGCATAAAATCAATCAACAATGCATGGATTATGAGTTTGAGTTCAAGAAAGTTCAACAAACTGGTGATACTTGATTGTGATGATCTGAGATTCTATGAGCTTCAGGGATTGGAATGAGTTCCTAGAGTCTCCAGGAAGCTTGATTGATGCTTGGAACAGATTGATAAAGGTTGGAGAAAAGGTTTGAGTTTTCCCTAGTTCTTGAAAAATTTGAGATTTTTAGGGTTTGTTCTTGAGGCAGCATTTGTGTTCTCCTTGTTCTGAATTTGTTGTGTATTTATAGGAGAGAAGATTAGGTCAACATTTGTGAGGTGAATCTTTGTAATTCATGGTGAAGAGATTTGATTTGAATTTTGCATGAAAAGCTTCTATTTTAGGCCAAATAAAATATTCATGATCCACACAGTTTTGGAAAATTGTCAACAACTTTTTTGGGCCTCCATGTGATTAAAATCAAAAGCCTTGCGCCTTAATCGATTAGTTTTGTATTTTATTTGATTTATTTTGAATTTAATTGAATAAAACCAATAAAAAGAAATATATATCACAAAAATATATTAATGGATTTAGAGGTATAATATGAGGTCATGAACATGTTTGAACCTAAACACTTAGGCCCATTAGCCCAAAAATTCAAGTTTGCTCAATTTGAATTTCATGCATTTTCTCAAAAAATTTCAATTTGTACCAATCATAACTCTCTCAATTTTTGTCATATGAAGATGATATTAGACCTTTTGGAAACCTCAAGATGTCTCTTACAACTTTCATGTTGGTAATTTTTTCATTTGAAGCCTTTATTTTTATGTAAGTTGCTTTGACAAAAAAATGTCTTTTTGTTGACTTTTAAAATGATCTATAATATTTTGGCCCATATCTCCCAAAAGAAACATTTTTGTCCTTGAGCTTAGAGAGACAAAGTTTTAGATAATTTGATTTTATTCAAAATGAGCTTTGGTTAAGGAATTTCTGATGAAGTATGTGAAAGTTATGCTTGGTCAAAGTTCAGTTGACTTCTACATAATTTAGTAACTTTTGACTTTTGATGAATCTTGAGTTTTCTTAATGAATCATGATCAACCCTTGATAAAATGATAAATTTGACCTCAAAATCTTGATGTTGACCAAAAATCTTGAAGTTTTACTGTAAATTGCTCAAAGTTGACTTTTTATCCAATACAGTTGATTTTCAATCATCTGGCTATTTGACTGAGCAAAAATGTGATGTAAGGCTTGAAATTTGGTGTGAGGATTCTTTGAGACATATGAGAAACCATGAAGTCCACTTTAGGCATTAGAAACTCAATTTTCTTTGATAAAAGCAAAAACCCTAGTTGTAGGTCAATTGCTTAGGAGGAGAGTCCATCTGATCAATCTTTCATAAGTCTTGAGCAATTGAGACCTTCATGAGCATGAGGAGATATCTTGAACCATTTTGTTTTAAGAACGGGAGGGAAAATTTTTGGGTACAACACTTATTTTTTACATATTTCATTACACACCCTAAGACAGCTAACCCATCAAACACTTACAATTTTCTACTAACCTAATTTCAAATTATATTATTTTCAAAAAGTATTGTGGAGAACTTTAACATTAACTATGAACTTCATCTACGATTCCACTATTTCAAACTCAGACTTGGTTCAAGGAGAATTCAAATTAGTCCCAAAATCCATAAAAAAAACTAACCAAACATTACGAACTATGAATTGGGACTCTGATTCCTCATAAGAGGATACGTAGGCATGCGACTTAAAAACTAAGGCGAGTCCCCCAACTAAAAAAACTAAAACCATTTTTATTTTTTCTAAGCTTTAACAATAACACACTTTTAGATAACAAATTCCCAATTTATCCTTAGACCTTAAAATGGAGCCCCTTGAGAACAAGGGAGATAAAGGGTGCCTAACACCTCCTCTTCGTCTAACCAACTTGCGAACTTAGAATATTTAACAATTAGGGTTACCCATTATTCCCCCTTACTTAGGATAAAAATTAATGGTGGTGACTCTTGTTTTTTCCAGTTGCAAGAGTTTTCTTTCTATTTTGGGTATTTTTGTTTCTATATTTGTTATATTTCTTTTATTTATATTTTTGTTTATTTATTTCTTGTTATTATATTGTTTTGATTGTGGTGGGATTTTTAGTTTTTAAAAAAAAGGTATTAAACCTTAGAAAGAAGGCCTGTCAATTAGCCAAGGGGATTTGACATCCCTATGAGTTTTTGTGACAACTTTGCCTAGAGTCGGTGGAATTCCTAAAAAGAAATATCTCTCAAGGGACTAGACTCTTTAGGGGATAGGATTTTGGAATGAAACCTATGACTCTTTGTATTAAATTAAAACAAAATATCATGGTGAGACCTTGAACGATCTAAGAGACAAAAGTTTCAATCTACAACGAGGTTTTGCCTAAGGGAGGCCCTTGTGCTTTTGTCCTTTGGTTTTATCCATGATACTCTTAAAGAAACCACCTTATGGGGAGGGTAGAATATCCGTAGGCCGAAACTAGGAACCTACCAACTAAGGATACCTTTCATGAAATTCCATCACCATGTAACCTTCTCATGCATACATGCATTTACATCTCAAGCATCTATTATTTTGCATCTTCTTTTGTTGTGTTATTCACGGGATTTCTAAGAAAAAAATATAATCAAAGATTTTTGGTGTAGTGTCTTAAAAATGGATACCAATAGGAAACAAATGGTTCGTGCTAGTGCCGTCAAGTCGGATATGACGAAGATAAAACTATCAAGGGGAAACTATCTGACAAAGCTATGAAGATGTTTGTTCACCGCTATCGAGATGTCCTTGAGTTGACTAAATTAAATGTACAAGTGGACACTATTGCTGCATTGGTTCAATTCTCTGATCCTCCACTAAGGTGTTTCACCTTTCAAAAGTTTCAACTAGCCCCAACTTTGGAAAAATTTGATAGGACCTTGAATTTTTCTCAAAGTAAAGTTTATGTGGGATTGGATAGACTGTTGATGTAAGAGATTTAGCAAGAGGATTAGGGATACCCTATGCTGATTTGTCACCTAATTACAAAAAAAGGGTGAAATGCAAGGGATTAAAAAACAACATTTGGAAGCTCAAACTCTTACTTTTGCCAACAAAAAAGAATGGGAGTCTTGTGTTGATTGTTTGGGACTACTTATCTTTGGTGTGATTCTGTTTCCGCGAACTTTGGAATATATAGACCCTGCAGATATTAGTGTGTTTTGGGCTGTGAAAGTGATAAATATGGATCCAACTCCTATTTTACTTGCCGATATGTACTATGCTCTTCAAACTCGTTACAAAAAGAGGAAGGGTGTGCTGAACTGTTGCATCCGTCTTCTATATTCTTGGCTCATGTCTCACCTTTATAAAGAAGACTACATGGTTCCAAATCTGACAAGAGACGAATGGTCCCAAAAATTGAGAGCTTTGATCGTCGACTCTATTATGTGGTATGCAAGAAATCTAAACATTGGAGATATTGTTTACAGTTGTGGAGATTTTCCGAATGTTCCTTTGATTGGGTCACGTGGTTGCATTAATTATAACCCTGCTTTGGCTTTACGCCAACTTGGGTATCTATTAGGGGATAAACCCTCTGACGAGCTACTTCAACAATTGATCATTCATAACATAGGTAAAGATGACCATGATTTGCTCAATAAAATCATCTAAGCTTGGAGAATGGCTAACAAAAGAAAGGCCGAAAGGAAGAATGTTGTGGCGATAGAACCCTATACTCAATGGGTTTTAGAAAGAGTTAAAATTGTTAAGCTATCATTTGATGTTGATCCTAAGTACAAGTCGAACGTGCCAGATCCTCTTCCTATGTGTAGAAGAGATAGACAACTTGATGAAAGCCTTAGATAAAGCTCAAAAGGAGAAGGATGGTTTTGAGCTTAGCCTTCATGACCTTACTAAGGATAAAAGAAATTTTCGGCAAGAGCTTGAGTCAAGAGATCAATAGATTCAGAAAGACCGTGAAGCACTTGAGAAGGAGAGCCTTAAGCGAAAGCATTCGACCAAGGGATTATTGAGTGCTACTTTCAACTTGGATTCCCACAATGAAAATTTGGATGATACTTCAAGGGAAATTGGAAAACTAAATAGGTGGTATGAAAAAGTTTTAGAAGACAAAAAGGAGATGGGAGCAAATCTGAGAGCCCAAATCCAAGGGTTAGCACAAGGAGCTCTATATCCGGAGGACCAAATCCAATTCCTTACCACCAGTCTCCATGAAGGCCAACAATCAAAGGTGAGGGAACGCCTTGGAAAGATAGAAGTAGATAATCTTCTCTCTCGATAGATAGATGAATATAAGCAAGTCTGTCATGAGTTAGAAGACCTTCGAAAGAATTTCCTCATATAAAGAAGACTTTATACAGAGATGAGGGCTGAAAAATTATATTGTGAAGTACAATATGCGAAGATCACCAAAGCCGATGTAGATAATAAGAAGATAGTTCATAACCTCTACAGGGAATTCCAGATCTACAAAGACAATCACGCAAAGCTTTCCTTCCTAGCTAACAATCTCATTGAAGACATTCCAAGTAGCCTAAAAGATGCAGAAGAAACAATGGTTCCTCTCCCAAAAGACGTTCAAGATTTTCTTAAGCTTTGTAGGAAAATGGTTGTGGCTTTAGGGCGGAGATCCGCAAACGTAGTTAGGAGATTTTTGTTATTTCATTCAGTGTTGGATATCTGGAATTGATTTCCCATTTTCAGTATTCCCCCTTTGGTTTTTATTTCAATATTTGGATTATATCTCCCATTGTAAGGATATTGGTTATTATTCTATAAAGTATTTTTGTTTCCGTATTTTGCTTGCATATTTATCTTAAGGCACTCACCAATAAAAAAGCAAAACTTGAAAAAAAAGTACATATACCAAAAAATATAATAAGGAAATCTGATGTGAATAAGACAACACTTAAATTTTTTGACATATTCATACGCATCCATGCATTCAAAAGCACTACATTTAGTAAATTCATACATAAAGCTCACATTTTTCAAAAAATAATTCTCCAGTTAAATCATTGGTAAAAAAAGCACCGCCTTTCCGACCTCTATATCAAACAAGAGCTCATCAAAAGAAAGTAATGGAGAAGATTGAGGAAAATCAAGCCATCTTCCAAGATGATTTGGAGAAAGTGAAGGGTAGCATTGACTCAATGAAAGGAGATATGAGTCGAGTTCTTCTAGCCTTGAAGAACATCATCGAAAGGCAAGATCAAATTCCTAGGGCATCCTTTGAAGAAGTATCCCAGACTATTGGTGTATTGAGCGGTCACCAACTGAGACAAGTACCAGAGTAAGGACCTCTAGAGTCAGTTGTGACTCAGTAAGAGGTCCAACAAGCTGATACTGAAGGATTTGTCCCACCTCTACTGAAGGTAGGGCATCTCATACCTTATAGATTCCAATTAACAATCCACACAACATGGATAATTACATAGACCTATAATATGGAGATCATGACTTGGAAGGTGTTAACCAAGCACCTCATAGAGCTACCCACACTAATGTTGTTGAAAATCCCATGGAACTCACTCAACTTAAAGCTCTTGAAGAAAGGTTGAAGGTTGTGGAGGGCTACGATGCTTTCAACGTCGATGCTCTCGAAATGGGTCTAGTTACAGATGTAGTGATCCCTCCAAAATTCAAAGTACCTGACTTTGGAGAATATAAGGGACTCACATGCCCAAGGAACTACCTACGAATGTACTGCTAGAAAATGCATGCCTATTCTCAAGATCAGAAGCTGATGATCCAATGTTTCCAAGACAGTTTGAGTGGGGCATCTCTAGATTGGTACATGCAATTAGAGCGAGTTTATATCCAAACATGGGCAGATCTTGCCAATGATTTCTTAAGACAGTATAATTACAAATTGGACATGGCTCCTAACCATATGCAACTCTAGAGCTTATCTCAAAAGAAGGATGAGTCCTTAAAGGAGTATGCTCAATGATGGAGATAAATGGAAGCCCATGTACAACCATCACTCATGGAGAAAGAATTAGTCGATATGTTTATGGGTACTTTACAAGGGTTGTACTATGATAAAATGGTAGGAAGCGTCTCTTATGGATTTTATAATTTGGCGACTATTGGTGAAAGAATTGAGGCGGCTATACAAATGGCAAGATACAAGAAGCATCATCCAGTACTCCTTATAGTTTAAAGAAGAACGTTCCTAACTTCTCGAAGAAGAAGATGGGAGAAATTAATGTTGTCGCATCACATCTGAATGTACAACAACCATTGGTAATTCCACGTGAACAACAACAAAACAGGTTTGAGAGGCCTCGGAGAAGATTTGATCCTCTCCCAATGCCTCGTAGTCAACTACGACAACACTTACTCAAGGCGTCTCTGGTAGAGCTGAAACCACTAGCTCATCCGATTGGGGCACTCCCGCCAAAATATTATGCCAATGCAAGGTGCAAATATCATGCCAACTCTCTGGGGAATACGATAGAAAAATGTTGTGCCTTCAGACATAAGGTTCAAGATTTTTTGAATTCTCAAGATATCACTTTTGACAACCCAACATCAAGACGAACCTTATGCCTCCGCATGGAGGGCCAACTGCGAACGCAATTGAGGTGGTCACTGACTTTGGGGAAACTAGACGAGTAAAAGCTCTAATAGATTTCTTGAAGGAATGTTTGTTTGAGAATGGTTTCCTTTTGGAACATAATAATGCTTTCGGGAAGACGTTGTAGAAATTGGTGGATAGGGGAATAGTCCAGTTCAGGCGATACCCTGAAGAAGAATATGTAGTTGCGATCGGTAGAAATACAAAGAAGCCATTGGTAATTCCTTGCCAAGGGCCGAGTCCTGCCAAGAAAACTCTTGTAATTCCTTAGGGACAGGCAAGTTAGAAAAAAGCACCAGTGACAATACCATGCTAGACTCTGAGGATACCAGTGATCATGAAGATTACAACAGTGATTAGGGGGGCGTCCCCTACTCCTTATGAAAGTGACAAAGTCGTGCCATGGGGTTATGATTCTACTGCCTATGTCAATGGTTTAAATCAAGAATGTGAGCCATCGACAAGCCAAGAGCCTATAATTACAAATATAGCAGGGACATGGGGCATGACTCGCAGTGGTTGAATATATGGTCCCGAACAACAAAAGAAGGATGATGTTGTGGTTAAGGATAAAGGAAAAGCGGTGGTGGAGGCAAGCCAAGAGCAAGAACCTCCAAGCAAGAATTTTATCGACCAAGAGGCAGAAGAATTCTTGAAAATAATCAAGAAAAGTGATTATAGGATGATGGGTCAACTACACCAAACCCTGACCAAGACTTCAATACTCTCACTGCTTATCAATTCGGAAGCACATTGAGACTCTCTAATGAATATTTTGAGTTTGTCTTATGTTGCAAAGGATATTACATTGAATTAGTTTGACAATGTCATAGAGAATGTAACATCTGGATAATATTTAGGCTTCAATGACAATTAGTCACCTCCACAAGGTAGAGCTCATAACAAAGCGCTACACATTTCTACACAGATAGGAACAATAGCTTATTCAGGGTGCTCACTAATACTAGTTTTTCTCTCAACATACTACCAAATTCCAATCTGATGAAGCTAACATTATATGATTTTGTCATAAGACCAAGTTCTGCGATAGTTAAAGCTTTCGATGGTTCTCAAAGTTTGGTGTTTGGAGAAGTGGATCTTCTTGTCAAGATTGGTCTGCATATGTTTTACATTACCTTTAAAGTGATGGATATAGAGTCATCATATACATGCTTGCTCGGGCGACCTTAGATTCATTCAACAAGGGTTGTTACCTCAATCTTGTATCAAAAATTGAAGTTCCTCATCGAAGGAAGATTGGTTATAATCGATGGAGAGGAGGACATCTTTCTAAGTCACATAGAGTCCTATAGATATATCAGTGTAGATAAAGACTGCATAGCAACACCATTCCAAGTCCTATAGGTTGCATCAATGGTAACCCTACCAGTGGAGAAAATCAAGAAACCTACTATGACTTCATGGAGATATTTACGAGAAGTTGTGGAAGATCTTACCTCAAAAGGTTCGGGTAAACTTGTGGATATACCTGAAAAAAAAGATCGTTTTGGTTTGGGCTACGAATCGTCAAAGGCTACTCTAAAAGGCAAGGTGCAGTTTCCTCTCATCCAGAAAACATTTGTCAGCAAATGACTAAAGCATGGTGGACAAGTGGAAATGATATCCAACAATAGAAGCAACAAAAGAGCATCTAACTTCATTCGTGAGTGTGCTTCAGTCGAAGAACTCAAGAATTGGGAAGCCATGGAGATTCCAGAAATCTTTTTCTTTCCAAAGTATTTTTTTCCTGTTTTTAAAGGAACCTATGCCCGAGGCATATGGGTAGCGTGTAAGGGCCCCCCAATTTGTTTCAAACAGTACTTTTAATTAATAAGATTTTTGTTTTGCACTCAATTAAGATCCTTGTCTTTCACTTGTATTTATCTCTTATGTTTTAAAATGGCAATACTTTTCTTCATATGCATTTTCCAAATTCACATACTAAGCTGCACCAAAACATGATAAAATGTGCAGATCCACATCTAAACCCACTGATAATGTTACTACTGCTATCTAATATAACTTTGATGAGCCAATTAACCAAGTTGAAGAGGAAGATGAAGAAGATCTTAAACTCTCCAGAGAATTGGCAAGGGTATTAGAGCAAAAGGATGACAATATATAACCATATCAAGAATCTATTGAGATCATCAACCTTGGCACAAAGAAAGATCCGAAATAGATCAAGCTAGGGGCAACCTTGGAGGAAAGCATCAAAGAAAGGTTGATTAAGCTTTTGCATGAGTACGTGGATATATTTTCCTAGTCTTACAGATATATGTCAGGATTAGACACGAATATTGTGGTGCATATGCTATCTCTCAAAGAAGGTTGTTCTCTAGCTAGGAAGAAGCTCAAAAGAACTCATCCAAACATGTTAATTTGAAAAACAGAAATAAATAAGAACTATAAGAATGAGAACCTAGAAGCAAAATATAAATGAAATTGGAATTAAAATGCCAGCAGGCTTGTTTTGATCCAACAGTACAAATGATAACAGAAAAAATTAAAAGAGTGTGACAATCGCTCAATGTGAGTTATTATCACTTTTACAGGTAATTTGTGTGCTTATAACTAAATTGACAGAGCTTCCGCGTGAAGCTTGGATATCGGAAAATGACTAAGAGGCCCTATATATAGAGGAAATGACCCTCCAACTGCTTATGGGCGCGGGTTAAACAGGAGGGAAGATTCAAAATTCCAAAACCATAGTTAACTGCTCCTTCAAAAATTGAAAAACTGCACTACGACTGAATGGCGATCGTCGTTGGGGCCATGGCGATCACCATTGCTTTAATTAGTTAATTACATGGAAGGGGGGATAATGGAGAATGCTTCCCCCCTAGGGAAAAAGGCATATCAGGCTGAGAGACATAAATTGGCATCTTTGCTGAACTTCAGCTCTTTTTCCGCTCTTTCTCCAATTTAGCTATGAATTTCCGACCGATGATCCAAGCAACTGCAAAACAACAAAAAGAGAGTAAAATCCGAATAAAAAATAAAATGCGGATGAAAAATATATGCAATGAGCTTAAATACATGATACAATTTCTCATTATCAAACTCCCCCACACTAAGACTTTTGCTCGTCCTCGAGCAAACTTCTAATTCAAAGAAAAAAAAGATAAGTGCATTGTCTGAAACATAAGCATGAAGAAACTCAAAGAAAGTAGGGAAAGTACTAAGCTGTAGCTAACTGGATAGGTACTTGAAATTGAAAACAAGGACACCGTAGTGACACAAATCTACATTTGTGGACAAAGACCCCCCTCTATGTAGTACCAATTTGAATCACATCATTATGACTCGACCTACAATATTTTGTTCTTTTTCATCTATTTTTAATTCTAGCGCAATCACATTAAGCCCTTTATCCTTGAACGCACATAGTAGAAAAACATGTTAGTGATTATGATCAACTTAGCACGGGGTTCTGATAGCAAAATGCGGAACACCCCTTTATAACCCAAGTTGTAGTCGCGGGGGATCGGACCGTAGTCCTCCCTACCAAGCCCAATACTAGAAACCAAAGGACCAACTAAAAATAGGCATTTGCAATTAATTCATTTTAGGGTCATTCACCTATTTTCATCGGTTTCCTATGTCGTTTGTGCTTAGATGGTGCTGACTGCTAGTATAAACTACTCAAAAGGCTACTTTAATAACTTAGAGAGCTGGTCTAGGCATAATAAATATTCAAATTGATATTGCATATTTAGGGATTCAGGGGTGTTAGGACGATGTTGATATTATCAAAACTTTCCCAAGTCTAAATAACATAGCCTAAAAACCACCTATGCAATCAGAGTGGAATGCCATTGAATCAGAGCAAATAATAAAAAAATTCAATTGGGGTAGAATATAAGGGAGTTTTCAAATGAAAGGACAAAGTGACATATAATAAGACTCAATTGTGCATATGACTCGAAAAATAAAGAAAAAATAACGGAAAACAGTAAAGACTGAACAAAATGAAAATAAAGCAGTAAAGCTCCTCCCCCACGCTTGAACCAAACATTGTCCTTAATGTTTCAGTGGAAGGTGAAGAAAGGAGTAGATAGAACCTGGTAGAGATTTCAGTTATAATGGCCACGGCCTTTGTGCCATCCATGATCACCTCCACCTCCTATAGGATTAGGGACATGGCGCATAAGCTCAGCCACATCTACTATAGTTATGCGCAAACCCTTTGTTTCCTCAAGTAAGTCACCCATGTTATGTTCATTTCTATTGGTATAGTCGAGTTGGTGGCCTCGAATCTCATCAATGGTGACTAGCATCTCCACTTGCTGACTCTGTATACTCCTAAGAATCACATCACGCTTTGCATCAATATTATTCTGATGCCGCAACTCAATCAGTATATCATCAAGGGTTGTTCTCATAACGGTGTAGTCATACTCTGCCTAGGACTGTGGTTTAACTGAGGTACCTACAAAAGAGTGAGGAAAAGTATGTGTTGTATGTCCACATGTACTAGTATTAGGAGCATCTTGTTCCATGGGATCAAATCTAACATTAGTAGCAGATGCATGAGTGGTAACATCATAGGGCCAATTAGCTCTATCTCGCACATTTGTGCGCTCAAAACAGAAGGAAAAGTGATGTCAACCTGTCAACTATTAACCATAGGTAAGTATTTTCCATCATATTTATTCTTATAAAGGCGTATGTTATTGCAATAGGTTAAATCCCCAAATGGTGTTTCGAGAGGTCGAAGTGCATCCAAATTAGTACTTAAGTTTAACGCAAGAGCTATAGTTGTGATCAGCCCTCCAATACAAATAGGACCTCCTACTATATCCTTAACATACTGAAAATGGGATAACAAAAATTGTGTTGGCTTAACCTTCTTCTCTAACAAGGCACACTGGATAAGGAAAAGCTCTTTAGAATTCACATTTGTAGTGTTTCCCCGGCCAAATATTGTGTTAGTTAAAATACGGTGCAAGTACCTAATGGTCGGGTTATGGATAGCAGTGGCCCTAAGTCCTTCCCATGTGGTTTTGGTTTTACCGGATAGGCCGTACGAGAAAGTAAATGCTTCAGATTGCCAATCACTCTCAAGAGGTGCTTCGTAAGAAAAATAGACTCCATGAAAAAGATTAGCCTTCTGATCTTGGCTATAGGCGTAGTTCTCGTTGAACATTATAAAGGTGATAGTTCCTTGGGTACATGGATGTCCTAATGGGTAAACATACCTAAAAGAACTTAGGAGATCATAAGTGAGCCTAGGGTAAGTCAAAATGTTCATGGAGTTAAAGTGATACATACCTAGTGTGATACGGTGGGAGAACTGACTTGAGGTTTTGCGTTTGCAAATGTTGCGGTTTAGTAAGAGTTGCCACCGACTTTTCTTTTATCCAAAAGTAAAGGTGAAAAAGCACAGAAAAGACCTTTAGAGATGTTTTCTTGAGTTCGGGGGGTAAATTATGAAAAGGGAAGGTATTAACACCCTTTTCATCCATGGTTTTCCATGGGCTCTTAGTTACTCGCTAGATCAACTTGCTCTTGTTTGAATGTGCTTTGTGATGTGATTTTTGAAAGTATTTTGAAAATGGAACTTCATAATGGTTCTCATTTCTATAAGAACGCCTACAAAGTGTTTGTTTTGAAAATAGTTCAAAAGTGTGTTTGTAAGAAAAATGTTTTTGTTGTGAGCAAGCGAGTAACTAAGAGAGAATCTACCTACTCGAAAGGTCTTAAATATGCTTTTCTTCCTCCTTTAGATGTTACTATCTTACCATTTATTTGGTAAGAAGTCCCATTGTTGGATGTGAAGCGACGAGTATGGGACGTTTGTACAGTCATAGAAAGCAACTTATGAGACGTTTTAGCAATATCATTTAGGGACTAGATCGTTTACCGAAGGCAACATCGAGGGTCATCGAGGGACTACGATCCTTTTTTATCGAAGGGTCTTTGCTAAAACGCCCATGCTCGAGGGTCATGACTATTTTCCGAAAGGCGACAAAGTGAGATTTCCCTAGAGGTGTTAGTGTGCAAGTGTGTTAGTTTGAATACATTTTACTTTGTATTTGAAAGTCGTCTATTTGTTGATTTTATCTTGCCATTCATCCTATTACATCATTTTAGGGGGATGGGGGTACAAATTAATAATGGGGATGAAATGGAGACTAAAATATTACAACAATATCGAATGATAATGAAAAAAATGTAAAAACAGTGTAAAATAAAAGGAAAACTGCATTTTGAACTGCTATGTGTCGACCCATGCTACTATGCATCGACACATAGCTTTTCCTTGCTCCTGTAAAACAAAATATGCTCAGTATGGGTCGACACATAATGGGATGTGTTGACTCATGCACCTTCTTGCATCGACACGAAACGCGTATGTGTCGACTCATAGTTTTTTCCCACTTCTGTTTTGTAACCTGAAATCAGTATGAGTCGATGCATGGGGGTTATGTGTCGACTCATACCCTGTTTTTTCACTAGGATGAGTCGACACATGAGGATATGTGTCGATACATGCTGCGTTTTCCTGCCTTAAACATTATTTTACTGAATGTACAGGTTAGCTTATGGCATATGATGGATAAACATGAACAACAAGTGATTGAATAAGCCTAAACAAAGTGCAGATGACTAGTTCAAAAAGATATTAAAGTACTACATTTTGTCTTCAAAATAAACAAATCAATAATGATGTATGGAGATATATCAAATCAAGAAGACTTACCTCTGGACTGCATTGTCTGTTTTAAATCTGAATGTTTTTTTTCCAAATGTGATGAATACCTCAATGAATCTCCGGAAAGCTACTCCGGACTATTGAAACTAAGCTAGATTGTACTGTAATGTTTTTGGTGTTTTGAAGATGGAGATGAATAGAAACACGGGAACTGTTTTTGTGATGTTTTGGACCACCTTTGTATGTGATGAGTTATTTGGTTTAAAGGAGAGTTTGTATGGTAGAGTAATGAGTTGCTTTTTCCGTTTTGAACAAGAGCAGTTTTGGTTTTCAAAATGAGTCAAGGTTGCACAGAATATTGTTTTTTCTGCTCAACAAAACTCTCTATCTTCTCTCTAGAAATTTTTTCAACTCTCTTCCAAATCTAACCTCTTTGTCTTATGAGACAGTCCTCTTTTTGTAGACCCCTTGACTGTGGTTTAGGGGGGAAAACAAATAAGTCATTTTGAATTTTTTTTGCCTACTGCTTTGATACTTTCTGCACACAATTTTCCTTTGCCATTTTGGTGCAATTTTGGGGTTGTTGTGGTGCAAGCTTGGGCAGACTGCATAGAGCTGTTTTGGACTGTATTGGGCAACATGCATACTTAGGATGTAGCATGGCACAAGCTTTCTTGCAGGGCAACATAGTGTGTTGTGGCAATGTGATATCATATTTTCTTCAACTTTGGACAGCATAGTTTGTAGCATGTCACAATTTTGGGTCTTGTGGAATATTTCATGCATATTATATCAAGGGCCAAAACATTGTGACAAAGTCTTTTGAGAAAATTCAATCAAGGCATAGTTGTAGAATTTGTAACTTAGTAAGAATGCCACTTTGTAATAACTTGAATTACTTGCATCATATTGAATTATTTTATAGTGAAATGCCATGAAGCAAATGAAATTAACCAAGTATATAAAATACTAAGAAAAATTTCAAAGTCTTGCAAAGTTGGATTTTTGATTCTCTTGACCTTTGATGATCAAACTTCATATTTTTGAATGTCTCGATGAAATTTGATCCTTGGAATGTAATGTTGACCAAAAAGTCAAAGTTTGACTTTCTAGTATGCAATTGACCATTTTGCCCTTTTGCCAATTCCAAGCCTAAATTAAAGTATCAGTGCTGCAAACTTGATGTCACAGAAGATCTTGTGAGAAAATCCTTGAGAAAAGAGAGGGCAAATTTTGGGGTACAACACCTAGGTTCTTAATCATCCAATTGACGCTGTTGAATAGGCCTAGAGCGTGTAGGGAAGCATTATCACGGTACCTAGTGGGTAGAACTTTTCTCTTGATAAGTTTGTGGAAACTAGTTCTTTGGTTCTCCCTATCAATTCCTCTACGGAATTCGATACCCATGTAGTCAATCTCTCCTGAAGACATGATGAAATTGGGATGAGAAAAAGGAAGAAAATGCATAATAGTATGAAGTGATGCAAGAGATGAAGAGAAATGGTGGTGGAAAAGAAAAAAGATTTTTTTGATGATTTATAGAGAATGGGAGAATGTTAATGGTTAGGGATTATGATAGAAATAAATGGGAATGAAAAGGTGTAATGTGGGAGGCTATGAGAGAGACCAAAGGATTTTTGAAAAGGAACACTCATTGGAACACGCAAAAACGATAATGCAAAAGGGTGTTATTGGCTGTTTTATGATTTTTTTTTTACAATAACCATGTATTAAAAAAATTTCACAAATAACCACGTTTCGGAAAAAATTATGCAAATAACCATGTTTCGGATGACTCCCCAAAGGAGGAGCCATCTCACTTGGCGCCTCCACCTAGGGTTTTGCCCTAGGCGCCATCTCACTTGGAGCCTCCTCTCTCTTTTAGCCAAGTGAGATGGCGCATGCACTTTAAAAGTGAGAGGAGGCGCCATCTCACTTGGCTACTAGGGAAAAACTAGGGCAAAATGTTGTTTTATAAATAATTCGTCTGTTTCTCCGTCATTTCTCACACTGTCTCGCACTGTTTTTTATTTTTTACTCTGTTAATTGCATCTTGACGTCGCCCATGATTTTTACCAGAGATGGTTACGTTATCTTCTCCGCCACGAAACCTACGATGAAAATGAAATTCTGGCACATTCACTCCATGGAGCGTCTAAAGCGGGAGTTGATGTGATGGCTAGATGGAGAGATTGTGGAGGGGGAAAAAATTTGAAGGATCCAGCGAAGACGAACAACAACCTCACATGCGACAGGAAGACCTAATGTATGGTTGGAGGAAGTCAAAACAGACAGCGATCTAATGTTGATGATGCATGGGTCAGATGGAATTGTGTTAACAGTTGTAATTTTATAGACGGAATATCGTGTATTTTTCTTGTACGCGCAATATTTGTTGTACCAAATACTGTTAACGAAAAACCCTAATGTTTACAACATAATTAAGGAAAGATTTTATGTATTACAATTTTTATATGGTCGAGGCAGACGCCCGATTCAGACAATTTTTGCGATTGTGTCCGACCTGGCGGCATAAACCACACTTTCTTTCTAGCTTGTCAAGATCGTCCGTTTCTGTTGTGATGCGCTTACTTTTTGGATGACCCTTCTTGTTCCTTCGCATTTTGTCATTGTGCCACACTATTTCGCCGTCGTATGCAGGCCAATAATCTGGTTTTGCTACCAAAGGAAAGTTGTTGTAAACATTGAGCAACGTTTCAGATTTGCAAATGTGTGATAGAAGTTGCAGCGCGTCTTGATGGGTATAAGCACAAGCGGAAATGACATGAGAGCAAGGCATACAAAATGTTTGAAACCTGCCACAATCGCACCAACGAGAAGGTAGTATGACCCTATATTCTTGTCTTGGCAGGCCTTCGTTGTGGTTGATTATTTCTTTCAAAATGAAGTTGTGGTTGTGTCGGTCAAACCGTATAACCAGATGAGTGTTGGCTTTGGCACTTTCCGCCTTAATGTACTTCATGCAGCTTTCACTCCATAGTTATCCATATTGCAACACTGCATTCCACATTTCACCTCTTTTGGCAAACAACGAAGCCATCCTAAAATACGTAGATTTTACCAATGCAGTGATCGGGAGGTTTCATATACCTTTGAATACCCCATTCATAGATTCAATAAGATTCGTTGTCATGTGCCCCCATATTTGGCCATTGTCGTATAACCTAGTCCATTTTTCCACCGGAATATTGTCGATCCACCTACCGGCTTCCGGATTTGACAAACAGATCTTGTTGTGGTAATATTTGAACATGGGTTGTGTCAACGCATATCCCGCATTCATAACCGCTTTCCTTAGTGTTTTGTCCTTGATCTCCCTCGTGAAATTCTGGACGATATGCCTAACGCAATAGACATGCGTAGAAGGAGGGTCATGCCAACCGTTTGCAGGATTATTGTAGGCACTTTCAATGGAGGCATGTCTGTCTGAGATCAAATAGAGATCTGGTTGAGGAGCCAGGTGTGTTCGTAGGTTTTTTAGAAAAAAGCTCAAAGCACCACTAGTCTCCCCCTCGACTAGGGCAAAGGCAATGGGGAAAATGTTGTTGTTGCCAACTTGTGTAACTTCCATCAGTAGTGTGCCTTTGTATTTCCCATACAACCAAGTCCCATCAATTTGTATAATTGGTTTGCGTGATGCAAACCCTCTGATGCAAGGTTGAAATGCCCAAAACACTCAACTGAATATTCTGTTGCCGTTTAGTTGACTACCATCTTAGGCATATGCTGACACTGTTTCCAGAACGTAAACAGTACCCGGAGAATACGTCTTGAGTGCATTCAGGTAGCAAGGAAGTTCTTGGTATGACTCCTTCCAATTTCCGTACACCTTTTCAATCGCCTTAGTCTTTGCTAACCACGCCTTACGGTAAGACGGAGTATAGTTAAAAAACATGGTGATGTGGGAGATGATTGTTTTCACCTTCAAAGATGGATCGTTGCTGACCAGTGGTAGGATTTCTTGACAGATGAGATCGTAATTAAGTTTTCGGTGGTCCTGTGATTGGGTAGAACTTACACAAGTGTGGGTAGTCATGGAACCTATGACCCAGCAATCACCTCTTAATCTGTATGATGCAGTGAGCTTGAACATACAGTCAGGGTGGACACACTTGATCTTGTACCTTTCTGGGTTGACACGGTCCACCTTAAAATCGACCGAGTTGAGCATGTGGAATTTTTTTATAGCTCTGATGCATTCCTCTCTGTTACGAAACTTATCCTTCTCTTTTAAGTTTTCATCCGACTGCATATACGGATTGAAAAATAAATCAGTAGAAGGTTCATCTCTGCCCATGTTGAAGTTTGTCATGTGCGGAGGTGGTGTGTAGATCTCATTTGCAGGAATACTAGGTATGCCATCATCGTCGGAATCATCATTCACCATTTCATTAAACTCTAACTCATCATCTTCTTCTTCTTCATCAACTGCATCTACCTTAGCTTGTTCGTTCTCCAAAGGATCAACCACTTGTGTCACCTGAGGCTCTCGCAGCATAATGTATAACTCAATAGAGTCGTACCCAGAATACACATGGCTGGAAAACATATTCTGGAGATCCTCGTCATCTTGAACCTCAGCCTTATAAAAAATTATTTGGTTGTTTCCAAAAAAAACTGGATTCTGATAAAATATTTGTGTCACTAGGCCTCGTCCAATTTTGGCCTCCAATCATTTTTTGAAGTACGAGAATTTGGCTTTCCCATTTAAAAGAAATCAGATATTGTCTGTGTCTCTAAACAAAAATCCAGAGGTGGGACAAATGTATGTCTCACCGTTGAAATGTGCATTGAGGACATATTGTGGTGCAGAGGCCATTGCGTAGGGTTGTTTGAAGGTTTGAAGGTTGGAATGTTTGAAGTTTATGAGTTATTCGAAGGTTTGTATGTTTGAAGTTTATTGATTGTATGCAGGTTTGAAGGTTGTAAGGTTTGAATGTTGGAATGTTTGAAGTTTATGAGTTATTCGAAGGTTTGTATGTTTGATTGTTTGAAGGTTTGAAGGTTTGATTGTATGAACGTTTGAAGGTTGGAAGGTTTGACAGATTAAGTGAATCAGTGTTATGATAAATGTAAGACTAAATAGGTCATACTGAATTTGAATTAAGTAAGGATGTAACCCCCAAGGCTGCCAATAGTGTTACATGCATTCAGGCATGGCATCCCAAAGGCTGTCACGTAGCCTGCGCCTACTCTACAACCAATGACACCTCTTATTTACCAATAGGGATGGCGACACCTCTCATTTTTGTACTCTTTCGCCAAGTCCAATGGCGCCTCCCTTAATGTACAATCGTGTTACATGCATGAAAATATGTAACCCCCTAGGCTGCCACCTAGCCTGCGCCTACTCTGCAAGAGTGACACTTCTCATGCATGCATGCACCAGCTACCACCTCACTTACTGTATGAAAATTTTTTGCCTATAAATACAGACCATATCATACTTCTCTCACACCCACACTCGTCTCACTCTCTGCTACGAAGTCATTCATAATCTCTTACACTTTCTAAGTCTTTCATAATCTCAGGCATTTTCAACAATGGCTCTTCTAACAATGGGCGATTCTCACAGAGGCACAAGGGACAACATTGCCGCATTTGTAAGTTTCTATTTTGGTTATACATTTTTTATACTTCATGTAATGCTTTGTTCATCTTACTTAATCTTACACCTTTTACATTATTAAATTAGGATACCAAAAGATTCAGAATCCGGTCTCACAACTACCTGGCTCCCGACCCATTTATCGTACCATATCTGGAATACGCAGGTTTTGGACATGTTATAAAGACCTCCAACTGCACAATTGATTCGAAGTTCATTCTTGTAATGTTGGAAAGGTGGAGACCAGAGACCCATACATTTCACCTACGAATAGGTGAATGTACCGTCACGCTAGAGGATGTGTACATGTTACTCGGTCTCCCTGTCGATGGTAAGGCCGTTAACGGGTCAGTTTAACAACCCAATTCTCAGTGTGAAGAATTGTTGGGCAGGGATATGGTTGAAGGTGGTGGTGCGAGAAGTCAGGGTATACTACTCACTGAGCTTAAAAATAATTATGCAAGTTTGGAATTAAACGAAAATTCCTCCGAGCAAGACAGGGTAGTAAAAGCCAGAACTTATTTAATGATACTATTTGGAACCTTTTTATTTCTAGAAAGTACGGGAAATAGTGTAAATTTTATGTATTTACATTTACTTAGAGATTTTGAAAAAACAAGAAAGTATAGTTGGGGTTATGCAGTTTTAGCCCACCTATACAATTCCTTGTGCAAAAATGCAGTCAAGGAAAATGTACATTTTATGGTTGCGCTTTTTTACTACAAGCCTGGGGTTGATGGAGGATGGAGTCCTTAAACCCCGTCAACAACAACACTTTCGTTTTCCCGTACGCAACAAAGTAAGTCATCAAGTTATATCATTTATTACTATTCATCTCTTCACCAAATATATGCTAAAAATATAATGTTTTTCATTTCCTTTAGGTATTACGTGAGGGGTATGGATTACGGCAAGAATCCAAGATTCAATATCGCACTATACCGCAATCTGTTGGATCACCTAGGCCTGGATGATGTACGTCGTACCTTTAAACTTTTCTTTATTTAAATTATTTATATATTATGTTTTCATTAACCTAATTTAATTTTTTTCGCAGTTTGTCTGGAGACCATATTTGGGTTTGGGCCATGAACCAAACCCCGAGGATGCAGCAATTTGGAGCGCCAAGACTGCAATCATACGGTTCAATATTATGGAGATGCACCACAGCGACCGTGTGAAGATGTAGTTCGGAATGCATCAAGAGATACCAAGTGATCCGACTTGTTTGTCCCCGTGGCATCTCAAAAGGGTCGACGCCCAATGGGGTCTTACCAACTGGAAATACTTTGCTCCAGAATGGTGTAAGATGTGGCAGAGGCGTCACCGATATGTCTTGCAATTCCCGGTTTTCCTAAATCATGGTAATATGCGACACACGGATCAATATCTATCTTTGTACAGGTCAGTTAGTAACCCTGAAATGCATGTGTCTCATCCAAGGTATTTGGTTGACCCACGAACACAATGGGTACAACCCTCGTTTCCCCAACAACAAACCAACACACATCAACCTCCCACCAACCCCCCAGACGAAACAGAACCACAAACACCCAACCACAGTCCCCACCACAACACAATTACACTCAAATGCCCCAAAACCAACCACAATCACCACCTCAGTACCAATACCCCCATATGCCTCACACCCAACCGTAATACCAATCACAATACCAACACACCCGCATACCCCACACACAATTTCAGTCTTCTGTATATCCCAATATGGGCCTCTCAACATCCAGCCTTAGCCCTGATCTGGGAATGTCAGAAGATTACGAACCAACCAACCCAGCTTACCATCAACCACAGTATCACCAAACCACCCAACATCCTCAATACCAAACACCCCAAGATCCATTTCCTTTCTACCCCCCGTACTCAGACGATCAATGCTACAGACCCATTATGGAACCCCACCCACCGCCAACACGACCAAACTTTGAGGGTATGGGTAACCGACTGTACCAAAGCGGATCTTCTAGATATGGAGATCTGACTGATTTCATGGATCCGGAATGCATTGACTTTGCTGGGCCATCGACCCTGCCACAGCAGGAAACGCGACGACACCAAGCACGGGAAAGGCGAGGACAGGGATGCGGAACCGGGGGTCATTACCGGGTTCTGGGAGACCACTGATTTATCTGTTTTTTTTATCTGTTTTTTTAATGTAATACATATGGATGTAATTTTTTTTTAAATAAAAAGTCAATTTTGTTGATCCTGTATCCAATACGCAACGCACCGGACCAAAAAAAAACGCGAAATTTGCCCTAGAATTGCACTTAGGCGCCATCTCACTTGGGTTAGGGCATGCCTTAAGCACCTAGGCGCCAAGTGAGATGGCGCCTCCCCTTAAATAATGGGTGTAGGCGCCAAGTGAGATGGCTCCTCCTTTTGGGAGTCATCTGAAACATGGTTATTTGCGTAATTTTTTCTGAAACATGGTTATTTGCGAAACTTTTTTTTAATACTTGGTTATTCAAAAAAAATTCCGCTATTTTACTGCTATGGAAAATGCCATTAGGCAAATGGCGAACGCCATCTGTGTTAACATTCAGATTTCAAAAGAATAGGGTCAATGGAGAATATATAAAATTAAGTGCAGACAATGGAGAAAAAGGACTTCTAGTGTCCTAAGGCCACTGTTAAAGTAATTTTCATACCAGATTTAATACATTGCAATGGAAATGGAATATTACGATGATTACATACAAGAGAATTGTAGACAAACAACGTAATTCTAAATTACATTAATTTAAGGAATTAAAACACAAATTGTTCAAGAAAATACACGAAATGAAAAACAGAGTGTAATTATAAAATACACAAGGGAAAATACAGAAACAACTTTTGAAAAGAAAAACAACAGAAGTCTAAATACTAAAGCTAGACATTATGGTGTGGAGTGTCGGTTCTATCACCATGCTTTAGAGAATAGATATGATGAAACACACTATCAAACTGCTTAGCCACGGTGTCCAGGAAGCCGAGGAAATCCACTCGCACAGAGGTAGCCTCTCTTCTAAGGTACTCAACTTCAGTCTGAAATGAAAAGATAGCAGTAGAAAAATCGATAGGAGGGTTGAATTGGTCAACCTCCGGGACATGAGACATAACTTCGGGGAGGCCATTCTCAAGGATTATGTAGGGTTGAGGACTGTCAGGAGGAGTAGGTGATTCATTTTGATCTTCTAAGACGTAAAACCAATTGTCCCGATTATGAACATTTGTTTTCTCATGGTTTGGTAATGTTAAGTTCAGGACAACCTTTTTATCAATCAAGAATTCAAATATTACAGGTCCTAAATTAGCAATCATGCCTCTATTAAAGCAAAATTACAGGTGAATGGGTCGAATACCTCCAAAAGCATTAGTACGGTTAAGCTGGTATCTTAAACAAATCTCATCAGCGATCATAGTGACATGACCTCCTACAGAAATGGTTCCATGGGTCTCTCGAGAAAGCCTATCAAGGTTGGCAAAAATAAAGGCAGCAAGATTCACTAGCCTACCTTAGGAGGCATAGTACATGATAAACAATTCATCTTTGGAAACTGAGGTGAATTTTTCTTCCTTACTGTTGTACCCCAAAATTTTTCCTCCCATTTTTCTTCAAGACTTTCTCATGAGGTCCTCATTTGCTCAAGGATGCTCAAGATTTTATCAGGCAAATTCTCCTCCTAGGCAATGGGTCCATAATTAGGGTTTCATCTTGCACAAGGAAAAATGGGTTTCAAGGGTCTCAAGTGGTTTCCATGGTTCTCTATTGGTCTTCAACAATGCTAATGTCAATTTTCAAGTCTTGCATCACAAGTTTTCTCAGTCAATGGCTCAGATGATTGAAAATCAACTATATTGGATAAAAAGTCAACTATGGTCAACAACAGTCAAACTTCAAGATTTTTGGTCAAAATCAACATTTTGAAGTGATATTCATCAATTGATCAAAGTTTGATCATGATTCCTCAAGGAAAGCCCTCAAAACATCAAAATTCACAAGTTTCCAAATTAGTATTTCCTTAGGAGAAGTCAACTGAACTTTGGCCAAGCATAACTTTTACATGCTTCATCAACTTTTCCCCAACAAAAGCCCATTTTGAAGGAAATTAAATTCACTGAAACTTTGTTTTTATACTCAAGTCCAAAAAATGCTTCATTTGAAAGATATGAGCTAATACATTACATGTCATTTTCAAAAGTCAACAAAAAGACACTTTTTGTCAAGGCAACTTACATCAAGATAAAGTCTCCAAATGCAAAAATAATCAAAAGAGAAATTATAGAGGACATCTTGAGATTTTCAAAAAGTCAAAGATCAACTTCAAATGATGAAAATGGAGCAAGTTATGAGTTGCACAAGTTGGAAAATTTTAAGGAAATGCATGAAATTTCAGTTGGGCAATGTTGAATTTTTGGGCTTTTGGGCCTAAGTTTTAGAGTTCCATTCATACCTTGCCTTGATTTTTATTTTTATTTACTTTTATTTCTATTCATATAAATACAAATTAAATTAAGTAAAATCACAAAATAATGGATTAATGCATATGGGCTTTGTTATGGATCATTTTTTAGGCCCAAGATGCTACATACAACATGCCAAAATCGTGCAAGGATCAAGAAGGCAAGATATATTTCAAACTTGGAAGGTTTTAAAGGTATTTGATCCTTGTTTGATCATGGCTTGATTACATGATTCCTTGCCATGCTTAGTGAGCAATTTCCCTTCTCTATATAAAGACAAGCATATCAGATGCAAAGCACATGAAAATACCTGCTTGGAACAGCTTGCAAAACACTCACATTTTATAAAAAAAAACTAAGTTCTACAATAACTGCTACGAGCTTTCTCTTTCCACGATTCTAATTCCAATAATCTCTTGGAGCATCAAAGGGTAGGTTTGGATCAATCATGATGATCCTGCACGCATGAAACTGCATATCATCACCTTATCGGTTTCATGTGTTTTTTAAATCATATATTTAATTTTGCTATATTTTAATTCGATTTGATGTTTCTAATGTGATCTCGAGTGTTGTCTGAACAGGTTTAGATCCCCAGCATGGCCCCATGCACGTTAGTTGGCAAGGAGCCATTTTTCCTCTGATCGGTGTAACTTGTTTCGAAACGCATGATCAAGAGCTTTTAGCGAAAAATAAGGCCAGATTTGGAATCAGGAGGTTTGAATTAGGGGGGTAGCATGTGTTTCTCTGTTCAATTATGACGTTTTCGCAGGTTTTAGATTGTTGGTTTACCGGAGAAGATGAACGTAGCTAGGGCTCCGGCGCTTCTCCGACCATTAGAAACGTTTTACAAATATAATGTTTTTGTTTGATTCTATATATCCGATGTATTGGCTTCCCCAGTGGTAAGTGTGTGTGTGTTAAAGCGTTGGTGTGCCTGGGCAGGGGTTCGATCCCTGCCTCTGGCATATTATATTTCAATGTTTTCTATTTTAGATCCAGTGCAGGTCATGTACAACGTGTGTATGGTGTACTTCATCTAACAACCACCTGATCTCATGATTCCAGATCTAACGCCTCAAATACATACTCCACCATGAACCTTCAGGGAGCCACCCTCACTGGATCCAGCGCAGTTCTGGGGCTTGTCCAGTTTGGGCTTAACAAATTGTTTTTCTCACCCCCCAGTTTTTTTCTTTTCAGCAGGCCCATTCTTTTTTCTTTGTTTTAATTAATTATTTTTCTTTTTTTAATAAATTTCAATTTTATTTAATCATAAAAAATCATAAATAATTTAGATCTAGGTTTTTGATTAACTAATCTAATTTTTGATAAATAAAATTGAATTAATTTAATCATATGTTAGTTTTATTTATTAATTAATTTGTAAATTAATTAGAATTATGCTTAATTGTTATTTTACATAAAAAAACATTTTTCTAAAACAAAAACACCCAAAAATATTTTCTTAAACACTTAGAATTTTTTAGGTTTAATATTTCCTCTTTCTCACAATCTCCACGCACTTATCTATTTTCACATTGTTATTTTAATAATCACGTATTTGTTAATGGTATGTAATAGTTTAAAATTAGGATTTACTATACATTTTCCCCATTTAATGGTTTGTACTCCCCATCCCCGAGGCATTGTAATAGCGTATATTTCATGTCCCGCATTCTTACTTTCCGCACTTATGTATGAATGAACGTAGATATTTAACTACTAGTTTAATAGGATTGTATGGAAAAGACTAAAAGCAAACGCTAGATAACTATAAATCCAAGACAAAATACCTGAAGCACAACACACTTTGCACACTTTCACCTCTAGGGTGACTATCACTTGTTGCCTCAGATATAAACAGACATGTCCCTCGAACGTGGGACGCTTTAGCAAAGACCCTTCAGTGAAAAGTTCGTAGTCCCTCGATGACCCTTTGATTTTGCCTCGATAAACGATCTTACTCCCTTACAATAAAATTGCTAAAGCATTCTACGAGTTGCCTTTGTGATCGTACGATAACCCACGCCTGTCCCTCGAACATCCAATGATAGGGCTTCCTACTAACTAATGGTAGGATAGCTCTATCTAAAGGAGGAGGAAAAGAACAAAGAATTTTTGAGTAGGTAGATATCTCGTAGTCGCTTGCTCACAAACAAAAACATTTCTCACACATACACTATTTTCTAAAATATTTTCAAAGACAAACACTTTGTATGCATTCTCAATAATACGGGAATCACTATAAAGTTTGCCGCACTTAGGCATTTTTCAAAATATTTTTCAAACACATAAGCACATCATTTTCAAAGTGAGCTAGCGATTAAGAGCCCGTAGATAATTATGGATGAAAAGGGTGATAATACCTTCCCTTTTCATAACCTACCCCCCTTACTCATAAAAATTCTCAAATGGTCTTTCTTGTTCTTTTCACCCATTCCTTTATTGGATAAAAGAAAAATTGATGGCGACTCTTACTATCCGCAACATTTGCGATAAAACGCAAAAACAAAAAGTCAGTTCTCCCACCGTATTACACAATTGGCGACTCTGTTGGGAAGAACTAAAAGTGGGGTTACCTTAAGAGTTAGATCACATTTAAAATGCCTTACTTGCTTAATTTGTATGCTTTACATTTCAGGGTTTTTGCTAGGGTTTATTTTTGTAAAGATCCTATACCCAGATCTGGGAACATTTTAGGTAAGTAGCAATAGATCATGGAAACTATACGGAATATGAAGATATAGTTTAAGTGATAGCTACGTTAGTGTGACACATTGGTTGGTTCCAGTGTCCCATGAGTCAGTCAAGGAGAATGTTGGGCTGCCGCGTGGTGTCATAAAGCACTAACTGACCATAGAACCTTAGTTGACACAACTTAGCCATTAGAAAGTAGTGAGATAGTCGGCTTTAGTGCAGACTGAAGTTGGTTGATACTTGATGCTACACTCATTGAGATCGGACACAGGATATTTCGGTCGCAAATCAGATGCTTGTGCTAAAATAATGCCTGGGGGAAAGATCAATGATATTGAGGCTCCTATAACCCATTTACTTTTCTTAGTACAGGTTGAGCCAACTAAAACTCAAGAGGGTACTTACCTACAAACTTCATACAAGCCTTTAAACCTAAGGCTACTTGTGTGATTTGTTTGCATTTATTCCTTGCAGGGCTTGTTTGTATTCATTATCTAATAACGGGAATTCCTTGCAGAGACTCGTTTATATCCATTATCCAATAACTTGGACTTCTTACAAGACTTACTTGTTTTCATCACATTACGATTTTGCTTAGTGCATAGAATACACATCATGACACCATGCCATGGCATTTTCATTAACCATTTCAAGAATCTCAAGGGCCTATAATGCAGGTTTATCATGAACCATATGTCTAGCAAGGGGAAAGAGGATTTATTTTCCTCTAGCCAGATGCAGTCAAGATCGAAGAACATTTTCTCGAGTCAAAAGCTAGGACACACTTGACATGGTGAGCTTGATTCTCATAGAAGTGCGTTCAAAGACAAAAATTTCTTTAGTCAAAGTTGCAACAATTTCTAACATTTTCTTTGTTTACCCCACGAGATCCTTGAAAATATTGCATTTACATATCATGCATCGTTACATCACAGGTTTTCCCATACAAGTTTTCTCATCTTCTTACTATTTATTTCAGTAAATATGGCTCTAGAACATACTGTTAAGGAACTCCAAGCACAGAAAGCCTAATTCCAAGAGACTCTCCTGAGCTTAGCACAGGGATAGAAAGACATGATGGTGCTCATCGCTAAGAAAAACAAGACTCGGAAGCCAGTTGCTATTCTCAATATGGGGAGAAGATTCAAAGGTCCTGCTAAGTCGGTTCCAACTGCTGATACCTCTTCTGATGAAGGTGGAAGCAACCAATGTTCTAGGGAGATTCCTGAAGATGAAGACTATTCCAATGAACAGTACCCTCCTGCAAATGAAAGATACAAACATTTGGAGCATCGTCTTAAGGCCATGGAAATCTAGAAAGTTCCTGGACTGGATTTTAAAGCGTTGGGTCTTATTCTGGGGGTAGTCATCCCTCACAAGTTCAAGGTCCCCGCTTTTTCTAAATATGATGGTGTGTCATGTCCGAAGCTTCATTTGAGATCGTATGTTCGAAAGAGCCAACCCCATGCCGCTGACAGGAAGTTATGAGTCTACTTATTTTAAGAAAGTTTGGCTGGTACACAACTTGAATGGTTCTATCAGCTGGAAGGAACCAACATTCGTACTTGGGAAGACCTAGCTACTGCTTCTTACAAGTAGTATCAGTATAATGCTGACCTTGCACTGACTTGTGTGCAATTACAAAATATAATTATGGGCTCGAATAAGGGTTTTAAAGAGTATGCCCAAAAGTGGATGGATTTAGATGGAAAAGTTCAACCTCCTCTGTCCAATAGGGAGATGATTGATATGTTCATGGGCACTCTAACAGGTCCATTCTTTAACCGTATGATTGGAAGCTCCTCATCTGGTTTTATTGAGCTGATTTTAACTAGGGAACATGTAGAAGGTGGTATCAAGAGTGGGAAGATTCAAGTGGATGTGTCTTCAAGTGTTGTGAAGAAGACATTCAGTGATAAGAAGGAAACCAATTCCATTTATGGCCAGAAGGGCCGTGTTAGAAGTTACCGTAACCAATTCTTGGGAGTTGTGCTAATCTCCAATCCCACACCAATGCAACATCAACAACAAGAAAACCAACATAGGTCGGATGCACCTGCAGTGGTAGAAATGTTGATACTAATCAATTGGATTGACTTGAATCAAATCAAATAAAAATCGCCACAGCGCTTTATTATTTCCAAAGGAATAACCTAAAAGAAGGAGAGAGAATCTAAGTTTGGGGGTTTGGTTATGCAAAAGGAAGGTATTAGCACCCTAAACATCTACAGTACTCCGTAGGAACCTCTTTCAAAATTTGTGTATTTTGGCTATAAGTGTTGTATACAAAAGTAGATGGTGGAGATGAGAAAACAAGTACTTTTTTAATTTTTGCACCCGCCGCGGTTGCGAACCTTTAGTGCCTACATACCACCTTCCCTGTAATAGGGGATCAGGGTACTCGTAGTTCTCCTTTAAAATTGTAAAACACAAGTGTGTTGGTTAATATTAAGAGACAAAACATCATTGTCGTATCCGAGTGGAAAAAATTCTTGTAAGTGTTTGTTCGCAGCAATTTTGGTAAAACACTGACTTGATAATGTTTTGCTCAATGCCTTGACATTTGAAGCAAACTGGTTTTGAATGATGTCAAAGAAGATGTCTTGACATCTGCCTCCTGATATGAACGTGACTTCATAAGGATTTGGTCACATTAGAGTTGAATGTCCAACATATCTTAAGAAACAGAAGAAGAATCTATCTGTTACTTGGTCTGAAGAGCATTCTGAGAGTGATCTTGAAGAGAAACCTACAAAGTATGTTAAAGCAGTGACATGAAAATATGTGTTTGATGAAGATTATAGTGATGGTGAACTAACCTTTGATAATCTAGCTGCCTCGTACAAAGAATTGTGTCTCAGAAGGGCAGAAGTTTGCCTAGAAGGGGAGAAACAGAAAGCACTCATAACCCAGCTGAAGGTAGAAAGGAAAGAGCATTTGAAAACTATTTCTAATTTGGAAAGTGAAGTGACTTATCTGAATTTAAATCTTTATAGAGTGGTAAAATATCTCAAGATGCTAAATAATGGGTCTGAAACATTAGATGAAATTCTTCAAGTGGGGAGAGCGACATGAGACAAGAGTGGTCTAGGGTTTAATGAGAAAAAGGAACCTATTTCAGAAGAACCTTCATCAAATTCCACTCATGCCAAGTCTAAATGAAATATGTCGAATCAAATGTCTGAACATCATGGCAAACATCATGGCAAGAAAAGACATCATGGCAAACATCATGGTAAGAAAAATTTACTCACACCAGAAAGAAATCCCAACCCTAGATGTGTCATCACTGTGGAAGGTTTGGTCACATAAGACCTTTCTATTTCAAGTTGTATGGGTATCCTAAAACTATTCCTCTTCCCAAGATTGACCATATCTCTCAAAATAGCAAAAAGAAGAAACAGTGGGTTCCCAAGTCTAATGTTGCTAGTTTCATAGCTCATACCTCTCTCAGAGTATCAACCAAATATGACTGGTACTTTGACAATGGCTGCTCTAGACACATGACAGGTGTCAAGAATCTATTGGTAGATATCAAATCCCATTCTACCAGCTATGTGACTTTTGGTGATGGAGCCAAAGGTGAAATCAAAGGAGTTGGAAGCTAGAATGTTTAGGAGTCCCAAAACTTGACAATGTGTTACTTGTTAAAAGTTTAACAGCTAACCTAATAAGTATAAGCCAACTATGTGATCAAGGATTTAAAGTTAACTTCACCAAGCAGAATGTCTCGTTTCCAATGAGAAGAATGAAGTTATTATGAAAGGAATCAGATCTAAAGACAATTGTTATTTATGGGTTCCCTAAGAGTTGAGCCTCTCCTCAACATGTGCTTTAGCCAAATAAAATGAAGTTAAATTGTGGCATCAAAAACTGGGACACTTACATCTGAAAGGAATGAAAAGAATCATATATATATTGAAGCTGTGAGAGGGATTCCTAAGATCAATATAGAAGAAGGGAGAGTATATGGTGAGTTCCAGATTGGAAAACAAACTAAGATGTCACATCAGAAGATCCAACATCTCACTACATCAACAGTTTTGGAACATCTTCACATGGACTTGATGGGACCTATGCAGGTTGAAAGTCTTGGTGGAAAGAAGTATGCATATGCTATTGTAGATGACTTTTATAGGTACACATGGATAAGTTTTATCAGAGAAAAATCAGAAACTTTTGAAGTGTTTAAAGATCTCTGTCATAAACTTCAAAGGGAAAAAGATAGTCGTGTCATCAGAATCAGAATTGATCATGGAAAGGAATTTGAGAACAATAAATTTGCTGATTTTTGCTCTTCTGAAGGAATCAGTCGTGAATATTCCTCTCCTATTACTCCTTGGCTAAATGGGATTGTGGAACGCAAAAACAGAACCCTTCAAGAATCTTCCAGAGCTATGATTCATGCTAAGAAGTTACCCTACCACTTTTGGGCTGAAGCTATGGATACTGCATGTTATATCCATAACAGAGTCACTCTAAGGAAAGGCACCTCAGCCACATTGTATGAAATATGGAAGGGAAGAAAACCTACTGTCAAATACTTTCATGTTTTTGGATGTAAATGTTACATCTTAGCAGACCGTGAACAGAGAAGGAAGATGGATCCCAAGAGTGATGAAGGAACATTCCTGGGTTACTTTACAAATAGAAGAGCTTACAGAGTCTTTAACTCCAGAACCAAGATTATGATGGAATCCATAAATGTTATTATTAATGATAGAGGATGGAATGATGAAGAGTATGTCTTAGAAGATGTTAGAACATCTTTGTCTGATATTCCAACAGAATCCAATGACAGAAGTATTGATTCTAATCCACCTCAAGAAGATCCTGAGCCCAGTCATATCAATAAAGGGCCTTCAATTAGAACTCAGAGAGATCATCCTAAGGAGCTTATCATAGGAGATATAAATAAAAGAGTTACTACTAGATCAAGAGAAGGGATATGAAACTCTTGCTTTGTTTCAAAAATTGATCCTAAGAATGTTAAAGAAGCCTTAACTGATGAGTTCTTGATTAATGCTATGCAAGAAGAGCTAGAAGAATTTAGTAGAAATGAAGTTTGGGATATGGTTCCAAGGCCTAAAGGGACAAATGTGATTGGAACTAAATGGGTGTACAAGAATAAATCTGATGAAAAAGGGGTGGTTACTGTAAATAAGGCAAGGTTAGTTGCACAAGGATACACTCAAATTGAAGGAGTTAATTTTGATGAAACATTTGCTCCTGTGACTAGACTTGAATCAATCAGACTACTCTTAGGAGTTTCTTGCATTCTGAAATTTAAATTGTTTCAAATGGATGCCTTCGTTAATGGATATCTGAATGAGGAAATCTATGTAGAACAACCTAAAGGATTTGTTGATCCAAGCCTTCCTGACCATGTGTACTAACTGAACAAAGCTCTGTATGGATTAAAGTAGGCTTCAAGAGCTTGGTATGAGAGTTTGACATAGTTTCTTGGTGAGAATGGATATAGGAAAGGTGGCATAAACAAAACTCTTTTTGTCAAGGAAGAAGAAAGGAAGATCATGATTGCACAGATTTATGTTGATGATATTGTGTTTGGTGGGATGTCAAATGAGATGGTTCAACATTTTGTCAGGAAAATGCAGTCAGAGTTTGAGATGAGCCTTGTTGGTGAATTAACCTACTTTCTTGGTCTGCAAGTTAAACAAATGGAAGATTCCATATTCTTATCTCAGAGTAAGTATGCGAAGAATATAGTAAAGAAATTTGGGATGGAAAATGCCAATCACAAAAGAACACCTGCTCCCACACATCTGAAGTTGTCTAAAGATGAAAAATAAGTAAGTGTGGATCAAAGTCTTTACAGAAGTATGATAGGAAGTCTTCTATACCTCACAGCTAGCAGACCTGACATTGCCTTTGCTATAGGGGTGTGTTCTAGATATCAAGTTGATCCTAAATTTAGCCATGCCAACAATGTGACGAGAATTCTTAAATATGTGAATGGGACAAGTGACTATGGTATGCTATATTCTCATGGATCTAGATTTGCCTTAATTGGTTATTGTGATGCTGATTGGGAAGGAAGTGATGATGATAGAAAAAGTACATCAAATGGATGTTTCTTTCTCAGAAATAATCTCATATCTTGGTTCAGTAAGAAGCAAAATTGTGTGTCTTTGTCCACTGCTGAGGCTGAGTATATTGTTGCAGGAAGTAGTTGTTCTCAGTTGGTTTGGATGAAAGAAATGTTAACAGAATATAATGTGAAATAAGATATCATGACATTATTCTGTGACAATCTAAGTTCCATAAATATATCAAAAAATCCTATTCAACACAGCAGGACCAAACACATTGATATTCGTCATCACTTCATAAGAGAGCTTGTGGAAGAAAAGATTGTTGCCTTAGAACATGTAGCTACTGAATTACAATTGGCTGACATTTTCACTAAGGCTTTAGATGCAAACCAATTTGATAACTTAAGAGGAAAATTAGGGATATGCATATATGAGAGTTTGTACCAATTAAGGGCGTGTCAGAATATCATTAAAGTGGTATTATATTATTTATGTTTCTAACGAATCAAATTTCATAAGCAATCATTTCAAGACTTTCTTAAATACTCTCCCACACGCTACAATATTACCTCTTTCTATTTTCACAACCTCTTCATTCTCCTTTGTAGAAAAATAACCCTTCCTATTCTCTATCTCACTATTCAAAACTTTTCAAAGATGTCACAACATCATGCTTCGTATCCCTCAAAGTGCTCTTCCAATAAAGCCAAGGCTTCTAGGTCAAAGATTGTCAACCATCTTGAAAACCTCTCCCTTGATAAAGT
Organism: Vicia faba; assembly: GCA_948472305.1. Classification (NCBI taxonomy): domain Eukaryota; kingdom Viridiplantae; phylum Streptophyta; class Magnoliopsida; order Fabales; family Fabaceae; genus Vicia; species Vicia faba. The sequence goes on from OX451737.1 coordinate 652,766,794, forward strand.
CCAGGTCATCGCTTCCCTATCAACTATTTCACCTCTTGAGAAGAAGATCAAGAAACCCAGATCATCCCATGTAAAAAAATACAAAGACGAGGTTAACACTTCTAAAGGTAATGCTTCTATTGCTACTAATGATAGGTCAGAAGAAGACATTGTAAATGTCGATAGAATTATTAGAAGGCTAGTAGATAGGGTGTTAAATGAAGGTTTTGTTGTACCTGAGATTTCTACTCCTCTTGCCCGGATGCCTGCTCAGGCTGACAAAAGAACTGATCCTCAAAATACTGTTGAATCATCTGTCTTAAAGAAGGATGTTGTTGAAAGTGAACTTCGCAAGCTTGCTACTTCTGCTCTAGAAGAAGTGGAAACAAATGTTAAGAGAGATGTTGAGACATCATCTATTGAGAAGGACTCTCCTGCTAAGGAAGATGCTGCTGGCTCCAAAGCTGCAGAGAATCAAAAAGCTGAGAATGTGGTTAATGTTGATGAGCTTTCTGATAATGAGCTCATTTTTAATGTGGTGCCTGGAATTGCTAAAAGGATAAAGACTAGAAAAATAAAGACTGTGGATGTCACACCCCATGCCAAGAGCATCAAGAAGAAGACTATGTATGGTCTCCCAAAGCCCTAGAGTAAAGTGGTTCCTCCCTCCAACAAAAGAAAAGTTAAACCTGATGACTCCTCAGATGATGATGAGGATAATGTCCAGAACATTTCCCCTGTGAAGAGATCTAGAAGTAAGAAGAAAGATGCATTAGTAGAAGAAGCTGAATTTGATTATGATGTCGAGGAAGATGTCTAGGACATATCTCATGTGAAGAAGTCTGTAAGCAAGAAGCTTTCTATTAGAGTACCTGAGGCTCCTCTTAACAACATTTCCTTCCATTCTGTTGGGAATGCTGAAAAGTGGAAATATGTATTTCAAAGAAGAATTTCCCTTGAAAGAGAGTTAGGAGCTGGTGCACTGGAGTGCAAAGAGATTATGGAGCTGATTTCTTTTGCTGGCTTGATGAAGACTATCACCAGGTTTGCCAAATATTATGAGACTCTTGTTAAGGAATTTATTGTTAATATTCCCATTGACTGTGCTGATCATAAAAGTAAGGAGTATAGGAAGTTATTTGTTAGAGGTAGATGTGTAGAATTTTCTCCTGCTGTCATTAATAGATATCTGGATAGGTCTGAAGATGATTATTGTGAGTTGGAAGTGGATGATAATCAAGTGTGCAAAGCCATCACTGCAAACCAAGTGAGTGAGTGGACCTTGAAGAATAAACTCCCTGTTAGTAAATTAAGTGTGAAATATGCTATCTTGCATAGAATTGGAGCTACTAACTGGGTCCATGCCAATCAAACCTCAACCATTACAGTTGGCTTAGGAAAATTTATCTATGATGTTGGAAATAAGAAATTGTTTGATTATGGTGCTCACATTTTTTATCAGACTATTAAGCATGTAGGAACATGTGCTGTCAAAATTCCTATTGACTTTCCATCTCTTATTTATGGAATTATTCTTAATCAACATCCTAGAATTTTGAGTGGTAATGATGTAGTTTTCAAGAGGGAGTTTTCTCTGACCCTTAACTTTAAGTTGTTTTCAGAAAAACATGTCCCAGATATTGTTTTGACATCTGCATCTTCTGAAAACAAGACCTCAACTAAGGATGATATGATTACTGAATTAAGGGAAGCTTGCAAAGAACTTGATGATGTGATCAAAGTTAGCTCAGCAAGAAAGCTAATTTTTGAAAAGATGATCAAGGAGTTGTAGAAGGACAACAATTTTGATGATAGATTGAGCACTGGAGGATGAGATTCTGATGATGAAGGAAGTTCTGACTCTGCCAAGTCTACTGGTCCTAAAGATAGTTAAACCATTTATTGATTATTTGTTTTGTCCCCTTTGTTCCTTTTTGGCACTTGTATGTACTTTACTCTTGGATTCTATAGTCTGTACTTATTTGGCATATTCTATTACTGCTATTCTCTTGAATGCAGGTTTTATTTGGCATATTATGTCTAAAAAGGGGGAGAGAAACTGACTAACCACCTCTGACTGACTGACCACTGACTGAGGGGGAGCTTAATGTTTGAGGGGGAGCCTCATGTCTCAGAAGATATTTTGACATCTTCCTCTGCTAACAGCTGACTGAGTTGCTTTTACTAACTACTAACTGAGTTTTGTTTTTTTCTTGTGCTGCTGCTCTGATAATATGCTCAAATAATGTTTTAGCCAAAATTTGCAAAAGGGGGAGTTTGTAAGTTTTTATTGGCAGCAATTTTGGTAAAACACTGACTTGATAATGTTTTGCTCAATACCTTGACATTTGGAGCAAACTGGTTTTGAATGATGTCAAAGCATATGTCTTGACATCTTCCTCCTGATCTGAACGTGACTTCATATTTGTTTCCAATATTTTGTTTCCTAATTTTATGCGCGCCATTATTCAGGATTTGTGACTCATAGCTTGCGAAAAATATGGAGGAATATTTTTCTATCTGTATTATCTTTATGGATTATTTCTTGGCCTATTTTCATGGAGATATTTAGGGATTGGAATATTTATTTTTTCAGCCCAAGCCCACTGTTGCGCCTTTATAAGGACTTGCATCCTTATTTGTTTTACTGCAACTTTTGAAGAAGAATATATTATTTCTATTTTAGAATTTTAAGTATTTTTAATTGTAATACACTCTAAGTATTCGTTTAATACTTGAATTGTAATTTGAGTTGTTAATTGTGGATCGTTCATAAGATTTTAAGTATTGAATGATTGAAGTCTTTAAAACTTAATATTTTTGTTGTTCTTCACTGTTAGTGATTGAAGGGATTTTAGGAGGGCCTCATACCTAGGTGTGTCTTAGGTAGAAGTATAGCACGGCTAGTGATTAAGTGATTAGATCGTAAACTGGTTATTTACTAAGGGTCTATGAATTGATATTATTTAGTGGACTTGTTCCTGGCTTGATAGACCCCAGAGTAGGTGTTGTTGTACACCGAACTGGGTTAACAATCCCTTGGGTTTTTACTGCTTTTAATATTGTTGCATTTTATATTGTCCTCAAATATTTGTGTCGTGACATCTCCTTCGACATCACATATCTGATACCAGAATTTCAATACTTACTACCCACGATTATGAGAAAGGAGAATTTGCGTCATCTCAAAGTAGAGGTTATAGCTTGATTTAAAAATCAACAAAGCCTCACTCAACACCCAAGTGAAAAATATCTCACTTCACTACATATCGTAAAAGTATAGTAGCTGGCATCACTACAAGGATTGACAAGAGTCTAATATTTTGAGAAAATTTTAAAATGAAAAGCCAAAATGGCAAAATGGTTTGAATGAGATTGATTGACTTTTAGTCATCTCACAAAAATGTCAAAGTATTATTAAGTTGTTTAAAGTTTGATTAAGAAAATATTTTTGAAAATTCATGGACCTAAGTCCAAGTTTATTGTGAAAGCGATTCAAGTTTTAAAAAAAAACAAGAATAATTTTGAAAAGGAGGGAGGAGATGAAGGGACTATCCTAAAGCATAAGGTAAAATCTAGAGAAAAGAACTGTCTAACCAATAAGAAGCCAAAACTTGACATAATGAGTCAATGTAGAATTTACATCCTTTGGATTGAAACCAAATAATCAAAGATAATAAACCTCTTAAGAAAAACAAGCTTCAAATGCATTAAGTCTTCACAAAAATTGGACAGAGTAACGGCTGTATACAAATGAATTCCCGATCACAGACAAAGCATATAATCAGAAAAACATGCACACAAAGAAAACAAACAACCCAATGTCTCAGGGTAAACCCCAGGAACTCCATACAAAATAAAAGTAGAAGTCACAGGGTCTCAAGGTAATCAAGGTCTCTACTCCTAAGTCCAAGAAGTCCATAGCTCCATCATGCCAATGATAGTAACCAAATAGTCCAAGTAACATTAAAGTTTTTTATGGTTCAAGTTGATTATTAGGTATCTTCGAAAAGAAAATGAAAAGCTCAAGTGAGAGAAATAAAAATGACATAAAGATAAATGCTCAAGTGAGCAAAGATGAAAATAGCATGAAATGAAAATGCTAAAATAAATGTTCTTAAAGTAAAAGCATAATGTAAAAGCATAAAATAAAGTCAATTGTTAGAAATTAGAGGTTAGTTGAATGACCATCTTGAAACTTGCATTTGAAAACTCATTAGAAGATTGATAAAATCAAATCCTCTCAACAATAAGTTACATTTGCTTTTTGTCAAGTATATCATTCATTTCAAAATCTCAAGGCAACAATAAATGATCAACGATGTTTAAAGGATTCACTTAGTTCTAAAATTTATGAAAATTCAATAGAGGGTTGATAAGACCAAAGCCTCCTAACAATGAACCTCAAGGTTAATAGATCAAAGGTTTCAAATTACACATACTTGGGCTTGAAAACATAGGTTTGGTCCACGAATAATCATTTCTCGAATAAGGACAAAATTTAGCGCTATGTTAAGCAATTGTAAGTGGACTTATATAGAAGTCGCACCTATTTTGAGGCCGGTCAATAGCAATTTATGTGTCATGTGTTTGGAGTGATGATATGTAGATTATCCTCTAACAACATGTAGCACAAAGAGAAGAGGATGAGATGAAGAGGGAGGGGATACATTTGAATCAAAAACCTTGATCAAAACTATCATTAAAATCATCCATCCATTTTGGTGGAGTTGAACTCAACACCCAAGATTCAATGATGTTAATTAAGTTTTTGATCAACAATCATATAGTCAGAATATATTTAAAAAAAAAATTTCATTTAATGAATAAAATAAAAAAATAAAAATGACTTTTAAATTGTTTTTAAAATAAAAATAAGAGGTAAAATAGAAAACTATTTTCAAAGTATCAAATAAAATTTTAAAAAGACCAAAGAAAAATCAGAAATGACCTCAAATAATTTTATAAAATTTTTGGTAATTTTTTAAAACAGAAAAGTATTTTTAAACTAATTAAAATCATTCAAACAAATGAAGAAAAAGATCAAAAATAGTAGAAGTCAAAATAAAATTCTAGAAAAAAATAAAAAAATTAGAAATGAGTAAAATGATTTTTATAAAAAAATTTAGAATTTAAAAATATCAAAAAGTATTTTTTAAATAATTAGAAACAAGTCAAAATAAAGGAAAAGTTATAAAAAATATCAAATCTAAAAATAAAATCATGAAAAAATAAAAATCAGAAAGAGAATATGTGAAAATATTTTTGTAAATTTTTTCATAATTTTTGAGTCAAATGAATTTTCTATGATTTTTTGAAGTTTAAATCAATAAAAATAAAAAATCAGAAAATAAAATAACAAACCAAAAAAATGTGGACCATTGGATGAGAGTCAAAACGCGCTAGTAATGAGATCCATAGGATCAAGCACGTTGTGCATATCATGGTCAACTTTGGAAATTGCACCAGATCACCCTTTAAATATTAAAAACAACTAAAATTCTGACACGTTGGATGGATTTTGACTTATGAAAGTAATCAGATCCAAGGACTCTCAAAGCACACATATGATAAAGCAAACACACTGGATTGAATTCAAAAAATCACATGTCACACTTTCATTGGTTGAAGCACGACACGTAGTTCGTCTTCAACCTCCAGACGCCCTAGATTGGGATTCCTCAAACTGTAAAATTAGAGGACCAGACCGGTAGCATTAGATTCGTCTTTTCAAGACGATTCTAATGGTACCATCGCGCCAAATTTATATAAACTGAGCAAGGCTTAAATTGAGAAAATGCAAAAATAATAGCGAGCACAAAATTCTGGAATATCTCACTTAAATCTCAATGAAATCACAAATTATAAAAAGCATGAGAATGAGAAGGATGCAGAGAGTAGATTCGTCTTTTATTTAGTTCGATTTGACCAAGAAATCTACCTGAACAAAGTAGAAAAAGATGTCTCTGAGTTCGTATCAGATCTGAACAAGGTTCATTTGGCTATCAAAGCTTGAGGAAATGAATGCAATATGTCCCTCTGTTTATAGGGAGGAAAATGGGATGCTCAATCGTGTGGAATGATGAAGTTTGGAGGGAAATCGTGTGAAGTTGCAAGCATGAAAAGTGTGACTTGTATTTCGCTCAAAACTCGACCAAAACATGTGTTTCAAGGTGCTAATCACTTCTGGAAGATTGTTAAACATGATAAGAAGTAAAAACACGCAAAAAAATTAGTGATTAGCAGCTGAATTGTGCATTTCAAATTCTGACTTGGAGGGGAAAAAAATCAGTTTCAAGGTACCAAATTTGAATCAATGGCATTCACAACTCAAGGAGTCTTAGGGCATGATTCTTGAAGCAATTGAAAGATAAGGCCATAAATTTTACAATGTGAAAAGAATGGGATCAAATGGATACTTAAGTTAGGAGTTGTGATGAGTCAAAGTTGAGAAAAAGATGGTGACTTTTTGTACTTTGAAAAATTCTAAGTGTTTCTTCAAAATTGACCTATAATGTTTTGCATCCAAGCATGGCCTTCCATCAAAAATTTGCTTTTGACCAAAAAATATGGCATGGAGCAGATCTATTAAATGAAATTTTGATATTTGAACCACTTAAAAACTCCAAGAATTGAGAATGTTATGACTTTGTGAAGTTGGTGAAAATCCATGAAATGACCTATAACCTTTTGCATTCTTAGGGCATCTTCCATCCATTTTCAAGCTTTGAGCATAAAAGAATAGTTGAAGTTCACACCCTTAAGATCATTGTGGAAAAATAATGGGCTCAAGGAGATAAAAATTGACCAAGTTATGATCTTTTAAATTCACATAAGGGCATTTGATGGCCTATCTAGGGGACTTGTAATTTTTCTTCATCATTAGGTATCATCCACATAAGATTTTATTGAAACTTTTGAAGTGATCAGTTGATAACTCTTTAAAGAGAAGTATGTATTTGGAATCACTCAAAATTACCAAAATATGAGCAAGATATAGCCCTTAGAAGTTCAAAACCCTAGCTCCTAGAGAACCAAAATGACTTGGAATCCCCTTTCAATTTTGACAAACTTTCTTGCACAATAACTCTTGTCATGTTAATAGAAGTTTTTGTGGGTGATAATAAGAACCCATAGCAACCAAAAACACCTTCTCATGTTAAGAATTGAGAGAGTTATGCACTTGTGACCAAGAAATCAAGAACTTGTCCAATTAGGTCAAACTTCTTCAATCAACTCTTGCATCTTTTGATTTTCTTTGACAAATTAAGGCATGATAAATATTAGTATACCTTATCATGATATTACTTTAAGGAATATTCAATGATGAAGCTTGAATCTCAATGAAGCTTTATTGAAGAAGGCATAGAAATAAACTCATGAACCTATAAATCAACCTGATGAAATGTGTTGTGCCCTCACCTATAACATCATCATTTATAGAAAACATTTACAGTATTTGTTATTTAAAAGTTAATCAATACAAAACAAATATTATCATAATTTATAACTCAATGTGCTTAGTGATTCCTCATGAGCAAACCTAGAGGTATGGAGAAGAGCCAAACCCTAGTGTGATCTTGTTGTGATTGGGTATGAGATGATATAAGAATCTTAGGGGTGAAAATTAGGGTACAACAGTTGCCCTTATTTAAGTGTCTTCTATTCGGAGATGCGAAGACTAAAATCTTCGTGTCGACGCGATTGAAGATACTTAAATATAAAAAAAGCCCTATTTTTGGCCCTAAGATGCCATGCAATGCATATGATTTTGCATGAAAACAAATAAATTCAAAGGTGACACAGGACACCTCTGGGGAAACAGAAAATAAAATATCAAGAGAAAATAGACCAGGAAAATATATCACTGTTGAATAAAAGACTCGACTCTATTAGGGTAAAGCCTAAGGATGAGATAAAGCAACATCAACTCAAATATTGAGATAAAATAAAGGATAATAATGATCGACAGATAACCACAAACAATCCACTCATTAAGAAGATAGAAAAAAAGGTAATGTTGACCCACAGGGGGAAAGAAGTGGTAGGATAATACCAACAGACATCGATATTAGGGTAAGCCACAAATAACCAGCATCAATACTTATGACTGGAAACAAACAAACTTTTTCATAGCAAAGTGAATCTCAACGACGAACTATCTCCTATAATGATGAGACTACCATTCATTGGAGTAAACAAATCTCAATAATGAACTATCTCCCATAATGACGAGACTACCATCCATTGGAGTAACAAATCTCAACAACAAATTGTCTCCCGTAATGGAAAGACTACCATCCATTGGAGTAACAAATCTCAATAACGAACTATCTCCCATAATGACGAGACTACGATTCATTGGACTAACAAATCTCAACAACGAACTATCTCTCATAATGACGAGACTATCATCCATTGGAGTAACAAATCTCAACAACAAACTATATCCCATAATGACGAGACTACCATTCATTAGAGTAAACAAATCTCAACAACAAACTATCTCCCATAATAACGAGACTACCATTCATTGGAGTAAACAAATCTAAATAAAGAACTATCTCCATAATGACGAGACTACCATCCATTGGAGTAAACAAATCTCAAAAATGAACTATCTCCCATAATGACGAGACTACCATCCATTGGAGTAAAAATTATGAATCTTCTCTGGGAACTAACTGGCTTACTAGGGAAGTGAAGGTTTCTCGAATAAAGAGATTTTCCACTTGTTGTTATGAGATGGAGTTGAAATAATGTTGCTGGGAAAAGAATTATGACTTCCTGGGGAAATGCCAATATATTCCTGCTGAGGAGGTAAAGTCTTCTAATGCAAAATAAATGCACATTCTCAAACTCGGTCCTAAAGCCTACAAATATTAGAATAACAAATGTTGTCAGGAACCATAAATTCAAACCAGAAATAAACCGGGATGAAACAGTCAACCAAGATAGTACCTGATGAGAAATAAACTCAAATGGAGAACACAAATCATCTAGATAATGAGCTGAATAGGAAGGCTAAAACAAAATTCTTCCACGAGGGATAACTCAGTGGGGATATTGGAAGGAAATACACTTTCTGCTTAAGGTCGACACTCTATTGGAGAGAGGGTAATATAACTCTGCAAAATAGAGTAATATGCCAACAAGATATTAATGTATGCAAATGAGCAATGAATTTTAATTCAGCTATGCATAATGTATGTGTGAATGTATGAATGTTATCATGTACATGCTAACAAAATAGACACAACATCGGGAATAACCAGACAAGACCAGCTTGAGTAAAGTCAACACTAGGCTAAATCACATCCAGGATAAAAATTTAAAAGAAAGTAAGCACCAATTGAGGAAATAAATTCATATTCCACGACTTAACTTCATTGGGAAAAACACGATCCGAAAGTAATCAAATCAAAACAATAAAATCAAGTGCAAATACAAGGATATAACATCCTCTTCCAGGCTTCACCGGGGAACACTCACACAGACTTCAATGGGGAAAACAATGTCTCAATGTCTAGACTTCCACTGAAGATTATAATACTGACTTAATTAGGGTAGATGAAAACCATATTATTGAGATATCAACTGGGGATCTCGTGCTAACTTCATTGGGTAGAGAAATACCACATCATCGAGGGGAGCCCAAAATACATTCTTCAATACCAAGAGTGGAGATTACACAAATTTCCCTGGGGAGAAATTATGAAATCACATGGGGATAACAAACCTTTAGAGAGAAACATTATCTCAGCTTTACTCGGGGATTTAAGAAGTCAAACAATACTGCAAGAAGTCAAAATTATGGGGATTTTAAATTAAACCCAGCACTTGGTGGGAGAAGACCTAAAAAGTTGACAACTATCTCAACACTTCTTAAAAAGATGTTGCCCTTGTCTAGTTTCCTAAAAATATATAACAACAATAATGCCAACACTGCAAAAGGGCGGCATTTTTCAAATGATTCCACCTTATCACACAAATGGAGAAGGGACTTTTGTTATATGAGAGAAGACCTTACTGGGGAGTCTGGGATAGAGGCTTCAGACCATGCAAACCCGAAATCAAAATGAACCAAGACTTGACTGGGGAAAATGGGATCAAAAACTAAACACCACACCATACATCAATTGGTATTTTCTCCAACTATCTAAGAAACACAAGAAGATCATACACATACCAGTAAAAGTGACCTGGGAGAACCTTTCTGGAGAATACATACCTCCAAAATTTTAGAGTTGATCCATCCTTGGAATCACCATTTTTGTTTTTCTTGAGTCACAAAATCTAAAGTAAAAAGTAATTTGTAAATTCTTTTCAAAAAAAAATTTGTTATTTAATCTTTTTGTTTTGAAAATTACTATCAATAATAAATGGAGTCTTTGTAAGAAGAATAAAATTAGAATTGCAAAGAATTGGATAAAAGCTCAAACTTTATTAATAGAATGGTAGTCTGCGAATGGCGAGACCCCACAGATGATTACAAAGTTTGGAAAATGGTAATATATTGGAAAAGATACATTGAAATACAATGGCCACTATTCTCCCTAACAACTTTGAATTCCTGAGCAGCAACTTCTGTTGAAGTATGGTGATAATCCGAGAAGATTGTTGCTTCAATGATCAAGTCTTGTCTGACGCAGTTACTTGCCAAGAAATATCTATCTTTTGCCTAGGTTGCTCTTATGGGTTTTCAACTTAGTGGGAAGAATTTATTCTATTTATGTCTCTTATTTTTTCCTAGACCGCCCTTTCGTGTTTTCAGCCTACCGAGACGCTCTTTTTTGCCTAAGTCTCCCTTTCAGGTTTTCAACTTAGCGAGATGTTCTTTTATTTATTTAGGTTAGGTATTTCTTGACTACATCAGCATTTATAGGACGTGGGAACTCCTCGCCATCCATAGTTTCAAGAATCAATGCACCGCCAGAGAAGGCTTTCTTGACAACATATGGACCTTCAAAATTGGGAGTCCACTTGGCCCTAGAATCAGTGCTAAAAGACATGACCTTCCTGAGCACGAGGCCACCTTCTTTGAATTTGCAAGGCTTTACCTTCTTATCAAAAGCTTTCTTCATCCTCTTCTGGTATAATTGACCATGACACAAGGTTGTCATTCTATTTTCTTCAATCTAATTCAATTGGTCAAACCTGTTCTGGACCCATTCAACCTCTGACAACTTGGTTTCCATTATCACACGTAAGGAGGGAATCTCAACCTCAACAGGGAGCACTGCTTCCATACCATACATAAGAGAGGACGGGGTTTCCCCCGTTGAAATGCAAACAGATGTACGATACCCACGCAAAGCAAAAGGGAGCATCTTGTGCCAATATTTATAAGTAACAACCATTTTCTGGATGATCTTCTTAATATTTTTATTAGCAGCTTCAATAGCCCCATTCATCTTTGGCCTGTAAGGAGATGAATTGTGATGGACAATCTTGAATTCTTCACAAAGTTCTGTCATCATCTTGTTATTTATATTTGAGCCGTTGTCAGTGATAATCCTGTTGGGCACACCATACCGACATATAAGATTATTCTTGATAAAGCGTACTACCACCTGCTTAGTAACATTAGCATATAAAGTTTCTTCCATCCATTTGGTAAAGTAGTCAATTGCCACCAAGATGAAATGATGTCCATTCGACTCCTTGGGTTCAATCATTCCAATCATGTCAATACCCCACATAGAGAAAGGCCAAGGGGAAGAAATAACATTAAGAAGTGTCGGAGGCACATGAATTTTTTCAAAATAAATCTTGCATTTATGGCACTTCTTTGCAAATTTGTAACAGTCAGATTCCATTGTCAACCAATAGTAACCTGCTCTAAGCATCTTCTTTACCATCGAATATCCATTAGCATGATAGCCAAAGGAACCTTCATGGATCTCGTGCATCAACATGTCTGCTTTGTGTCTATCCATGCATCTGAGCAAGACCATGTCATAATTTCATTTGTATAACATATCTTCATTGAGTAAAATGTTGCCTTCCAACCTTCTCAATGTCTTTCTATCTTTATTTGACGCATCATCCGGGTATTCATGAGTCTGGAGAAAATGCTTGATATCATAATACCAAGGTTTTTTGTTTGATGTCTCCTTTGTTGCAAACACATGAGCTGGTCTACCCAAACATCGCATTGTGATATGAGGCACATCGTTCCAAGTATTTACTTGATACATAGAAGCCAAAGTGGCCAAAGCATCCGCCATCTGATTTTCATCTTTGGGAATATGATGGAATTCAACTTTGTTAAAGAAAGGTAATAATATTCTAGCATAGTGTTTGTAGGGAATCAAGCCAAGGTGACGAGTATCCCATTCTCCTTTAATTTGATTTATTACCAAAGCCGAATCGCCATACACATCTAGAATTTTGATGATGATTTCTATAGCCTCCTCGAGACCCATTATACAAGCTTCATATTTCGCCATATTATTCGTACAATTAAATACCAATCTTGCAGTAAATGGGATATGCGATCCATGAGGAGTGATCATCACAAAACCAATTCCTTTACCATAAGCATTCACAACTCCATCAAACACCATTCCCCAATGAGATTCAGGAGCAGGACCTTCCTCAGGCAATGGTTCATCACAATCTTTTACTTTAAGAAACATAACATCTTCATCAGGGAAATCATATTTAACAGAATGATAATGGTCAACCGGTTGGTGAGCAAGATAATCTGCCAACACACTGCTTTTTATAGCATTCTGAGTATGGTATTCAATATCATATTCAAACAACAGCATCTACCAACGGGAAATTCTCCCAGTAAGAGCAGGCTTTTCAAAAATATACTTAATTGGATCCATTTTGGAAATTAACCAAGTAGTATGATTCAACATATATTGTCGCAACCGTTTTGCCGCCCATGCCAGAGCACAACATGTCTTTTCCAGCATAGAATACCGTAACTCACAGTCAGTAAACTTCTTGTCGAGATAATAAATGACATATTCCTTCTTCCCTGTTACATCTTGTTGTCCCAAAATACAGCCCATAGAATTATCTAACACTGTCAGATACATAATCAATGGTCTTCCTTCAACGGGTGGGAGAAAGATAGGAGGTTCAAGAAGATACTCTTTAATACTTTCAAATGCCCTTTAGAAATCATTTGTTCACACACAAACTTTATCTTTCTTTAACAACTTAAAGATCGGCTCACACGTTGTAGTCATATGGGAGATAAATCTAGAAATGTAATTCAAACGCCCAAGGAAGCCTCTAACTTGCTTTTCAGTTCTTGGCATCGACATTTCTTGAATTGCTTTGACTTTATCAGGATCAACTTCAATCCCTTTTTGGATGACAATGAAACCTAATAATTTCCCTGATCGGACACCAAAGGTGCATTTATTTGGATTCAAGCGGACGATACTTCCTCAAACGCTGAAACTATTTCAACAAATCTTCTATATGCCCTTCTTCAGTCTAGGACTTAGAAATCATATCATCAACGTATACCTCAATTTCCTTGTGCATCAGATCATGGAATAGAGTTGTCATAGCCCTCTAGTACATTGCACCAACGTTCTTCAACCCGAAGGGCATCACTCTGTAATAGAATGTTCCCCATGGTGTGATAAATGTTGTTTTTTCCATGTCCTCAGGAGCCATTATGATTTGATTATATCCGGAAAATCCATCCATGAACGAGAATACTTTGAATTTTTTTGTACTATCAACTAACATATCAATATGTGGCAATGGAAAGTCATCTTTTGGACTAGCTTTGTTTAAATCTCTATAATCAACGCACATGCAAAATTTTCCATCTTTCTTTGGTACTTGGACAATATTGGAAATCCACTAAGGGTATACTGATGTCAAAATAAAATCGACATTAATCTGATTTAAAACTTCTTCTTTAATTTTCACTGTTATATCTGGGTGAGTTCTTCGCAATTTCTGCTTGATTGGTGGGCATTCTGGCTTTAGCGGCAAATGATATTCCATAATATTAGTATCTAAACCCGGCATAACTTGGTAAGACCAAGCTAATATATCCATATACTCTTTCAAAAATTCAATCAACATGTTCTTCACATTGGGATGCAGTAATGCTCCAACCTTGACTTCTTTTGGATCTTCCTTTGAACCCAAATTAATTGTCTCCAACGGCTCCTTATACGGTTGAATGGCACTTTCTTCGTGCTCAAGAAACCGTGAAACCTCTTATGGGATTCCATGGTATTCCTCTTCTTCATCCACATACGCATGATATTCAAAGTTGGGAGAGGGTGCAGGGTCATTGTGCTCAACGGGTTTTTTAGTTAATCTGCACATATGATTTATGATTGCTTTTAGAAACTGACACATATAGCAAATGATTATGCATATTCAATTACAATTATTATTTATTTTGAAAGGTTTTTTCTGATTACCATTTTCCAAGAAAAAGCAGAAAATAAAGACACAGTTTGGGAATTGAAGACAACTTTTATTATTGATTTTAAACATCAAAGCAACAGATAAGCCCATACAACATCAATACTTTAACCTTGGGCAGAGTGAAAGATTTTTGAAAAGATTAACAAAAAAACAAATTACTTTGAGACATGAATGCAAGAGGGAACTCAATAGTGATCCAATTTTGGACTCTAATTCCATGTGTCACGTAGTTCGGCATCTCTTGCCCTGCTTCTCCTTCAACAATAGCATTGATCCTAGGAATAGTTGGATTAAGATAACCTATGCTATGAAAGATATCCTAATATTTGCCCAAAGTAGACTTCGGCTTCATGTTCTCACCTTTACCATTCTTCACAGAGAATCCCAAACCAACTCTATTCTTATTCGCAGGCGGATCAACAATCTTCCCCCATACTTTACTAGGGCCACTAAGCACTACCTGTTGAGCATCCTTCAACGAATCTATAGAATTCTCATTTTCCCTTATGTTATAAATGGATAAAGCTTGGAACTGAGTTCCAAGAGCAGATTCATCCGCTTTTACAATGCTGAAAGAGGATAAATGAGATATTAACAATGCATGCTCTCCATTTATGATGACCACCTTTCCTTCCCGAACAAACTCCAGCTTCTGGTGCAAAGTTGAAGTGACATCCCCTGCCTCGTGGATTCACAGTCGTTCCAGTAAACAGCTGTAAGAGGGAACAATATCCATAACCTGGAAAGTAATCTGAAATAAGTGCGGGCCTATATGGATAGGCAAATCTATTTCCCTAATGACAGACTTCTTCGATCCATCAAAAGCCTTTACAATTATTCCACTTAGGCGCATGGGAGTTCCTTGGTATTTCAGCTTCATGAGCGTGCTCCTCGGTATGACATTTAAAGTGGATCCATTTTCAATCAGCACATTTGACAATGAATCATTCTTACAGTTCATGGAGATCTGGAGAGCTAAGTTATGATTCCTTCCTTCACTGGGCAGCTCGTCATCACAGAAACTCAGGTTATTACAGGAGGTAATATTCCCAACAACACTACTGAATTGGCCAAAGGCATATCAGTTTCCATGAAATCTTGATTTAATACTCTCGTCCAAGATTCCCTATAATAGATATCTTTGACAGAGTCTGCAACAATTGATCTACGATCTTGTAGTCGCTCATCTTGATAATCTTCAATATATCGTCCACTGCTTTTTCTAGAGTAGTACCACTAGATTCCCCCACTTCTTTCTTGGGTTCAGTACTTTCAACAACCTTTTTATCAGCATTAACATTCCCTCAAATGAAAGGTGCAAAAACACGGCCACTACGGGTCATTCGTCTATCTTCAGCAATATTCTTGACATCACACAAAGGTTGGATGGGAACCTCCAAGCATCCTCCAAGATTGTAGCATTGTATTTGTATGGAATGGCTTTGTCTGATTCGTAAGGAATAGTACCCGGCAAGCAAATCACCACTAGAGCAACAATTGGTTTGTTGTGGTACTCAATCTCTATAGGGGCAGGAACACCAAAACAAGGCACAATAGCATTCACCCCTTCTTCAGAATAATTGGACATCGGAGAATCATTGATGGAGAACATATCTTCTTCTAAGAAAAAGAATTCATTTGTGGAAGCATACTTATCACCCGACACAGCCTCAGCCAAGAAATCTCCAATCACATTAATCCCACGATAATCATCTTTATTGCCTGAAATCTTGATAGTACCATTGTCTAACAACAATTGAATACCCTTTCTCACTATGGAACAACCACAAGAATCTCTGCAGTAGATCTAATAAGACCCATAATGGTGTTCTTCTTGACCATCCATGTGACAAAAGGTAGCGTGCAACTACACCAAATCATCATTCATATGATTCACGTCAAAAATCCGGAATTCACCAGGACATCCAAAGACCATATTAACATCTTCTTTGTACTCTGCCCTAGGCCTGATTATATGAATGAAGCCTTCGACCATCATTTCTTGAAGATTAACTTTTATCTTATCACATCCCTGGATATCAGTACTACAAATATCACAACCAGCATGGTCGTGCGTATAGTAACTAAACTCGTAGAGGTCAGCATGCATCTTTACCAAATCCTCTAACCAGGTTGATATCAAAAATCTGAAAGTCTCATGGACAACCAACAACCATGTTTACAGCATTTTCTCCTCCATGCTTTGGCAAAGGATTATCTTTCACGTTACGGCCAACATCTTTAAAGGTTAAAAGGCCAGATCTCACCATCTTTTGTACTTCAGATTTCAAAGGATAACAATTCTCAATATTGTTCCCTGGTGCTCCCAAGTGAAAAGCACACGTCTGGTCTGCCGTATAATACCAAGGTAAAGGTGATGGTATAGCAGGGTCGGCATGGTCTGAACTAACTTCTTCTAAATCAAAGTCGGAACTAACTCTGCATAACTCATTGGAATGAAGTCAAAAGCTTCTCTATTTTGACTTTGCCCTTGATTACCTTGAGGAGATGGTCTCTGATAGGCAACAGTGGTTGGAGCTACATTGATAACTGGAGTCACAGAAGCAACTTTTTTCTTGTACCATTGATTCCTTCTAGTTGGTCTAATATTTCTTTCTCTGGTAACAGCATTCATGTCACTTTATTTTTTTCAAGAGAAACCGTATGATGAATTCTTCGTCCCTTCATCTATTGTCAAACGCCCCTCTCTGACAGCCTCTTCAAAACAAACACCCATGCTTACCATTTCGGTAAAATCACTCGGCACACTGGCGACCATCCTTTCATAATAAAATGATCCAAGGTTTTTCAGGAAGACCTTGGTCATTTCTTGTTCTCCCATAGGTGGCACCACCTGGGCAGCTCTCCCGCGCCATCTCTGTGCATATTCTTTGAACGACTTCTTTTCTCTCTGAGTTATTGCCCTTAACTGGTCACGGTCAGGTTCCATGAACATATTGTACTTGTAATGTTTTATGAAGGCTTCTCCTAGATCATTGAAGGTACGGATACTACTACTGTCCAGACTCATATACCACTTCAGAGCAGCACCAGTTAAACTATCTTGGAAGAAATGAATGAGAAAATGCTGGACATTTTCCTGATATACATCATAAGGTGGTCACGAGGATAAGAGTTTCCCTTGTATCTCTCGATTTCCGATACTTTAAACTTCACTGGCACCTTCACATTGGGAACCAGAAAGAGCTCATTTACGTTCTATCCAAACAACTCTTTTCCTCGAAGGGCCTTCATTTCCTTCCGCATCTCATTGAATTGGTCTTGAAAGTCATCCAAGCGGTCATAGAAACCCACACTTTCACTTGTTGGAGGAACAAGACAATAAACTTTATCATTAACAAACGACATAGCATTCACCTAAGGAGCTGCAGTATAGTGGATCTCATTTCTAGCAGCAGGAGTAATATGCAACACAGGAGGTGCAAGAGTAGCAGCAGCTTGCACAACTGGAGCAACTGGAGTGTCAAGATTAAAACCTTCTGGAATGAAGTTTTCAGGAATTCCCCACGGGTAACCCTGAGGCATACGGTTCAGAGCAGCAGTAATTGGGGTAAGAGTAACGGGAATCGGTGAAACTTCAGAAGCATTTGTTATTTGTTGAGGTTGAGCAAGTAGTGGTTGATTCTGAGCATCTACCAGTGATTCCATAAAAGCAATAAGATTGGTCATACCGGCCTTCAAAGCAATAACTTCTTCGTGCAACTCGCGATTCTCTTGTTCAAGGTTCTCCATTTTCTTCATGGAATTAGCTCGAGTATTGTACCGGTGAGACAACTTGCTAAACGAAGTAGAGAAATTCAGTAAGACACTTGGGTATGAACATGAATGCAAGAAATATGTACAAGATGATGTATGATATGTAATGCACATGATTTATATTATTATTATTAATACTTCAAGGGACTAAAAGAATTACAGATAACTTGCAAATACTAAAGTACTAACACATTTTTAAAAAGCTAAAAATCTTATTATAATAACTTCAAAATGGATTACAACTTTTAGTACAAGTTTCAACAATCCCAAGTAAAAAATAAGATAGAATCTAAAATCCTAAGAAAGAAAAGTTGATGAAGATCACTCCATACACTGACGCTTTCCCGTGAGTCTTGCAATCTGAGCCTTCAACTACTTGTTCTCTTTTACATACCTGGCGACAACCACTTTCCAATTACCAGGGTCTGGAAGTGAATGACTAAGTCCTGATAGAGCTTTAGAGGAAAATAAATCCTCTTGCCTCTCCATCATCTCTACAACATGACTCTCAAGAATCTCGATCAAGTCATCATTCTCCTTTAAGTATGCTCGGTAGGACATCTCTAAAGTCTGACACTTATTCTTCCAAGCTTCCTTCTCGTGTTGCATCCTGACTAGGGCCAGCTGAAGCTCTTCCACATCATCTAAAATGGGGGATTGTTCTTCACAAATATATCAGGCATAGGTGCTTCACGGGAATATGGCATCTTCAACTGAATTGTCCTTGCTTGCACCCACTGGAGATAAGGCTCTGAAGAAACAACTCTTCTAGGTCCCAAGTCCTTTCTACTCTTCCTGTGAAGATGGTGCCAATCCTTTTCAATATCCTCCTTAGCTTTCTTATGATCTTCTCCCTCTTTGATAAAGAAACCACTCAGATGAATACTATTTGGCTTATCTCTCATCGGATATCCAAGTTGTCGTCGTGCAAGAACGGGATTGTAGTTAATTCCTCTCTTTGTACCAAGAAGAGGTACATTGGGGAAACTGCCACAACTATCGACAATCTCTACATCATGGTAAGTCTGGTGATACCAGATAATATCTGAATGAGTGAGGGCCATAATCTTTGGCGACCAACGAGGTTCCTTCTTGATATCCCAGAAAGCATCGGATCGAGGTAAGTGAGAAATAAACCACTGATACAACAAAAGCGTACAACAAATGATCATCCCTCCCTAATAATAATACCTAAGAATAATAGAGTAATAAGCATCTCCTAATAATGTAGGGACTGGATTCCCTGTCAAAAATACCCTGATGGAATTGATATCCATAAAGTTGTCGACGTTCGGAAATAAGAACAACCCATAAGCAAGCAGAGCAAAGATAGCTTTAAAGGCAACTGTACTCTTCATCCTAGCAAAGTAACGAGCTTTCTCCAATAAAAACTGAGTGGGTAATCCTCTAATTCCTACTTTGGTATTCATGTGGGCCTCAATCTCAGACTTCCCCAAATGAACCATAGCAGCAATCTCATGAGATTTTGACTCCCCCTCCAAGCCGGTAAAAGGAACACGGTCGATAATAGGTAAACCCAATAGATAAGAATACTCCTCAAATGTAGGCATCAGTTGATAATCAGGGAAAGTGAAACATTGATACATCAGATCATAGAATTGGACCAAAGTCGAGAGAATACCCTACTTCATCCCGAGCTTCATGAGAGAGACGATGGATCCATACTTCTTTCGGAAATATGTAGAACTCTTAATCTTGGGAATCAGACTCATCAATTAATCTATCTTGGGATTCTTGAAACTGTACTTCCGAGTCTTTCTTTTTCCAGAATCCATGGTCAAAAGTGCCTGAGATATTCGTAAAAAGTCAACTTTAAGTCACTTGAACCAAAATGTCTTAAAGGATGCTCATGGATGCTCTCAGGAATCACACACAAGATCAAAAACATTGGGGGTTCATAGGTTTTACGTCACGAGCATGAAGTCAAAGGTACTACCCATAAGGTATGGTCTAATAGTTTATCACATGCCGGACAAGGTTCTAAGCGGTTCCCAGAGTCTACATCCTTCCTTCGGATATTACCAACGTCCTGATTTACTCAGTAATTAGTAATATTCTCAAGAAAAACTCGTATGAGTGTAGTATCACGTGAAAACCATTTCCGGATTACTCCATCATAGTTTCCGCACTACCCCTAAATTGCCAAGATGGGTAAAAGGTTCTACATTCCTCAGTTTCAGCAGGCTCCCAGGTCGAAAGCAGCACATCTTCCCGATTACTTGGTAAATGAAACTACGGTCAAAGATTCTTCCACTGAGTGAGGGATCTCATGCCTCCTTTGTTAGAACAAAGTTTGAATCTACTACCCTATGTTTAAGTTTTGATGATAACAAAATGAAAAGATATATTAATTATGTAATTCATGTAAGAACTATTTGCTACCTAAAATATTACGTTCTGTTTTGCAGAAACTCTGATAGGTATCAGCAAGAGCACACTTAATCAGCATCAGAATATTGGTCCTTAACATCAGCATCAGAAGATGCTATATCAGAATACCAGAATCAGAAGAATAACTCACGCGTATGCTGAAGCTTGATGAACAGAACTGCGCTCAACACTCTGATAAAGACAACAACAGTTCATCAGCACTTAAGCAGAGTCAGAATGAAGCCAAGCCAGAACACGCTTTAAGTTGCAACGGTACTGTGCATTGAAAGCAAATTATTACCAACGGCATCATTCCAGACAAGATCTGCTCAATAAGGAAAGTTTGTTATTGGCATTGAATCAAGATTATTGCTCCAACGTTCAACAATCTCATTGCTATATAAACAAGACAATGAAGATTGAATTGGCTAATGCTCTACATCATATTACACGCCTAAAAGCTAATCATCATCTTTCTTCTTTCAGTTTGCTAAACGCTTCACAATTCCTCACTCAGTATTTTTAGCAATCTAGTTTCATAAGCTTAAATTGTGTAACATCACAGTTGTGATACAGTTTTGTAGAAAACATTCACACACCTAGATTTATCTTCTTTATAATAAAGTGTTTCCTTGACAAACCGGGTTGTGGTTTGCATCAAGAAGGCTTTAGCAGTTGTTAAAGCAGATTGTAATATTCAGTTGAATATAGTGGATTAAGACCTCGTTGGAAAGAGGCGAAATCACCTTGACGGGTGGACTGGAGTAGTTTGAGATCAAACGAACCAGGATAAAAATATCTTGTTCATTGCATTAATTTTCAGTTTTACAATTCAACCCCCCTTCTTGTGTTTTTCACTTCTTCAATTGGCATCAGAGCGCCTGGTTCTGAGCTAAAACACTTAACCGTGTCAGTACAAGATCCAGCGTCAGAAAAACACAATGGCAGGAAATTATTCTCACACCAGCAATGACAACCATGAGGACAGAGACAGATTCAGCGGCAAACCTCCAGTCTTTGATGGAGAAAACTTTGATTACTGGAAAGACAGAATTGAAAGCTTCTTTCTGGCACATGATGTTGATCTGTGGGATATGGTGACAGATGGATACACGCACCCTGTGAATGAAAGCGGTCAGAAGATTGATAGAAAAACAATGACTGACCAACAAAAGCGTGACTTCAAGAATCACCACAAGGCCAGAACCATCCTTCTCAGCGCCATCTCGTATGCTGAATATGAAAAGATCTCCAACAGAGACACAACAAAGAACATATTTGACTCACTCAGAATGACGCATGAGGGCAACGTTCAGGTCAAAGAAACTAAAGCTCTGGCGCTCATTTAGAAGTATGAGGCGTTCAAAATGGAAGAAAGTGAATCCATTGAAACAATGTTCTCAAGATTCCAGATTCTGGTAGCTGGTCTCAAGGTTCTGGACAAAGGTTACTCTACTGCTGATCACGTCAAGAAAATCATCAGAAGTTTACCCAAGCAGTGGAGGCCCATGGTTACAGCTCTGAAGCTAGCAAAAGATCTCAACAAAATTTCTCTGGAGGAACTTATCAGCTCCCTCAGAAGTCATGAGATAGAGCTAGAAGCTGATGAACCCCAGAAGCAAGGTAAGCCTTTAGCATTAAAATTTAACAAAAAATCTGAGTCTAAAGTTTTGCAGGCAGTTGAAGAAACATCTGATGGATCCTCATTAGAAGAAGACGAACTCTCCCTCCTCTCCAGAAGAGTGAATCAACTATGGAAGCAGAGGCAAAGGAAGTTCAGGAATCCCAGAAGATCTGATCAGAACGAGTCTTCTTCCAGATACAGAAGGACAAATTCTTCCTCTGGATACAGAAGATCTGAAGGCTCCTCAGGAAGCAGAAAGCCAAACACCAAGGACATCATCTGCTATGAGTGCAATGAACAAGGACACTACAAGAGTGACTGCCCAAAGCTTCAGAGGGAAAATCCCAAAAAGAATTTTGGAAGAGAAAAGAAGAAAAGTCTCATGGCTACATGGGATGACTCTGACTCGTCTGAAGCTGACTCAGAATCAGATGATGAGAGAGCAAACATAGCTCTCATGTCTAACATTTCAGAAGATAATGAAGCTTCTGAATCAGACTCAAAATCAGATACTGAAGAGGTATTTCCTAACTTTGCTGTTAATTTTACCAAGGCTCAACTTGCTGAAAGCCTTAATGAAATCCTGGAAAGGTATCAGCAGATTAGAGTTAAATTCAGAGACCTGAAAAGGAATCTTGAATCTGACTCTAATAAGACTGAGAGTCTTAAATTGGAGAATTATGAGCTGAGAATTAAAATTTCAAAATTAGAAAATACTTTACAAAACTCTCAGAAGGAACCAATTTCTGAAACTCCCAGCAACGCTGATGAGATCATCAAGGAGTATGATCACAGTTTCCAGAAGTTCCTTGCTAAAAGCATAGATAGAAGCAAAATGGCTTCAATGATCTATGGAGTTAGCAGAAACGGCAGGAAGGGAATAGGATACCAAGGTAAGGTTCCTACACCAAAGAATGTCATGGACTTAACCATTAAACACACTCCTCTGAATTCACATTTTGTGTATGGTCACACACATGATATTAAATACACTAGCAGTAAGTACTCTGTGAAACCAAAATTCAACCAGAGTTTTGGTAAATCTAACAAATCAGGACCCAAGAAAATCTGGGTACCTAAGGATAAAATAATACATGTTGCAGATATCTTTAGCAGCAAGTCAGAAACACCAGTCATGGTACCTGGACTCTGGCTGCTCGCGACACATGACGGGAAGAAGGCATATGTTCCAAAGCCTGGAACTTAAGCCTGGAGGCCATGTTGGCTTTGGAGGCAATCAGAGGGGAAAGATAATTGGCTCTGGAACTGTAGGTAATGGAAATCTTCCCTCTATTAATAATGTTCTGCTAGTAGATGGATTAATGCATAATCTGTTATCCATAAGTCAATTAAGTGATAACGGTTATGATATAATCTTTAATCAAAAATCATGTAAAGTTGTTAGTCAGAAAGATAGGACTATCCTGTTTAATGGAAAGAGGAAAAACAACATTTACAAAATCAAACTTTCTGAACTGAAAAGTCAGAATGTAAAGTGCCTTCTGTCTGTTAACAACGAGCAGTGGATCTGGCACAGAAGATTGGGGCATGTTAGTATGAGAAGAATATCTCAGATTAACAAACTCAATCTGGTCAGAGGACTTCCTAATTTGAAGTTCAATTCAGATGCTTTGTGTGAAGCATGTCATAAAGGCAAGTTTTCAAAACCTTCTTTTAAATCTAAAAATGTTGTTTCTACCTCTAAGCCATTAGAACTTCTGCACATTGACTTATTTGGACCAGTTAAAACTGCTTCAGTCGGTGGCAAGAAGTATGGGTTAGTAATCGTAGATGACTATAGCAGATGGACATGGGTAAAGTTCTTAAGACACAAGGACGAGTCACACTCTGTGTTTGTTACCTTCTGTAACCAAGTTCAGAATGAAAAGGATCTTAGAATCGTTAAAGTCAGAAGTGATCATGGTGGAGAATTTGAAAACAAAGATTTTGAGTCATTCTTTAATGACAGAGGCATTCTGCATGATTTCTCTTGTCCTAGAACTCCCCAACAAAATGGAGTTGTAGAACGAAAGAACAGAACATTGCAAGAAATGGCCAGAACCATGATCAATGAGACAAACGTTGCTAAGATCTTCTGGGCAGAGGCAATAAACATAGCGTGCTACATTCAGAATAGAATCTCAATAAGACCTATTTTGGAAAAGACTCCATATGAATTATGGAAGAACAGAAAGCCCAACATTTCATATTTTCATCCCTTTGGATGTACCTGTTTTATGTTAAATACAAAGAATTATTTGAACAAGTTTGACTCTAAAGCACAGAAGTGTATTATGTTAGGATACTCTGAACTCTCAAGAGGGTACTGAGTATACAATACAGAAACACAAATTGTGGAAGAATCAATCAGTGTTCGTTTTGATGATAAGCTTGACTCTGAAAAGTCAAAGCAGAATGAAGTTTTTGCAGGTATGGAAATTGAATTTACAGGTTCTGAAGACAAGTCATCAGAAGCTCTCAACACAGACACTCCTTCAACATCTGAAAGGAGCACTGCTAGCAATCCTACAACAGCTGCTGATCAACCTCAGAAGAGATTACCCAGAAGCAGCTTGGACCACCCAGAAGAGACTATCTTAGGAAGAAAGGAAGATCCAATCAAAACAAGAGCAAGCTTCAGAAACTCTGAAGAAACCCTCATGGGACTTGTATCTCTGATTGAACCTTCTTCTATTGATGAAGCACTTCTGGATAATGACTGGATTCTGGCAATGCAAGAAGAGCTGAATCAATTCACCAGAAATGGCGTATGGGATCTTGTTCCCAGACCAAAAGGATTCAACGTCATTGGAACAAGATGGGTGTTCAGAAACAAGCTAAATGAACAAGGTGAAGTCATCAGAAACAAAGCACGACTGGTTGCACAAGGTTATAGTCAGCAAGAGGGGATAGACTATACAGAAACCTTTGCTCCAGTCGCCAGGTTAGAATCTATCAGACTTTTAATTTCATTTGCTGTTAATAGAGGCATCACTCTGTATCAGATGGATGTCAAAAGTGCATTCTTAAATGGTTATATAGAAGAAGAGGTTTATGTGCACCAACCCCCTGGTTTTGAAAATACAAAACATCCAGAACATGTTTTTAAACTAAAGAAGTCACTATATGGTCTGAAACAAGCTCCCAGAGCTTGGTATGAAAGGCTAAGTAACTTTCTGTTAGAAAATGAATTCACCAGAGGGAAGGTGGACACTACCTTATTCTGTAAATCAGTTAAGAATGACATCTTAGTCTGTCAAATTTATGTTGATGATATTATTTTTGGTTCTACTAATCCGTCTCTTGGAAGAAAATTTGCTAAGTGTATGCAGGCAGAATTTGAGATGAGCCTCATGGGGGAACTGAAATTCTTTCTAGGAATTCAGATCAATCAAACTCCAGAGGGAACTTACATTCATCAGAGCAAATACATCAGAGATCTTCTGAAGAAATTTGACCTCTCAGAATGTAAGCCATCAAAGATTCCAATGCATCCCACGTGCATTCTGGAAAGAGAAGAGGTAAGCAAAAAGGTAGAACAGAAAGTCTACAGAGGTATGATTGGTTCTCTCCTTTATCTGACAGCTTCAAGACCTGATATATTATTCAGCGTATGTATTTGTGCTAGATTCCAATCAGATCCTAGAGAATCTCACTTAACAGCTGTTAAGCGAATTTTCAAGTATCTGAAAGGTACTACTAATCTGGGTTTGTTTTATAGAAAATCTAGTGATTACAGTTTAGTAGGCTACTGCGATGCTGACTTTGCTGGAGACAGAGTGGAGCGTAAAAGTACTTCTGGAAGCTGCCAGTTTCTGGGAGAAAATCTGATCTCTTGGTCCAGCAAAAGGCAATCAACAATTGCGCTATCAACAGCAGAAGCTGAGTACATAGCAGCAGCAGGATGTAGCACACAAATGCTCTGGATGAAAAGTCAGCTTGAAGACTTCCAGATTTTTGAGAGTAACATCCCTATACTCTGTGATAATACTTCTGCTATTTGCTTAAGTAAGAATCCCATTTTACATTCTAGAGCTAAGCATATAGAAATAAAACATCACTTCATTAGGGACTATATTCAGAAAGGAATTTTGAAATTTAAAATTTATAGATACAGACCATCAATGGGCTGATATCTTCACTAAACCCCTTTCTGAAGATAGGTTCAATTTCATTCTGAAACATCTCAGCATGAAAATCTGCCCAGAGTGAAAATGTTTTAATTCCATATATTTATCTTCAAAATGTATTTATTTTACTGTGAACTTCTGATCAATCTCTTTTCAGAAAGATAGAACATGCAGATTGTATCAGATGCTAGTCTTAAAGATCTGAGAGTCTAAGCTCAAGGATAGACGTGTTGATCACTAAATCAAACAAGTGTCATCCAATCATCAGCAAATCTCTGAAGCAGAACGCGTGCACGCTTCTGAGAAGGCAAAATGCTGATTGGGTGCATTGAGACACATGTCTGGTAACCGTTTTAAGTATCTTTCTCAAATCCCCCAAAAATCAGCAAGCATTAATTGAAAGTAATCATGTTTTTAAAACGTAATCATGATTTTATTTCTCTTTCTTGAAAACGTTTACACTTTCAAAATATTCTGAAACCTATTTAAGCACGTTAACCTCTCACTTTAATCTTTTACAGTTTCTCATTATCTCTCAAAGAATTCTCTGCATTTTTCTGTGTTCATCTCTCTCAAACCCATTTTCTCAATTTTTCTCAAAATCCCTAAGTGTGAACATGGAAACCTCCAGCAGTGCTTCTGCAGGTTCTTAGAAGAAAGCATCATCTGAACAGTATCAAGTTCCATTCAGAACACTCCTCACTCCAGTGAAGAATCTTGAAGTGTTATCTGAACTGATTATTGATTTTGGCAGTCTGAAG
This sequence comes from Vicia faba, assembly GCA_948472305.1. NCBI lineage: Eukaryota > Viridiplantae > Streptophyta > Magnoliopsida > Fabales > Fabaceae > Vicia > Vicia faba. The sequence continues at coordinate 652,793,877 of OX451737.1, forward strand.
GAGAATGGCTTTGACTTGACAGAAGAAGTTAGGGCACAGAAATGGGAAAGGTATTTTGACAGGTTGGTTGGACCAACATTCCCAATGTTAGTCAAGGAGTTCTGGATTCATGCAACTGCTCCAACGCATCAAGTCACCTCCTACATAATGGGGAAGAAGATTGTGATCACTGAGGATCACATTGCTAAGTTGATTGGTTACAGTGGCGGTGGCGTCCGCTGTATTGATATGGCTGAGAGATGTGCTGACGTGGGCGTCATAGCAGAAAGGATTTTTACCCTTGGGGTGCTGATCAGATTAAAGCCATGCTGGAGAACCTGTTCACATGCCTTCCTCCCCAACCTTAGATTTTCATTCATGCCATTTTCATGTTTTCTTTGCTTATCTGCTGTACTGTTTTGTTTGATTCTGAACTTTTTAATATGACAAGTTTTTCTGCTCTAAATGTTTTAGCACATCACTTACACTTTTTGATTGCTGACAAAAAGGGGGAGAACAAGAATGATATTTTAAATAATAACGGATTACTAAGACAGAAATTCTCAAACATTCTAACTCTGATATACTTGAATATGTTTTCTATTTTTGCTTAAGTCTCCAGGTACAAGAAGCTCCATGATATTCTGAAGACTAAAGCTCTGATACTCTGACCCAAAGCGAAGCTCTGACACTGATCTGAAGCTCTGCTCTGACATTCTGATCCAAAGCTTCTGATAGTCAAAACTCTGATATTCTGATGTTCAAAGAAAGGTAATAAAGATCTGATCCTGAAGAAATCTTGGAATTAAAAAGGGAAGTAATAAATTCAGGGGGAGTATCTCTCAACTCTTATATCTCTTTATCCCCTATCTTTGATAACCTCTTACTCTGATACATCTTATCATTTAGTTATCTCTGATACGTTTTCACGTTATTTTCAATTAAAAATATCTAGTTTTTGTCATCATCAAAAAGGGGGAGATTGTTAGAACAAAGTTTGAATCTACTACCCTATGTTTAAGTTTTGATGATAACAAAATGAAAAGATATATTAATTATGTAATTCATGTAAGAACTATTTGCTACCTAAAATATTACGTTCTGTTTTGCAGAAACTCTGATAGGTATCAGCAAGAGCACACTTAATCAGCATCAGAATATTGGTCCTTAACATCAGCATCAGAAGATGCTATATCAGAATACCAGAATCAGAAGAATAACTCACGCGTATGCTGAAGCTTGATGAACAGAACTGCGCTCAACACTCTGATAAAGACAACAACAGTTCATCAGCACTTAAGCAGAGTCAGAATGAAGCCAAGCCAGAACACGCTTTAAGTTGCAACGGTACTGTGCATTGAAAGCAAATTATTACCAACGGCATTATTCCAAACAAGATCTGCTCAATAAGGAAAGTTTGTTATTGGCATTGAATCAAGATTATTGCTCCAACGTTCAACAATCTCAGTGCTATATAAACAAGACAATGAAGATTGAATTGGCTAATGCTCTACATCATATTACACGCCTAAAAGCTAATCATCATCTTTCTTCTTTCAGTTTGCTAAACGCTTCACAATTCCTCACTCAGTATTTTTAGCAATCTAGTTTCATAAGCTTAAATTGTGTAACATCACAGTTGTGATACAGTTTTGTAGAAAACATTCACACACCTAGATTTATCTTCTTTATAAGAAAGTGTTTCCTTGACAAACCAGGTTGTGGTTTGCATCAAGAAGGCTTTAGCAGTTGTTAAAGAAGATTTAATATTCAGTTGAATATAGTGGATTAAGACCTCGTTGGAAAGAGGCGAAATCACCTTGACGGGTAGACTGGAGTAGTTTGAGATCAAACGAACCAGGATAAAAATATCTTGTTCATTGCATTAATTTTCAGTTTTATAATTCAACCCCCTTCTTGTGTTTTTCACTTCTTCATCCTTTTTTTGGATTACTCCCTCAAAGTTAGCATGACTATACGGCCCATCCTATCTTAAGTTTTCCCAAGTTCGAGTATGTGATACGGTGGCAGAATCGGCTGTTAATACTGGTTTATGTTTTTTGTTCGCAAAATGTTGCAGTAAGCAAGAGTCGCCACCAACTTTTATTTTATCCAACAAGGAAAAGGAAAAGGAACAGAACAAACCTTTTTCGAGATGTTTCTGAGTATGGGGGGTAGATTATAGAAAGGGAAGGTGTTAGCACCCTTTCTATCCGTGGTTTTCCACGGGCTCTTAGGTACTTGCTCATTTTGAAAACTGCTTGTGTGTGCTTTGTTTTAAAAAGTTTTGTTTTACTTCGTGTTAACCCTTGTTTCTGTCCTCAAGAGTGTTACGAAGTTGTTTTTGAAAACTTTGTTTGAAAAGTGTTTGTGTGAAAAAAATTTATTTGTTTGAGAAAGTACCTAGGAACTAATCTACCTACTCGAAAAAGGTTTGTTAGTTTTCCTTTTAGACAGCGCTATCCCATTATTAAGGAATAGGTAGCACCGCTGTTGGAGTTTTAAGGGACGTTCGAAGGGACATGTACGATCACAAAAGCAATGCCAGGAAATATTAGTAATCATCCTAAAGCCTTAAGGATCTTTTTCCGAGGCAACATCTGAATGGGTCATTGTAGATCTTTCGGGACTAGAGGACGACCACTAACAAACCCTATACTTCATGACCGTTTACTGAAGGCAACCGGAGTGGGGCAAACCATAGGAGTGAGCATGTACGAGTGTATGTTTTCAGTTAATTTATCTTTACACATTTAGGGTTTTCTACTGTATTAATTTTCAGTTAGTCTTACCATACAATCCTATTAACATTCATCTAAGAAGTTTATAGTTTGCGGAACTAAAATGCGGGAAAGTTAAAAGTCCTAGATATTACAAGGCTTTTGCAGATACATAATTATCTTGGACTGAAAATAAAGATGCGTAATTTAAAACCCTAATTACTATTACAAACTCGGAGCTGTTACAATAATAAAAAAAAGGAAATTAAAAGAGCACAGCGAATTAAATGCGAGAATAATTAGAAAACCTAAAAAATCTAGTTGAAAAAAGATTTTGGTTAGTTTTGAGAAAAAATTAATTAGGTTATGTACAAAATTAAACCCTAATCCTAATTATTGTTAATTATAAAAAAAAGAAAGAATTAAATTGCCTTAATTTAATTAAACTAATTAATTAATTAAAGAAACAAAATATTTTTTTATGAAAAATGATTTTGAATGTTTTTTATGATTTTTTGATTAAATGAAAAAAGTAATGATTTTTGTGTTATTTTTAAAAAGAAAATAATTAAAAGAATTAAAATAAAAAAGATAGAATGCGCCTGTTAGAAGCTGAATGAGGGGGAATGATGCTGAATTGGTTAGGCCCATGAAGTTGAGCCCATTCCATGCATGTGATTCCCTGTTGTGTCAGCCTGGGAGTGCACCATAGTCCTTCCTTGGTTGAGGCATTGGATCTGGCTAGCAATGAATCCAATGACAAGATGGTGACAGCGCATGGGAGGCGCTTGGAAAGGTAATGCACATAATCATAATGCCAAGTCATCGTCCCCTTCATTGAGGCCGTCGTCTTAGGATCACCTTTTACCTACAGACAAACGTCTGTAGCCATAGCTTGTACACTTCAAACATCAAGAAATATGCATGATAAATGAAATTAAAGACCATGGTTCAACTTATCTTGATGCCACGAACAACATGGCATCCTTTTCTTGGCCTAATTTAGCCTGTAGAGAAAAAACCTAAAACGGCCATGAAAACCCTAACAATGGCAAACACACATACAAGCCTCAAAACTTCAATTAAACAATCCAGGCATGTTGCAAATACATCAATAATCACAAGTATATCATTAAAATATGCTAATGATGTAAGAATTGCTGTAATCGATTTTGAAAAAGAAAGCAAACTGTATGAAGTCTAGGGGTCAATTTTGGGCGTGAGGATGCGTGAAACTGATCGTGTTAGCTTCAGAGAGGCTTCATGAAACGATTGGGAGTGTTGGAATGGCTTGAATTGCCTTCTAGGACCAAAAACTATCCAACACTTTTGTCCAATTTTTTGAGTTTTGATATGGCGTTTTACGACTGCAAATCCTTGTGTTTTTGGCTTGTTCTTGCTTAATATATATGCTAGAATTAATTAGGGTAACAAAAACAATTTGAATCTTTGAAGATCATCAAGGTTTGATTTGATTTTTCTCTTGTATCATATCTTTCTAAATGCCTCCAAATCATGCCAATTTTGATTCAATTTACCTTGATTTGATTTGGTCTGATTAATCCAACTTGAATAGATTTGATTCCTACAAAAAATCAAATCAAATTCAATCTTTTGTATTTTTTGCCATTTATTTGATTTAATTTGAATTTTAAATAATAAAAAATCAAAATGAAATAAATAATGAAGCAAATAATGTGTGGATGCTGATTTGGGTCGTGGACAATCTTTCCAACAAGATACAATCATAAAATGCTAGGTCTATTTGACAAAAAAATGTATTTTTGAGCACATTTGACTTTTGGCAATTTTGCAAAAAAGGTCAACTTTGACAAGGCATATCTCCTCCAATTTTAACCCTAAAGAGGTGTTCTTGGACTTTTTAGAAATCTTAGGATGTCCCTTAAACAACCCTTTTGTTTTCATCTCAATTGGGTCTTCCATGTTCATGTAAGAAGCTTTGACCCAAAAGGTGTTTTTGTTGACTTTTCAAAAGGATCTATAATGTAGAAATTCATATCTTTTTATGAGTGCATATTTTGAACTTGTGGGTTGAAGATGAGTTGTAGGGAATTGCATCCTCTTAAAAATGAGCCTTGGATGAAAATTTTCTGATAAAGTATGAAGAAGTTATGCTTGGTCAAAGTTTGGTTGACTTTTCTTGTGAAACCCTAATTTAGCAACTTTTGGGTTTTGATGAATTTGGGGACATTCCTTGAGTAATCATGATCAACCCTTGACCAAATGATATATATCTTCAAAATGTTGATGTTGACCAAAAATCTTGAAGTTTGACTATATGTGGGCCACAGTTGACTTTTGACCTAGTATAGTTGATTTTCAGGCATCTGGGCAACTGACTGAGCAAACTTCTTGTGCAAGGCATGAAAAATGACATGGGTGATCTTGTGAACATATTGGGACAATGGAAGGCATTTGGGACCTTTAGAGTTCCCACACCCTGATGAAAATGGAAACCCTAGTTTGAGGTACATTGCCTTAGGAGAGAGTTTGGCTGGTCAACTCTTGGGCATCCTTGAGAAAGTTGAGGACCTCAATGGGAATGTGTTGAGTAAAATGAGAGGGAAACTTTTAGGGTACAACAGATGCCCCTATTCAATCTTCTTAAACCTCAGGATGTAGATTTGCTGTCTGCCTTTCATAATCTGAAGGTGGAAGATGATTGAACACTAGAGTGCCCAGAAATTTGCACTCGTCTTAGATGGTGTTGGACTGTGTAGGTAGTATCGGGAATGGGATTACAGATGCCATTTGGAGGAGATGGCGGAAGGTCACCGGAGATGGGCTTAAAGATGCCATCCGGAAGATATGACAGAGAATCGTCGGAGATGGGCTTAAAGATGCCATCTAGAGGATATTGATTTCCTGAGATATTCCTTTGATGAGAATTCTTGTATCTGTCGTTGAGGAGGAATCTGCTGAGGAATGTTGGTCTTTGTCTTGGGAGAAATGGAATTTTAGGAACTTCAGTTGTCCATTACTCTATTGGGGAATCATCTCTTAGTCGAGGAGATGAAAATTAACTGATATATGGTCGTGCACCAGGCCTTACAGTGATTTGTTGAGGATAATATGATTAACTGCTATCTGGTCGTGCTCCAGGTTTTACAGTGACTTACGGGGGAGATGAGATTAAACTTGCTATCTGGTCGTGCTCCAGGCTTTGTAATCTCAAAAACTGTTATCAGGTCGTGCTCCAGGCTTCATAAGGAATTAAGTGGTTATCCGGTCGCATCCGAGTTTAAACTTGAACTTAAGGCATACTAACATCCGGTTGTTTCCAGGCTTTAGTAGTAATTGGTCGAGTAAACTTCTATCTGGTCGAATTCCAAGCTTCGCAGTACCTCATACTGTTATCTGGTCGTGCTCCATGTTTCAGTGTCTCTTGCCGCTATCTAGTCGTGCTTCGGACTTCATAGCATCTTATATCGTTATCTGGTCGTGCTCTAGGCTTCAGTAATTTGGGGAAATTAAGTTGTTATCCGGTTAGTTTTTGGGCTTCATAGCTTTTTTAACTGGAATAGAAATCTTAGTATCGATTTGACTGAACCAGGGAAAGGTCTCGAGTTGTCTTCAACTGGGAGAGAAATCTTAGTATCGATTTTACTGAACTCAGGAGAGGTCTCAGATTAACTTTGACTGGCATAGAAATCAGGGGAATCTTAGCGGCGATTCGACTTACCCAGATGAAAGTCTTAGAACATCTTCAACTAGAATAGAAACCTTAGTGTCGGTTTGATTGAACAAGAGAAAATCTTGAAAAGTGTTGGAATATCTTCAACTGGAATAGAAACCTTGGTGTCGGTTTGACTGAACCAGAGAGAACTTGTGAGAACTTGATTGTATCTTTCCCTGAAAGGTAAAGAGTTAGTCGTATGTAATGTCATGATGTATGAAATGTATTGAGTAAATGATGTTCTCAAAATAAATGAGATTGTGTTGTATAATATGTATGCACATGCCATGATGTATGGATATGCAATGCTATTATGATATTCTCTAGCTGGGGAAAATAAATCTTGGACTACTGCTGGAGAGTATAAGGAGTTGAGTTCTTCGTTTCCGCTGGGGATAGTGACCGAAGATGATTAGCTGGGGATTTACATCCATTCTTCTTGAGAACATTTCGCCAGAGGAGACTCTGTCTGAGAATAATCCTGCAGGGGAATGACTCTGTGGGGAAGAGAGATGCTCTGTTGGAAGATTTGCTGATTTGGAGAAATAAACTCAGTTGGGGATGAACTTCCATTGCTGGAGAGAAGAGCTATGTTGGAGATTGAGCTTCCGCTGTCAGAGAAATAAACTCTACTCGGGAGATGGATTTATAAACTGCTCATGGTTATAAAACTCGGTTGGGGAATGTAGATATCAACTTTCTGAAGGAACCTGCTGGGGAAGGAATTCCTGCTTGGGGATACAGAGGTCAGACCTTGGTTGTCTCATCTCTGTGGGGAATATAGGTATCACTGGCTTGTATGTGATAGTGACTTTGCTTCCAACTGTCTCTGCCCCTTGTACCATGATGGACGGGGTAACTGTCGGTATTTAGATTTTGTACCAGTTTCTTTGAGTTCTTAGTAACTGTCTTTCTGTTTTATATGCAGATATTTGTGAACAGTAATCATATTCAAATGCATATGTCAAGAATAAAACATTGGACGTTTTTTTGCAAAACAAAACAGAAAACAAAAAAAACAAACACAGAGTTTTGTACTCAAAAGACGCTTTGTATTGATTTGAAATTTGCCTATAACAAGCCTTTTTTACAAGGAGGTTGACGCTCTAGTAAGAGAACACCGCCGTAAAAATGGAAATTATTACAGAAATTGTGTACAAAAAGAAAACAACTATGTGTAGTGATCCCATTGGGTTTCAATTCTGCTATTGCCCCTATGTCTTCGAGCATCTCATCACTTTGCTGCTTGTCTGAAGCTGACTGGATTAATCGGTACCATTTGCGCTTGATATCTTATTACTGAGGTCTGATTGCAAGGTGATCCAATGGGACATAGTGATATGCTTTAATCCCTAATTTTTTCCTAGACCGCCCTTTCGGGTTTTCAGTCCATCGGGATACCCTTTTTTGCCCAAGCCGCCCTTTCAGGTTTTCGACTTGTCGGGTGTACATATTTTTTCATTTTTTTTATCCCTAATTTTTGCCTGAACCCTTTTGGTTCGCCAGGATGCCCTTATTTTTTCCTAGGTATGTCAACCTAGAGGGTCTTTATTATGTGTAGTATCTTTTTACTATGTCCTCATTGACAGGGTGTGGAAGGTCGTCACTACCCATTGTGGTCAGAATCATGGCTCCACCGGAAAATATGTTTGTGACTACAAATGGTCCCTAATAGTTGGGAGTCCATTTTCCCCTGGGATCACCTTACGGCAGTATGATGCGCTTGATTACCAGATCCCCTACTTGATACACTTGTTGTCTGACTTTCTTGTTGAAGGCCTTGATCATTCGTTTCTAATAAATTTGACCATGGAAGACATCAGTAAGTCTTTTCTCGTCGATTACGTTCAATTGACCAAGTTGAGTCTGGATCCAATCGTCTTCGCTCAAACCCGCATCCTTCATAATCCGTAGAGAAGGGATCTGGACCTCCATGGGTAGGACAACCTCCATGCCATATACCAGAGAATAGGGTGTTTCCCCTGTCGACGTACGTGTTGAAGTACGATACCCGTGAAGAGCAAATGGTAACATCTCGTGCCAGTCTTTGTATGTCACCGTCATCTTCTGTATAATCTTTTTAATATTCTTATTAGCAGCTTCAACAACCCCATTCATCTTCGACCGGTAAGGAGAAGAGTTTAGATGCTGAATCTTGAACTGTTTACAGAGTTCAGTGATCATTGAGTTGTTGAGATTAGTACCATTATCCGTGATGATTCTCTCAGGGATACCATAACGACAAACCAAGTTATGCTTGATGAACCGTGCCACCACATTCTTGGTAACCGTAGCAAAGGAGGCAGCCTCAACCCACTTCGTGAAGTAATCAATGGCCACTAGGATGAAGCGATGCCCGTTGGATGCGGTAGGTATGATCTCTCCAATCATGTCAATGCCCCACATTGCAAAGGGACAGGGAGCTATCAAGACGTTCAAGGGAACTGGAGGTACACGCATCTTATCAGCATAGATTTGGCACTTGTGACAGGCACGAGAATGCTGATAACAATCGGCTTCCATAGTGGACCAGTAGTATCCTGCCCGTAGGATCTTCTTTGCCATGGTATGTCCATTGGAATGAGTTCCAAAGGTACCTTCATGTAGGTCTGCCATGATCCTCTCTGCTTCGCTCTTGTCTACACACCGCAGTAAGGTAGAGTCATGATTGCGCTTATAGAGGATTCCATTGCTGAGGAAGAACATTGCAGCAAACCTTCTCAGAAATTTCTTGTCATTGACAGATGCCCCTTCGGGGTATTCTTGAGCCTCGAGATACCTTTTCACCTCATGAAACCAAGGTTTTTCGGCTACCTCCTCAGTATCGATCTCACAGCAGTATTCCAGTTCATCCAACCTCTCAATAGTGATTCGGGGAGCTTCATTGTCCCACCTGGCCTTGAACATTGACGACATAGTAGTTAGCGCGTCCGCTAACAGATTCTCTTCTCGTGGGAAATGTTCAAAGGTGATCTCTTTAAAATGCAGCAGCAGTGTCAGTACTTACTCTTTGTAAGGGATAAGGTTTGGGTGCTTCATATCCCACTCGCCTTTGATCTGAATTATCACCAAAGCGGAATCCCTGAATACACTCAAGAACTTGATCCTTAGGTCAATAGCAGCTCTAAGACCCATGATACACGCTTCATACTCTGCCATGTTGTTGGTACAGTTGAAACATAATCGGGAAATGAACGGAGTATGACAGCCCTCAGAAGATATGATTATAGTGCCAATGTTGTTACCCAATGCGTTTGAGGCTCCATCAAAAAACATAGACCATCGGGATCCTTCCTCAGGTCCTTCATCCGGTCCAGGTTTTTCATAGTCGGTTACTAACATGATATTATCATCCGGGAACTCAAAATTCATGGACTGGTAGTCCTCCACGGCCTGATGCGCCAAATGATCAGCTAACACACTTCCCTTGATTGCCTTTTGGGTTGTGTATTGGATTTCATACTTGGTCAAGATCACTTTCCATCTTGCTATTCTTCCGGAGAGAGCAGGCTTCTCGAAAATGTACTTAATCGGATTCATCTTAATATCAACAAAGTAGTGTGGGTCAACATATACTGTCTCAATCAGCGAGCAGCCCATGTCAAAGCGCAGCAAGTTTTCTCGAGCAGTGAGTATCGTGTTTCACAGCCGGTAAACTTTTTGCTAAGGTAGTATATTGCGTGCTCTTTTCGACCAGACTCGTCATGCTGCCCCAGCACACACCCCATTAAATTATCTAGCACTGTTAAGCACATTATCAAAGGTCTTCCTTCAGTCGGAGGCGTTAGAATAGGAGGTTCTTGGATTTATTTCTTGATTTTTTCAAAGGCGACCTGGCATTCATCATTCCACTTTACCACTTGATCTTTCTTCAGAAGCTTGAAGATCGGCTCACAAGTAGCAGTCAGATGTGAAATGAACCTGGCAATGTAATTCAGGCGTCCCAAGAAACCTCTAACTTCCTTCTCAGTGCGGGGATCCGGCATCTCTTGTATGGCCTTCACCTTTGCAGGGTCTACCTGAATACCTTTGTCATTGACGATGAATCCCAGAAGCTTACCAGACCTTACCCCGAAGGTGCACTTGTTCGGAATTAACCTCAGCTTGTATGTCTTCAACCTATCAAACAGCTTTTGTAGATGATCAAGATGTTCTTCCTTAATTTGAGACCTTGCTATCATGTCATCAACGTAAACCTCTATCTCATGGTGAATCATTTCATGGAACAGAGCTACCATAGCTCGCTGATAAGTTGCCCCAGCATTCTTCAACCCAAAAGGCATCACCTTGTAGCAGAAAGTGGCCCACTGTGTAACAAAGGTTGTCTTCTCTATGTCTTCAGGTGCCATCTTAATCTGATTTTAACCAGAGAAACCTTCCATGAAGGAAAAGACATTGTGTTGTGCGGTGTTGTCAACCAGAACATCGATGTGGGGAAGCGGGAAGTCATCCTTGGGGCTTGCCCTGTTCAGGTCTCTGTAATCCATACACATTCGTACTTTACCATCTTTCTTAGGTACTGGAACCACATTAGCAACCCACTGCGGATAGAAGGTGACAACTAAGAACCCTGCATTGAACTGCTTCATAACCTCTGCTTCAATCTTCTCTGACATCTCAGGGCACATACGCCGGACCTTTTGCTTTATCGGAGGGCAGTCTTCTTTAGTCGGCAGACAATGAACCACTATATTTGTGTCTAATCCCGACATGTCTTCATATGACCAGGCGAAGATTTCAATATACTCATTCAACATCTGTACCAACCGTTGTTTGACACTAAGCTCCATATTTGCACCTATCTTAAGCTCTTTTCTGTCTTCCGTTGTACCCAAGTTCATTGTCTCAACCGGCTCTTCATGAAGTTGTATAACCCTTTCTTCCAGCTGTAATAGTCTAGCAAGTTCTCCGGGTACCTCACAATCTTCCTTACCTTCGTCCTCGGCTTGGTTGATCGGATTTTCAAAGTTATAATGAGCAGTAGCAGAACTGTTATCAATGGAATCCATAGTGGATATGGATCTGCATTTGGATATGTGAGTGTGTGTAAGAGCATAGTTGTATAGACAGAATAAAAGAAAAGAAAGACAGAGAGCACAAGATTTGTATGCAAACGTCCAATGCTTTATTGATGTCATATGAAAATGAAACATGATAACCCTCCCAAATAGAACCATTGTGCCCCGGGTAAGACACATGGCTATAGAGTTTATATTGTTTTTAAATTACATATCCGAAAAATCAAAAAGATGATGGCCTTTTACTGTATAGTCTAAATTATAACTGCAAGTGCACAGCCTATCGAAGTAATATATAAGATTATCGAACCACAGAGACCAATTATCAATCTATCGACTCTATTGTTAAGGTGTTTATCTAAGGCAGATCAGTAAGGGATTGAGTTCAGTACAGGGAAATAAAAGCAAATAAAATTAAAGAGATAAAACAAACGGGATCGAATGTAAATCACGAGATCAGACAGTGTCCTAGCATGCATGTATAGTATTTACTTTTGGGTAATATTTTCCATTTATAGCAAAGAAATGTTTAACGGGAACTTGTAGCTTTCGCATACTAAGAACCGAGTTTACTCTTTAAATTAAATTCCTTTATTGTCACTTATAAAGGGTGCCTAACGCGTTAAAGAAGTAAACCTATTTTTAAGAAACAAGTTATTTTGACTTAGTGAAAAAGTGTTTTAATTTGGAAAACTTAACTTAAAGAGATCCTTGGCTTTTGACCAAGAATCAGATTTTAATCCCACAAACGCGTCCGCAAATAGTTTCAAAATCGTTTTCTAAAATTATATCAAGTAATCCTACTTAACCAAACGAACTGCTTTCAATCTTTTCGTTTGGTCAAGAACTGATCTGGCTTAATCTCAAGTATGGACGGCTTTCGATCTTACCCATAAACTTTTAAACACATTTAAACCAGTATTAAAAACTAAAACATCCCAAAGGTATTTCTATTAGCATGGCATGCAGAACATAGTTATGATTCGATCCTTACATTCTAACCCTAATAAATTTAGCTAGACATGGTAATCATTTAAAGTCTATAAAACATGTAGACTATGATAAGAGCGTCTAAAGTCTATAAAACGTGTAGACTATGGTAAGAGCGTTTAGAGTCTATAAAATGTGTATACTATGGTAAGAGCGTTTAGAGTCTATAAAACATGTAGACTATGGTAAGAGCATTTAGAGTCTATAAAACATGTAGACTATGGTAAGAGCATTTAGAGTCTATAAAACGTGTAGACTATGGTAAGAGAATTTAGAGTCTATAAAACATGTAGACTATGGTAAGAGCATAAAATAAATGAAAGCAATTAAATTAGAACCTTGCTCCAATCGGAGGCTTGAATCTGATACAAGTCGTGGAAATGTTAAAGATAGTATGATAAACTTTAACCAAAGTGCTCCAAACTTGAATACAAACTCGCACACTCAAGTGTGATAACTTCCCGATGTGAGAAGATTATCACTTTACAAAGTAGTAATATATGCCTAAGCAGTAACTTGACTGGATCTAAGTTTGGATGAAAACGAAAATGAAATGAACTTGCTATTTATAGAAGATCCTGAAACTCTGTAAAGACGAGTATGCCCCTCAACTCCTTTTGAGCGGGAAATGGTTTGTGACGACCGCGGGCGCGGCCACCCTCCTCGCGGGCGCGGTGAGTGAAAAATGGAGAGATCGTGGGAACGTGGCAGTTGGCCCCTGGGTGAAAGTGCACCATGTCAGCGTGTTTCCTGTAGCCGGAGCGGAGCTGGACGCCATGTGTGTATTTTCTTGGAAAAACCCTATTTTTCTGGCGTTTTCGCTTGTTTCTTCTCTGAAGGCTCTGAAAGGACATGTGACCTGAAAACAAAGGAAACAAGGGCATAATACTAGAAAAACAATAATAAAACTAAGGAAAACATGTGATATTCGAGTCAGAAACATAGTGCGATTCGGTGTTATCAAATTCTCCCACACTTAAACCTTTGCTTGTCCTCAAGCAAAACTCTCAGAAGTAGTCAAAGGGATACAAGTGTTTTTTCTAGTTATTGAGCTAAAGCAGTAAGGTTCAAGTGAGAGTGTATTCGACAGGTACCAACTATTTGAACTAAGAACATCGAAGTGACACTTTACCGTAGAATGCGGACATAAACCTTATTCCTACACAAGTCAACTCCTATTACTCCCACTATGCTAAGACTTCTCTTCTAGGTAAGGTCCTTTTCATTCAGGTGTAATCACATTAAGCCCGTTATCTGTACATACTCATAGTGTAGTGACCGGTTAGTGATTCTGATCTTTGCAATGGGATTCTGGTACAAGAATTGGTGTAATCCCGTTATTACCCAATTATAGTTGTAGGGGATCAGATCGTAATCTGCCCTAACGAGTTCAGCACCAGATACCTCTGAACCAGCCATAATGGGTAATGCCTTTTATTATTATTTTTCACTTTTTATTTTTTGTGGATGTTCGCGACCAGTGGAATTAAATGATCGTGTGAGGATCACCCAATTCATGGTCGTAACCATACATTTTTGCTTATATATTTTTTTTTTCAAGGCAAAAAGATCATTCACTTATTTTCATTGATCCTACACGTAGCGCATGCTTAGGCCGGAGCTGACTACGAGAATAAACTACTTAGGACCCGTTTTGTAAAATTAAAATCATAGCATGGGGAGAAGACGGAATTAACTCTAATATTTACAAGGTCTATGGTGTAAAAGACGATGTTGATTTTTCAAAAAGGGTACCTAAGACTAATCACACTCTATCCTAAACCTAAAAACTTTACTTATGGCTCAAAAAACTAAAAACATGTTGTATTCATTTTTAGCAAAAAAAATTTCTCAAGGCTAGGAAGTGGTGGAGAACTTAAGGATACACTGCGCAAAATGACTCGTCAATCACATGTATTTTATTTAATGGCTAAACTACTAAAAGGGAAATAACTAAAAGATACTGAAAAATAAAGTACTGAAAAGGGAAATAACGGAAAAAGAAATAACGGAAAGGAAATAAAAGCGATAAAATGCTCCTCCCACACTTGAATTGGACATTGTCCCCAATGTTCTAAAAAAAGTCTAGGTAGGAGATACCTGGTAAAACTAGTGAGGTCCACTAGTACTCTCGCCATCCTGAGGTGAACGTCCAGAATGGCGGCTACGACTACGGCGGCGGCGATGTCTATCGAGGCTAAACTGTGCCATGCGCTCAGTGAGAGCAGCATTTTCAGTTTGTGTGGCCTCCATTAATTGGAAGTGAGTAGCGAAGCTAGTCTACTGACGGTGCTGCTGGTTCTGGAAAGCCAATTGACTTTCCATGATGGTAGTCAGAGAGCGGGCATTTTGAATTTGAGACGCCTGCATGAAAGCCATGTTGTCAGCAACCTGTTGCTGGATCGTAGAAAGGAGGGAATCACGCCTCTCCTCTCTATCCATATGCTCTCTCCACATGTCCCAACTGACCTGATGGCACAGATAACGGATACTGGCCTCAATGCCTAGTGCATCCATGCAAGCAAAATCAGGGTATCTAGTCGGAAGCATCGGTCTAGCAGACAGTGTAGCAAATCGCTCCCTCTGAGCATCGTCTCTGAAGATGACATCGAGTCCATCAACGAAATCCATCTGAAAAAGGTGATATAAGAGTACTTGGTCCTGAAAAAGATAGATGAGTCAGTCCAAAATTACAAATTTAATTACATAAAAGAAAAATTAAAATTAAAAAATTAAAAATAAATAAAAAACATCGTGGGTTGCCTCCCACGCAGTGCTTTGTTTAATTTCGTTAGCTTGACGATAAGATCTCACTTTTCACGTTGGGATTGGTGGGTCTATCAGAGTCTGACTAGAGTAGTCAATAGGCAGGTCACCTCCTCTATACAACTTCAGTCGTTGTCCATTTACCACGAAAGGAGCACTTGAGTTATTCTTGATTTCTACAGCTCCTAATACTAACACTTTTGATACCTCGAATGGACCTGTCCATCTTGAACGTATCTTGCCAGGAAAAAGTCGTAATCTGGAATTAAACAGAAGAACAGGATCTCCTACATTGAATTCTTTCTTAGTAATTTTCTTGTCGTGCCATATCTTTGTTCTTTCTTTATAGATGATGGCATTCTCATAAGCATTTAGGCGGAGTTATTCCAACTTATGTATGTCCAGAATTCGTTTCTCTCCAGCTCTTAGGTAGTCTAAATTCAAGGATTTT
Organism: Vicia faba; assembly: GCA_948472305.1. Taxonomy (NCBI): domain Eukaryota; kingdom Viridiplantae; phylum Streptophyta; class Magnoliopsida; order Fabales; family Fabaceae; genus Vicia; species Vicia faba. Next base: position 652,809,498 of record OX451737.1, read on the forward strand.
ATAGCCCAATAGGCTTTGTGTTCTAACTCGAAAGGTAAGTGGCAGGGTTTTCCATAGACCAATTGATATGGGGTAGTTCCAATAGGGGTTTTGTAAGCTGTTCTATAGGCCCAAAGTGCATCTTTCATCTTTCCGGACCAATCCTTTCTGGATATTGACATGGTTTTTTCTAGGATTTCCTTGATTTCCCTATTCGATACCTCCACTTGGCCACTGGTTTGAGGGTGATATGGTGTTTATACTCTATGTTTGACTCCGTATTTGTTTAAAATTTTATTGAATATCTTGGATATAAAGTGCGATCCTCCGTCACTTATGAATAGATGGGGTGTTCCAAATTTAGGGAATATGATGTTCTTGAACAATTTGATCACTACTCTCGTGTCATTTGTGGGGGCCTCTATTGCTTCTATCCACTTGGACACATAGTCAACTGCCACAAGAATATATTTATTTCCCATTGATGATGGAAAAGGCCCCATGAAATCTATACCCCATACGTCAAAGAGTTCTACCTCTTGAATATTTCTTAATGGCATTTCGTCATGCCTTGAAATGTTCCCAGTGCGTTGACACCGGTCACACTTGGTGATGTAAGTGTGGACATCTCGCCATAAAGTTGGCCAGTAAAGGCCTGCTTGAAAGATTTTGGAACATGTCTTTGATGTGCTTACATGTCCACCATAAGGCGCGACATGACAATGTTTGATGACGCTTTCCACTTCCTCCTCCGGAACACATCGTCTAAAGATGTTATCTATTCCTATTTTGAACAAGAGTGGTTCGTCCCAATAAAAGCTTTTGATGTCATTGAAGAACTTTTTCTTTTGTTGAAAACTTAAGTCTGGGGGTATGATGCCAGCAGCTAGATAGTTCACAATGTCTGCGTACCAAGGTACGTTTCTTATCATTGAGACTTTTTCCGGTTTAAATTCTTTATAGGTTTCAGAGTCATCCTCGCTCATTGTGTTTATCCTAGCTATCAGTCCGTCGTAAGTGAAGTGATCGTCTATTGGTATTAGATCTGGTTTTAAATGTTCTAGCCTAGATAGATGATCGGCTACTAAATTCTCAGTGCCTCTCTTATCCTTAATGTCTAAGTCAAATTCTTGGAGTAAGAAAATCCACCTGAGCAATCTCGGCTTAGCGTCTTTTTTATTTAACAGATATCGGATTGTTGCGTGGTCAGTATAAACTACAATCTTAGCTCCTACTAAATAAGATCGGAACTTATCGATTGCGAATACTACAGCTAGCAATTCCTTCTCTGTAGTTGTGTAGTTAAGTTGGGCGGTATCTAGGGTTCTACTGGCATAGTAAATGACATGTAATTTCTTGTCTTTTCTTTGCCTTAAGACTGCCCCAACTGCATAGTCACTAGCATCGCACATGATTTCAAATGGTTTCTCCCAGTCAGGGGGTTGAATGACAGGAGCTGAAATCAGCGCTTGTTTTAGAATGTTGAAGGCTTCAAGACACTTCTCATTAAAGTCAAATTCAGCATCTTTCATAAGAAGGTTAGTTAAGGGTTTTGTTATTTTGGAGAAGTCTTTTATAAAGCGTCGGTAGAATCCAGCATGTCCTAGAAAACTTCGTACTTCCGTAACGGTTTTAGGTGGATTGAGGTTCTCTATAACTTCTATTTTGGATTTGTCAACTTCTATCCCTCTCTCGGAGATGATATGCCCTAAAACTATTCCTTCGTTGACCATAAAGTGACACTTCTCCCAATTCAACACAAGGTTCACTTCCACACATCTTTCTAAGATTTTCTCAAGGTTCAAGAGACAATTTTTGAAATCGAATCCACATACGAAAAAATCATCCATGAATACTTCCATAATTTCGTCGAGATAGTCCGCGAAAATGGACATCATACAACGTTGGAAGGTGGCAGGTGCATTATAGAGTCCAAAGGGCATCCGCCTATAGGCAAACGTTCCATAAGGACAGGTGAATGTAGTTTTTTCTTGGTCCTCTAGGTGAATAGGGATTTGGAAAAATCCGGAATATCCATCTAGATAACAGAAATACGAATTCCTAGCTAGACGTTTGAGCATCTGATCTATAAATGGAAGTGGGAAATGATCTTTCCTAGTCGCCTTATTTAGCTTTCTGTAATCGATGCACATACGCCATCCTCCTTCTGTTCGTTTTGCTACTTTGTCTCCCTTATCATTTTCAACAACCGTGATGCCTCCTTTCTTTGGCACCACTTGTACAGGACTTACCCACTCACTATCTGATATCTGATATATTATACCAGCTTCCAGTAACTTAAGAACTTCTTTCTTAACTACATCACTCATAATAGGATTTATTCTTCTCTGATGATCTCTAGAGGGTTTCTAATTTTCTTCTAGCATGATCTGATGCATGCATACGAACGGGCTTATCCCTTTCAAGCCAGAGATTTTATATCCTAATGCTGAAGGGTATCTTCGCAAGGTATCTAAGAGTTGATTTATTTCGTTTTGGCCTAGAGTGGCGTTAATTATAACTGGGCGATTCATCTCTTCGTCCAAAAACTCATATCTTAGATTCTTGGGTAGTTCTTTGAGTTCTAGAGATGGCTTTTTAAGACACGGCATAGGATCAGGTGTAAGAGATAAACATTCAAAGAGGTTGTCATCAATGTAAGGTTCTTTATATCCATCATCCCCTAGAATGGGTGTTGGTGGTAGTTTAATTAAGGATTCATCTTGCTCAAGTTCGTTTACGCATTCATCAATGATGTCGATTGCATAACATGCATCTCCTATCACAGGTGCCATAAGGAATTTAGAGAGGATAAATTATATCTTTTCATCTCCTACTTCGAAGGTAAGTTTTCCTTTCTTAACATCGATTATAGCGCTGGCGGTTGACAAGAATGATCTTCCTAAGAAAATCGGGATTTCTTCATCTTCTTTAATATCCATTACCACGAAATCGGTTGGGATATACAACTGACCTATTCTAACGGGTATATCCTCTAATATCCCTATGGGGTACTTGACAGATCTATCAGCTAGTTGTAAAGACATTTTGGTTGGTTGTAGTTATCCTAAGTTTAACCTCTTGCAGACTGCCAAAGGAATTAAGCTTACGCTTCCTCCTAGGTCTAAGAAAGCTTTGTCGATCATATGATTTCCTAGGATGCAAGGAATAGAAAAACTTCCAGGATCTTTGTCCTTTTTTGCAAGTTTATTTTCAGAGATGGAATGACATTCTAGGGGTTTAGGATCGTCGAGTCTGCGTTTATTTGACAGGATGTCTTTTAAGAATTTAGCATATGATGGTATTTGGGTAATCGCTTCGGTAAAGGTAATCTCTACATGGAGTTTCTCTATTACTTTTATGAATTTTTGGTATTGGCTTTCTATCTTGGTTTTTTTAAGTCTTTGTGGGTATGGTATTGGAGGTTTATAGGGTGGAGGTGGTGTATAAGTTTTATCTTTCGATTCTTCCACCTGGTTCTGTTGGGTTATTGGTTCCTCTGGTTTCTCTACTTGGTCCTCAGGTATGCTATCTTTTTTTGGTTTTTCGGGTACACACATCGTTGGAAGTTTCGGTCCATCGTAAGCTGTTCCACTTCTTAGAGTGATAGCATTCGCTTGTCCTTTAGGATTAGGTTGAGTTTGTCCAGGGAATTATCCTCCAGGTGTGGTTTGCGTGGCTTGTATTTGAGCTACTTGCGAGATCTGAGTCTCGAGCATCTTATGATGGGTCATCATTTGGTCAAACTTAGTTGCTAGTTGTGTTACTAGTTCGTTTGTATGGTTGGTTCATAAATTCTTTGTTTTGCTGAGTCTGGGTTGCGATAAAAGTATCTAGGGTTTCCCTAAGATTTGGTCTTGGTGGCACAGCTTGCATAGGTTGGTTTGATTTTTGAGGTTGAAAACCTTGTGGTCTGGGTGTTCCAGGATGTTGGATTGGATTGTTGTTTTTATAGGAAAAATTCGGGTGATTCCTCCATCCAGGGTTATAGGTGTTCGAGAACGGGTTTCCTTGAGTGTAATTGACTTGTTCTGAGCTAGACTCATTCAACAGGTAACAATCTGAAGTTGGATGTCCTTGGGTTCCACAGAGTTCGCATTCCGAGTGGAGTACAGCTACTGTGGCAGGGTTTTGGGATATGTTATCTACTCTTAAGGCTAGGGCGTCCATTTTAGCTTGCATCATGTTCATGCTCCTTATATCATGCACCCCTCCTTGGGTCTCCTTCTTCTCCATTGTCGCTCGTTCTGCCCCCCATTGGTAATGGTTTTGGGCCATATCTTCGATCAGGGCACAAGCTTCAAGGTAAGGTTTGTTCATCAGTGCACCACCTGCGGCGACGTCGATAGACATTTTGGTATTATAATGGAGTCCATTATAGAAGGTGTGAATGATCAACCATTTCTCTAGGCCATGGTGTGGACAAGCTCTTAAAAGGTTTTTATATCTTTCCCAAGCTTCAAATAGAGATTCTCCCTAGTTTTGGGTGAATCTAGTGATCAGGTTTCTAAGAATATCGGTTTTTCTAGGGGGGAAATCCTGGCAAGGAACACTCTTATAAGGTCCTCCCAAGTTGTTATCGAATTGGCAGGGAGGGAATCTAACCAATCGTGAGCTTTCCCTCTTAGAGAGAATGGAAACAATCTTAGGCGTATTTCTTCAGATGTGGCACCATTTGCTTTGAGGGTGTCGGCTAATTGGATAAATGTCTTCAAGTGTTGATTCGGGTTCTCGGTAGCGAGACCAGCGAATTGGTTTTGTTGAACTAATTGTAATAGTGAGGGTTTTAGTTCGAAGTTGTTAGTTGTTATAGCTGGATTTACTATACTAGAACTAGGTTCCTCGTTAGATGGTTGGGCAAATTCCTTAAGCGGTCTTTGATTACGGTCCTCGGCCATAGCTTTCTTCAACTTTCGTATAAAGAGACGGGCTCGAGCGAAACATTCAGGTTCTACTAAAGGATCTATTAGGTTACCGGTGCTACGATTTCTACGCATCCACCGGCTAAATAAGTAGCCTTAGTCTAAACAGGATAACAAAAAGGGTACGAAATTTGGCAAAGTTGGTCCCCGGCAACGGCGCCAAAAACTTGATGGGCTTTTACTGTATAGTCTAAATTATAACTGCAAGTGCACAGCCTATCGAAGTAATATATAAGATTATCGAACCACAGAGACCAATTATCAATCTATCGACTCTATTGTTAAGGTGTTTATCTAAGGCAGATCAGTAAGGGATTGAGTTCAGTACAGGGAAATAAAAGCGAATAAAATTAAGAGATAAAACAAACGGGATCGAATGTAAATCACGAGATCAGACAGTGTCCTAGTATGCATGTATAGTATTTACTTTTGGGCAATATTTTCCATTTATAGCTAAGAACTGTTTAACAGGAACTTGTAGCTTTCGCATACTAAGAACCGAGTTTACTCTTTAAATTAAATTCCTTTATGGTCACTTATAAAGGGTGCCTAACGCGTTAAAGAAGTAAACCTATTTTTAAGAAACAAGTTATTTTGACTTAGTGAAAAAGTGTTTTAATTTGGAAAACTTAACTTAAAGAGATCCTTGGCTTTTGACCAAGAATCAGATTTTAATCCCACAAACGTGTCCGCAAATAGTTTCAAAATCATTTTCTAAAATTATATCAAGTAATCCTACTTAACCAAACGAACTCCTTTCGCTCTTTTCGTTTGGTCAAGAACTAATATGGCTTAATCTCAAGTATGGACGGCTTTTGATCTTACCCATAAACATTTAAACACATTTAAACCAGTATTAAAAACTAAAACATCCCAAAGGTATTTCTATTAGCATGGAATACAGAACATAGTTATGATTCGATCCTTACATTCTAACCCTAATAAATTTAGCTAGACATGGTAAGCATTTAAATTCTATAAAACATGTAGATTATGATAAGAGCGTTTAAAGTCTATAAAACGTGTAGACTATGGTAAGAGTGTTTAGAGTCTATAAAATGTGTAGACTATGGTAAGAGCGTTTAGAGTCTATAAAACGTGTAGACTATGGTAAGAGCATTTAGAGTCTATAAAATATGTAGACTATGGTAAGAGCATTTAGAGTCTATAAAACGTGTAGACTATGGTAAGGGCGTTTAGAGTCTATAAAACATGTAGACTATGGTAAGAGCATAAAATAAATGAAAGCAATTAAATTAGAACCTTGCTCCAATCGGAGGCTTGAATCTGATACAAGTCGTGGAAATGTAAAAGATAGTATGATAAACTTCAACCAAAGTGCTCCAAACTTGAATACAAACTCGCACACTCAAGTGTGATAACTTCCCGATGTGAGAAGATTATCACTTTACAAAGTAGTAATATATGTCTAAGCAGTAACTTGACTGGATCTAAGTTTGCATCTAAGTTTGTATGAAAACGAAAATGAAATGAACTTGCTATTTATAGAAGATCCTGAAACTCTATAAAGACGAGCATGCCCCTCAACTCCTTCTGAGCGGGAAATGGTTTGTGAAGGCCGCGGGCGCGGCCACCCTCCCCGCGGGCGCGGTGAGTGAAAAATGGAGAGATCGTGGGAACGTGGCAGTTGGCCCCTGGGTGAAAGTGCGCCATGTCAGTGCGTTCCCTGTAGCCGGAGCAGAGCTGGACGCCATGTGTGTATTTTCTTGGAAAAACCCTATTTTTATGGCGTTTTCGCTCGTTTCTTCTCTGAAGGCTCTGAAAGGACATGTGACCTGAAAACAAAGGAAACAAGGGCATAATACTAGAAAAACAATAATAAAACTAATGAAAACATGTGATATTCGAGTCAGAAACATAGTGTGATTCTGTGTTATCAAAAGACAATTACTCCTGAACAAAAGTAATCAGTACAAATTCCATGGCAGTTTAGTTATTGAGTCCGCTGTTGGTAGTCGGAAAGATCCAACTGTCAATGTCGAAATCACCATCACTGTCTTCAAGCGCATTGACCCTAGGATTGTAGATACATAGGGGAGGTCCTCCATCCCGAGCGTGACGAACAGCCTTTTGAGCACCTGTAGTAAAGCCTAAACCAGATTTGCAGACTTGTAATGAATAACCGGGAGCTGACCCCAAATGGTAGACCCACCTTCTTCAACCACTGCTCGTGCATCCTTGAGAGAAGCCATCTTCGAGGGAGATTTGGTGACCTTTGCAGGACTGTCGGTAGTTTTTGTTGTAGCCATAATTTGAGGTACCTCTTCAAAGTTCTGGCAAGGAGTCTCGATGAACTCGCCATCCATTTCCACGTACCTGAAGAAGTTCAAGTGACTGATCATATACTCCTCTTCACCATGCACAGTGACAATCTTTCCTCTTATTGGGTTCTTCGACATTTGGTGGAGGGTAGAAGTAGCATCCCCAGCCCCATGTATCCAAGGGCGTCCCAACAAGAAAGAATATGATGGTTTGATATCCATTACGTAGAAAGTGGAGTCGAAGGTCTGGGAACCAACTTTGATAGGGACATCCACTTCCCCGTGCACCATCCTCTTCGAACCATCGAAAGCTCTCACTACTATATTGCTTGGCTTCAAAGTCAAGCCTTCGCAGTCCAATCTGTCCAGAGCTTTTTTAGGTAGCACATTCAACGAGGAGCCAATATCTACCAAAACATAGGCTAGAGTCGTGCCCCTGCATTCAACGGAAACATGAAGAGCATCATTATGCTTCCTCCCTTTTGGTGTCAGATTCGCATTGGAAAAACCCAAGCCATTATCGGCAGTCAGACTAGCCACACAATCTTCAAAATGATCAGCAGATGTCTCTTGTGGCACGTGAGTCGTCTTTATAAACTTAACCAAAGCCTTCGCATGGGCCTCGGAACACAACAACAAAGCCAACATAGAAATTTTGGATGGGGTCTGCCCCAGCTTCTCGACCACGTTGTAGTCGCTCTTCTTTATTATCTTTAAAATTTCTTCCATTTCTTTTTTGGAAGCTTCTGGTATGGTTACTGAATTGGCCTTTGTCAGGACAGGCTCAATCAGTATGCCTTTTCCTCGAGTCTCGGCCGACTCGGTGATGGGAGGGTCAACAAGAGTGATTACTGGAATTGCAGTAGTAGTCTTGGGTGGAACCACAGCAGGAATGATCACAGGTCCGGTAACAGTCTTCGGGGGAGAAATTTCAAGGGAGAGCACTATTCCACTTCTTTTTATTTTACTAGTTCCAGCAATATTGACGATGTCGGAATCAGCATTTTCAACAATCTTGTCTTCAATGGCTAGCATGTTCTGCTTTACGCCGTGGTAATAGACGTTGACCCCATAGTTCCAAGGAACAGCTTTGTCCGAGGAGTATGGGATTGGTCCAGGCATGGTTATGATCAACGGAGTCACCTTCGGAACTGATGTATCCTGACGGGTCTCTTAGCGGAGGCCCTTGGAGGATTGGTGGAAATGGTTATGATAGCAATGTCTTTACAAGAAACAGTCGGAACAGGGGTCTTCTTAAACAGAATCTCTTTGTCATCCATCAGGCGCTGAACACCTGCCTTCAAAAAAGGGCAACCAGTCGGTAGAAATGAACAAAAGTGGTAACCTTTACCATAACCCGGAAATAAATCGGCCTTCAACAAATTCCCCTTGATAGTCATGAGCGGGGTCACCAATTCTTCCACAGAGGTCACAAACACACCTTCTTTAACGCCATTAACACCCGGCCATTTTTCGGCATAGGAGCAGTGATAACGTTGGGAGTCTCCGGGGGATCAAATTCAATCTCCTTAGCATCAATCAAATCCTGTACTTTGTTCTTCAAATCCCAACAGTCATTGGTATCATGGTCTGGACTTTTCGAATGGTAAGCACAACGAGCATTCGGTTTATAGTAGGGAGAGGTGGTGTTAGGATTCTTCGGAGCTTCCCTCAGAGTAACCAGATTGGACTTCAGCAAATGAGGTAAAACCTGAGACAGCGTCATATTGATCTGAGTGAACTGTATAGTTGGTCTTTCTGCTCTTGGTTGATTGTTTCTTTGCTGAGCAGGTGCAGGTTTGGGAATCATAACAGCCCCTATCGTCGGACGACGCTCGGTTCGATTCTGATTCTTTTGGTTATAGACGGAACTGACTTCCTTTTTACCTGCAAACGGCTTCCTTGCAGCACTAGAAGAGGCATCCTTCTGAAACATATCCACGAGCACCCTGTCAGCCAAGGGAGGTTGAACTCTTCCAGCCAAATCTCTCCACTTCTAAGCATAATCCTTGAAACCCTCGTTCGAACCCATAGACAGATTTTGGAGTTGTGTACGGGTGGGAGTGAGGTCTGCATTATACTGATATTGCTTATAAAATGTAGCAGCAAGGTCTTCCCAGTTATGAACATTGGCTCTTTCTAGCTGATAGAACCAATCAAGTTGTGTTCCAGACAGACTGTCTTGGAAGAAGTGAACCCACAAGTCTTTGTTAGCAGTATGAGGTTGTATCTTCCTCACATAGGAACGGAGATACATTTTAGGACAAGAGGCCCCATCATACTTATAAAATATCGGTGCCTTGAATTTTGGGGGGGTGACAACCCTAGAGACCAGACCCAACTCTTTAAAATCCAGCCCAGGAACCTTCTGGATTTCCATAGAACTCAGACGCTATTCTAACTACTTATAATTTTCATCATCTGGAGGGTACTGCTTCTCATTATAATCAGTTTCATTGTCAGACTCTTTAGGACTGGGGTCCTCTTCTCTGGCTTCACCCTCTTGATTATCTCCCTCTTTGGATGAAGAAGCTAAATCAACAACCCGTCTTGGCGGCCCTCTGAACATTCTTCTCATATGTGCCACACCAGCTGTCCTCTTGGTCTTCTTAGTGTTCTTATTAACAATTAGAGCCTTCAGCTCTTCCTGTCCTTTGGCCAGTGCCACAATCATTTGCTGGAACTGTGTATTCTGAGTCTGAAGATCTTTCACAGTTTGTTCAAGAGCCATTACTAAAATAAACAGCGGAGGAGATGAGAAACCTGTTATGAATCTTGTTATGAAATGATATGTATGATATGTATGCAATGTTTTCAAGGGTTCTTAAAGGCTTAAATTTTCTTAAACAAAAAGGAACAAACGCGAATTGTATTAGTAAACTTGAATTGTTGCAAAGAATGTATTTTGAGAGTACAATTAAGCAAAATAAAACAAAAAGAAGACTAGGTTTTCCATGAGTGCGTCCTCTTTGGCGTGATGTAGGCGTTGATATTCCTCTCTTCACGAAGTAGCCTAGTGAGTTCCAAGACCTTCTTCTTGCTGGCGTAGAATTGGGCTTCAAACGTATCCTGCTCCTCTTTAAGCTAAACCCAGGACTTTTGCAACTCTTCGTGATCAGTTAGCATGTCTGGATGAAGAACAAGATGAGGAGTGTCTCCCTCAGCAACTGGTTCCATAATCATAGGTCGGATAGCGGGATAAGGCATCATAAGAGTTTGAGCGCGGGTTCGTACCCATCTGAGATAAGGCTCGAGAGGTATGGAATTCTTATGCCCAAGTATCTTGCTTTCAACCCTATGTACCATACTCCAAGCTTGTATGAACCTTTTGCGGTAACCCTGAACATCATTCTCATAGTTAAAGGCGATTCCTTGAATAAGTGTATCATGAGGACCATCCCTTCTCACATAACCAAACTGTCGTAATGCTAAGCAAGGGTTATAAGTGATTCCTCCCCTAATGCCTAAGAGAGGGACATTATGGAATTAACCATAGGGATCGATGATAGTAACATCTTCCGAGAACCGTGAACACCAATGAATGTCTGAATGCGTAAGGGACATCAGTCGATGAGACCGTCTTTTACCCTGTTCGCTCTTCAAAGTAGATCTGGGTAGGTGCGAAATAAACCACCTAGCCAATAGAGGAGTGAAACACTGGAGGGTCCCCCTTCTCTTTAGAGTGCGAGCTTGCAGAGAGTGTAGAATATCCTCGAGTAATGTAGGTACCGGATTCCGAGACAGAAAAACCTGGATTGTGCTCACATCTACGAGTTGATCCGCATTAGGGAACAGTACCATCCCGTAGACAAGGAGTGCCAAAACCTCTTCAAAATCTTGTAGACCCAGGGTGTCCTAAAAATAGTAAGCCATCTCGAACAGAAATTTAACTGGATTTCCTTGAACACTCCCTCTGGTTTTCCAATTTGTCACTATGTCGGACCGTTGTAAGGATAGAGCTTTAGCAATTTCTTCAGGTTTGGCAGTGACCAAGTTGAGAAACCACTGAAAGGTAGCTAATCAAGAATGGATATCCCCAATAACTGATAAAATTCCTCCATAGTAGACACTAACTAGTAATCTGGGAATGTGAAACAGTGATGTAGAGGATCGAAGAACTGAACCAGCACTTTCAACATTTCTTCTTCAGGTTTTGCAGTGACCAAGTTGAGAAACCGATCATGCTTTTCAGTGAAAGGAGATCTTTCGGGAATCCTTACTGCCAAGTCCCTTAATTAGGGAGATACTTTTACTAGGTTAATCTGAATTGTGTTCCTGCGGGCGGATGCCATATCCTACAAAACAGAGCAAAGATGAGCCCTAGAAACCCTTGAAACAGTTAGTATGATATGCTATGGTATGATGTTTATGATGTCATGATTAATCACAGGTATAGCAAACACAGACAAATCACACCAAGTCTTTAGGTTTAAGTCCTTCTTGAGTTTTAAGGTCATACCCTCTTGAAGCTGGATTGGTTCAACTTGTCCTTTTAATATGTAACTGGGTTCTAAAGGGATCTCAATATCACTGATCTTTCCCCCAAGCCTTGTTCAATCGATGATTGATCATAATCAAACAAAACTCAGAAGTCAAACCTCAATGAGTGTAGCATCAAGTATCTGTCGACCTTGGACATACACCAAAGCCGTCCATCTCGCTGCGTCCTACTGGCCAAGTTGTGCAATTAAAGGTTCTAAGGTCAGTTAATGCTTTATGACACCACGCGGCGGCCCCGTACATCTCCTGATTAACTCAAGGGTTATGGGTACCAACCAAAGTGCCACATTAATGTAGCTAGTGCTTCAACCGTGTCGGTATACCCCAGCACAGCTCCCTCACAGTTTATTTCTACTTACCTAAAAGGTGTTTCCCGATCTGGGTGTAGGATCAAATAACCCAAACAGTTCCCATAAATATAAAGCATGCAAGACAATCAAGAGAAAGCAATTAAATATGACCTATACCCTTAAGTTTACCCCCACTTTATATTTTATATTCCCCAGTAGAATCGCCAGTTTTGTGATACGGTGGCCGAACCGACAGTTAATACTGGTTTGTGTTTTTTGTTCGCAAAATGTCGCGGTAAGCAAGAGTCGCCACCGACTTTATTTTATCCAACAAGGAAAAGGAAAAAGAATAGAAAAAACCTTTTTTGAGATGTTTCTGAGTACGGGGGATAGATTATAGAAAGGGAAGGTGTTAGTACCCTTTCTATCTGTGGTTTTCCACGGGCTCTTAGGTACTTGCTCATTTTGAAAACTGCTTGTGTGTGCTTTGTTTTGAAAAGTTTTGATTTACTTCGTGTTAACCCTTGTTTCTGTCCTCAAGAGTGTTACGAAGTTGTTTTTGAAAACTTTGTTTGAAAAGTGTTTGTGTGAAAAAAATTTGTTTTTTTGAGCAAGTACCTAGGAACTAATCTACCTACTTGAAAAAGGACTGTTCATTTTCCTTTTAGACAACGCTATCCCATTATTAAGGAATAGGTAGCACCGTTGTTGGAGTTTTAAGGGACGTTCGAAGGGACATGTACGATCACAAAAGCAATGCTAGGAAATATTAGTAATCATCCTAAAGCCTTAAGGATCTTTTTTCGAGGCAACATCCGAATGGGTCATTTTAGATCTTTCGGGACTAGAGGACGACCACTAACAAACCCTATACTTCATAATCATTTACCGAAGGCAACCGGAGTGGGGCAAACCCTAGGAGTGAGCATGTGCGAGTGTATGTTTTCAGTTAATTTATCTTTGCATATTTAGGGTTTTCTACTGTATTAATTTTCAGTTAGTCTTTTCATACAATCCTATTAACATTCATCTAAGTAGTTTATAGTTTGCGGAAATAAAATGTGGGAAAGTTAAAAGTCCTAGCTATTACATGGCTTTTGCAGATACATAATTATCTTGGACTGAAAATAAAGATGCGGAATTTAAAATCTTAATTACTATTACAAACTCGGAGCAGTTACAATAATAATAAAAAAGGAAACTAAAGCGCGCGGAGAATTAAATGCGAGAATAATTAGAAAACCTAAAAAATCTAGTTGAAAAAGAATTTAGGTTATTTTTGAGAAAAAATCAATTAGGTTATGTACAAAATTAAACCCTAATCCTAATTATTGTTAATTATAAAAAAAGAAAGAATTAAATTGCCATTATTTAATTAAACTAATTAATTAATTAAAGAAACAAAATATTTTTTTATGAAAAATGATTTTGGATGTTTTTTATGATTTTTTGATTAAATGAAAAAAGTAATGATTTTTGTGTTATTTTTAAAAAGAAAATAATTAGAAAACAATTAAAAGAATTAAAATAAAAAAGATACAATGGGCCTGTTAGAAGCTGAATGAGGGGGTATGATGTTGAATTTCCTAGGCCCATGAAGTTGAGCCCATTCCATGCGTGTGATTCCCTGTTGTGCCAGCCTGGGAGTGCACCATAGTCCTTCCTTGGTTGAGGCGTTGGATCTGGCTAGCAATGAATCCAATGGCAAGATGGTGACAGCGCATGGGAGGCGCTTGGAAAGGAAATGCACATAATCATGATGCCAAGTCATCGTCTCCTTCATTGAGATTGTCGTCTTAGGTATCACCTTTTACCTACAGACAAACGTCTGTAGCCATAGCATGTACACTTCAAACATCAAGAAATACGCATGATAAATGAAATTAAAGACCATGGTTCAACTTATCTTGATGCCACGAACACCATGGCATCCTTTTCTTGGCCTAATTTAGCCTGTAGAGAAAAAACCTAAAACGACCATGAAAATCCTAACAATGGAAAACACACATACAAGCCTCAAAACTTCAACTAAACAATCCAGGCATGTTGCAAATACATCAATAATCACAAGTATATCATTAAAATATGCTAATGATGCAAGAATTGTTGTAATCGATTTTGAAAAAGAAAGCATATTGTATGAATTCTAGGGGTCGATTATGAGCGTGAGGATGCGTGAAACTGATCGTGTTAGCTTCAGAGAAGCTTCATGAAACGATTGGGAGTGTTGGAATGGCTTGAATTGCCTTCTAGGTCCAAAAACGATCCAGCACTTTTGTCCAATTTTTTGAGATTTGGTATGGCGTTTTACGACTGAAAATCCTTGTGTTTTTGGCTTGTTCTTGCTCAATATATATGCTAGAATGAATTAGGGTAACAAAAATAATTTGAATCTTTGAAGATCATCAAGATTTGATTTGATTTTTATCTTGTATCATATCTTTCTAAATGCCTCCAAATCATGCCAATTTTGATTCAATTTTCCTTGATTTTATTTGGTTTGATTAATCCAACTTGAATAGATTTGATTCCTACAAAAAAATCAAATCAAATTCAATCTTTTGTATTTTTTGCCATTTATTTGATTTAATTTGAATTTTAAATAATAAAAAATCAAAATAAAATAAATAATGAAGCAAATAATGTGTGGATGCTAATTTGGGTCGTGGACTATGTTTCCAACAAGATAAAATCATGAAATGCTAGGCCCATTTGATAAAAAAATGTATTTTTGAGCACATTTGACTTTTGGCAATTTTGCAAAGAAGGTCAACTTTGACAAGGCATATCTCCTCCAATTTTAACCCTAGAGAGGTGTTCTTGGACTTTTTAGAAATATTAGGATGTCCCCTAAACAACTCTTTTTGTTTCATCTCAATTGGGTCTTCCATGTTCATGTAAGAAGATTTGACCCAAAAGGTGTTTTTGTTGACTTTTCAAAAGGACCTATAATATAGAAATTCATATCTTTTGATGGGTGCATATTTTGAACTTGTGGGATGAAGATGAGTTGTAGGGAATTGCATCCTCTTCAAAATGAGCCTTGGAAGCAAAATCTCTGATAAAGTATGAAGAAGTCATGCCTAGTCAAAGTTTGGTTGACTTTTTCTATGAAACCCTAATTTAGCAACTTTTGGGTTTTGATGAATTTGGGGTCATTCCTTGAGGAATCATGATCAAACCTTGATCAAATGATGGATATCTCTTCAAAATGTTGATGTTGACCAAAAATATTGAAGTTTGACTGTATGTGGGCCACAGTTGACTTTTGAGCTAGTATAGATTTTCATGCATCTGGGCAATTGACTGAGCAAACTTCTTGTGCAAGGCATGAAACTTGACATGGATGATCTTGAGAACATATTGGGACCATGCAAGGCATTTGGGACCTTTATATTTCCCACACCCTGATGAAAATGGAAACCCAAGTTTGAGGTACATTGCCTTAGGAGAGAGTTTGTCTGGTCAACTATTGGGCATCCTTGAGCAAATTGAGGACCTCGATGGGCATGTGTTGAGTAAAATGAGAGGGCAAATTTTGGGGTACAATAGGGTAGAGGACTTATGAGAAATCATCAAGCACCCTAAAAAGCAGAAAAATCCAGACAAACATATATATAACACATAATGTACAACAAATAATAGCACATACATAAATAAACAAAGATAGGTTCAACCCAATTAGGGATGGACCAACAATTGGTCGATCTGTCCCCAGTGAAGTCGCCATTTTTTTCTGTAGCGGTAGAAATGTTGAGACTAAGCCATTGGATGAATTTGACTCTCACAGATCAAATAAAAATCGTCACCACGCTTTATTATTTCCAAAGGAATGGGAAAAGAGCGAATAACCCAAAAGAAGGGGAGAGAATTTTAGTTTGGGGGTTGGTTATGCAAAGGGAAGATATTAGCACCCTAAACATCTACGGTACTTTGCAAAAATAGATGGTGGAGATGAGAAAAGAAGTATTTTTTATAATTTTTGCACCCGCCGCAGTTACGAACCTTTAGTGCCTACGTACCACCTTCCGTGAAATAGGGGATCAGTGTACTCGTAGTTCTCCTTTAAAATTTTAAAACACAAGTGTGTTGGTTAATTTTAAGAGACAAAACATTATTGTCGTATCTGAGTGAAAAACATACTTACTACCCATGATTATGAGAAAGGAGAATTTGTGTCATCTCAAAGTCGAGGTTATAGCTTAGATTTAAAAATCAACAAAGCCTCAATCAACACCCAAGTGGAAAGTATCTCACTTCACTATATATCGTAGAAGTATAGTAGCTTGCATCACTACAAGGATTAACAAGAGTCTAATCTTTTGAGAAAATTTTAAAATGAAAATCCAAAATGGAAAAATGGTTTGAATGATATTTATTGACTTTTAGTCTTCTCACAAAAATGTCAAAGTATTATTAAGTTGTTTAAAGTTTGATTAAGAAAATATTTTTGAAAATGAATGGACCTAAGTCCAAGTTTATTGTGAAAGCGATTCAAGTTTTAAAAAAAAAACAAGAATAGTTTTGAAAAGGAGGGAGAAGAATTTTTAAATTAAAGAAGGTGGGAGGAGATGAAGGGACTATCCTAAAGCATAAGGTAAAAGCTAGAGAAAAGAACCGTCTAACCAATAATAAGCCAACACTTGACATAATGAGTCAATGTAGAATTCCCATCCTTTGGATTGAAACTAAACAATCAAATATAATAAACCTCCTAAGAAAACCAAGCTTCAAATGCATTAAGTCTTCACAAAAGTTGGGCAGAGTAACGGTTGTATACAGATGAATTCCCGATCATAAACAAAGCCTATAATCAGAATACCCTGCACACAAAGAAAACAAACAACCCAATGTCTTAGGGTAAACCCCAAGAACTCCAAACAAAATAATAGTAGAAGTGACAAGGTATCAAGGTAATCAAGGTCTCTACTCCTAAGTCCAAGAAGTCCATAACTCCATCATGCCAAGGATAGTAACCAAATAGTCCAAGTAACATTAAAGTTTTTTATGGTTCAAGTTGATTATTAGGTATCTTCAAAAAGAAAATGAAAAGCTCAAGTGAAAAATAAAAATGACATAAAGATAAATTCTCAAGTGAGCAAAGATGAAAATAGCATGAAATGAAAATGCTAAAATAAATGTGCTTAAAGTAAAAGCATAAAATAAAGTCAATTGTTAGAAATTAGAGGTTAGTTTAATGACCATCTTGAAACTTGCATTTGAAAACTCATTAGAAGATTGATAAAATCAAAGCCTCTCAACAACAAGTTACATTTGCTTTTTGTCAAGTATATCATTCATTTCTAAATCTCAAGGCAACAATAAATGATCAACGATGCTTAAATGATTCACTTAGTTCTAAAATTTATGAAAATTCGTTAGAGGATTGATAAGACCAAAGCCTCCTAAAATGAACCTCAAGGGTTACAAATTAAACATACTTGGGCTTGCAAACATAGGTTTGGGTCACGAATAATTATTTCTTGAATAAGGACAAAATTTAGCGCTCTGTTAAGCAATTGTAAGTGGACTTATATAGAAGTCGCACCTATTTTGAGACCGGTCAATAGCAATTTATGTGTCATATGTTTGGAGCGATGATATGTAGATCATCCTCTAACAACATGTAGCATAAAGAGAAGAGGGTGAGATGAAGAGGGAGGGGATACATTTGAATCAAAAACCTTGATCAAAACTATCATTAAAATCATCCATCCATTTTGGTGGAGTTGAACTCAACATCCAAGATCCAATGATGTTAATGAAGTTTTTGATCAACAATCACAAGTCAGAATATATTAAAAAGAATAAATTTCATTTAATGAATAAAATAAAATAAAAAAGAAAAATGACTTTTAAATTGTTTTTAAAATAAAAATAAGAGGTAAAATAGCTAACTATTTTCAAAGTATCAAAGATAAATTTAAAAAGACCATAGAAAAATCATAAATGACCTCAATTAACTTTATAAATTTTGTAGTAATTTTTTAAAATAGAGAAGTATTTTTAAACTAATTAAAATCATTCAAATAAATGAAGAAAAAGATCAAAAATATTAGAATTCAAAATAAAATTCTAGAAAAAAAAATCATAAAATCAGAAATGAGTAAAATAATTTTTATAAAAAAGTTTAGAATTTAAAAATATCAAAAAGTATTTTTAAATAATTAGAAACAAGTCAAAATAAAGGAAAAATTATAAAAAATATCAATTCTAAAAATAAAATCATGAAAAAATAAAAATCTGAAAGAGAATATTTGAAAATATTTTTTGAATTTTTTCATAATTTTTTTGTCAAAAATGAATTTTCTATGATTTTTTGAAGTTTAAATCAATAAAAAAAATCAGAAAATAAAATAACAAATCAAAAAAATGTGGACCATTGGATGTGAGTCAAAGCACGCTAGTAATCAGATCTAAAGGATCAAGCACGTCGTGCATATCATGGTCAACTTTGGAAATTGCACCGGATCACCTTTTAAATATTAAAAACAACTAAAATTCTGGCGTGTTGGATGGAGTCTGACGTATGAAAGTAATCAGATCCAAGGGCTCACAAAGCGCGTGTATGATAAAGCAAACACACTGGATTGAATTCAAAAAATCACATGTCACACTTTCATTGGTTGAAGCACGACACGTAGGTCGTCTTCAACCTCCAGATGCCTTATATTGGAATTCCTCAAACTGTAAAATTAGAGGACCAAACTGGTAGCATTAGATTCGTCTCTTCAAGACGATTCTAATGGTACCATTGCGCAAAATTTATATAAAGTGAGCAAGGCTTAAATTGAGAAAATGAAAAAATAATAACGAGCATAAAATTCTGGAATATCTCACTCAAATCTCAATGAAATCACGGATTGTAAAAAGCATGAGAATGAGAAGGATGCAGAGAGTAGATTAGTCTTTTATTTTGTTCGATTTGACCAAGAAAATATACCTGAACAAAGTAGCAAAAGATGGCTCTGAAATTAGACTTCTGTAGATCAGTATAGGTTACAATTCTTGAAGGTGAGAGTGTGGTTAGATTTAGAGAAGTTCAATGAAGCTAACTGAGTGGAGCTTTTGGAGTTTTGGAGTGATAAAGTAAGAAATCAGAAATTCAAATTCGGAGTTTGTATCGGATCTGAACAGGGGTCAATTGGATATCAAATCTTGAGGAAATGAATGCAATACGTCCCTCTATTTATAGGGAGGCAAATGGGATGCTCAAGCGTGTGGAATGATGAAGTTTGGAGGGAAATCGTGTGAAGTTGCAAGCATGAAAAGTGTGACTCGTATTTTTCTCAAAACTCAACCAAAACTTGTGTTTCAAGGTGCTAATCACTTCTGGAAGATTGTTAAACATGATTAGAAGTAAAAACACATAGAAATTTAGTGATTAGAAGCTAAATAGTGCATTTCAAATTCTGACTTGGACGGGAAAAAAATCAGTTTCAAGGTACCAACTTTGAATCAATAGCATTCACAACTCAAGGAGTCTTAGGGCATGATTCTTGAAGCAATTGAAAGATAAGGTCACAAATTTTACAATGTTCAAAGAATGGGATCAAATGGATACTTGATCTAGGAGTTGTGATGAGTCAAAGTTGAGAAAAAGATGCTGACTTTTTGTACTTAGAAAAATTCTAAGTTTTCCTTCAAAATTGACCTATAATGTTTTGCATCCAAGCATGGCTTTCCACCCAAAATTTTCTTTTGACCATAAAATATGGCGTGGGGTAGATCTCTTAAATGACATTTTGAGATTTGAACCACTTAAAAACTCCAAGAATTTAGAAAGGTATGACTTTGTGAAGTTGGTGAAAATCCATGAAATGACCCATAACCTTTTACATTCTTAGGGCATCTTCCATCCATTTGCAAGCTTTGCACATAAAAAAAGAGTTGAAGGTCACACCCTTAATATCACTGTGGAAAAATAATGGGCTCAAGGAGATAAAAATTGACCAAGTTATGATCTTTTGAAGTCACATCAGGGCATCTGATGGCCTATCTAGGGGACTTGTAATTTTTCTTCATCATTAGGCATCCTCCACATAAAATTTTCTTGAAAATTCTGAAGTGACTGGTTGATAACTCTTTAAAGAGAAGAATGTCTTTGGAATAACTCAAAAATACCAAACGATGAGCAAGATATAGCCCTTAGAAGTTCAAAACCCTAGCTCCTAGAGCACCAAAATGACTTGGAAACCCCTTTCAAATTTGACAAACTTTCTTGCGCAATAACTATTTCCGTGTTAATAGAAGTTGTATGGATGATAATAATAACCCATAGAAACAAAAAACACCTTCACATGTTAATAATTGAGAGAGTTATTCACTTGTGACCAAGAAATCAAGAACTTGTCCAATTAGGTCAAACTTCTTCAATCAACTCTTGCATCTTTTGATTTTATTTGACAAATTGAGGCATGATAAATCATAGTAGACCTTATCATGATATTAATTTAAGGAATATTCAATGATGAAGCTTGAATGTTAATGAAGCTTTGTTGAAGAAGGCATGGAAATAAACTCATGAACCTATAAATCAACCTGGTGAAATGTGTTGTTCCCTCACCTATAGCATCATCATTTAGAGCAAACGTTCATAGTATTTGTTAGTTAAAAGTTAATAAATACAAAAGAAATATGATCACAATATATAACTCAAGGTGCTTAGTGATTCCTCATGAGAAAACCTAGAGGTAGGGAGAAGAGCAAAACCCTAGTGTGATCTTGTTGTGATTGGGTATGAGATGATAGAAGAACCTTATGGGGGAAATTGTGGTACAACAACACCTAGGAGACAATTTACTAATATCAACGTGCCATTTTCCCAGGCACTTCAACACCTGTTGAAGGCAGAGCTGATAACATTGAAGGGTCCTCCTCAGAATCCCAACACCTCCTCTCCTCGGTACAATCCTAATGTGAGATGTGTCTATCATTCCAATAGTCTCGGACATGACACAAATAGATGTTGGGCTTTGAAAATTAAAATCTAATATTTTATTGATACTAAGGATATTGAGTTCGAACCTCCTGAGACCCCCAATGTGATCACTGCTCCCATGCCATATTATGGCCAAGATTGAGAGCATTTATTTCATTTGAATTTTCAAATTGTAATTTTTTTTGATTGTTTGAACATTTATTTTATGTCAAACTTTGTTGTTTCATTAATGAATTGTGTATGTTTGGCTTAAAGTAATCCATTCGTTTTGACTATATTTAAAACTATGCTTTTACTTCCTTTTTGTGATATTCAACTTTCGATTAAAATTTGTAAGCCTTTAAAGGGAGGATGATGAAAACAATACCAGAATCTCTATAATATGCTTTTGAGTAAACCTTGTTGACGATGTACAGGCTTTGTTTCAAATCCTAAATAGTGGAGTTATAAGGAAGATAGTCAATAGTCAACCCCTTTGAGCCTAAGGAGTAGAAGTTTTCTTTTTCACACAAATTGAAACCCTTAATCATAACTTGAGACACAGTAGTTTCTCAGTTAAATTCAAATTCACATTCGGTCGCAAGCTCTACCTTCGTACACAATGAATAGTGTTTAATATGCTCTTCTAAATCAAAAGACAGTGATGGTTCCCCGTAATCACTAAGACAGGAAGTCATCATCTCTCAAAAGAAACACCTGCTAAGTCAAAACCTATGAAGGAGACTTAAGACAAACTGGGGCATCCCCCTGACTGTGATCTCAAAACAGTTCCGGCAAAAAATAGGGATAATAAAGTCAAAAAAGAGGTCGCTATGAATCCTCAACAAAAAAAATTACAAAAAAAAATAATGATTGCCTTCTCAAATAAACTTTCAGTATCCAAACCATCACTGGAATATCAAGGCAAAGATTCTAGACTCAATTGGAATCTAAACACACAATTAACAGAGTATAGGACTGAAGAACATCACAGAGAACTGGTGGGTACAAATAAATTTCGAGCCTTTATCCTTTGCTTCATAAACCGTAAACCAGGCCACGATACAACCCTTAAAAGTCCTAGCTGAAACATGGGTTAGTTCGAAAGCATACTGTTACAAAAGGTATCCTGACTCCTGTAAGGCTTACTATAAATCCTGAGTTGAATTCATATTCTTACAAAATTATGTTGTTTACTAAAAATGCATTTTCAAAACTTTAAGACAGACATAAGCTTTGCATTTTTAAATGCCATTGTTTGCATATGACTAATTGTTCGACAGTAGAGAAATTTGCACGACGGATATTCAATGAACGGACATCCTCTCAATGAACAGAATCACTTCAGATGGAAAGACATTTCCAGTAATAGGCCTTTCATAATCAAGGGGCATGACATGGTGTCTAACTGATCTAGGGGCCGTCGAGTGAAGATTCAAGGAATCTCTCAAAAGTATCGAATAGCCAGGGACAGACCTCCATCTGAATCACTTGGGGTATTGAACATGAGTTCCAGCAAAGGGCCACGTGCGATCAAGAAAATATTCTTTGTCATGCTACAACACTTACAGTGAAAATTTTCCGCACCCTGTGAACATGGACATAGTCGAAAAATATTACGCATGAAAGAGACTCGCTAGGTTGACATGCCTAAGAAAAAATAAGGGCATCCCAGCAAACCAAAAAGGTTCGGGAAAAAAATATGGATATATATAAAAAAATTATACACCCGACAAGTCGAAAACCTGAAAAGGCGGCTTGGGCAAAAAAGGGTATCCCGGTGGGTTGAAAATATGATAAGACGATCCAGGAAAAAGTCAGGGATTAAAGCATGCGACTATGTCCTTTCATCTTATCACTTGTCTATCAGTGGAAGGCTAATCACTTGGTCAGCGTTTACCAAGAACTCTAGGAGTCGAGAGGATGTTCAAGTCATCCATAAATCACCACATAGCAGTTTTCATGGAATTATCTCTACAGAACTTTCTACACAAGCTCATCTTCAACAGAGATACATTCCCCGTAAGTCTAATATGCCTTCAAGACAGAAATTGGGGCATCTTCCAATTGTTAACATGATCATACTCACTAGTAGATCACTCTAGCAGATAAAGGAATATGATCTTTTCCCCAAAAATATCACCAACTACGGAGTCCCAATCTCCATCAGAGATTACGGAATCAGTATAATTTATGGAAATTCTCTTCCCCAACTGAGCTTATTCCTCCACAATTGTAAGACCCCCTGAAGGTTTCTTTCCTCCAGCAGCCTCATTTCCTCATCAAGAGTTTTCCTCAACAAAGTGTTTCTCCAGTAGGTTTAGGGTTTATTTCCCCAACAGGGTTTATTTCCCCAACAAATTACAGTCTCCCCAGTTTGAGTCTATTTCTCTAACTACCACAAATTACCGGCAAAGGAAAGTTAAGATTTTTATCCCCGGAGAGTTGCTACTAAATCGGAAACTGGACCAGGTATCATTCAACCATATTCTCTCTAGACGAGTCGGCATCCATATCAGAAACCCGACTGGGCAGCACCTCGAAAGGTTATCCATCTCTTTAATCCCCAGTCAGGGTATATAAGAATAGAGCCAGGAACAACCAATGTCCTGAACTCTTCTATTCCAAAGCAAAAGTCAAACATTCCCAGTGGAGTATCCTCCAAAACATTAAGCAGGAATCCCCAGCGGAGTATCCTCCAAAATAGAAAACGTGAATCTTCAGTGAAGACATTCTAAATAAGATTGAAGATTCATACTCTTCTTCCCCAGCGACAGTCAGGGATTTATTTTCCTTGGCCAAAGATGTTACATGAAGCTACCATTACCGTCAGCGACATCTTATATCTGATACATCAATTACGAAATATCATAGCATATGCATACAAAACGCATATAACACACTCTCATTTATTTTAAGAACATTATTACGTAATACATTACATACGTCATGACATTTCATAAAGACTAACTTTGTCATTTCAGGTAAAGTCTATAAATAAGACGAATATCATCAGTAATTTTCAAACAGGTCAAAGATTAATTCCAGAAATAAGTCGGGGAAACTATCAAAGACCAGGTGGTATGAATTCCCGAAATAGGTCAAGTTTACCAATGAAAGATGATTGTAGATCAATTCCTGAAACAAGATGGGGCGACCATCTACATGACCAAATGACTTCTTTTAAAGATTTACTCTGAGAAACATCTCCTAAAAAACATTTCCTCGGAGACTGAATTCCGAGAAGTATTTCTTCGAAGACTGAATTCTGACAAGCATTTCCTCAGAGACTGAATTCCGACAAGCATTTCCTTGGAGATTGAATTCTGAAAAGCATTTCCTCAGAGACTGAATTCCGACAAGCATTTCCTCAGAGATTGAATTCTAGAAAGCATTCCCTCGAAGACTGAATTCCGAAAAGCATTTCCTTGGAGACTGAATTCTGACAAGCATTTCCTTGGAGACTGAATTTCGGCAAGCATTTCCTCAGAGACTGAATTCCAGCAAGCATTTACTTGAAGACTGAATTCCGACAAGCATCTCCTCGGAGACTGAATTTTGACAAGCATTTCCTCGGAGACTGAATTCCGACAAGCATTTCCTCAGAGACTGAATTCCGACAAGCATTTCTTCGAAGACTGAATTCCGACAAGCATTTCCTCGAAAACTGAATTCCAACAAGCATTTCCTTTGAGACTGAATTCTAACAAGCATTTCTTCCGAGACTGAATTCCGACAAGCATTTCCTCGGAGACTGAATTCTGAAAAGCATTTCCTCGGAGACTAAATTCGGACAAGCATTTCCTCGGAGACTGAATTCTGACAAGCATTTCCTCGGAGACTGAATTTTGACAAGAATTTCCTCAGAGACTGAATTCCGACAAGCATTTCCTCGGAGACTAAATTCTGACAAGCATTTCCTCGAAGACTGAATTCTGACAAGCATTTCCTTGGAGACTGAGTTCTGACAAGCATTTCCTCGGAGACTGAATTCCGACAAGCATCTTCCTCAGAGACTGAATTCTGAAAAGCACTTCCTCAGAGACTGAATTCTGAAAAGCACTTACCTCAGAAATTTATTCTGAAAAGCATTTCCCTCAGAGATTTAATCTGACAAGCATTTCCTTCAGAGACTGAAAACTGAAAAACAGTTCCTTCGAAGACTCATTGCAATACCTTTTCTAGTTGAAGTCGGGCATAGACATCTTCTGGTTCAGATAAAATCGAGCAAGGATTTATTCTGATATTCTTTTGGACAAATTCGGGTGTAGACTCGTTCCAAATACATCTTCTAAGACAAAGTCAGATGTAGACTTAGTCTGATTTTCTTATCAACAGTTGTCTTGGATGGCATCTATAAACCCATATCCGACGACTCTCTTTCACCTCTCCAAATGGCATCTTTAAGCCCATTCCCGACATAATCAACCAAAATTATTACTTCGTGCACAAGCGAGTGCAAATTTCTGGGCACTTAAGTGTTCAATCATCTTCTACCTTCAAGTCACGAATGACAAACATGCCAATCTAACTCTTCAGGTTTAAGAAGATTAAACAGCGGAAGACATTGTACCCCAAAATTTTCCCTCCCATTTCTCTTCAAGACTTTCTCATGAGGTCCTCATTTTCTCAAGGATGCTCAAGAGTTGATTAGACAAATTCTCCTCCTAGGTAATGGGTCATAACTAAGGTTTCATCTTGCACAAGGAAGAATGGGTTTCAATGGTCTCAAGGGGTTTCCATGGTTCTACATAGGTCTTTAACAATTATCATGTCAAGTTTCAAGTCTTGCATCACGAGTTTGCTCAGTCAATGGCTCAGATGATTGAAAATCAACTCTATTGGGTAAAAAGTCAACTATGGTCAACATACAGTAAAAATTTAAGATATTTGGTCAACATTAACATTTTGAAGTGATATTCATCATTTGATTAAGGGTTGATCATGATTCCTCAAGGAAAGCCCTCAAAACATCAAAAGTCACAAATTGCCAAATTAGGGTTTCCTTAGGAGAAATCAACTGAACTTTGACCAAGCATAACTTTCACATGCTTCATCAAATTTTCTCATACCAAAGACCATTTTAAAGGAAATCCAATTCTCTAAAAATTTTCATTTATTCTCAAGTCCAAAAAATGCTTCATTTGAAAGATATGAGTTAATACATTACATGTCATTTTCAAAAGTCAATAAAAAGACACTTTTTGTCAAGGCAACTTACATCACGATAAAGTCTCCAAGTGCAAAATTTATAAAAAGATAAATTGTAGAGGACATCTTGATCTTTTCAAAAAAATCAAATATCACCTTCAAAAGATGAAAATTGAGCAAGTTATGAGTTGCACAAGTTGGGAAATTTTGAGGAAATGCGTGAAATTTCAATTGGGCAATGTTGAATATTTGGGCTATTGGGCCTAAGTTTTAGAGTTCAAACATTCTCATGATACGTTAGAGGACCTCTAAGTCCATTAATACCTTGTCTTGATTTTTATTTTTATTTACTTTTATTTGTTATGGATCATTTTTGAGGCCCAAAATGCTACATACAACATGCCAAAATCGTGCAAGGCTCAAGAAGGCATGAGATGTTTCAAATTTGGAAGGTTTTAAAGGTGTTTGATCCTTTTTTTATCATGGCTTGATGACATGATTCGTTGCCATGTTTAGTGAGCCATTTCCCTTCTCTATATAAGGACAAGCATATCAGATGCAAAGCACATGAAAATCCCTGCTTGAAATAGCTTGCAAAACTCTCACATTTTATAAAAAAAACTAAGTTCTACAACAACCTCTACCATCTTTCTCTTTCCACGATTCCAATTCCATTCATCTCCTAGAGCATCAAAGGGTAGGTTTGGATCAATCATGATAATCATGCACGCATGAAATTGCATATCATCACCTTGCCAGTTTCACTTTTTTTAAAATCATATCTTTAAGTTTTCCATATTTTAATTTGATTTGATTTTTCTAATATGATCTCGAGTGTTGTCTGAACAGGTTTAGATCCCTAACATGGCCCCATGCATGTTAGTTAGCTAGGAGCCATTTTTCCTCTGATCTGTGTAACTTGTTTCGAAATGCATGATCTAAAAGCTTTTAGCCAAAAATAAGGCCAGATTTGGAATCGGGAGGTTTGAATTAGGGGGTAGCATGTGTTTCTGTGTTTAATTATGACGTTTTCGCAGGTTTTGGATTGTTGGTTCATCGGAGAAGACGACCGGAGCTAGGGCTCCGGCGCTTCTCCGGCCATTAGAAATGTTTTACAAATATAATGTTTTTGTTTGATTATCTATATCGGATATACTGGCCACCCCAGCGGCAAGCGTGTGTGTGTTAAGGCGTTGGTGTGCCAGGGAAGGGGTTCGATCCCTGCCTCTGGAATATTATTTTTCAATGTTTTCAATTTCAGATTCAGTGCTGGTCAAGTCCAACGCACGCATGGTGTAATTCAACTAATAACCACCCGATCTCAATATTCTAGATCTAACGTCTCAAATGCACACTCCACCATGAACCTAAAGGGAGCCACCCTCACTGGATCCAGCGCAGTTCTAGGCCTTGTCCAGTTTGAGCTTAACAAATTGTTTTTTTCACCCCCCTAGTTTTTACTTTTCAGCAGGCCCATTCTTTTTTCTTTGTTTTAATTAATTATTTTTATTTTTTTAATCAATTTCAATTTTATTTAATCAACAAAAATCACAAAAAAATCACAAAAAGTTTAGATCTAGGTTTTTGATTAATTAATCTATTTTTTTATAAATAAAATTGAATTAATTTAATCACATCTTAATTTTATTTATTAATTTTTAAATTAATTAGAATTAGGCTTAATTGTTATTTTACATAAAAAACATTTTTCTAAAACAAAAACACCCAAAAATATTTTCTTAAACACTTAGAAATTTTTAGGTTTTAATCTTCCCCCTTTTCTCACAATCTCCACGCGCTTATCTATTTTCGCATTGTTACTTTAATAATAATGTATTTGTTAAAGGTATGTAATAGTTTAAAATTAGGGTTTACTGTACTTTTTTCCCATTTTATTGTTTTCACTCCTCATCTCCGAGGCATTGTAATAGTGTAGATTTCATTTCTTGCATTCTTACTTTTCGCACTTATGTATGAATGAATGTATATATTTAACTGCTAGTTTAATATGATTGTATGGCAAAGACTAAAAGCAAACGCTAAATAACCATAAATCCAAGACAAAATAACTGAAACACAACACAATTCGCACATGCATACCTCTAGGGTGACCCTCACTTGTTGCCTCGGATATAAACAGTCATGTCCCTCGAACGTGGGACGCTTTAGCAAATACCCTTCAGTGAAAAGATCATAGTCCCTCGATGACCCTTTGATGTTGCCTCGGTAAATGATCTTAGTCCCTTATGATAAAATTGCTAAAGCGCTCTACGAGTTGCCTTTGTGACTGTACGATGACCCACGCCTGTCCCTCGAACATCCAATGATAGGGCTTCCTACTAACTAATGGTAGGATAGCTCTATCTAAAGGAGGAGGAAAAGAACAAAGACTTTTTGAGTAGGTATGTATCTCGTAGTCGCTTGCTCACGAACAAAAACATTTCTCACACATACACTCTTTTCTAAAATATTTTCAAAGAAAAACACTTTGTATGCATTCTCAACAATACGAGAATCATTACAAAGTTTTTCGCAGTTAGGCATTTTTCAAAATATTTTTCAAACACAAAGCATTTCAAAGTGAGCTAGCGATTAAGAGCCCGTAGATAACTACGGATGAAAAGGGTGTTAATACCTTCCCTTTTCATAACCTATCCCTCTTACTCAAAAATTCTCAAAAGGTCTTTCCTGTTCTTTTCACCCTTTCCTTTATTGGATAAAAGAAAATTCAGTGGCGACTCTTACTATCCGCAACATTTGCGATAAAATGCAAAAACAAAAAACAGTTCTCCCACCGTATTACACTTACCAAATAGTATATGGGCTAACATCTTATGGAAATATCGCATAGCAAGGTTATGGATATTCTCAGAAAACATGGTGTAAGACATCAACATGTGTCATGGTATAAGCATCAGGACCGTTTGAAAAAGTTAAAAGGTCGCCCATCTCATGGTGAGTGAAACGGTGTTTCAATCCAAACAATATAAAGGTAGCTAAGCCTCGGCCAAATCCAAAAGCTCAGTTAGGATCATAATACAAGGAACTCAGAAACTTAAGGGTGAGACCAAAGCGAGGGGTGTACCTCTTCCTCGCAACAAAATTACCACTACCAATCTGGTTAAGCAAGTACATCACACTGTCATGAAGGCCTAAGGTGGTCAAAGTGAGTTCGTCTGGGTAAACAGGAAATGTCATCTCCCTCTGAGCTAAAATGTCAAAATGGTGCCTCTGGGCTTCGTTCCTAAAAATAATCTCTATGTCACCAACTTGCTTCATTCTCCTACAATGGTGATAAGCTATCTTAAGGTAAGCTATCCTGAAATTAGACAAGATTATGCCATGAATTAGTTAACATCGCTTATGGCGGTTAGGATCAAATAATAATAATAATAATAATAATAATAATAATAATAATAATAATAATAATAATAATAATAATAATAATAGATGTACATATAAAAGAAAATAAAATAAAAGAAATGAAATACACGAAAAATAACATAATAATAGTAATTTTAATAGGGAAAAATAACATAGGAGAGGAAAAAGAGAAAAAGAAAGAAAAATAAAAGATAGGAAATAGCAATAGTAAAATAAGTAGTAATAGAATATATATTTCAAAAATTGTGGGAAGTTTCCACGCAGCGCCTTGTTTAATGTCAGGGCTTGACATAAGTTTGCAAAATAGTTAATCGGATGAAAGAGAGAGCAGCTCTTCTAGTTTGAAACTCGTGCAGAAATCTTTGTTTTCTACATTGTGGTAATGCTTAAGTCTCTGCCCATTCACAATAAAAGTCTCATTCAATTTTCCTCTTATTTCCACTGCTCCGCTTCGGAAAACTCGCAATCTCGTAAGGACCAGACCATTTAGAACAAAGTTTGCCCAGAAAAAGTTTAAGTCGAGAATTAAAGAGTAAAACTATGTCACCCTCATTAAATTTCTGCCTCATTATCTTTTTATCATGCCATCTCTTGGTTCTTTCCTTGTAGATTTTGGTATTTTCATAGGCATTTAGTATAAGTTCTTCTAGTTCATTGACATCTAGAATTCTTCTCTCACCTACGGATGTGTAACTCAAGTTTAGAGTTTAATGTCCCAATAGGATTTATGTTCTAGCTCTACAGGCAGGTGACATGATTTACCATAAACTAGTTTGAATTGAGTGGTTCCTATCGGAGTTTTGTAAGTTGTCCTATAAGCCCATGTAGCTTCATGAAGTTTTGCAGACCAATCTTTCCTAGAAGTCGCAACGGTTTTCTCCAAGATTTGCTTAATTTCTCTATTGGAAACCTTAACTTGTCCACTTGTTGGAGGATGGTAAGGTGTTGCTACTCGATGACAGACTCCATATTTGAACAATAGTTTCTCAAGAAGTTTAGAAATGAAATGTGATCCACCACCGCTAATGACAATCCTTGGTACACCAAATCTAGGAAAAAATTATATTCTTGAAGAGTTTGATGACTACTTGTGCATCATTTGTAGGAGAAGCTACTGCCTCATTCCACTTAGATATGTAATTGACTGCAATGAGTATGTATTTATTGCCAAAAGAAGATGGGAATGACCCCATGAAATCTATACTCCATACATCAAAGACCTCCACTTCTAATACACCTTTTTATGGCATCCCATCCCTTCAAGAGATATTTCCAGTGTGTTGGCACTGGTCTCAATTTATAACCACAGAATGGACATCTTTCATAGAGTAGGCCAAAAGAGGCAATGTTGCAATATTTTTGCACAAGTCTTTGAAGTGCTCGCGTGCCCTCCATAAGGTGCAGAATGGAAATGAGATATGATATCATTTACTTCTGATTCAGGGACACATCTACAGAAAATACCATTTGCTCCTCTTTTAAAAAGAAGGGGCTCATCCCAATAATAGTGTTTAAGGTCATGGAAGAATTTCTTCTTTTGCTGGTATGTTAAGTCTGGAGGAAGTACCCTAGCTGCTAGGTAGTTACGAAGTCAGCATACCATGGTAGAGTGGTTTTGGTGAAAATTGACTCCACTACTCCATTAGTTTCTGCATCATGATAAATTAGAGAGCATTCACTTGTTTGACTCTCATCTTCTAATTGGGCTATAAGTCGATCGTAAGGAAAATCATCATTGATGGGGACATGTTCAGGTTCTAAGTACTCGATTCTAGAAAGATTATTTGCCACTACATTTTCAGTACCTTTCTTGTATTCAATTTCTAAATCAAATTCTTGCAATAGCATAATCCATCTTAAAAGTCTGGGCTTAACGTCCTTCTTATTCAATAAGTACCTAATTGCAGCTTTATCAGTATAGACAATTATTTGGGCCCCTACTAAATAAGAGCAAAATTTATCTAAAGCTAACACAACAACAATGATTTCTTTCTCTGTGGTAGCACAGTTCATATGTGCACCGTCCAAGGTATGACTTGCATAGTAGATCGCATGAAGTTTTTTATCTTCTCGTTGTCCTAAGACAGCGCCTACAACGTAGTCACTAGCATCGCACATTATTTCAAATGGTTTACTCCAATCAGGTGGTTGCATAATGGGTGCGGTAATAAGAGCGTTTTTCAGATGTTCAAACGCTTTCAGACAATCTTCATCAAATATAAATCCGGCATCTTTCATCAGTAAACCAGTCAGTAGTTTGGTTATCTTAGAGAAATCTTTAATGAATCACCGATAAAAACTAGCATGTCCTAGAAAACTACGAACTTATCTAACAGTTTTCAGAGGTTGAAGATTTTCATGATTTCTATTTTTGCTTTATCCACTTTAATTCCTCAATCGGATACAATATTTCCAAGTACAATCCCCTCTCAAACCATGAAATGGCATTTTTCCCAGTTAAGCACTAAATTAACTTTAACACATTATTCTAATACCATTTCCAGATTCGAAAGACATCCTTCAAAACTTTGTCCACAAACAGAGAAGTCGTCCATAAATACTTCCATTATGTTATCTATAAAATCAATAAATTTGGCCATCACGCATCTCTAAAAACTTACGGGAGCGTTACACATCCCAAACGACATTTGTCGATAAGCAAATGTACCATAAGGGCAGACAAATGTAGTCTTTTCTTAGCCATCAGGATGAATGGGAATTTGAAATATTCCTAAGTATTCATCTAAGTAACAGAAATGAGAATGTTTGGCATATCGTTCAAGCATTTATTCAATGAATGGTAGAGGAAAATGATCCTTCTGGGTGGCTTTATTCAATTTTCTATAGTCCATGCACATTCTTCATCCAGTGTGAATTCGCTTTGCCACAGTCTCACCTTTTTCATTACTAACAATTGTAACAGCTCCCTTCTTTGGTACGGCATGTACTAAGCTAACCCAAGTACTGTCAGATATCATATATATAATTCCCACTTCTAAAAACTTTTGCACCTCCTTTTTGACTGCACCTCTTATAATGGGATTTATCCTTCGTTGAAGCTCTCTAGAGGTTTTACAGTCATCCTCTAACATAATATGATGCTACATATAAAGGGACTTATTCCTTTTAGATCTGAGATGTTATACCCTAGATTTGTAGGATACTTTCTCGGGACGTGTAGTAACTTTTCAGTTTCTATCTGTCCCAAGTCAGCATTGACTATTACTGGTCTTTCAAGCTTTGTATCTAGGAATTCGAACCTTAGGTTTTTGGGCAGTGTTTTAAGTTTTACTGATGGTTTCTTTGGGCTTGGCATATGATCAGGTGTTAGTGCTAGAAATTCGCTCAGGTTATCATCCACATATGGCTTGCCCTATTCAGATCTCGGTAGTCCAAACACATTCGCACTTTATCGTTCTTTTTTGGCACGGGAACAACATTGGCAACCCATTGGGGGTAAGAGGTGGCAGCCAAGAATCCAGCATTAAATTGCTTTATGACCTCTGCTTTAATCTTTTCTGACATATCAGGCCTCATTCGACATACCTTTTGCTTTACTGGCAGACAATCTTCTCTTGTAGGCAGACGATGTACCACAATATCTTCATCAAGTCCTGGCATGTCTTCATATGACCAGGAAAAGACTTCGACATAATCATGCAATAGCTGAATCAGACACTTCTTGATACTGGGTTCTAGATTGGCACCCACCTTGACCTCTTTTTTGTCTTCTTCATTACCCAGGTTGATTGTATCCACGAGTTCCTCGTGAGGCTGAATGGTTCTTTCTTCTTGTTGTAGCAGTCTGGCCAATTCCCCTGGTACTTCATAATCTTCATCACCTTCGTCTTCGGCTTGGTAAATTAGATTCTCAGAGTCACGAAAGGCCATAGCAGTATCGTTACCCATGGGATCCAGAATGGATGGATACCTGCATTGTGAGTGTGGGTGTGTGTAAGTGTATAGCCATCTATGAAAGAAAATAAAATGTAAAAGAAAAACAATGAGCACAAAAGTTTGTACGCGAAAACGTCCATGATTCATTGATGTCATATGAAGATGAAATAATAACCCTTACAAATGGTCCATTATGCCTCGGGTAAGACACAAGGTTTTAAGAGTGCGAATTGTTTTGAATATTATAGATCCAACAAAATGTAAAGATAAATTACTGAAGGATGAAAGTGATTGGGATGAAATCTCTGGCCTCCCAATTGATGAGCCCTCCATTGACAGTCAGAAAGATCCATTCCTCCAGGTCGCAGCCATCTTCACCATCTTCTACCGTGCTGACCTCACGGTCGTTAATCTTCAAGGGTGGACCTCCAGCACGGGTACGATGTACAGCCTTTTGAGCACTTGAAGTGAAACCTAGGCCAAACTTGTCAGACTTATACGGGATATCTGGAAGTTTCCCCCAGATGGTACATCCATCTTCCTCTACCACGGCTTTGGCTTCCTTTAGTGATGATATCCGGAGTGGAGGTCTTGTAATCTTAGGAACAACTTTGGTCACTGCCACCTCTTGGGGGACCTCTTCAAAGTGTTGAAAAGGAGTTTCAATGAATTCGCCGTCCAATTCCATATATCTGAAGGAATTGAGATGGTTGATCATGTATTCTTCCTCTCAATGTACGGTGCTAATCTTCCCTTGAACCGGATACTTCAGCATCTGGTGCAGTGTAGAGGTAACAGCGCCAGCATTATGGATCCATTGTCGGCCTAGTAGGCATGAGTATGAAGGGCGGATTTCCATCACATAAAAGGTTGAATTAAAAGTTTGGGTTCCAACCTTTATGGGAATGTCTACCTCCCCATGTACCATCCTCTTCGAACCATCAAAATCCCTTAACACTATGGTTCTTGGCTTCAAAGTCAACCCCTCACAGTCAAGTCTGTCAAGAGATTTTTTGGGTAATACATTCAAAGATGAGCCAGTATCCACCAAAACATGCGCCAGAGTGGTGCCCCTACATTCCACTGAGACATGCAACGCCTCATTATGCTTTCTTCCCCTCGGTGTTAGATCAGCATCCGAGAAACCTAGGCCATTATCCGCTGTCAAGCTGGCCACGTAGTCTTGGAATTGATCAGCAGATGTCTCTTGAGGTACATGGGCTGTTTTTAGGAACTTCACCAAGGCTTTCGCATGTGCCTCAGAATGCAGTAGTAATGCCAGCATGGAGATTTTGGAGGGAGTTTGCTCCAATTGTTCAACTACATCGTATTCACTCCTCTTTATAATTTTTAGGATCTCCTCCATTTCTTTCTTGGATACTCAGGGATAGTCAGTGATTGAGCCTTCGTCCGGACAGGCTCCACTTGAATACTCTTTCCTCGAGTCTCAGCAGCATGAGTGTTGGTAGGAATGATAACAGGGGTTGTAACGTCTTCGTCAATAGGAGCACTTGCAGAGATGATTATGGGTACGGAAGTAACCTTTGGAGAAGCCACAGGGATGATCACGGGTCCAGAAACTGCTTTTGGGGGAGCAATTTCTGGAGAAAAGATCCTACCGCTTCGGGTAATTTTGCTAGTTCCGGCAATATTGCTGATATCAAAATCTTCTTCTTCAGAGTATATATCTTTGGCGGCCGACCAGTCTTGTTTGATGACATGGTAGTAAATGTCCCCTCCATAATTCCACGGCACGGTTTTGTCTGATTCATATGGAACTGGCCCGGGCATTGTGATTATTAGAGGAGTTACTTTTGGAACTGATGTAATTCTAACGGGTCTTTTGGTGGAGACCCTGGAAGAATTGGTGGAAATGGTAATGATTGAAACATCTTCAATAGGAATAGGTGAAACTGGAGTTTTTTCAAACAAAATCTCTTTGTTATCTATCAGGCATTGAATGCCTGCCTTCAACAAAGGGCAATCAGTTGATGAGGACAAGAAGATATGGCAAACTTCATTACAGCCCCGGAACACACCGGCTTTCAACAAGTTTATCTTAATGTTTGGAAGTGGAGTCATGAGTTCATCAATTGTGGTAACACACAAAACTTCTTCAATAGCATTGGTATTGTGACCATGTCTGGGCATAGGAGCAGAGATGACATTTGGCTTCTCGGGCGCATCAAACTCAATTTCTTTTGCTTCAATGAGGTCTTGTATTTTGTTCTTCAAAGCCTAACAGTTACTAGTATCGTGACTAGGACTTTCAGAGTGATATGCGCAACGGGCATTGGGATGATAATGAGGGGATCTTGTATTGGGGTTTTTCAGTGATTCTTTCAAGGTTTCTAAGTTAGATCTCAGAAGATGCGGTAATACTTGAGACAGAGTCATGTTAGATCTCAGAAGATGCGGTAATACTTGAGACGGAGTCATGTTAATTCTGATCAGATGTGGGTTTGGGTATCATAACAGCCCCCACCATTGGTCGGTGTTCGGATCTATCCTGGTTTCTTTATGGATATACAGCAGCTATCTCTTTCTTCCTGATGAAAGGCTTCCTTACAGCTATAGAGGAAGATGAATCCTTCTAAATCTTTCTAATTTTTATGCCAGCTTCCACCCTCTCTCTGGTTAATATTAGTTTAGTAAAGCCTGCAGATGAACTTCCGATTAAATGGTTGAAGAAGGGGCCAGATAAGGTGCCTAAGAACATGTCCACCAATTCCCTTTCAGACAGAGGGGGTTGAACTCTTCTAGCCAAATCTCTCCATTTTTGTGCATAATCCTTGAAACCTTCATTGTAAGCCATGGCCATACTCTAGAGTTGAGTACGGGTAGGCGCCAAATCAGCATTGTATTGATATTTCTTGTAGAAATCTACGGCAAGATCTTCCCAATTATGGATGTTGGCTCTTTCTAGATGGTAAAACCAGTCGAGTTGTGTTCCAGACAGAATGTCTTGGAAAAAGTGCACCCATAAGTCTTTATCAGCGGTATGGGGTGGAATTTTCCTCACATATGATTGGAGATACATTTTAGGGCATGACACTCCATCATATTTTGAAAACATAGGCACTTTGAATTTCTGAGGAATCACAATCCCCGACACCAAACCTAATTCCTCAAAGTCTAAGCCCGACACCTTTTGTATTTCCATCACGCTCAAACGCTTTTCGAGATGTCTGTACTTATCATCAGCTGGAGGGTATTGTTCCTCAGAGTAGTCCTCTTCTTCTTCCTCCTCTACTTCCAATTATGACGGGACAGGTGTTTCCTTGCCTTTCCCTTCTCCTTCATCGGATGTTGTTGCAAAATTCAAAGTCCTTCTTGCCTGCCCCTGAAATCTTCTCCCCATGTTTAAGACTCCGGTTACCTTCTTTGTTTTCTTTTTCCTCTCTTCAGATAGCAGAGTTTTCAATTCTTCTTGCCCCTTGGCTAGGGTCATGAGCAATTGTTGAAACTGCGTATTCTGGGCTTGGAGATCTTTCACTGTTTGCTCGAGATCCATCTTACTGAAATAAACAGTAGATAGATGAGGAGACTTGTTGCAAAAGACTTGTTTATGCTATGATGAATGATATGTGCATATGCAATGTTTTCAAGGATTTCAAAGATTCAAATTTGTTTTAGACAAAAAGGAAACATACATTATATTAATAAGATAAAGTTTGAATACATCAATGCCCCTTGGACAAAATAATATAAAACTCTAAGATAAAAAGGCAGTGTGCATCCTCTTTGGTGCAATGTAGGCATTGAGAGTCTGCTCCTCATGAAGTATCCTAGTGAGTTCTAAAACCTTCTTCTCGCTTGCGTAGAATTGGGCTTCGAAAGTATCTTGCTCTCCTTTGAGTTGTATGAAATCCCTTAGGAGGTCTTCAAGAGATGTGGGCGTGTCAGGATGTAGGATGGTGTATGGAACGTCTCCTTCCTTATCAGGATCAATGATTATCGATAGAATGGAGGGGTATGGCATCATAAGACTCTGAGCACAACTTCTTACCCATTTTAGGTAAGGCTCAAGAGGGATGGAATTCTTGTGTCCCAAAGTCTTTCTATCCACCTTGTTTAACATCCTCCAAGCTCGGACAAATCTCTGGCGAAGACCTTAATTGTCGTTGTCGTAGTCGAATACCAAACCTTGAATCAACATCTCGTGCGGGCCATCCCTTCGGGCATAACCAAACTGTCTTAAGGCTAAACATGGGTTGTAGGTGATGCCTACCCTAATTCCAAGTATAGGTACATTATGGAATTCTCCACAACGGTCAACAATGATAACATTCTCTTTGGATCGGGAGCACCAATGAATGTCTGAATGTTTGAGCATCATTAACCTTTGTGACCACCTTGAACCTTGCCATTCTTTAAGACTGATTGGGGAAGATGAGAAATAAACCATCTTGCCAAGAGAGGGGTGCAACACATAAGGACACCTATATTCCTCATTGTGCGAGTGTGAAAAGAGTGAAGGATATCCCCTAGCAATGTAGGCACCGGGTTGCGTGACATGAATATTTTGACGGCTTTCACATCTATGAGTTGGTCAGGATTTGGAAACAAAACCATCCCATAGTTGAGGAGAGCCACAATTTCCTCAAAGGCTTGCAAATCCAAGGAATTCCAACAACTTTTGGCTTTCTCAAACAGAAACTTTGCTATGAAGCCTTTGACACCACCCTTTATTTCCCAATGAGTTGTGATATCAGATGAGTGCAAGTGTAGAGCTTGAGCAATCTCTTCTGGCTTTGGATCTCTTTCCGTACCATTGAAAGGTAGTTGATTGAGAATGGTAATCCTCAAGAGTTGGGAGAATTCTTCCAAAGTAGGCACAAGTTGATAGTCGGGAAATGTGAAGCAATGGTGCAAAGGATCAAAGAACTGAAAGAGCACCTTCATCATATCCTCATTTGTGTTGGAGGTGACCATGTTGAGTAGACGGCCATGTCTTTCGGTGAATGGAGAGTTCTCGGGAATCTTTGAAGCTAGCTCCTTAAGTTGTGGAGAAATTCTTACAAGGTTGACTTGAATAGTTTTTCTGCGAAGTGAATCCATATCCTACAAAACAAGAACAAAGATGAATCCCAAAATCCTTGAAATGGTTAGTGGATGTATATGATGTTCATGATGTCCATGATGTTATGCACAAGTATGCATATACAAGCAAAGCAAACAAATCCTAGGTTTAGGCTTACATGGAGTTTTATAGGTAAGTACCCTCTTGAAGTTTAGTTGGCTTGAACATGTCCTAGCAATAGTAACCGGGTTATAAGGAGCTCAATATCACTGGATTGTTTTCTTGGTCATTGTTTAAGCTTAAGCCTCTTTAATAGCGACCGAAATATCCCAAGAAACCAATCCTCAATGAGTGTAGTATCGAGTATCTACCAACCTCGGACTGTACCAAAGTCGGTCATCTCACTACATCCTAAAGGCTAAGTTGGTCAAGTAAAGGTTCTAGAAGTTCATTAGTGCTTCATGACATCACTAATCGGTCTCGTATTCTCTTTGATTAACTCAAAGGCTACCGGTACCCACAAATATGTCGCACTAACGTAGCTATTGCTTAGACCATGTCGGTATACCCCGCACAGTTTCCACAACGTATTGCTACTTGCCTATAATGTATCCCTAAATTCGGGTAGAGGATTCAAACTCAAATAAAGAACCATAATGTAAAGCATACAAGTCAAACAATGTAAGCAAGTAAATGTGATCTAAACCCTAAGGTAACCTCACTTTTAAAATTTTCCCCAGCAGAGTCGCCAGTTCTGTGATATAGTGGGAGAACTGACTTGAAGGTTTTGCATTTTATCGCAAATCTTGCGGTTAGCAAGAATCGCCACTGACTTTTCTTTTATCTAAAAGGAAAGGTAAAAAAGCACAGGAAAGACCTTTGAGATTTTTTCTTAAGTTCGGGGGGTAGATTATGAAAAGGGAAGGTATTGGCACCCTTTTCATCAATGGTTTTCCATGGGCTCTTAGTTACTTGCTATATCACTTGCTTTTGTTTGAAATTGTGCTTTGTGTGGTTTTGAAAGTATTTTGTAAAAGAGACCTTTGTTTAGGCAGTCTTTGTAATGATTCTCGTTCGTAAGAATGTATACAAAGATGTTTGTCTTTTTGAAAATGTTTTCAAGTTTGTAAGATGTTTTGAAATGTGTGTGTTTGTTTTGAAAATAGCAAGGATATTTGTTTGAAATGGAGCAAGTAATTAGGAGCAATCTACCTACTCAAATGTCTTTCTTATTCATTTTATTTTCCTTTGATATTGTTGTCTTACCATTGATTTGGTAAGCAACCCTATCTTTGGATGTAAACGGGACGGGCGTGGGTCATCGTATAGCCATGATTAACAATGTTGCAAGGTATCTTAGCATTTTTTGAGGGACTAAGATCATTTTGTAAGGCAACTTTGAATAGCGTCATCGAGGGACTATGATCTTATATTTGTTTGTTTTGCTAAGATACCCCACATGCGTAATATGGCCACTTTTATATAAGGCAACCAAGTGGAGTAACTCTAGGGGTGCTTGTGTGCAAGTGTACCATTTTCATGCTTGATTTTGTCTTGTATTAGGGTTTTCTATTTGGTTGAATTTATCTTGCCATACAAACCTTAATTACTAACATGTTATGTAAGGCGATAAATTGCGAAATTTAAAGATTACTACGCTATTAAAACATTTTGTGGGAGGGGGTATACAATTTATGAATGTGGATTGCAATAATATAAACCTAATTAATCTATTACAACCAAATTGAATTTGCACAAATATTGGAATAAATAATGTACAAAATAAATTAAATATGCAAAGATGTATGAATGCAAAAGAAGATTTTGTTTGGTTTTTTACATGGAAAAAGTTTTAACTTAAACCTAGTAAATGAATCAAGACTATTACAAATTAATTAGGAAAAGAAAATATTTTTAGAACGGGTTTTGATTAAAACCCTAATTCCAATTTATCAAAAGGAAATAAATTTCTTTAAGAAAAGGTAAGTATTTTTACATTTTTTGTCTTGAAAAATAATATATGGTATTTATGAGGTATTTTGGTCTTTTGTATTAAAAATAATATGTTTAAAAAATATGAAGAAAAATGAAGAAAAATAAATATTTAAACTAATTCTATTTTAATTTACAAGTTTATTAAAAAAGATAGTATATAACTTAAATAAAATAAATAAATATTTTTAAGAGAAAT
Source organism: Vicia faba (assembly GCA_948472305.1). Lineage (NCBI taxonomy): Eukaryota > Viridiplantae > Streptophyta > Magnoliopsida > Fabales > Fabaceae > Vicia > Vicia faba. The sequence continues at coordinate 652,850,037 of OX451737.1, forward strand.
TAAAATAAAATAAAACAAAATATAATATTTATCATTTTTATGTTTTTTTATAATTAAGAAAATATATTTGATAAAATAAAAATAAAAATAAAATAAGTAAATAAAATATTTGGGCCAGGAGGTGCTGCCAGCAAACAGGGATAGGAAGTTAGAAAAAAAACAACAAGCCCAACGATCAGAGGGCCACGCTGCAAGCTAGCAAAAAAGATTGGAAAAATATGAAAAATTGCAAAAGGCAGTGCCAAGGCTCGAACCCACGACCTAAGGAATTTACGCGCGCTGCCTTACCACTGGGGTGGCTGTACATTTGTTTGTTTATATGAAAACATAAATACATAAAACAAAACATTGCCTTTCCCTGTACTTCATCTTCAACCTCTAGCCAGCCAGACCCCCTGTAACTTTTTCATTTCTCAACAAAAATGGAAAGTGATAACATGAACATTATAGCATTTTATCTCACGATTCTAACCATGTGCATAGCTGAAACTATAAGTCCAAGATCAGAGAGAATTTTCTTGGCCCTAATTCTTAACCTAATTTTTTCAGAAACCTCAAACTTAAAATTCTCTAAATCCAAGCCAAATAAATGCAAGCTATGGATATCTACATCTTCGTAGCAATGATGTCTACATTCTATATTCACAAATGGAAATCTAACTTAGCCTGTATTAACAGTTAGAAAAACAGAAAAATCACCTTGAAAATGGAAATCGTGTTTTGAAAATGAGCTTGCTTTAGGATGCTGTGATGATCAGGTTAGCTTCCTTGAACCTCTAGGAAGCTAATGCAATGCTTAGCTTGTCTTGAGGGTGGCTGGAATGGTCTGGAGAAGTCCACCTGTGTTGCTCTATTTTTGAACTTCAACAATGGGGAAGATGGAGTTACAGTGATGTTTCAGGGTGTGGGATGGTTTACTTGTAAGGTAAGGAAGCTTGGGAAAGCAAAAGGCCTGAAAACGCACGAGTGAAATAGAAGATTCAGTTCACAAGTCAGAAATGGCAAGTTTGGAGGCTTGGTATGCAACTTCTGATTCTAGGGTGTTTCAAGGCTTGGGAATTCGTCCTTTTAGTTGCAAAATGATGGCTTTATATAGAGAAAAAGATTGGAGGACTTGTACTTACTCAGAAGTACAAGATCACATGTCTTGCTACATTTCTTGTTTTTGAAGCAAGTGTGAGAAGTGACTTCTTAAGGCATGATTCTGATCTTGTAGTGTGGCTTGAATCTTTAAACATTCTTTGTTCAGGTTTATAGACTTGGTTTGTGCAGAAAGAATACGTCCAAAGCTCAAGAATGGAAAAATGCAAAAAGCATGCTTTTCCAAAATGGCAATGTTGCCTTTCTTCCAAAAATGATTATTTTCTTATACAATGCATTGAATGCTCGGCTTTAGGGAATGAAACCTTGTGTAATCTATTAATGGTGGAGTGAAAAACGAGTTTGAGGCCTGAAAAGTGAAGATTGTACAGCCAATTTGCAAATTTGAAAACTTGTTCTTCATGAAAATTACCTATAATCAAAGTGATAAAACCCTAACTTCATTTCTTCGATTCTCCCTACTCAAGAATGATCTCAAGCAGTTCTTGGAAATTTTGGATATCTTGTAATGTGCTCTACAACCTATCTTTGAAATGCTTTTGAAAATTCCTCTTGGAACTAGGTGAAAAGTTGCCATGAAGTTAGGTCAAAAATCTGCCTAACTAGGGCAAAATTTTCACTAAGTTATTTTAGTTCATGAGCATGTATTCACAAAATTATATCTTGAGATCCAAGCATATTTAGGAGAAATTATGTGAATAAAAGTTATAGATTTCATGGATATCTACAACTTTCATGTTGGGAACTTCCTTTGAATCATTTTGTATCATGGTGAAAATTTGGCCTAAAGTTGAGAAAAAATAAGAAATTTTCTATACTTAGAAAAATTTCTAAGTTAAGAAATTTCAAATTTCAAAAAAAGATCTTCAATCCTTGATTTCTTGTTGAACAAGTTTCAAATTTTGACATGTTTTTATGAATTGTGATCCTTGGCACTTGAATTTGACCAAAAAGTCAAAGTTTGACTTTTCAGTATACAGTTGACTTTTAATTAGTTGACTGAAAAATTCATCTGTCAATCCAATGAATTTGTAATGTTTTGAATCATGTCATTAGGTCAAGATAATGCAATTGAACTCTTGAAATCATGCTTCAAACCAATTGATCATTTTCTAGGTCAAAAATCAGAAATTGCCCCTTCTCAGTCAAAACCCTAATTTTGACCATTTTGCCCTTTTGATGATTTGATCAAATTTCATGGGGAATTGTGGTCCAAAATTGATCAAATGATACAAATGAGTCTAATATGTTGATGTGGATCAAAAATTATGAAGTTTGACTTAAAATTGGCCATGGTTGACTTTTTCCCAATACAACTGATTTTTAGGTTAACTGCTCAATTGACTGAGCAAAAGTGTGATTCAAGGCTTGAAAATTGACATGAGTAATCTTGGGGTCCCTAATGATCCTTGAAAGTCATATGAAGCATTTGTAGTCCAAAAATACTTCTGCAAACTCAAACCCTAATTTTGGTCATCAGTGCATGAAGAGGTGTCTTGAGCTGGTCAAACCCTAATGCAGTCTTGAGTCAAAGAGATCTTGTGAGAAAATTCTTGATAAGTGAAAATGAAAATTTTGGGGCACAACAGCTGCCCCTGTTCAATCTTCTTAAGCCTAAAGAGTTAGATTGGCGAGTCTTTCCATTCGTGACTCGAAGGTAGAAGATGATTGGACACTAGAGTGCCCAGAAATTTGCACTTGGCAATGTGATGGTAGGGGGAATGGGCTTAAAGATTCCATTTGGAGAGATGATAGAAAGTGGTTGGAGATGGGCTTGTAGATGCCATCCGGAAATGATTGTTGAACCGAATTCGTGAGCTGAAATTATATGGGTATCATAATGGTGTCCGTGTTTGGAGCGTATCTAAACCGTATCTGAGGGTTAAATGAGTATCAGAATAGCGTCCGTGTCTGGAGCGTATCTGAACTGTATCTGAAATCTTGAATCTGAATGAGTGCCAGAATGGCGTCCGTGTCTGGAGCGTATCTGTATTGTATTTGAAAGTTGAATCTGAATGAGTATCAGAATGGCATCCGTGTTTGGAGCGTGTCTGAACTGTTATCAAGAGGTTGCATCTGAATGAGTATTAGAATGGAATCCGTGTCTACAGCGTATCTAAACTATATCAAAAGGTTGAATCTGAATGAGTATCAGCATGGCATCCGTACCATGTGTGTTTCTGAATTGTATCTGAAAGTTGAATATTGAATGAGTATCAGAATGGCATCCATATCTGGTGCGTATCTGTACTGTATCTGAGAAGTTGAATATTGAATGAATATCAGAACATCATCCGTGTTTGGAGCGCATCTATATTGTATCTGAAAACTCTGAACATTGTTAATGATGGTTGTTAATCTTATCCTGAAAAGGGTAAAATGTTAGCTTAAAATGCCAAGTCATGATACATGAAATGTATGCGTAATAGGATTATGTTGTATGCATTTATGTTTATCAATGTTTATGATATATGAATGCAATGAATGCGTATGTGAGTTAATTTTCTGCATTGTTGTTTGATTTAGGGAAAATAAATCCCTGACTGTTGCTGAGGATATGGAGTGTAAGTCTTCATGTTGTGAAGTTGAAGGGTTTATAAATTTCTGTTTAGAGAAATAAATTCTGTTGTAAGGGCCATGCCATGTACTGCTTGTAAAATCCTATTGGGGAATCCTGAGAAATTTGACGACTTCTACTGGGGATCAATAATTTGAAACTTTGTTCCGTTGGGGATTTAAATAACGTACTGTAGGGGTTTACTTATGGAATAGCTTAGAGATATTTTCTTATCCTTTCAATCTATTAGTAATTGTCTCTTTTCATTTCATTTATTTGTAAACAGTAATTATGTTCAAATACATATGCTTTACAATGAATCATTGGACGTTTTTGTAAACAAAACACAAGTATAAAGAAAATATAAATAGTTTTTGCACTTTCAAAGGAATATTTTTTATTGACTTTGAATAAGTATTTTTTGCACAAGGATACAAATATTCTAGTAAGAGAATGTTGTGGTAAAAAAAATGAAAATTTTGATACAAAGAAAAGATAGCTATGTGTACAAAAATCCCATGGGGTTTCCATTCTGCTATAGCCTTCGTATCTCTGAGCATCTTGTCTATTTACTGCCTCGTCCAAAGATGATTGAATTGATCAGAACCTCTGAGTTTGTCAGTGGAAGCCAAAGGTTGTTTGTAAAGTGATCCAATGGGTCATAGTCATATGCTTTAATTCCCTAACTTTTTCCTGGACCACCCTTTCGGGTTTTCAGTCCACCAGGAAACCCTTTTTTGCCCAAGTTGCCCTTTCAGGTTTTCAACTTTCCAGGTGTATAGATTTTTTTGTTTTATCCCTAATTTTTGCCCGAACCTTTTTGGTTTGTCGGGATGACCTTGTTTTGCCTAGGTATGTCAACCTAGCGGGTCTCTTATGCGTAGTATCTTTTGACTATGTCCGCATTCGCAGGGTGTTGCAGGTTGTCACCATCTATGGTGGTCAAGATCATTGCCCCACCGGAGAATATGTTTTTGATTACAAATGGTCCTTCATAGGTAGGAGTCCATTTGCCCCTGGGATCACCTTGTGGCAAGATGATACGTTTGATCACTAGATCCCCAACTTGATACACTTGGCGTCTGACCTTATTATTGAAAGTCTTGATCATCCGTTTTTGATACATTTGACCATGGCAAACATCAATAAGTCTCTTCTCATCAATCAAATTCAGTTGATCAAGTTGAGTCTGGATACAATCGTCTTCGTTCAACTCTGCATCATTCATAATCCTTAGAAAGGGAATCTGAACCTCGATAGGCAAGACAGCTTCCATGCCGTAAACCAAAGAATAGGGTGTTGCCTCGGTTGATGTACGGGCCGTGGTACAATATCAGTGGAGAGCAAATGGTAACATCTCATGCCAGTCTTTGTATGTGACTGTCATTTTCTGTATGATCTTTTTAATGTTTTTATTCGCAGCTTCGACAACACCATTCATCTTTGTCCGATAGGGAGAAGAATTGTGATGTTGAATCTTGAATTGCTCGCACAAGGCAGTTGTTGTACCCCAAAATTTGCCCTCCCATATTCTTCAAGGTTTATCAAGAGTCATCTTCAAATGGCTCAAGTCTACTCAAGGATTGCACAGTCCAGATGCCTCCTAAGCCAGTCAAAACTAGGGTTTTTGTTCCTTCAAGGAATTTGAGGTTTTCAGTGGCTCATTTAAGTCTCATAGGCCTCTATACATCCTCAAGCTCCTACATGTCAAGTCTTAAGACTCACAGTGCCAAATTCCACAGTCAAAAGCCCTATTTGATCCACAGTCAACTGAAGGGGTAAAATGGTCATTTTGCAATCAAAAGTCAAAAAAATTTGTCAACATCTTATTTTGAGTCCACAATCATCATTTGATCAAGTCTTGATCATGATTCCACAAGAATGGCTCAAAAATCATCAAGATGCAAAAAGTTGCTATTTTTGGACAGCAAAAAAATCAACTGTATTTTGACCAGGGCATAACTTTTTCATGGTTCATCATAAAAATCCCATCCAATGCTCATTTTGAAGGGGATGACATTTCCTATAACGCATCTTCACATTCCAAGTCCAAGAAATGCTCTCATAAAAAGTTATCAATTTCTACATTATAGGTCAATTTCAAAAGTCAACAAAAATGCACTTTAAGTCAAAGGCCATAACTTGAGATTGGTAAATCCAAATGACATGGGACCAAAGGAATTGGTTAGAGTACTTCAAGACCTTTCCAAAATGTCCAAGAACATATTCATAGGATCAAAATTGAGCAAGATATGCATTGGAGAATTTGGGAAATTTTTGTGAATTTGCAAAAGTCAACTTTGCTCAAAATACCTTATTTTTGCTAATGGCCCTCAAATTTCTTCTTGAAACTTTATCCAAGGCTTATGCACGACCCATTGAGATTAAATTGAATTATTTTCTTATTTTTTATTAATTAATTGAATTTTTAATCAATATTAATTCATTTAATTCATTTAATTGTAGGAAAATATCAAGATATGGTTTTTCAATCTTTTCATGAAGCAAATATGACCTAAAAGAGCTGGAAAATTCGTGTATCAATCAAAGAGACAAAAATGTCCAAGTTTGGCAAGTTTTCTCAATCAAAAAGATTGAAAAATATTTGATTTTCAATCAAATATACAAACATCAATGCAATGGATTTCTTGGCCAAGATTTAACCTAATTCTATTCTACTATATATGCACAAGCTAAACCTAATTCCATGGACGTGAGAATTGCTGCAAAAAGCCATAACCAATATTGAAAAAAATCAAAGAAAACTCAAAACTGTTTTCTGTGTTCTAGGGCGAATTAAGGACCTTTGTTGATTTCAATACATTGCTGGAGGTTCCCAGGATGATTTGCAATCAGTTTCCAGCTTCATAGCCCCAAGAATCGTTAGCTTCAGAACTAAGGTTTGCATATTTCTTTTATAATCGTAATTCATTATTCATGCATAATTAACATGTTCTAATCATCGTTTTGCATTGCTTGAACCTTTACAAAGCTAATGGCATTGGTTAATTGCATTATAGTGTACAGAATCGCAAGTTGCCATTGAAGGATTTTAGGGTTCTTGAGTTCTTGAATTAGGGCTTTGCTATACAGGAAAAATCAGACCTTGAGAGACCCATGGTTGAATTCGTGAAGACAAGACGAATTGAACCCAACCATCGCGCCATATTTATATTTAGCATAGGCCTAATCGCTATTATTCGTGGATGCATGTTGTGGGGGTTAAAAACCCCCGCTATCTCTTTGTTATTTGCAGGTACACAGCGAAGAAGATGAAGGCGTGTGAGCATGTGGTTGGTTCATTCAAAAGGAACGCGCGCTTTTTCATAATTTCCAGCATATTAATTGTTTGTATATATTATAATTGATTATCATCATACTAACGAATGCAAGCGTATGGCTCAGTGGCTAGTGAGGTGGCTGTGTATCATTGGGACCTGGGTTCGATTCCCAGGTCCACCCAAAATTCCTATATTATTTTTCATAACTGGATCATGTGCAGGCTTCTCAAAACATTCCACCATACACTCTCACATCTCAAGTGCCATGTGGCTGCCAGCATGGATCCAAAGGCCTGGATTGGAAGACTATCATACTCCTGGTCAATGAACACGCAGCCAATCAGGAAAAGTCAATGGACTGAATTGTTAATGGGCCAGGAATTGCTTTCTAACCTCCTAATGGGCCAACACACCCCCCCTGGTTTTCTTTTTATTCTTTTATTCTTTTTCCTTTTTATTTTCTTTTATTAACTACTATTATTATTATTTAACTCACAAATTATTATTTTCCTAATAAATTTAGTAAATATTTATATTATTATTATTATTTATTAATTTCACCTTAATTTAATTATTTTTGTAAATAAATACTAATATAACTAGTTTAGTTTAATTAGGTTTAAATTTTAACTTTTTTTACAATAAATAAAATTAGCATAGAATTAGGGTTTTCTTGACACTTTTAATTTCTTTTTATTTTCATTAAAGACCTAAAAAACTAAAAAATATTTTTTTTTCTTTTAATTATTCAATTAATTAGAATTAGGTTTAATATTTAATTAAATGCAAAGGACCAAAACTTCTTTCTTTTCTCAAAAAGGGTCAAAACCCTAAGGACGTCCTGATTCAATTTCTTCGCGCACTTTATTATTTTGATCATATTTATGTATCTGCTCCGGGATTGTAATAGATAATTAGGATTTTTATCGCTTTCTTTTACTTTCCACATTTATTTTTCCAAAGGGTTATGTTTTTGGCGATGTAAATACCCGACGCCTTGTAATAGCGTAGATTCACTTTCCGCAATTTATTTTCCGCACAATTATTAACTGTTAATGATGCATGACAAGACTTGTATGAAATTAAAATCAAAACGTAGCTCACCAATAACATGTACAAGATAATTTAACATGAAACCTGACACACATGCACATGCCACTCCTAGGGTACGCCTCACTCGGTTGCCTCGACGTGGCCATTAAGTATAGGGTGTTTTAGAGGTCGCCCTCCTGTCTAAAGATCTAGTTGCCTCGAAACGGTTGCCTCGGATAAAAAAAAGGATCTAGGACATTAGGGTTACCGCTAAGGCGTCCTACTATTGCTTTGGTGACCACACATGTCCCTATAATCGAATTGACCCGAATAACTCCAACGACGGTGCTACCTACTTCTCAATAGTGGGATAGTACTGTCTAAAGGACTCTTACACAGCCTAATTCCTTAGAGTAGGTAGATTTCTCCTGGGTACTTGCTCTTTCAAAATCAAAAACAACTTTTCGCACCTACACTTTCAAAAAGTTTTCAAACAAATACTTCATACACTCTTGAGGACTGATACAAGGGTTACCTAGAAGTTTTCAAACTAAACTTTTTCAAAACCCACATACACATGAAAAGCAAATATTTTTGAAAACATAGTGAGCAAGTCCCTAAGAGCCTGTGGATAACCACGGATAGAAAGGGTGCTAACACATTCCCTTTCTATAAATCTACCTCCCGAACCGAGAAACATCTCGAAAAGGAATTTTGATGTGCTTTTGTCCTTTCCATGTTGGAGAACATAAAAGACGGTGGCGACTCTTGCTTACCGCGACATTTCGCGAACCAGCATTAAAAACAGTCAGTTCTATTTCCACCGATCACAGAACTGGCAACTCTGTTGGGGACTCATTAATAAGTGAGGTGTACCTTAGGATTAGACCACTCTTGTTTTCAATTGCTTGCTTTGATTACTTTAAAATTGTGGGCTTGTTTTTGAGATTCATAGATCCTAACCCGGATCTGGGGGATACCTTTTAAAAGTAGCAATAAACTGTAAGGGAACTGTGCGGGGTATACCGACACGGTTGAAGTAGTTGCTATGTTGATGTGGCACTTTGGTGAGTACCGGTAACCCTTGAGTCAAGTAAAGGAGAGTATGGGGCCGCCGCATGGTGTCGTGAAGCATCAACTGACCTTAGGAACCTTACTTGACCATCCTGGCCTCTTTAGGGGTAGTGAGATGACCGACTTTGGTGCAGTCTGAAGTTGGTAGATACTCGATACTACACTCATTGAGGGTTGTTTTCTTGGAATATTTTGATCGCCAGTTCAGTGGATAAATTAAAACAATGAACATAGAAAACAATCCAATGATATTGAGCTCCTTAGAACCCGGTTACTTCTGATAGGACAGGTTTTGAGCCCACCAACTTCAAGAGGGTAGTACCTAAACTTCATGCTGGCCTAAACTCTAAGGGTTGTCTGGTGTGACTTGTGTGCCTTATCATGTTTGCTTTTTGTGAATACTTGTGGTGTGTCTTTATCATAACATCATAAAGCATCATATGCATCTACTAACCACTTCAAGGGTTCGAATCCTCATCTTTGTTCTTGGTTTGTAGGACATGGAGACTATCTGCAGAAAAACAATTCAGGTCAACCTTGTAAGGATCCCTCCTCAGCTTAAGGAGCTTACATCCAGGATTCCCGAGAACTCTTCCTTCAGTGAAAGTCATGGTAGACTACTCAGCTTGGCCAACACCAACGGTGAAGAAGATATGATAAAAGTTCTCTTCCAGTTCTTTGACCCTTTGCACCACTGTTTTACTTTCCCGGATTATCAATTGGTGCCTACTTTGGAAGAGTTTTCTCAACTTCTGAAGATTCCTATCCTTAGTCAACTACCCTACAACGGTACGGAAAAGGAACCAAAACTTGAAGAGGTTTCTAAAGCATTACGTCTACAACCATCTTATATCAAGGGGCATTGGGAAATCAGAAGTGGTATCAAAGGATTCTTGGCAAAGTTCCTGTTTGAGAAGGCCCAAGAATGTTGGAATTCCCTTGACCTACAAGCCTTTGAGGAAGTTGTGGCACTCCTTTTCTATGGGTTGGTGTTGTTCCCGAATTCGGATCAGCTTATAGATATCAACGTTGTCAAGATTTTCATGTCCAAGAATCCCATACCTACGTTGCTTGGGGACATCCTCCACTCATGTTACACTCGAACCATGAGAAAAAGAGGCGTTCTCATGTGCTGCACTCCTCTCCTGGCAAGGTGGTTTATTTTGCACCTTCCACAATCAGTTTTGAAGAACGAGCGGGGTTTGAGATGGTCACAACGATTAATGACTCTTACACATGCTGATATACATTGGTGTTCTCGGTCCAGAGAAAATGTCACTATCATTGATCGTTGTGGAGAGTTTCCTAACGTTCCTTTACTTGGAATTAGAGGAGGCATTACTTACAACCCATGTCTGGCTTTGAGACAGTTTGGATATGCTTGGAGGGATGGCCCTCATGACATGTTGATTCCTGACATAGTTTTTGACTTCGACAACGATACGCAAGGACTTCGCCAGAGGTTTATCAGAGCTTGGAGGATGCCTAACAAGGTGGATAGCAAGACATTGGGGCACAGGAACTCCATCCCCCTTGAGCCTTATCTCAAGTGGGTACGAGCCCGTTCTCAGAAGCTTGTGATGCCATATCCTCACATTCTCCCCGTGATCAAAGAACCTGTTGTGGAAGGAGAGGTGCCCTACACCATTCAACATCCTGACATGCCAACATCTTGGGAAGAAATGCAAAAGAGCTGGATCCAACTAAAGGAAGAGCGAAATTCTCTTGAAGCCAATCTACATGCCAGTGAGAAGAAGGTCTTGGAGCTCACCCGCCTACTTCACGAGGAAAAGACCCTCAACACCTACATCGCTCCAAAGAGGATGCGCAGTGTCTTTTGGGATTAAGTATTTTGTAATATTTTGCCCATGAGGCATTGATGTACTGAACAGATTATTTCTTAATATAATGTGTGTTCCTTTTTGTCTACAACGAATTTGAATTTTCGAACCCTTGAATGCATTGCATAAATAGCATATCATGCATCATGTGCAAAATAGGTACTCTTTTTTTTACAGGTCACTCATCTTCTTCGCCGTTTATTTCAGCAACCATCATGACTTCTGAACCTACTAATGAACAAGCTATCAAGGCCCTCCAGGCCCAGAACGCCCAGTTCCAAGAGTTGGTAATGAGCTTAGCTCAGGGTCAACAGGAGTTGAAGACTCTACTTTTGAAGAAGAAGAAGAAGAGGACTGTGTTGTTCAATACCGGACGCAGATATGGGAACGCACTGCAGAATGAAGCTGAGTTGACTACCCCATCTGTAGGGAAGGACATCCCACAAGGGAGAGAGGTTCCTAGTCCCGTGGTCTCCGACAACGAGACGGATTTCAATGATGAATAGTATCCTCCTGCTGAGGATAGGTACAAACAACTAGAGGACCGTCTGAGTACTATGGAGATTCAGCATGTGCCCGGGTTGGACTTCGGAGACCTAGGCTTATCTTCTGGGGTGGTGATCCCTCATAAGTTCAAGGCGCCTGCCTTTGCAAAGTACGACGGAGCTTCCTGTCCTAAGCTGTATCTCAGATCATATGTAAGGAAGATCCAACCTTACACTGCTGACAAGAACTTATGGATCCATTTCTTCCAGGATAGTCTTTTAGGGACTCAACTCGAATGGTTCTATCAACTAGATGGAGCCAGCATTCGTAATTGGGAGGACTTGGCTACTGCGTTTTATAAGCAGTATCAGTATAATTTCGACCTCGCTCCTACGTGTACCCAACTCCAGGGTATGTCACTAGGGACGAGTGAAGGTTTTAAGGAGTATGCGCAAAAGTGGAGAGACCTGGCTGGCAGGGTACAACCACCTTTGACTGATCGTGAACTTGTGGACATGTTCTTGGGGACCCTGTCTGGTCCGTTCTTCAACCATCTGATTGGGAATTCTTCTGCTGGGTTTACAGATCTGATCTTGACTGGTGAGAGGATAGAAGCTGGTATCAAGTCTGGGAAGATACAGAAGGGTGCTTCCTCGAGTACTGAGAAGAAACCGTTCAAAAAGGAATCTAGTGTTGTTTATGGGTCGAGGAGACAAAATAAACCGGAACATCGCCAAGCTGTCAACGCGGTGGTAATTTCAAAGCCTGCTGCTGCTCCTCAGCAATATAACCAACCAAGAGGTGAGAGGCCCAAAAGGTAGTACACTCGGCTCAATATGACCCTGTCTCAGATATTGCCGCAACTACTGTCAACCAATCTGGTAACTGTCAAAGAAGCTCAAAAGGTAGTTGTGATACGGTGGGAGAACTGACTTGGGTTTTACGTTTGTATTTGAAAATGTTTCGGTTTAGCAAGAGTCGCCACCGACTTTTTATTTTATCCTAAGGAAAGGTTGAAAAGCACAGGAAAAACCTTTGAGATGTTTTCTTGGGTTCGGGGAGTAGATTATAGAAAGGGAAGGTATTAGCACCCCTTCTATCCATGGTTATCCATGGGCTCTTAGTTACTCGCTTAGATCATTTGCCTTGCATTTTCAATTGTTTGAAATGGTGCTTTCAATTGTTTGAAATGGTGCTTTGTGTGTGGGTTTGAAAATGTTTTGAAAAAGATGCCTTGTCTAGGCAACCCTTGTAACAATTCTTTACTTGAATGTTTTACAAAAGGTTTTTTTTTGTCTTTTTGAAAAGATGTTTTAAGGTTTTGAAATTTGTTTTGAAAGATGTGTTGTGGAGTGTGTTTTGAAAGTAGGCAAGGATTTGTTTTGCAAGTTTGATCAAGTAACTAAGAGTTGTCTACCCCTAAATTTACTCAAAGATTTTTCCTATGTTTTAACCCTTTTAACAGTATTGTTCCACCATTGCATTTGGTGGACAATCTTGTGTTAGGATGTTAACGGGACGGGCGCGGGTTATCGTTTAGACCATGAATGCAATAGTGCCAAGTGTCTTTGGCAATTTTCCTTCAAGGGACTTGATCATTTTTAGGCAACTTTCGGAAGCGTCATCGAGGGACTATGATCATTTGATTTGTTTTGTTTTGCCAAAGAAACTCATCATGCAACATGGCCCATTATTGAAGGCAACAAGTGGAGTAACCCTAAGGGGTGCAAGTGTGATTGGTGTTGTCCATTTTCATGCTTTTTGTCTTTTGTTTAGTCAAGCTATTTGTTTGGTTGATTTTTGCATACAAACCCTAAGTCTATCATGGCATATTTTAGAAAGCTTTGAAATGCGGAATTTAAAGTCCTAAAATATTACAACATAATTATAGGGATGGGGGTACAAATGTTTAAATGGGGATATTTAGCAAGAAATTTAAATCTAAACTATTACATCCAAATTGAATATACAAGTTATTTTAATTATACAATAATTGAATAAATACAAACAAAATTGCAAAATGTATTATGCACAAAAATGTTTTTATGTGTATTTAAAGGTATTTTTCATGTGACATATAAACAAAAATAGAAAAGTTAATTTTGGATATTTTCATGGTTTAGGGCAAAACCCTAATTTTCTAAACAAATAGTATTTATTATTTATTATATACATTATTTATTAATTATACACAAAAATAAATAAAAGAGAAGTATATTTGTAAAAAAGTAATTTTTGAGGTCAAATATCAATAAAAGAAAAAATGTATTATTTTTATATTTTTATCCTAAATATTCTAATAAATATATAAGTATTTATATTATGTATTAAATATATTAAATATGCACAAAAATAAAAATATTAATTATTTACAAAAAAAGTATATTTTTTAGAAAATGTTTTCAGAAAATGCAAATAAAAATAATAACTAAAAGTATATATTTTCACATTATTTTTAAGGTTTTAAATAAAAGTATTATATTTATTTATATGTATAAGTGTAAACAAAGCAAATAAATTCAAAATAAATGAAAAAATGTATGGAAAAATATTTTTTAATATTTTTTATGTTTTGACAAAAAATAATAAGTCAGGAGAAAAAATAAAAAGTCAAAAATGATTAAAAAATCACACAATGGCCCAAGGGGGTGTGAGTGTAAAAAGGTGTTGTAAACAGAAAAACAAATCAGGCCCAGCCCAAAGAGGCTTGTCTTCAATCTCCAGCCAGTTTTAAACACAAAAAACGCGCGTTTTCTTCCAGCCCTGCTATCTCTTGATCCTTTGACTTTTAACAAAAACTTATAACATCAAAAATGTAGAGCATCAAACCACGAATTCATACATATAAAGAACTTGATCTAACTCTCAGAAAAGAGAGAGAATTTCTTCTCCCCCAATTCCTGACCTAACTTTTTTTCAATGTTCAGGTTGAAAATTCTCTCAGTACACACAACATAAATGAAAAGTAAGGATATGGGTAGTTTCAGGGCCATGAGTAGGACATACTTTCTTCACAAACCTAAGTCTAGATATGCTTGGATAGAGAGATAGAAGTTCAAACTTTTACCTGTTCAGCTTGAATCGTGTACAACAATGGAGGTACTTTCAAGGAAGTTTGAGGATTTGTACAGCTTGCCTGAGGTCCAAGGATGCTTCCTCTATGCTTGGCTTGCTTTGAATCTTGCTGAATCGAGCTATGGAAGTCAACCTGCACAGATGAAAAATGAAAATGGCAACCTTGGCTATGGTTGTTACAGCTTGTATCTAAAGCTTGGGACAGCTTCAATGGATGGTAGGGAATGTATTTGAACTGGTTTGGATGAAAACGCACGATGGAATGATGCTGGCCAAACTAAAATGCAGAATGCCCTATTTCTTGCAGAAAAATGGTGATTTTCTGTATGAGGAGGGATCAAGGGTATTTTGGTCGTGCTTTAGGTCTGTTAGGGAGTATGAAGTGTGTTCACAAAGTTGGCTTGAGTTGGTTCTTGCAGGAATGTGAGTTGTTGTTCAAAATGCAAGTTTTCTTCCTTCTTAAGCAAAAGTTGTCAAGTTAGGTTACAGGCTCATACAGGCCCCTCAAACATGCTGCAAAGTTTGTTCTTGATCAGTGGGATATGTCCACACATTTGTGCCTCAGAGATTTCCTTGTACTTCAAAGATATGGACTTTGACATAAAGTGGATCTTTTCAAAAATGGCTAAAATGCTTTTTCCATTTTAAGACTAATCCTTTGTGTAATGACTTAATGAACAAGATAATGCTAGGACACAAAGGCTTTGCATTAAATTATTGAGTGTGAATGAGATTAAAGGCCTGTAATCTAGCTTGGATCATGCTGAGTTCAAAATGCCAATGTTATGTACATGAATTTGGCCATGAACAAAGTCACTTTTGCCCAACTTTGCCAATTCGATTCTCCCTAACCACAAGGGTGTTTGAGAAGTTCTTGGACAATTTGGAAAGCTTGGAATGTGTACTAAAATCCATCTTTGTAATGCAAGTTGAAATTCCAAGTGGAAGCATGTGAAAAATTGCCATGAAGTTGGGCAAAAACCTTGCCTAAAATAGGTCAAAAAATTTCTAAGTTAAGAATGTTTTGCACCCCTATTCCAAAAATCATAACTTGAGCCACAAGCTTCTTTTGAGAAAACTTTGTGAATAAAAGTTGTATATTTTGAAATAGACTACAACTTTCATGTTTTGAGTTTTGTTTGAATCCAAATATATCTTGATGAAATAATGGGACAAAGTTAGGAAAAAATTAGGAAATTTCATAAATTAGAAAGTTTCTAAGTTATGAAATTTCTTCATTTCAAACCCTAATTTGTAATTTTTGGTTTCTTGATGAATAAGTTTCATAATTTGACATGTTTTGATGAAAAATGAATCTTGACACTTGATTTTGACCAAAAAGTCAAAGTTTGACTTTTCAGTATACAGTCAAATTTGGGTCAGTTGACTGGAAAATTCATCTGTCAATCCTGTGCATTAGGGACCTTTTGAACTTGTTGAATGTGTCAAGACCATGCCATTGAGTCCTTGAGTCCATATGTGAGCTTGGTTTGCCATTGGTTAGGTCAAACAGTCAAAAATTGCCTTTGTGCAGTCAAAACCCTAAAAATGACCATTTTGCCCTTTTGGTGATCTGATCCAATTTCTTGTGGAATTATGATCCAGACTTGTCCAAATGGTT
This sequence comes from Vicia faba, assembly GCA_948472305.1. Classification (NCBI taxonomy): domain Eukaryota; kingdom Viridiplantae; phylum Streptophyta; class Magnoliopsida; order Fabales; family Fabaceae; genus Vicia; species Vicia faba. Next base: position 652,866,105 of record OX451737.1, read on the forward strand.
CATATGAGTTCATAATGTTGATGTGGGTCAAAAATCATGAGGTTTAACTGTCAATTGACCACAGTTGACTTTTTCCCCAATACAGTTGATTTTTAGGTCAACTGTCCAATTGACTGGGCAAAGATTAGAATCAAGGCTTGAAATTTGGTATGGATAAACTTGTGAGTCCAATAGGAAGCATGAAAGTCACTTTGGGAATTTTAGGTCAAAACATCTCTGTGCAAACTCAAACCCTAATTTGGGTCAACAATGCAAGGAGGGGTCTTGAGCAGAGTAAACCTTAACTTGATCTTGAGCTCCCAGGGTCTTGTGGTGAGAAAATATTGGTGAAATGAGAGGGCAAATTTTGGGGTACAACAGTTGCCCCTGTTCAATCTTCTTGCACCTGAAGAGTTAGATTGGCAGGTTTGCCTTTTGCGTCTCGAAGGTAAAAGGAGATTGGACACTAGAGTGCCCTTAAATTTGCACTCGTCAGAACAAAGGGTGCGGGAATGGGCTTAGAGATGCCATTTGGAGATGGGCTTAAAGATGCCATCTAGAGGGGTGATAGAATCTTGTCGGGGACTGACTTAAAGATGCCATCTGGGATGAGTATCAGAAAGGTGTCCATGTCTTGGAACATCTCTGAACCAGGGGCCTTGAATAAGCAATGGATTGATATTCGTGTTCGGAGAATCCGTAAACTGTTTTCAGAGGTGGAAGAATCTGAACAAGTGATAGGTTAACATCCGTGTCTGGAGAACCCGTAAACTGTTTTCAGAAGTCTTGAAGTTGAATAAGCAATAGAGCAGCATCCGTTGTTGGGAAGTGTCCGTAAACTATTTTCAAAAATTGAGAAGAATCTGAACAAGCGATAGATTAACATCCGTGTCTGGAGAACCCGTAAACTGTTTTCAGAAGAATTGAAGTTGAATAAGCAATAGAGCAGCATCCGTTATTGGGAAGCATCCGTAAACTGTTTTCAAAAGTTGCAAAGAAACTGAACAAGCGATAGATTAACATCCGTGTCTGGAGAACCCGTAAACTGTTTTCAGAAGACTTGAAGTTGAATAAGAAATAGAGCAGCATCCGTTGTTGGGAAGCGTCTGTAAACTGTTTTCAAAAGTTGCAAAGAAACTGAACAAGCGATAGGTTAACATCCGTTACTGGAGAACCCGTAAACTATTTTCAAAAGTCTTGAAGTTGAATAAGAAATAGAGCAGCATCCGTTGTTGGGAAGCGTCCGTAAACTGTTTTCAAAAGTTGAGAAGGAACCGGTGTAGGGTTTCCTGATGATGAGTCCGTGTAAAACTGCATCTTGAATAATTGTTAATGATAGCCTTTTGTTCTTATCCTGAAAAGGACAAAATGTTAGCTAAACACAAAATTATGTTGCATGAAATGTATGATGCAATATATGTGTTAGATCAATATTTATGATACGAATGTAAATGAATGCGCATGTAAGCTGATGAGCTGTCTTGCTGGGGATAGATGAATCCTGGATGGCTGGAGATAAAAAGAATCTTGGCTGCTGCCAGGGAAAGTGAGTCCTTGAATGCTGCAGGGGATTACAAGAATTTGGATTATTGAAGATGAGACATCCTTGTTGACTACTACTGGAGAATCAGGAGCTTAGGTTGTATGCCAATCTACTGGGGATTCCTGTCTTGTGGAGACCTTCACTGGGGAATATCTGAATATCCTGTGAGGAATTGAGAATGAAAGTCTTCATTCTGCTTGGGGAATGCAAGATCTTCAATTGTTGAGGGATCTTAGAACCACTGCGGGGAATTGGAATTCCCTGGTGACTTGTAAGGTAAGAGAATTCTGATGATCTCTACTGGGGAGTTCAGGACCCGATAGACTTATGCTGGAGAAGCCTGACTGAGAATCCTGAGTCTGGTGGGAAGTATTTCTGTGGGGAGAAGGTTCACTAGTTTGGTTCAGCTGGGGATTGATAGTTGGAAGTTTTAGCTTCGCTGGGGATTCTAAAATTTAACTTTGAGGGGAATTGAGTTCTAGAAGGCTCTCTGGCTGGGGAATTAAGTACTTGGATTGAGGAATTTGGAGTTTTAAATCTGCTGAGGATTCCTTCTGAAAGGGCATCGAGATATCTACCTGTACCTTCAACCTATCAGTAATTATCTTTCCTGATTCATAAGGAAATGATTATGTTCAAATGCATATGCCTATTTAACAAAACATTGGACGTTTCTCACATAAAACATAAGTGCAGAAAAGTAAAAAGGAAGACAAAGCAAATTTCTGTATTTGGAAAAGTATTTGTATTAACTTTCTATGAGTATATTTGTACAAAGGAAACAGGCATCCTAGTAAGAGGATGTCGTCGTAAAAAATGAAAAATTTATACAAAAGAAAGATGGCTATGTAAAACAAATCCATGGGATTCTATTCTGCTATAGCCTTCACAACTCTGAGTATCTGTCCATTCAGTGCTCCGTCTGCCGGTGACTAGATCGATCAGAAACTTGGAGCTGGTTGATGAAGAGATTGTCCTTAAAGTGATCCGACGAGACATAGTCATACGCTTTAATTCCCTAACTTTTGCCTGAATCGCCCTTTCGGGTTTTCGATCCACCGGGAAACCCCTTTTTGCCCAAGCCGCCCTTTCGGGTTTTCAACTTGCCGGGTGTACAGATTTTTTTTGTTTTATCCCTAATTTTTGCCTGAACCGCCCTTTCGGGTTTTCGATTCACCGGGATGCCCATTTTTGCCCAAGCCGCCCTTTCGGGTTTTCGACTTGTCGGGTTATTTTATGCGTAGTATCTTTTGACTATGTCCGCGTTCGCAGGGTGCGGCAAATCATCACCGTCCATGGTGGTCAGAATCATTGCACCACCAGAAAATATGCTCTTGATCACAAATGGTCCTTCGTATGTAGGAGTCCATTTGCCCCTGGGATCACTTTGCGGTAAGATAATCCGCTTGATTACAAGATCTCCGACTTGATATACTTGACGTCTGACTTTCTTGTTGAAAGCCTTGATCATCCGTTTTTGGTACGTCTGACCATGGCAAACAGCAGCGAGTCGCTTCTCGTCGATCAAATTGAGTTGATCAAGCCAGGTCTGAATCCAATCCTCTTCATTCAAACCTACGTCCTTCATAATCCTTAAGGAAGGAATCTGAACTTCCATGGGCAGGACAGCTTCCATGCCATATACCAAAGAAAATGGGGTTGCCCCGGTTGAAGTACGTGCCGTCGTACGGTATCCATGTAGAGCAAACGGTAGCATCTCATGCCAGTCTTTGTAAGTGACTGTCGTTTTCTGAATGATCTTCTTGATGTTTTTGTTCGAAGCTTCAACAGCACCGTTCATCTTCGGCCGATAGGGAGATGAATTGTGATGATAAATCTTGAACTGTTCGCACAATGCAGTGATCATAGTATTATTCAGATTTGTACCGTTGTCTGTGATGATCCTGTCGGGAACACCATACCGGCATATGAGGTTTTGCTTGATGAAGCGGGTGACTACATTTTTAGTAACAGAGGTGAAGGAAGCTGCTTCGACCCATTTGGTGAAATAGTCAAAAGCAACCAGGATGAAGCGATGTCCGTTGGATGCCGTGGGCTTGATCTCTCCAATCATGTCAATGCCCCACATTGCAAATGGCCAAGGAGCTGTCAGAACGTTGAGAGGAACTGGAGGAATATGAATCTTGTCAGCATAGACTTGGCACTTGTGGCAAGTACGGGAATGTTGATGGCAGTCAACTTCCATGGTAGACCAGTAATAGCCTTCCCTTAGGATCTTCTTAGCCATCGTATGCCCGCTCAAGTGAGTGCCAAATGTGCCGCTGTGTATCTCGGTCATGATTAACTCTGCTTCAGCTTTGTCTACACATCGGAGTAAAACACAATCATGGTTTCGTTTGTAGAGGATGTCGTTGCTCAGGAAGAACTTGGCAGCAAATTTCCTTAGGAACTTCTTGTCATTCACGGAAGCTCCTTCGGGATATTCTCTAGTCTGAAGATACCTTTTGATTTCGTGAAACCAGGGTTGTTCCACTACTTCTTCGATATTAATCTCGTGACAATGCACAGGTTCATCCATTCGCTCGATGGTGATTTGGGGAGCCTCGTTATCCCAGTTGAGTTTAAACATGGAAGACATCGTAGCCAGAGCATCTGCTAGCTGATTCTCTTCTCGCGGGAAATGCTCGAAGGTAATTTTCTCGAAATGAGGCAACAATGTCAGGACATGTTCTTTGTATGGGATAAGATTAGGATGCTTGGTATCCCACACTCCTTTGATTTGACTGATAACCAAAGCCTAATCCCCAAATACGATCAAAGATTTGATCCCCAAGTCTATAGCCGCCTTGAGACCAAAGATGCAAGCTTCATATTCAGCCATGTTGTTTGTGCAGCTGAAGCAAAGTCGGGCCGTGAAAGGTGTGTGACAACCTTCCGGGGAAATGAGTACCGCACCGATACCGTTTCCAAGTGCATTTGAAGCACCATCAAAGTACAGGGTCCATCGGGATCCTTTTTCAGGTCCGTCATACGGTCCGTTACCTTCGATGTTGTCCAAGTTCATGATGTCCTCGTCTGGGAAGTCGAATCTCATGGATTGATAATCTTCGATAGCTTGATGAGCTAGATGGTCAGCTAGTACACTCCCTTTTATAGCTTTTTGGGTGGTGTACTGGATGTCATACTCAGTCAGGATCATTTTCCATCTAGCTATACTTCTAGATAAAGCAGGCTTCTCGAAGATATACTTGATAGGATCCATTTTGGAAATCAGTAAGGTGGTATGAGTCAGCATATACTGCCTTAGTCGGAGAGCAGACCATACCAAAGCGCAGCAAGTTTTCTCGAGCAGTGAGTAGCGAGTCTCACAGTCGGTAAACTTTTTGCTAAGGTAATAAATAGCATGCTCTTTTCGACCAGACTCGTCATGCTGGCCCAAAACACACCCCATTGAGTTATCCAACACGGTCAGATACATGATCAACGGTCTTCCTTCAACGGGAGGCATCAGAATAGGAGGTTCCAGCAAATACTCCTTGATCTTATCAAAAGAAGCTTGGCAATCGTCGTTCAATTCGACTACCTGATCTTTCTTCAATAGTTTGAAAATTGGCTCACAGGTAGAAGTCAGATGAGAGATGAATCTGGCAATATAGTTTAAGCGCCCCAAGAACCCTCTAACCTCCTTTTCAGTACGGGGAGAAGGCATCTCTTGTATTGCTTTCACTTTTGCTGGATCGACCTCAATGCCTTTGTTGCTGACAATGAATCCTAGAAGTTTACCAGACCTAACTCCAAAAGTACACTTACTTGGATTCAGCCTGAGTTTGTATTCTTTCAACCTAGCAAACAGCTTTTCTAGATGTTCAAGGTGTTCCTCCTCTGTTTGTGACCGAGCTATCATATCGTCTACGTAAACTTCGATCTCATGGTGTATCATATCATGAAATAAAGCTACCATGGCGCGTTGATAAGTTGCCCCTGCGTTCTTCAGTCCGAACGGCTTCACTTTGTAACAGAAAGTACCCCATTGTGTAACAAAGGTTGTTTTCTCCATGTCCTCGGGGGCCATTTTAATTTGGTTGTAGCCCGAGAATCCATCCATGAAGGAAAACACCTTGTGCTGAGCTGTGTTGTCAATCAGAATGTCGATATGCGGTAGCGGAAAATCATCTTTAGGGCTAGCCCTATTCAAATCCCGATAGTCCACACACATTCTGACCTTGCCGTCTTTTTTAGGTACTGGCACAATGTTAGCAACCCATTGTGGGTAGGATGTAATAGCCAGAAAGCCAACGTTGAATTGCTTTATTACTTCTGCTTTAATCTTCTCAGACATGTCGGGCCTCATTCGGCGGACTTTTTGCTTGATCGGTGGACAATCCTCTCTTGTAGGGAGATTGTGAACCACGATATCTGTGTCTAAACCCGGCATGTCTTCATAAGACCAGGCGAAGATTTCAACATACTCATTTAACAGCTGTATCAGGCGCTCCTTGACACTTGATTCCAGATTGGCACCCACTTGTACTTCTTTTCGGTCTTCCTCTGTTCCTAAATTGACAGTTTCCAACAACTCTTCGTGAGGTAAGATGGCCCTTTCCTCTTGTTGTAGAAGTCTGGCTAGCTCCCCTGGTACTTCATAATCTTCATCATCTTCATACTCAACCTGATTGACCAGATCTTCAGAGTTATTGAAGGACATAGCAGAATAGTCACCCGTAGAATCCAGAGTGGATGGATACCTGAATTTGTGAGTGTGGGTGTGTGTAAGGGATAGCCATCCTTAAACAAACAAAAATGAAAAAGGAAAGAAAATGAACACAGCAGTTTATCAATGAAAAACGTCCAATGAATCATTAAACATGGCATATGGATATGAAGATAATCAAAACCCTTACAAATGGACCTACATGCCCCGGGCAAGGCATGAGGTGAAAAAGTAGTGTACGGATTGTTCAAAAGTAATTATTACAGACCACAGGAAATGTTTGACAGATAATTACTGATTAATAAAAGTAATGGGGACAAAGTCTTTTGCCTCCCAGTTGCGTAGTCCCCCTTTGATAGTTGGGTAGATCCAATCTTCAATGTTGGCCTCTTCGTCTTCACTCTCCAAAGCGTTGATTCCAAAAGGAGAAATCTTGATGGGTGTTCTTTCAACCTTTGAGCGGCGCATAGCTCTCTGCCCTGCAGCAGTGAATCCTAATCCAAACTTGTCTGTTTTGTGCGGAATATCAGGTAACTGCCCCCATGTTGAACACTTCCCTTCCTTCATTGCGGCCTTCGCGTCTTTTAGAGATGCCATCCTGGCAATCTGCTTTGGTACCTCGGCTACCACTTTTGCTACTGCCACTTCAGGAGAGACTTCCTCGAAGTGCTGGAATGGTGTCTCAATGAATTCACCCTCTACCTCTACATACCGAAAGGAGTTCAGGTGGCTGATCATATATTCCTCTTCACCGTGGACGGTTATGATCTTTCCTTTGACAGGGTACTTCAACATTTGATGTAAGGAGGAGGTAACTTCCCCAGCGTTATGTATCCATGGCCTACCCAGTAAGCAAGAGTATGACGGACGGATGTCCATCACATAGAAAGTTGAGGGGAACACCTCTGTGCCAACCTTAATGGGAATGTCTACCTCCCCATGTACCATTCTATTTGACCCGTCAAATGCCCTTACAATGATATTACTTGGCCTTAACTCCAAGCCTTCACAGTCTAATCGGTCGAGAGCCTTCTTAGGCAGCACGTTCAGAGAAGAACCAATGTCGACCAGAACATGGGCCAGAGTAGTTCCTTGGTATTCTACTGACACATGTAATGCGTCGTTGTGTTTTCTTCCTTTTGAGGTCAGGTCAACATCAGAGAAACCTAAACCATTGTCTGCTGTAAGACTGGCTACACAGTCTTGGAATTGGTCGGCAGAGGTTTCCTGGGGCACATGGGTTGTCTTCAGGAATTTTATCAATGCTTTAGTGTGCGCCTCTGAGCAAAGCAGTAATGCTAACATGGAGATCTTCGAGGGGGTTTGCCCCAGTTTCTCTACCACGTCATAATCACTCTTTTTAATTATCTTCAGGATCTCCTCCATCTCTTTCTTAGAGGTTTCCGGGATGACTAAAGGTTGAGCCCTCGTCCTGACGAGCTTATCTTGGGTCCCTTTACCTTTATCAGCAGAAGTAGGAGGGACAACAACAGGAATAATAGTTTCTTCAATCAACGGAGTTTTTGTGGAGAGTCTTATCGGTGCAGGAATAACTTTGGCAGCAGATGAGTGTCCAAAGATTGCCTTTGGGGGGGCAATCTCTGGAGAAAATATTGTCCCACTTCGGGTGATCTTGCTTGTACCAGCAATGTTTCCAATGCTGGCATCTTTTTCATCAGAGCTTCCTTCGGTTATCTCAACTTGTTTAACACCATGGTAGTAGATTTCTCCACCGTAATTCCATGGTATTGATTTTTCAGAAATGTAGGGGACAGGCCCTGGCATAGTTATCTTCAGAGGAACAGACTTTGTAGTGGATGTAATCTTAACAGGCTTTTTGACGGCCTTGGAAAGATTAGTGTAAATGGTGATTATTGAGACATCTTTGATAGGGGTTGGAATAGCAGGAACCTTTTCAAACAGAATTTATTGACTGTCCATCAGGCCTTGGATGCCTTTTTTCAGCAATGGACAGTCGATTGGTAGAGAGTAACAACAATAGCAATCTTCTTTGCATCCTGGGAAAATCCCAGCCTTTAACAGATTTAACTTGATGGTTAACAGCAGAGTCATCAGGTCATTGACATCAGAAATATAAAGATCTTCCTCAATAGCATGGACATTTCGACCATGCTTCGGCATCAGAGCGGATATTACGTTTGGCTTCTCTGGAGCATCGAACTCAACCTCTTTCGCCTCTATCAAGTCTTGAATTTTATGCTTAAGTGCCCAGCAATCGTTGGTGTCGTGCCCGACACTGTCAGAATGATAGGCGCATTTAGCATTAGGATGATAATGCGGAGACGATGTGTTCACATTTTTTGGTGCCTCTTTGATAGTGGCAAGATTCAACTTCAACAGATGGGGGAGCACTTGCGCTGGCGTCATATTGATGCGGGTGAACTGCCGTTGTGGTCGTTCCACCCGTTGCTGATTTGGTCTGGACTGGTTATAGCGAGGCTGATCATTTGATGGATTTTGGATCACCACGGCCCCCACAGTCGGCCGACGCTCAGTCTTCCCCGCTCTTCTCTGAGAGTACACAACAGTCGTTTCCTTCTTTGCTGGAAATGATTTCTTAACAGTTGTAGATGCAGAGGCATCCTTCTGGATCTTCCCATTCTTGATACAGGCTTTTACCCGCTCGCCAGTCAGAATTAATTCAGTAAACCCTGCGGAAGAGCTACCGATCAGGTGGTTAAAGAATGGACCAGACAGGGTCCCTAGGAACATATCAACAAGTTCTCTATCAAAAAGAGGTGGCTGCACTCTTTCGGCCAGATCACGCCACTTCTGGGCATATTCCTTGAATCCCTCACCTGAGGCCATACCCATACTCTGTAGCTGAGTACGGGTTGGTGCCAGGTCAGAGTTATACTGATATTGGCGATAAAAAGCAGCTGCCAGATCCTCCCAACTATGTACCTCTGATCTCTCAAGATTGTAGAACCAATCCAGCTGTGTATCAGACAGGCTATCCTGAAAGAAGTGCACCCAAAGGTTTCTGTCAGATGTGTGAGGTTGGATTCTTCGGACATATGACCTTAGGTGCATCTTCGGGCAAGACAGCCCGTCATATCTTGCAAAAATTGGCACTTTAAACTTCGGGGGGATCACAATTCCAGCAATTAATCCCAAATCTTTGAAATCTAAGCCGGGAACTCTCTGCAGCTCCATAGCTGCTAACCTGTCTTCCAAGTTTTTGTACTTGTCATCGGCTGGCGGGTATTGTTGCTCTGAGTAGTCTTCATCTTCTTCAGCCTCTTCCTCTTCAGCTTCAGATTCAGAAGGTACCGCAGCCCCTTTTCCTTTACTGGTTCCCTCTTCAGATGTAGGGGAAATTCAAGAACTCTTCTGGCTTCACCCTCAAACCTTCTTCCCAGGGTAGCCACCCCGACTCTTTTCTTCTTCTTTTTCACTTGCTCTTTGTTCCCAAGCAGGGCTTTTAGATCCTCCTGACCCTTTGTCAAGGTCATCAGGAGATGCTGAAACTGTGAGTTTTGAGACTGCAAGTCTTTGACCGTCTGTTCGAGATCCATCTTAGTGAAATAAACAGCAGAAAGATAAGGAAACCTGGTGTGGAGACCTGCTTATGCACACGATGAATGATATGTTTATTTATGCAATGCATTCAAGGATTTAGAAAATTCAAAATTGTTGCAGACAAAAAGGAACACACGTCATATTAATAAGAAGAAATTTTGTCAGTACATAAATGCCCCATGGGCCAAATATTACAAAAGACTTCTCAAGGTAAAAAGACGTTGCGCATCCTCTTTGGTGTGATGTAGGTGTTGAGGGTCTCTTCCTCATGGAGTCGGCGGGTAAGCTCCAAAACCTTCTTCTCACTGGCGTAGAAGCTGGCTTCAAAAGTATTTTGTTCCTCCTTGAGTTGGATCCAACTCTTCTGCATCTCCTCCCATGATGTTGGCATGTCAGGATATAGGATGGTGTAGGGAACCTCTCCTTACTTAACGGGCTCTTTAATCACAGGGAGAACATGAGGGTAAGGCATCATAAGACTCTGGGCTCGGGTTCGTACCCACTTGAGATAAGGCTCAAGAGGGATGGAATTCTTGTGTCCTAGTGTCTGGCTATCTACCTTGTTAGGCATCCTCCAAGCTCTGATGAATCTTTGGCGAAGTCCTTGCGCATCGTTGTCAAAGTCAAAAACTAGGTCAGGAAGCAGCATGTCATGAGGGCCATCCCTCCGTGCATATCCAAATTGTCTCAAAGCTGGACAAGGGTTGTAGGTAATGCCTCCTCTAATGCCAAGTAATGGAACATTAGGGAACTCTCCACAACGATCGACGATGATGACATTTTCTATGGATCGAGAACACCAATGTACATTAGAGTGTGTAAGAGTCATCAATCGTTGTGACCACCTTAAGCCTTGGTCATTCTTCAAAACAGATTGTGGAAGGTGCGAAATAAACCACCTTGCAAGGAGAGGAGTACAGCACATGAGAACACCCCTTTTTCTCATTGTTTGTGTGTAAAATGAGTGGAGGATGTCCCCAAGCAATGTTGGTATTGGATTCCTGGATAAGAAGATCTTGACGGCGTTGACATCTATAAGCTGATCAGGATTTGGGAACAAGACCAACCCATAAATGAGGAGTGCAACAATCTCTTCAAAGGCTTGTAGATCCAATGAATTCCAACACTCTTGTGCCTTCTCAAACAAGAATTTTGCCAAGAAGCCTTTGACACCACTTCTAGTTTCCCAATGCCCCTTGATATCAGATGGTTGCAAGTGTAGTGCTTGAGCAACATCTTCAGGCTTTGGTTCTTTTTCCGTACCGTTGTAGGGTAGTTGATTAAGAATAGGAATTCTCAAGAGTTGAGAAAATTCCTCCAAAGTGGGCACCAATTGGTAATCGGGGAATGTGAAACAGTGGTGAAGGGGGTCAAAGAACTGGAATAGCACCTTCACCATGTCCTCTTCAATGCTGGTGTTGACTAGGCTGAGCAGTCTACCATGTCTTTCACTGAAGGGAAAGCTTTCTGGAATTCTGGATGTGAGCTCCTTGAGTTGAGGAGGGATTCTCACAAGGTTGACTTGGATAGTTTTCCTGCGAAGAATTTCCATGACCTACAAAACAAGAACAAAGATGAAGATCCAAACCCTTGAAATGGTTAGTGGATGCATATGATGCTTTTATGATGTTCATGATGTATGCACAAACATATGTACAAGCAATTCACATAAAACCCTAGTTTCAGGCTTGCGTGAGGTTTCATAGGTAAGTACCCTCTTGAGTGAAGTTGGCTTAAAAAACCTGTCCTATAAATAGTAACCGGGTTCTAAGGAGCTCAATATCATTGGATTGTTTCCCATGTTCATTGTTTTGGTTTAGCCACTTAACTAGCGACCAAAATATTCCAAGAAAACAACCCTCAATGAGTGTAGTATCGAGTATCTACCAACTTCGGACTGCACCAAAGCCGGTCATCTCACTACCCCTAATAAAAGGCCAAGATGGTAGAGTAAGGTTCTAGGTTATTAGTGCTTAGTGACATCACTCAGCGGCCCCGTACTCTCCTTGATTGAACTCAAGGGTTACCGGTACTCACAAATATGTCGCACTAATATAGCTATTGCTTCAACCGTGTCAGTATACCCCGCACAGTTTCCACAACGTATTGCTATCTATGAATGTTTCCCCAAATCAGGGTGTAGGATTTCAAGCCAAAACAAGAGAACCAAGATGTAAAGCAATCAAAGCAAACAATTAGTCATGCAAAAGGGTGATCTAAGCCCTAAGGTTACTCCACTTTTAAAATATTTTCCACAGCAGAGTCGCCAGTTCTGTGATACAGTGGGAGAACTTACTTGGGTTTTGCGTTTGTATTCGCAAATGTTTCGGTTTAGCAAGAGTCACCACCGACTTTTTATTTTATCCTAAGGAAAGGTTGAAAAGCACAGGAAAAACCTTTGAGATGTTTTCTTGGGTTCGGGGAGTAGATTATAGAAAGGGAAGGTATTAGCACCCCTTCTATCCATGGTTATCCATGGGCTCTTAGTTACTCGCTTAGATCACTTGCCTTGCATTTTCAATTGTTTGAAATGGTGCTTTCAATTGTTTGAAATGGTGCTTTGTGTGTGGGTTTGAAAATGTTTTGAAAAAGATGTCTTGTCTAGGCAACCCTTGTAACAATTCTTTACTCGAATGTTTTACAAAAGGTTTTTTTTTTTGTCTTTTTGAAAAGATGTTTCAAGGTTTTGAAAATTGTTTTGAAAGTTGTGTTATGGAGTGTGTTTTGAAAGTAGTCAAGGATTTGTTTTGCAAGTTTGATCAAGTAACTAAGAGTTGTCTACCCCTAAATTTACTCAATGATTTTTCCTATGTTTTAACCCTTTTAACAATATTGTTCCACCATTGCATTTGGTGGACAATCTTGTGTTAGGATGTTAACGGGACGGGCGCGGGTCATCGTTTAGACCATGAATGCAATAGTGCCAAGTGTCTTTGGAAATTTTCCTTCAAGGGACTTGATCATTTTTAGGAAACTTTCGGAAGCGTCATCGAGGGACTATGATCATTTGATTTGTTTTGTTTTGCCAAAGAAACTCATCATGCAACATGGTCCATTATTGAAGGCAACAAGTGGAGTAACCCTAATGGGTGCAAGTGTGATTGGTGTTGACCATTTTCATGCTTTTTGTCTTTTGTTTAGTCAAGCTATTTGTTTGGTTGATTTTTGCATACAAACCCTAAGTCTATCATGGCATATTTTAGAAAGCTTTGAAATGCGGAATTTAAAGTCCTAAACTATTACAACATAATTATAGGGATGGGGGTACAAATGTTCAAATGGGGATATTTAGCAAGAAATTTAAATCTAAACTATTACATCCAAATTGAATATACAAGTTATTTTAATTATACAATAATTGAATAAATACAAACAAAATTGCAAAATGTATTATGCACAAAAATGTTTTTATGTGTATGTAAAGGTATTTTTCATGTGACATATAAACAAAAATAGAAAAGTTAATTTTGGATATTTTCATGGTTTAGGGCAAAACCCTAATTTTCTAAACAAATAGTATTTATTATTTATTATATACAATATTTATTAATTATACACAAAAATAAATAAAAGAGAAGTATATTTGTAAAAAAGTAATTTTTGAGGTCAAATATCAATAAAAGAAAAAATGTATTATTTTTATATTTTTATCCTAAATATTCTAATAAATATATAAGTATTTATATTATGTATTAAATATATTAAATATGCACAAAAATAAAAATATTAATTATTTACAAAAAAAGTATATTTTTTAGAAAATGTTTTCATAAAATGCAAATAAAAATAATAACTAAAAGTATATATTTTCACATTATTTTTAAGGTTTTAAATAAAAGTATTATATTTATTTATATGTATAAGTGTAAACAAAGCAAATAAATTCAAAATAAATGCAAAAATGTATGGAAAAATATTTTTTAATATTTTTTATGTTTTGACAAAAAATAATAAGTCAGGAGAAAAAATAAAAAGTCAAAAATGATTAAAAAATCACACAATGGGCCAAGGGGGTGTGAGTGTAAAAAGGTGGTGTAAACAGAAAAACAAATCAGGCCCAACCCAAAGAGGCTTGTCTTCAACCTCCAGCCAGTTTCAAACACAAAAAACGCGCGTTTTCTTCCATCCCTGCTATATCTTGATCCTTTGACTTTTAACAAAAACTTATAACATCAAAAATGTAGAGCATCAAACCACGAATTCATACATATAAAGAACTTGATCTAACTCTCAGAAAAGAGAGATAATTTCTTCTCCCTCAATTCCAGACCTAACTTTTTTTCAATGTTCAGGTTCAAAATTCTCTCAGTACACACAACATAAATGAAAAGTAAGGATATGGGTAGTTTCAGGGCCATGAGTAGGACATAATTTCTTCACAAACCTAAGTCTAGATATGCTTGGATAGAGAGATAGAAGTTCAAACTTTTACCTGTTCAGCTTGAGTCGTGTACAACAATGGAGGTACTTTCAAGGAAGTTTGAGGATTTGTACAGCTTGCCTGAGGTCCAAGGATGCTTCCTCTATGCTTGGCTTGCTTTGAATCTTGCTGAATCGAGCTATGAAAGTCAACCTGCACAGATGAAAAATGAAAATGGCAACATTGGCTATGGCTGTTACAGCTTGTATCTAAGGCTTGGGACAGCTTCAATGGATGGTGGGCAATGTATTTGAACTGGTTTGGATGAAAACGCACGATGGAATGATGATGGCCAAACTAAAATGCAGAATGCCCTGTTTCTTGTAGAAAAATGGTGATTTTCTGTATGAGGAGGGATCAAGGGTATTTTGGTCGTGCTTTAGGTCTGTTAGGGAGTATGAAGTGTGTTCACAAAGTTGGCTTGAGTTGGTTCTTGCAGGAATGTGAGTTGTTGTTCAAAATGCAAGTTTTCTTCCTTCTTAAGCAAAAGTTGTCAAGTTAGGTTACAGGCTCACACAGGCCCCTCAAACATGCTGCAAAGTTTGTTCTTGATCAGTTGGATATGTCCACACATTTGTGCCTCAGAGATTTCCTTGTACTTCAAAGATATGGACTTTGACATAAAGTGGATCTTTTCAAAAATGGCTAAAATGCTTTTTCCATTTTAAGACTAATCCTTTGTGTAATGACTTAATGAACAAGATAATGCTAGGACACAAAGGTTTAGCATTAAATTATTGAGTGTGAATGAGATTAAAGGCCTGTAATCTAGCTTGGGTCACGCTGAGTTCAAAATGCCAATGTTATGTACATGAATTTGGCCATGAACAAAGTGACTTTTGCCCAACTTTGCCAATTCGATTCTCCCTAACCACAAGGGTGTTTGAGAAGTTCTTGGACAATTTGGAAAGCTTGGAATGTGTACTACAGTCCATCTTTGTAATGCAAGTTGAAATTCCAAGTGGAAGCATGTGAAACATTTCCATGAAGTTGGGCAAAAACCCTGCCTAAAATAGGTCAAAAAATTTCTAAGTTAAGAATGTTTTGCACCCCTATTCCAAAAATCATAACTTGAGCCACAAGCTTCTTTTGAGAAAACTTTGTGAATCAAAGTTTTAGATTTTGAAATAGACTACAACTTTCATGTTTTGAGTTTTGTTTGAATCCAAATATATCTTGATGAAAAAATGGAACAAAGTTAGGAAAAAATTAGGAAATTTCATAACTTAGAAAATTTCTAAGTTATGAAATTTCTTCATTTCAAACCCTAATTTGTAATTTTTGGTTTCTTGATGAATAAGTTTCATAATTTGACATGTTTTGATGAAAAATGAATCTTGACACTTGATTTTGACCAAAAAGTCAAAGTTTGACTTTTCAGTATACAGTCAAATTTGGGTCAGTTGACTGGAAATTCATCTGTCAATCCTGTGCATTTGGGACCTTTTGAACTTATTGAATGTGTCAAGACCATGCCATTGAGTCCTTGAGTCCATATGTGAGCTTGGTTTGCCATTGGTTAGGTCAAGCAGTCAAAAATTGCCTTTGTGCAGTCAAAACCCTAAAAATGACCATTTTGCCCTTTTGGTGATCAGATCCAATTTCTTGTGGAATTGTGATCCAGACTTGTACAAATGGTTCATATGAGTTCATAATGTTGATGTGGGTCAAAAATCATGAGGTTTGACTATCAATTGACCACAGTTGACTTTTTCCCCAATACAGCTGATTTTTATGTCAGCTGTCCAATTGACTGGGCAAAGATTGAAATCAAGGCTTGAAATTTGGTGTGGATAAACTTGTGAGTCCAATAGGAAGCATGAAAGTCACTTTGGGCATTTTAGGTCAAAACATCTCTGTGCAAACTCAAACCCTAATTTGGGTCAACAGTGCAAGGAGGGGTCTTGAGCAGAGTAAACCCTAACTTGATCTTGAGCTCCCAGGGTCTTGTGGTGAGAAAATATTGGTAAAGTGAGAGGGAAAATTTTGGGGTACAACAGTAGTGAATACCACATCTCCAAAGTACAATCCCAACGCCCGCTGTGCTTATCATTCTGACAGCCCGGGGCATAACACAGACGATTGTTGGGCTCTGAAGAATAAGGTCCAGGACCTAATTGATGCTAAAGAGGTTGAGTTCGAGGCGCCTGAGAGGCCTAATGTTGTGACAGCCCCTATGCCCAATCATGGAGTAAATGCTATTAGGGATGAGGATGACGTGGAGGAATCTGAATTCGACAGCTGGATCTACCCAACGACCAACGGTGGACCAAGCAACTGGACTGCCAAAGACTTCACACCTATTACTTTTGTCACTCAGTAATGAACTCCTTTGTTTTGAATTTGTAAACAAACAATATTACTAAACTTTATGGCCCGGTGTCTTACCCGGGGCACCGTGGCTTCATTTGTGAGGGCTTATTATTTGTCATTTTCATATATCATTAATAAAAGCATTGGACGTTTTCGCATTTCAAATCTTGCGCTCCTTTTCTTTCTTTATTATATATATTGCAAAACAGTTATATTTACACACACTCACCTATACAGGTTCCAATCCACTCTGGATCTCACTAGTAACGACTCTGCTACTGCCAATTATGACTTCGAAAATCCGATCAACTTAGCCGAAGACGAAGGTGAAGATGATTGTGAAGTGCCTGGTGACCTTGCAAGACTGCTACTCCAGGAAGAGAGGGCCATTCAGCCACATGAAGAGCCAGTGGAAACGGTAAATCTGGGTACTGAGACAGACAGAAAGGAAGTCAAGATTGGTGCCAATCTGGAGCCTAGTGTGAAACAACGGTTGATTCAGATGCTGCATGACTATGTGGAAATCTTTTCCTGGTCTTACGAAGACATGCCTGGGTTGGATACTGACATTGTGGTTCATCACCTGCCTACCAAGGAAGAATGCCCTCCGGTAAAGCAGAAGGTCCGCCGTATGCATCCAGAGATGTCCGAGAAAATAAAAGGTGAGGTTATGAAACAATTTGACGCCGGTTTTCTAGCAGTGACTTCTTACCCTCAGTGGGTTGCCAACGTGGTCCCGGTGCCAAAGAAAGATGGTAAGGTCCGAATGTGTGTGGACTACAGGGATTTGAACAGGGCGAGCCCTAAGGATGACTTCCCTCTGCCTCACATCGACGTTCTGGTGGACAACACTGCTTAGCATAAGGTGTTCTCCTTCATGGACGGGTTCTCCGGTTATAATCAGATAAAGATGGCTCCCGAAGACATGGAGAAGACCACTTTTGTTACTCAGTGGGGCACCTTTTGCTACAAGGTCATGCCTTTTGGGTTGAAAAATGCTGGGGAAACCTATCAACGTGCCATGGTTGCTCTGTTTCATGATATGATCCATCATGAGATCGAAGTGTATGTCGATGATATGATTGCAAGGTCCCAAACTAAGGAGGAACACCTTGACCATCTACAGAAGTTATTTGACCGTTTGAAGTTGTACAAGCTGAGGTTGAACCCAAACAAGTGCACCTTCGGGGTGAGATCTGGAAAATTGCTAGGCTTCGTCGTGAGCGAAAAAGGTATTCAAGTGGACCCTGCCAAAGTGAAAGCCATACAAGAGATTCCAGTTCCCAAGACAGAGAAAGAAGTCAGAGGCTTTCTAGGACGGCTGAACTATATTGCCCGATTCATCTCACATCTAACTGCTACATGTGAACCAATCTTCAAGCTACTGAAGAAAGATCAAGTAGTACGTTGGAACGATGAATGTCAGGCCGCTTTCGAAAGAATCAAAGAGTATCTCCAAGAACCACCCATTCTTATGCCACCGGTTGAAGGGAGACCTCTAATATTATACTTGACAGTACTTGACAATTCAATGGGATGTGTGTTGGGGCAGCATGCCGAGTCTGGCCGAAAAGAGCACGCTATTTATTACCTTAGCAAAAAGTTTACCGACTGTGAGACCCGATACTCACTGCTCGAGAAAACTTGTTGCGCTTTGGTATGGGCTGCTCGCCGGCTGAGACAATATATGTTGACTCACACCACTCTATTGATTTCAAAAATGGACCCAATCAAGTATATCTTCGAAAAGCCCGCCTTGTCCGGAAGAATAGCAAGATGGCAAATGATATTGACTGAATATGACATTCAGTACACGACTCAGAAAGCAATCAAAGGAAGTGTATTGGCAGACCATTTGGCACATCAGGCAGTGGATGACTACCAATCTATGAACTTTGAATTTCCAGACGAGAATATCATGGTAGTGACGGATTGTGAAGTACCTAGACCGGATGAAGGACCTGAGGAAGGATCCCTATGGTCTATGCACTTTGACGGAGCCTCAAACGCTTTGGGTAACGGTATTGGCGCTATAATCATATCGCCTAAAGGCACTCATACTCCACTTACCGCCCGGCTATGTTTCAACTGCACCAACAACATGGCGGAGTATGAAGCATGCATCATGGGTCTTCGAGCTGCAATTGACCTAAGGATCAAGTTTCTGAGTGTCTTCGGAGATTCCGCTCTTGTGATCAGTCAGATCAAAGGCGAGTGGGATACGAAACACCTAAATCTTATTCTTTACAAGGAGTATGTATTGACATTGCTTCCCCATTTCGAGGAGATAACTTTTGAACACTTCCCAAGAGAGGAGAATCAGTTGGCGGACGCGCTAGCTACAATGTCTTCTATGTTCAAAGTCAAATGGGACAACAAGGCTCCCCGGATCGTTATCTGGAAATTAGATGAACCTGCACATTGTTGTGATCTTGAAACTGAAGAGGTAACAGAAAAGCCTTGGTATCATGAAGTAAAGAGGTACTTGGAAGCTCAAGAATATCCCGAGGGCTCATCAGTTAATGACAAAAAGTTTCTGAGAAGGTTCGTGGCAAAGTTCTTCCTCAGCAATGACATTCTCTACAAGCGAAACCATGATTCAACCTTACTGCGTTGTGTGGATAAGACTGAAGCAGAAAGGATCATGGCAGAGCTACATGAAGGTACCTTTGGAACGCATTCCAGTGGACATACCATGGCAAAGAAAATCCTTCGGGCAGGATATTACTGGTCCACAATGGAAGCCGACTGTTATCAACACTCTCGGACGTGTCACAAATGCCAGATCTATGCTGATAAGGTGCACATTCCTCTAGTTCCCTTGAACGTCTTGACAGCACCTTGGCCTTTTGCAATGTGGGGCATTGATATGATCGGCGAGATCATACCTACGGCATCCAACGGGCATCGCTTCATCTTGGTAGCGATTGATTACTTTACGAAGTAGGTTGAAGCAGCTTCCTTTGCTACCGTAACCAAGAACGTCGTGGCACGGTTCATTCGGCATAACCTGATCTGTCGATACGGTGTACCTGAGAGGATCATTACGGATAATGGTACCAATCTTAATAACAAGATGATCACTGAGCTCTACGAGCAATTCAAGATACAGCATCATAACTCTTCTCCTTACGGGCCGAAGATGAATGGGGCTGTAGAAGCAGCTAATAAGAACATCAAGAAGATTGTGCAGAAGATGACAGTGACCTATAAAGATTGGCACGAGATGTTACCGTTTGCTCTTCATGGATGCCGTACCTCAGCACGGACGTTAACGGGGGAAACACCCTTCTCCTTGGTATATGGCATGGAAGCAGTCTTGCCTATTGAAGTTCATATACCCTCTCTCCAAATAATGAAGGATGCAGGTTTGAGCGAAGATGACTGGATCCAGACTCGGCTTGATCAACTGAATTTAATCGACGAAAAGAGACTCACTGCTATTTGTCATGGTCAGACGTACCAAAAACGGATGATCAAGGCATTTAACAAGAAAGTCAGACGACAAGAGTATCAAGTCGGAGACCTGGTAATCAAGTGCATCATTCTACCTCAAGGTGATCCCAGGGGCAAATGGACCCCTACGTATGAAGGGCCACTTGTGGTTAAGAATATTTTCTCAGGAGGAGCGATGATTCTAACTACCATGGATGGTGACAACCTTCCTCACCCCGGCAATGCAGACATAGTAAAAAGATACTACGCATGAATTCAAGACCCGCTAGGTTGACACACCTAGGCAAAAATAAGGGCTTCCCGGCGAACCAAAAGGGTTCGGGCAAAAATAAGGGATGAAAAACGAAAAAATTTGTACACCCGACAAGTCGAAAACCTGAAAAAGGCGGCTTGGGCAAAAATAGGTATCCCGGTGGACTAAAAACCCGAAAGGGCGGTCCAGGAAAAAGTTAGGGATAAGCGTAATACTATGTCTCATTGGATCACCCTGCATCCCGACTTCGGTATCAACCATCAGGCTCAGACGGCACCAATCAATCAGCTTCATCTCCAACTAAGCAGCAAAGTGATGAGACGCTTGAAGACATAAAGGCGATAGCAGAGTTGGAACCCAGTGGGATTTTTCACATAGCTGTTTTATTTTCCTTTTTTCAAATTGTATAAACTCTACTTTGTTCGACGGCGTTCTCTTAATAGGATGTCATCCTCTTGTACACAAAGCGCCTATTTACAGGCAAATTTCAAAATCAATACAAGCTCACTTTTCCAGAAAAATTGCCAACTATTTTTCCTTTATCTGTTTTGTTTTGCAAAGAACGTCCAATGTTCATTTTTGATATATGCATTTGACGTTAATTGCTAATCACAGATATTTGCATGCGAAACAAAGGACTAATTACAGGTGATAGTAGAAACAGGGGCCATAATGAGTTGTCCAAGTGGTCTAGTTGCTCTGTCAACCAAGGTACCAAGGTAAGTTCAGCTGAAGAATAGGACCAAGTTACCTTCACTCCCCACAGAGTAAGACCAGAATCAGCAATACTCTCCCCAAGCAGAGTTGGTCTCCCATCGGCCCTAAAAAGGCACAGTATCCCTAGCAAGTCAGCGATACTCTCCCCAAGCAGAGTTAGTCTACTGTCAGCCTTAAGGAAGTTGGATATCCCCAGAAGATCTCAATATTCCCCAGCGGAGTATACAGATGTTCCTAAGCAAGCATCCCCGGCAGTCTTAATATTCCTCGACGAAAATATAAGATTGTTCCCCGGCGGAATACAGACACCCCAGTACATTCCCAAAGTTTCCCCAGGAGAGTTGAATCAATCTCCCCAGTAGATTCTGGAAGTTTATCCCCAGTAGATTCCGGAAGCTTATCCCCAGTAGCTTCTGGAAGCTTATCCCCCACAGAGTACGAATGCATCCCCGGCTTTATTCAGAAGTTTATTCCCCACCAGAGCCTATAATTGGGTTATCCTCAGCAAATTACAACGGAAGGATCATCCTCGGCGAAGCTCTTCCTATCCCCGGCGGAGTTCATCAAGATCCCCAACAAAACTTATCAACGGAATCCCCAGCGGAGTTATCTTCAAATTCTCAGCGAAGTATCTCTTCCCACAGAGTAATTCCCCGCAGAGTAATCTCTTCACCAAGTTTATTCCCCAATGGAGTCATCTTCTCCTACAGGCTTATTCTTACAATCATCGTCCCTAGCGGAAATGAAGAACCCTACTCTTCAACGTCATCCCAGGATTTAACTTCCCGGCATTCGTCAAGGATTTATTTTCCCAGACGAAAACACATTCATAAACATATCACATCTTATACCTCCTATTCATATACATGATAAAGTGCATACGACACAATCTCATTTATTCCTGAAAACATCATGACATCATGCATTTCATACATCATGACATTGCATACAACTAATGTTTTGCCTTTTCAGGAAAAGGTCAATCCAAAGATGATTACCATCAACCTTTAGTTCCAGATTCGATACCTGTATCTAGCCAGGGCATATCTATGAGCGATTGATTGTAGATTCGATACCTGTATCTAGCCAGGGCATATCTGCATGAAGAGTTTGAAGATCAATACATGTATCTAGCCAGGAAATTATCTTTCATTCTCAGGTCAAAGGTCTACACCTGTATCCATCCAGGAAAGCTATCTCGACCAACTTTTTGAAGTTCCAAATTCGATACCTGTATCTAGCCAGGGCATATCTGTAGACGACTAATTCCATATTCGATACCTGTATCTAGCCAGGGCATATCTGTAGACGACTAATTCCATATTCGATACCTGTATCTAGCCAGGGCATATCTGTAGACGACTAATTCCAGATTCGATACCTGTATCTAGCCAGGGCATATCTGTGGACGAAGAATTCCAGATTCTATACCTGTATCTAGCCAGGGCATATCTGTGAGCGAATGATTAGAGGTATACGCCTGTATCTAGCCAGGAAAGCTATCTCGATCAACCTTCTGAAGTTCTCGATTCGATACCTGTATCTATCCAGGGCATATCTGTGAGCGATTGATTGTAGATTCGATACATGTATCTAGCCAGGGCATATCTGCATGAAGAGTTTGAAGATCAATACCTGTAACAGGCCAGGAAATTATCTTTCATTCTCAGGTCAGAGGTCTACGCCTGTATCCAGCCAGGAAAGCTATCTCTACCAACCTTTTGAAGTTCCAGATTCGATACCTGTATCTAGCCAGGGCATATCTGTGAGCGATTGATTGTAGATTCGATACCTGTATCTAGCCAGGGCATATCTGCATGAAGAGTCTGAAGGGATCTACACCTGTATCCAGCCAGGAAAGCTATCTCTACCAACCTTTTGAAGTTCCAGATTCGATACCTGTATCTAGCCAGGGCATATCGGTGAGCGACTGATTGTAGGTCTACGCCTGTAACTAGCCAGGAAAGTCATCTACATGAAGAGTTTGGAGATCAACACCTGTAACAGGCCAGGAAAATATCTTTCTTTCTCAGGTACGCAAGTTCTCGCTAAGGAATCTCTTACGCGATCGACACCTCCAGATGGCATCTTTAAGCCCATCTTCACAACTATTCATTACATCTCCAGATGGCATCTATAAGCCCATCCTCCTATCCACCATCTCTCCAAATGGCATCTGTAAGCCCATTCCCGACATCACATTGCTGATATTACAATATGCGAGTGCAAATTTCTGGGCACTTTAGTGTTCAATCATCTTCCACCTTCGGATCACGAAAGGCACGCAAGCCAATCTACATCCTCAGGTCTAAGAAGATTGAACAGGGGCAACTGCTGTACCCCAAAATTTTCCCTCCCATATTCTTCAAGGTTTATCAAGAGTCATCTTCAAATGGCTCAAGTCTACTCAAGGATTGCACAGTCCAGATGCCTCCTAAGCCAGTCAAAACTAGGGTTTTTGTTCCTTCAAGGAATTTGAGGTTTTTAGTGGCTCATTTAAGTCTCATAGGCCTCTATACATCCTCAAGCTCCTACATGTCAAGTCTCAAGACTCACAGTGCCAAATTCCACAGTCAAAAGCCCTATTTGATCCACAGTCAACTGCAGGGGTAAAATGGTCATTTTGCAATCAAAAGTCAAAAATTTTGGTCAACATCTTATTTTGAGTCCACAATCATCATTTGATCAAGTCTTGATCATGATTCCACAAGAATGGCTCAAAAATCATCAAGATGCAAAAAGTTGCTATTTTTGGACAGCAAAAAAGTCAACTGTATTTTGACCAGGGCATAACTTTTTCATGGTTCATCAGAAAAATCCCATCCAATGCTCATTTTGAAGGGGATGACATTTCCTACAACTCATATTCACATTCCAAGTCCAATAAATGCTCTCATAAAAAGTTATCAATTTCTACATTATAGGTCAATTTCAAAAGTCAACAAAAATGCACTTTAAGTCAAAGGCCATAACTTGAGATTGGTAGATCCAAATGACATGGGACCAAAGGCATTGGTTAGAGGACTTCAAGACCTTTCTAAAATGTCCAAGAACATGTTCATAGGATCAAAATTGAGCAAGATATGCATTGGAGAAGTTGGGGAATTTTTGTGAATTTGCAAAAGTCAACTTTGCTCAAAATACCTTATTTTTGCTAATGGGTCTCAAATTTCTTCTTGAAACTTTATCCAAGGCTTATGCACGACCCATTGAGATTAAATTGAATTATTTTATTATTTTTTATTAATTAATTGAATTTTTAATCAATATTAATTCATTTAATTCATTTAATTGTAGGAAAATATCAAGATATGGTTTTTCAATCTTTTCATGAAGCAAATATGACCTATAAGAGCTGGCAAATTCGTGTATCAATCAAAGAGACAAAAATCTCCAAGTTTGGCAAGTTTTCTCAATCAAAAAGATTGAAAAATATTTGATTTTCAATCAAATATACAAACATCAATGCAATGGATTTCTTGGCTAAGATTTAACCTAATTCTATTCTACTATATATGCACAAGATAAACCTAATGCCATGGACGTGAGAATTGCTGCAGAAAGCCATAACCAATATTGAAAAAAATCAAAGAAACTCAAAACTGTTTTCTGTGTTCTAGGGTGAATTAAGGACCTTTGTTGATTTCAATACATTGCTGGAGGTTCCCGGGACGATTTGCAATCAGTTTCTAGCTTCATAGCCCCAAGAATTGTTAGCTTCAGAACCACGGTTTGCATATTTCTTTTATAATCGTAATTCATTATTCATGCATAATTAACATGTTCTAATCATCATTTTGCATTGCTTGAACCTTTACAAAGCTAATGGCATTGGTTAATTGCATTATAGTGTACAGAATCGCAAGTTGCCATTGAAGGATTTTAGGGTTCTTGAGTTCTTGAATTTGGGCTTTGCTATACAGGAAAAATCAGACCTTGAGAGACCCATGGTTGAATTCGTAAAGACAAGACGAATTGAACCCAACCATCGCGCCATATTTATATTTAGCATAGGCCTAATCGCTATTATTCGTGGATGCATGTTGTGGGGGTTAAAAACCCCTGCTATCTCTTTGTTATTTGTAAGTACACAGCGAAGAAGATGAAGGCGTGTAAGCATGTGGTTGGTCCATTCAAAAGGAACGCGCGCTTTTTCATAATTTTCAGCATATTAATTGTTTGTATATATTATAATTGATTATCACCATACTAACGAATGCAAGTGTATGGCTCAGTGGCTAGTGAGGTGGCTGTGTATCATTGGGACCTGGGTTCGATTCCCAGGTCCACCCAAAATTCCTATATTATTTTTCATAACTGGATCATGTGCAGGCTTCTCAAAACATTCCACCATACACTCTCACATCTCAAGTGCCATGTGGTTGCCAGCATGGATCCAAAGGCCTGGATTGGAAGACTATCATACTCCTGGTCAATGAACATGCAGCCAATCAGGAAAAGTCAATGGACTGAATTGTTAATGGGCCAGGAATTGCTTTCTAACCTCCTAATGGGCCAACACACCCCCCTGGTTTTCTTTTTATTCTTTTATTCTTTTTCCTTTTTATTTTCTTTTATTAACTACTATTATTATTATTATTTAACTCACAAATTATTATTTTCCTAATAAATTCAGTAAATATTTATATTATTATTATTATTTATTAATTTCACCTTAATTTAATTATTTTTGTAAATAAATACTAATATAACTAATTTAGTTTAATTAGGTTTAAATTTTAACTTTTTTTACAATAAATAAAATTAGCATAGAATTAGGGTTTTCTTGACACTTTTAATTTCTTTTTATTTTCATTAAAGACCTAAAAAACTAAAAAATATTTTTTTTTCTTTTAATTATTCAATTAATTAGAATTAGGTTTAATATTTAATTAAATGCAAAGGACCAAAACTTCTTTCTTTTCTCAAAAAGGGTCAAAACCCTAAGGACGTCCTGATTCAATTTCTTCGCGCACTTTATTATTTTGATCATATTTATGTATCTGCTCCGGGATTGTAATAGATAATTAGGATTTTTATCGCTTTCTTTTACTTTCCACATTTATTTTTCCAAAGGGTTATGTTTTTGGCGATGTAAATACCCGACGCCTTGTAATAGCGTAGATTCACTTTCCGCAATTTATTTTCCGCACAATTATTAACTGTTAACGATGCATGACAAGACTTGTATGAAATTAAAATCAAAACGTAGCTCACCAATAACATGTACAAGATAATTTAACATGAAACCTGACACACATGCACATGCCACTCCTAGGATATGCCTCACTCGGTTGCCTCGACGTGGTCATTAAGTATAGGGTGTTTTAGAGGTCGCCCTCCTGTCTAAAGATCCAGTTGCCTCGAAACGGTTGCCTCGGATAAAAAAAAGGATCTAGGACATTAGGGTTACCGCTAAGGCGTCCTACTATTGCTTTGGTGACCACACATGTCCCTATAATCGAATTGATCCGAATAACTCCAACGACGGTGCTACCTACTTCTCAATAGTTGGATAGTACTGTCTAAAGGACTCTTAAGGACTGATACTTCAAACAAATACTTCATACACTCTTGAGGACTGATACAAGAGTTACCTAGAAGTTTTCAAACTAAACTTTTTCAAAACCCACATACACATGAAAAGCAAATATTTTTGAAAACATAGTGAGCAAGTCCCTAAGAGCCTGTGGATAAACACAGATAGAAAGGGTGCTAACACCTTCCCTTTCTATAAATCTACCTCCCGAACCGAGAAACATCTCGAAAAGGAATTTTGCTGTGCTTTTGTCCTTTCCATGTTGGAGAACATAAAAGACGGTGGCGACTCTTGCTTACCGCGACATTTCGCGAACCAGCATTAAAAACAGTCAGTTCTATTTCCACCGATCACAGCAGTGATCAAAGTGTTGTTGAGATTTGTACCATTGTCAGTGATGATCCTTTCGGGGATACCGTACCGGCAAATGAGATTTTGCTTGATGAAGCGGGAAACAACGTTCTTGGTGACGGAAGTGAAGGAAATTTCCTCCACCCATTTTGTAAAATAGTCAATGGCCACTAGGATGAAGCGGTGTCCATTGGAGGTTGTCGGCTTGATTTCCCCAATCATATATATTCCCCATATAGAAAAGGGCCAAGGAGTTGTTAAGACATTCAGAGGAATCGGAGGTACATGCACCTTGTCAGCATAAATTTGACACTTATGGCAAGTTCGAGAGTGTTGATAGCAATCTTCTTCCATGGTAGACCAGTAATAGCCTGCCCGTAGGATTTTCTTTGCCATCGTATGCCCACTAGAATGGGTGCCAAAAGTGCCTTCATGTAATTCATCCATGACCCTTTCCACTTCAACCTTATCTACACACCGAAGTAACACAGAGTCATGCTTGCGTTTGTACAGGATGCCATTACTAAGGAAGAACTTAGCAGAAAATCTCCTTAAGAACTTCTTATCATTGATTGAAGCTCCTTCTGGATATTCTTGAGCCTCGAGATACCTCTTAACTTCGTGAAACCAAGGTTGGTCCACTACTTCTTCAGTATTAATCTCGTGACAGTGTGATGGTTCATCCATTCGCTCGATAGTGATCTGGGGAGCCTCGTTATCCCAATTAAGTTTAAACATGGATGACATTGTGGCTAGAGTGTCTGCTAGCTAATTTTCTTCTCGCGGGAAATGCTCGAAGGTAAACTTCTCAAAGTGTGGTAGCAATGTCAAAACATGTTCTTTGTAAGGGATAAGGTTAGGGTGTTTGGTGTCCCATTCCCCTTTGATCTGACTGATGACCAAAGCTGAATCTCCAAATACATCCAAGGATTTGATCCCCATGTTTATGGCAGCTTTGAGACCAAAGATGCATGCTTCGTATTCTGCCATGTTGTTCGTACAATTGAAGCAAAGTCTAGCGGTAAAGGGAGTATGACACCCTTCCGGAGATATGAGTACAGCAGCGATACCATTACCAAGTGCATTGGATGCTCCATCAAAAAACAGAGTCCATCGGGATCCTTGTTTAGGTTCATCATATGGCCTGAATTCTTCACAGTTGTCTAATGTCATGATGTCTTCATCTGGAAATTCGAACTTCATGGACTGGTAGTCTTCCACAGCTTGGTGAGCAAGGTGATCGGCTAGTACACTACCCTTTATAGCCTTCTGGGTGGTATACTGTATGTCATATTCTGTCAGGATCATCTGCCATCTCGCTATTCTCCCAGAAATAGCAGGCTTCTCGAAGATGTATTTTAGTGGATCCATCTTAGATATCAACAAGATAGTATGAATCAACATATACTGTCTTAGCCGGCGAGCAGCCCATGCCAGAGCACAGCAAGTTTTCTCGAGTAGTGAATATATGGTTTCAGAGTCGGTAAACTTTTTTCTCAGGTAGTAAATAGCGTGCTCTTTTCGGCCAGACTCATCATGTTGTCCCAATACACACCCCCTTGAGTTTTCTAAAACAGTCAGATACATGATCAATGGTCTTCCCTCGACTGGTGGCATCAATACAGGAGGCTCTTGCAATTATTCTTTGATTTTGTAAAAATCAACTTGGTAGTCATCATTCCATTTTACTACTTGATCTTTCTTCAAGAGCTTGAAGATTGGCTTACAAGTAGTTGTCAGGTGAGAAATGAATCTGGAAAAATAGTTTAAACGTCCCAAGAATCCTCTGACTTCCTTCTCAGTACGAGGAGAAGGCATCTCTTGTATTGCTTTAACTTTGGCAGGATCTACCTTGATACCCTTGTTGCTGACGACAAACCCTAGGAGTTTACCAGATCGTACCCCAAATGTACACTTGTTTGGATTCAACCTCAACTTGTACTTCTTCAGTCTCTCAAACAGTTTTTGTAAGTGGTCAAGATGTTCTTCTTCTGTTTGTGATCTGGCTATCATATCATCTACGTAGACCTCTATCTCATGATGTATCATGTCATGAAATAAAGCTACCATGGCACGCGGATAGGTTGCCCCAGCATTTTTCAGTCCGAATGGCATTACCTTGTAGCAGAATGTGCCCCACTGTGTGACAAAAGTTATTTTCTCCATGTCCTCAGGCGCCTTTTTGATTTGGTTGTAACCTGAGAATTCGTCCATGAAGGAAAACACTTTGTGTTGTGTCGTATTGTCAACTAGGATATCAATGTGGGGGAGTGGAAAATCATCCTTAGGGCTTGCCCTATTCAGATCTTGGTAGTCCACACACATTCTCACTTTTCCGTCCTTTTTGGGCACGGGAACAATATTGGCAACCCATTGGGGGTAAGAGGTGACAGCCAAGAATCCAGCATTAAATTTCTTCATAACCTCTGCTTTAATCTTTTCTGACATATCATGCCTCATTCGACGTACCTTTTGCTTTACTGGCAGACAATCTTCTCTTGTAGGCAGACGATGTACCACAATATCTTCATCAAGTCTTGGCATGTCTTCATATGACCAGGAAAAGACTTCGACATAATCATGCAACAGCTGAATTAGACACTTCTTGATACTGGGTTCCAGATTGGCACCCACCTTGACCTCTTTTTTGTCTTCTTCGGTACCCAGGTTGATTGTATCCACGGGTTCCTCGTGAGGCTGAATGGTTCTTTCTTCTTGTTGTATCAGTCTAGCAAGTTCCCCTGGTACTTCATAATATTCCTCACCTTCATCTTCGGCTTGGTAAATTATATTCTCAGAGTCACGAAAGGCCATAGCAGTATCGTTACCCATGGGATCCATAATGGATGGATACCTGCATTGTGAGTGTGGGTGTGTGTAAGGGTATAGCCATCTTTTAAAGAAAATAAAATGTAAAATAAAAACAATTAGCACAAAAGTTTTTATGCGAAAAAGTCCATGATTCATTTATGTCATATGAAGATGAAATAATAACCCTTACAAATGGACCATTGTGCCTCGGGTAAGACACAAGGTTTTAAGAGTGCAAATTGTTTTGAATATTACAGATCCAACAAAATGTAAAGATAAATTACTGAGGGATGAAAGTGATTGGGATGAAATCTCTGGCCTCCCAATTGCTGAGCCCTCCATTGACAGTTAAAAAGATCCATTCCTCCAGGTCGCAGCCATCTTCACCATCTTCTACCGCGCTGACCTCACGGTTGCTAATCTTCAAGGGTGGCCCTCCAGCACGGGCACGACGTACAGCCTTTTGAGCACTTGAAGTGAAACCTAGGCCAAACTTTTCAGACTTATACGGGATATCCGGAAGTTGCCCCCAGATGGTGCATCCACCTTCCTCTACCACGGCTTTGGCGTCCTTTAGTGATGACATCCGGAGTGGAGGTCTTGTAATCTTGGGAACAGCTTTGGTCACTGCCACCTCTTGGGGGACCTCTTCAAAGTGTTGAAAAGGAGTTTCAATGAATTCGCCATCCAATTCCACATATCTGAAGAAATTGAGATGGTTGATCATGTATTCTTCCTCTCTATGTATGGTGATAATCTTCCCTTGAACTGGATACTTCAGCATCTGGTGCAGTGTAGAGGTAATAGCACCAGCATTATGGATCCATGGTCGGCCTAGTAGGCAGGAGTATGAAGGGCAGATGTCCATCACATAAAAGGTTGAATTGAAAGTTTGGGTTCCAACCTTTATGGGAATGTCTACCTCCCCATGTATCATCCTCTTCGAACCGTCAAAAGCCCTTACAACTATGTTGTTTGGCTTCAAAGTCAACCCCTCACAGTCAAGTCTATCAAGAGCTTTTTTGGGTAATACATTCAAAGATGAGCCAGTATCCACCAAAACATTCGCCAGAGTGGTGCCCCTACATTCCACTGAGACATGCAACACCTCATTATGCTTTCTTCCCCTCGGTGTTAGATCAGCATCCGAGAAACCTAAGCCATTATCCGCTGTCAAGCTGGCCACGTAGTCTTGGAATTGATCAGCAAATGTCTCTTGAGGTACATGGGCTGTTTTTAGGAACTTCACCAAGGCTTTCGCATGTGCCTCGGAATGCAGTAGTAATGCCAGCATGGAGATTTTGGAGGGAGTTTGCCCCAATTGTTCAACTACATCGTATTCACTCCTCTTTATAATTTTTAGGATCTCCTTCATTTCTTTCTTGGATGTCTCAGGGATAGTCAGTGATTGTGCCTTCGTCCGGACAGGCTCCACTTGAATACTCTTTCCTCGAGTCTCAGCAGCAGGAGTGTTGGTAGGAATGATAACAGGGGTTGTAACATCTTCGTCAATAGGAGCACTTGCAGATATGATCATGGGTACGGAAGTAACCTTTGGAGCAGCCACAGGGATGATCACGGGTCCAGAAACTGCTTTTGGGGGAGCAATTTCTAGAGAAAAGATCCTACCGCTTCGGGTAATTTTGCTAGTTCCGGAAATACTGTTGATGTCAAAATCTTCTTCTTCAGAGTTTATCTCTTTGGCGGCCGACCAGTCTTATTTGATGCCATGGTAGTAAATGTCCCCTCCGTAATTCCACGGAACGGTTTTGTCTGATTCATATGGGACTGGCCCAGGCATTGTGATTATTAGAGGAGTTACTTTCGGAACTGATGTAATTCTAACGGGTCTTTTGGTGGAGACCCTGGAAGAATTGGTGGAAATGGTAATGATTGAAACATCTTCAACAGGAATAGGTGAAACAGGAGTTTTTTCAAACAAAATATCTTTGTTATCTATCAGTCATTGAATGCCTGCCTTCAACAAAGGGAAATCAGTTGGTGAGGACAAGCAGAGATGGCAAACTTCATTACAGCCCGAGAACACACCGGCTTTCAACAAGTTTATCTTAATGGTTGGAAGTGGAGTCATGAGTTCATCAACTGTGGTAACAAACAAATCTTCTTCAATAGCATTGGTATTGTGACCATGTCTGGGCATAGGAGCAGAGATGACATTTGGCTTCTCGGGCGCATCAAAATCAATTTCTTTTGCTTCAATGAGGTCTTGTATTTGGTTCTTCAAGGCCCAACAGTTATTAGTATCGTGACTAGGACTTTCAGAGTGATATGCACAACGGGCATTGGGATGATAATGAGGGGATGTTGTATTAGGGTTTTTCGGAGCTTCTTTCAAGGTTGCTAAGTTAGATCTCAGAAGATGCGGTAATACTTGAGACAGAGTCATGTTAATTCTGGTGAATTTCCTGACTGGCCTTTCCACCCTTGCTTTATTACTTCTTTGTTAATCAGATGTAGGCTTGGGAATCATAACAGCCCCCACCATTGGTCAGCGTTCGGCTCTATTCTAGTTTCTTTATGGATATACAACAACTATCTCTTTCTTCCCGATGAAAGGCTTCCTTACAGTTGTAGAGGAAGATGAATCCTTCTGAATCTTTCCACTTTTTATGCCAGCTTCCATCCTCTCTCCAGTTAATATTAGTTCAGTAAAGTTTGCGGATGAACTTCCGATTAAATGGTTGAAGAAGGGGCCAGATAAGGTGCCTAAGAACATGTCCACCAATTCCCTTTCAGACAGAGGGGGTTGAACTCTTCCAGCCAAATCTCTCCATTTTTGTGCGTAATCCTTGAAACCTTCATTGGAAGCCATGGCCATACTCGAGAGTTGAGTACAAGTAGGCGCCAAATCAGCATTGTATTGATATTTCTTGTAGAAAGCTGCGGCAAGATCTTCCCAATTGTGGACGTTGGCTCTTTCTAGTTGATAAAACCAGTCGAGTTGTGTTCCAGACAGACTGTCTTGGATAAAGTGCACCCATAAGTCTTTATCAGCGGTATGGGGTGGAATTTTCCTCACATATGATCGGAGATGCATTTTAGGGCATGACACTCCATCATATTTTGCAAACATAGGCACTTTGAATTTCAGAGGAATCACAATCCCCGACAACAAACCCAATTCCTCAAAGTCTAAGCCTGGCACCTTTTGTATTTCCATCACGCTCAAACGCTCTTCGAGATGTCTGTACTTATCATCAGCTGGAGGGTATTGTTCCTCAGAGTAGTCCTCTTCTTCTTCCTCCTCTTCTTCCGATTCTAACGGGACAGTTGTTTCCTTGCCTTTCCCTTCTCCTTCACCGGATGTTGTTTCAAAATTCAAAGTCCTTCTTGTCTACCCCTGAAATCTTCTCCCCATGTTTAAGACTTCGGTTAGCTTCTTTGTTTTCTTTTTCTTCTCTTCAGCTAGCAGAGTCTTCAATTCTTCTTGCCCCTTGGCTAGGGTCATGAGCAGTTGTTGAAACTGTGTATTCTGGGCTTGGATATCTTTCACTGTTTGCTCGAGATCCATCTTACTGAAATAAACAGTAGAGAGATGAGGAGACTTGTTGCAAAAGACCTGTTTATGCTATGATGAATTATATGTGCATATGCAATGTTTTCAAGGATTTCAAAGATTCAAATTTGTTTTAGACAAAAAGGAAACATATGTTATATTAATAAGATAAAGTTTGAATACATCAATGCCCCTTGGACAAAATAATACAAAACTCTAAGATAAAAAGGTAGTGTGTATCCTCTTTGGTGCAATGTAGGCATTAAGAGTCTGCTCCTCATGAAGTAGCCTAGTGAGTTCCAAAACCTTCTTCTCGCTTGCGTAGAATTAGGCTTCGAAAGTATATCACTCTCCTTTGAATTATATCCAATACCTTTGGAGGTCTTCAGGAGATGTGGGCATGTCAGGATGTAGGATGTTGTATGGAACGTCTCCTTCCTTATCAGGCTCAATGATTATCGGGAGAATGGAGGGGTATGGCATCATAAGACTCTGAGCGCGAGTTAGTACCCATTTGAGGTAAGGCTCAAGAGGGATGGAATTCTTGTGTCCCAAAGTCTTTCTATCCATCTTGTTTAACATCCTCCAAGCTCGGACAAATCTATGGCGAAGACCTTGATTATTATTGTCGTAGTCGAATACCAAACCTTGAATCAACATCTCGTACGGGCCATCCCTTCGGGCATAACCAAACTGTCTTAAGGCTAAACATGGGTTGTAGGTTATGCCTCCCCTAATGCCAAGTAGAGGGACATTAGGGAATTATCGACAACGGTCAATAATGATAACA
This sequence comes from Vicia faba, assembly GCA_948472305.1. Lineage (NCBI taxonomy): Eukaryota > Viridiplantae > Streptophyta > Magnoliopsida > Fabales > Fabaceae > Vicia > Vicia faba. Next base: position 652,900,009 of record OX451737.1, read on the forward strand.
TTCTCTTTGGATCGGGAGCACCAGTGAATGTCTGAATGTTTGAGCATCATTAACCTTTGTGACCACCTTCAACCTTGCTCATTCTTTAAGACTGATTGGCGAAGATGAGAAAAAAACCATCTTTCCAAGAGTGGGGTGCAACACATAAGGACACCTCTTTTCCTCATTGTGTGAGTGAGAAAAGAGTGTAGGATATCCCCTAGCAATGTAGGCACCAGGTTGCGTGACATGAAGATTTTGACAGCGTTCACATCTATGAGTTGGTCAGGATTTGGAAACAAAACCATCCCATTGATGAGGAGAGCCAAATTTTCCTCAAAGGCTTTCAAATCCAAGGAATTCGAACAACTTTGGTCTTTCTAAAACAGAAACTTTGCTAGGAAGCCTTTGACACCACTCCTTGTTTCCCAATGAGTTGTGATATCAGATGAGTGCAAGTGTAGAGCTTGAGAAATCTCTTCTGGCTTTGGATCTCTTTTCGTACCATTGAAAGGTAGTTGATTGAGAATGGGAATCCTCAAGAGTTGGGAGAATTCTTCCAAAGTAGGCACAAGTTTATAATCGGGAAATGTGAAGCAATGGTGCAAAGGATCATAGAACTGAAAGAGCACCTTCATCATATCCTCATTTGTGTTGGAGGTTACCAAGTTGAGTAGACGACCATGTCTTTCGGTGAATGGAGAGTTCTCAGGAATCTTTGAAGCTAGCTCCTTAAGTTATGGAGAAATTATTACAAGGTTGACTTGAATAGTTTTTCTGCGAAGTGAATCCATATCCTACAAAACAAGAACAAAGATGAATACCAAAATCCTTGAAATGGTAAGTGGATGTATATGATGTTCATGATGTCCATGATGTTATGTACAAGTATGCATATATAAGCAAAGTAAATAAATCCTAGGTTTAGGCTTTCATGGAGTTTTATAGGTAAGTACCCTCTTGAAGTTTAGTTGGCTTAAACTTGTCCTAGCAATAGTAACCGGGTTCTAAGGAGCTCAATATCACTGGATTGTTTCCTTGGTCATTGTTTAAGCTCAAGCCTATTTAATGGAGACCCAAATATCCCAAGAAACCAACCCTTAATGAGTGTAGTATTGAGTATCTACCAACTTCGGACTGCACCAAAGCCGGTCATCTCACTAAATCCTAAAGGCCAAGTTGGTCAAGTAAAGATTCTAGAAGTTCATTAGTGCTTCATGACATCACTCAGCGGCCCCGTATTCTCTTTGATTAACTTAAAGGCTACCGGTACTCACAAATATGTCGCACTAACATAGCTATTGCTTAGACTATATCGGTATACCCCGCACAATTTCCATAATGTATTGCTACTTACCTATAATGTATCCCCAAATTCGGGTAGAGGATTCAAACCCAAACAAAGAACCATAATGTAAAGCATATAAGTCAAACAATGTAAGCAAGTAAATGTGATCTAAACCCTAAGGTAACCTCACTTTTAAAATTTTCCCCAGCAGAGTCGCCAGTTCTGTGATACGGTGGGAGAACTGACTTGAAGGTTTTACGTTTTATCGCAAATGTTGCGGTTAGCAAGAGTCGCCACCGACTTTTCTTTTATCCAAAAGGAAAGGTAAAAAGCACAGGAAAGACCTTTGAGATTGTTTCTTAAGTTCGGGGGGTTGATTATGAAAAGGGAATGTATTAACACCCTTTTCATCCATGGTTTTCCATGGGCTCTTAGTTACTTGCTAGATCACTTGCTTTTATTTGAAATTGTTCTTTGTGTGGTTTTGAAAGTATTTTGTAAAAGAGGCCATTGTTTAGGCAGTCTTTGTAATGATTCTCGTTCGTAAGAATGTATACAAATATGTTTGTCTTTTTGAAAATGTTTTCAAGTTTGTAAGATGTTTTGAAATGTGTGTGTTTGTTTTGAAAATAGCAAGGATATTTGTTTGAAATAGAGCAAGTAATTAGGAGCAATCTACCTACTCAAATGTCTTTCTTGTTCATTTTGTTTTCCTTTGATATTGTTGTCTTACCATTGATTTGGTAAGCAACCCTATCTTTGGATGTAAACGGGACGGGCGTGGGTCATCATATAGCCGTGATTAGCAATGTTGCAAGGTACCTTAGACTTTTTTTGAGGGACTAAGATCATTTTGTAAGGCAAATTTGAATAGCGTCATCGAGGGACTATGATCTTATATTTGTTTGTTTTGCTAAGATACCCCACATGTGTAATATGGCCATTTTTGTATAAGGCAACCAAGTGGAGTAACTCTAGGGGTGCTTGTGTGCTAGTGTACCATTTTCATTCTTGATTTTGTCTTGGATTAGGGTTTTATATTTGGTTGATTTTATCTTGCCATACAAACCCTAATTACTAACATGTTATGTAAAGCGATAAATTGCGAAATTTAAAGATTACTACGCTATTACAACATTTTGTGGGAGGGGGTATACAATTTATGAATGGGGATTGAAATAATATAAACCTAATTAATCTATTACAACCAAATTGAATTTGTATAAATATTGCAATAAATAATGTACAAGGTAAATAAAATATGCAAAGATGTATGAATGCAAAAGAAGATTTTGTTTGGTTGTTTACATCGAAAAAACTTTTTTACCTAAACCTAGTAAATGAATCAACACTATTACAAATTAATTAGGAAAATAAAATATTTTTAGAAAGGATTTTGATTAAAACCCTAATTCCAATTTATCAAAAGGAAATAAATTTCTTTAAGAAAAGGTAAGTATTTTCACATTTTTTGTCTTGAAAAATAATATATGGTATTTATGAGGTATTTTGGTCTTTTGTATTAAAAATAATATGTTTAATAAATATGAAGAAAAATGAAGAAAAATAAATATTTAACCTAATTCTATTTTAATTTACAAGTTTATTAAAAAAGATAGTATATAACTTAAATAAAATAAATAAATTTTTTTAAGAGAAAATAAAATAAAATAAAACAAAATATAATATTTATCATTTTTATGTTTTTTTATAATTAAGAAAATATATTTGATAAAATAAAAATAAAAATAAAATAAGTAAATAAAATATTTGGGCCAGGGGGTGCTGCCAGCAAACAGGGATAGGAAGTTAGAAAAAAAACAACAAGCCCAACGATCAGAGGCCCACACTGCAAGCTAGCAAAAATGATTGGAAAAATATGAAAAATTGCAAAAGGCAGCGCCAAGGCTCGAACTCACGACCTAAGGCATTTACGCGCATTGCCTTACCACTGGGGTGGCTGTACATCCATTAGCTTAAATGAAAACATAAATACATAACACAAAACATTGCCTTGCCCTGTACTTCATCTTCAACCTCTAGCCAGCCGGACCCCCTGTAACTTTTCATTTCTCACCGAAAATGAAAAGTGATAACATGAACATTATAGCATTTTATCTCACGATTCTAACCATGTGCATAACTGAAACTATAAGTCCAATATCAGAGAGAATTTTGTTGGCCCTAATTCTTAACCTAATTTTTTCAGAAACTTCAAACTTAAAATTCTCTAAACTCAAGCCAAATAAATGCAAGCTATGGATATGTACAGCTTCGTAGAAATGATGTCTACATTCTATATTCACAAATAGAAAGCTAACTATGCATGTATTAAGAGTTAGAAATACAAAAAACTCACCTTGAAAATGGAAATCGTGTTTTCAAAATGATCTTACTTTAGGATGCTATGATGATCAGGTTAGCTTCCTTGAACCTCTAGGAAGCTAATGCAATGCTTAGCTTGTCTTGAGGGTGGCTGGATTGGTCTGGAGAAGTCCACATATGTTGCTCTATTTTTGAACTTCAACAATTGGGAAGATGGAGTTACAGTGATGTTTCAGGGTGTGGGATGGTTTACTTGTAAGGCAATGAAGCTTGGGAAAGCAAAAGGCCTGAAAACGCACGAGTGAAATGGAAGATTTAGTTCACAAGTAAGAAATGGCAAGTTTGGAGGCTTGGTATGCAATTTCTGATTCTAGGGTGTTTCAAGGCTTGGGCATTCATCCTTTTAGTTGCAAAATGATGGCTTTACATAGAGCAAAAGATTGGAGGACTTGTGCTTGCTCAGAAGTACAAGATCACATGTCTTGCTACATTTCTTGTTTTTGAAGCAAGTGTGAGAAGTAACTTCTTAAGGCATGATTCTGATCTTGTAGGGTGGCTTGAAGCTTTAAACATTCTTTTTTCAGGTTTAGAGACTTGGTTTGTGCAGAAAGAACAAGTCCAAGGCTCAAGAAATGGAAAAATGCAAAAAGCATGCTTTTCCAAAATGGCAATGTTTCCTTTCTTCCAAAAATGACTATTTTCTTGTACAATGCATTGAATGCTTGGCTTTAGGGCATGAAACCTTGTGCAATCCATTAATGGTTGAGTGAAAAACGAGTTTGAGGCCTGAAAAGTGAAGATTGTACAGCCAATTTGCAAATTTGAAAACTTGTTCTTCATGAAAATAACCTATAATCAAAGTGATAAAACCCTCACTTCATTTCTTCGATTCTCCCTACTCAAGAATGATCTCAAGGAGTTCTTTGAAATTTTGGAAAGATTGTAATGTTCTCTACAACCCATCTTTGAAATTCTTTTGAAAATTCCTCTTGTAACTAGGTGAAAAGTTGCCATGAAGTTAGGTCAAAAATCTGCCTAACTAGGACAAAATTTTCACTAAATTATTTTAGTTCATGAGCATGTATTCACAAAATTGTATCTTGAGATCCAAGCATCTTTAGGATAAATTGTGTGAAGAAAAGTTGTATATTTCATGGAGATCTACAACTTTCATGTTGGGAACTTCCTTTGAATCATTTTGTATCATGGTTAAATTTTGGCCTAAAGTTGAGAAAAAATAAGAAATTTCCTATACTTAGAAAATTTTCTAAGTTAAGAAATTTCAAATTTCAAAACAAGATCTTCAATCCTTGATTTCTTGATGAACAAGTTTCACATTTTGACATGTTTTGATGAATTGTGATCCTTGGCACTTGAATTTGACCAAAAAGTCAAAGTTTGACTTTTCAGTATACAGTTGACTTTTAATCAGTTGACTGAAAAATTCATTTGTCAATCCAATGAATTTGTAATGTTTTGAATCATGTCATTAGGTCAAGATGATGCAATTGAACTCTTTAAATCATGATTCAAACCAATTGATCATTTGCTAGGTCTAAAATAAGAAATTGCCCCTTCTTAGTCAAAACCCTAATTTTGACCATTTTGCCATTTTAATGATTTGATCAAATTTCTTGTGGAATTATGGTCCAAACTTTATCAAATTATACATATGAGTCTAATATGTTGATTTGGGTCAAAATTTATGAAGTTTTACTGAAAATTGGCCATGGTTGACTTTTTCCCAATACAATTGATTTTTAGGTTAACTGCTCAATTGACTGAGCAAAAGTGTGATTCAAGGCTTGAAAATTGACATGAGTAATCTTGGGGGTCTTTAATGATCCTTGAAAGTCATATGAAGCATTGATAATCCAAAAATCACTGTGCAAACTCAAACCCTAATTTTGGTCATCAGTGCATGAGGAGGTGTCTTGAGCTGGTCAAACCCTAATGCAGTCTTGAGTCAAAGAAATCTTGTGAGAAAATTCTTGATAAGTGAAAAGAAAAATTTTGGGGTACAATAGGTTCCATATCCATTTATTTCATGCATTCCTCAATACCCTCTGTTGTACCCCAAAATTTTCCCTCTCACTTATCAAGGATTTCCTCACAAGATCTCTTGGACTCAAGACTGCATTAGGGTTTGACCAGCTCAAGACACCTCCTCATGCATTGATGACCAAAATTAGGGTTTAAGTTTGAACAAGGATTTTTGGACTATCAATGCTTCATATGATTTACAAGGACCACTATGGACCTCCAAGATTATTCATGTCAAGTTTCAAGCCTTGGATCACACTTTTGATCAGTCAATTGAACAGTTGACCTAAAAATCAGCTGTATTGGGGGAAAAGTCAACCATGTCCAATTTACAGTCAAACTTCATCATTTTTTATCCAAATCAACATCTTAGACTCATATGTATCATTTGATCAAGTTTGGACCATAATTCCTCAAGAAATTTGATCAAATCATCAAAAGGGCAAAATGGTCAAAATTAGGGTTTTGACTAAGAAAGGGCAATTTCTGATTTTTGACCTAGAAAATGGTAAATTGGTTTAAAGAATGGTCTCAAGATTTCAATTGCATCATCTTGACCTAATGACATGGTTCAAAACATTGCAAATCCATTGGATTGACAGATGAATTTTCAAGTCAACTGATCAAAAGTCAATTGTATACTGAAAAGTAAAACTTTGACTTTTTGGTCAAAATTAAGTGCCAAAGATTATAATTCATCAAAACATGTCAAAATGTGAAACTTGTTCATCAAGAAACCAAGGACTTAAGATTTGGTTTTGAAAAGTTGAAAAATTTTAAATTAGAAAATTTCTTATTTTTTCTCAACTTTGAGCCAAATTATCACCATGATACAAGATGATTCAAAGGAAGTTCCCAACATGAAAGTGTAGATCTCCATGAAATATACAACTTTTCTTCACACAATTTCTCCTAAAGATGCTTGTATCTCAAGATATAATTTTGTGAATACATGCTCATGAACTAAAATAACTTACTGTAATTTTGCCCTAGTTAGGCAGGTTTTTGATCTAACTTCATGCCAATTTTTCACATAGTTTCAAGGGGAATATTTGAAAGCAATTCAAAGATGAGTTGTAGAGCATATTTCAATATTTTCAAAATGTCCAAGAACTCCTTGAGATCATTCTTGAGTATGGAGAATCGAAGAGATGAAGTTGACAATTTCTCACTTTGATTTCAAGCCATTTCATAATGAACACAAAATTCAAATTCAAGCCTAGGCTGCATAATCTTTGATTTACAAGCCTCAAACTTGTTTCTCACTCCATAATTAGATGTTTACACAGCTGATAGAGCTTTAATCAAAGCATTAGAGCCTTTGTCCAAGCTACAATTCTATCTATGGCACAAAGTTGCCATTTCCATTTTGATATAGCACAACTTTTGCAATTGTCAACTCCTTGAGCTTTGCACTTGTTATTTCTGCACACAAAAACCCTATAAACCAAAAGAAATGTGTCTAAAACCTCTACCAACTCAGATCAGGCTTGTACAAACACTTAGGGACTTGTCTCCTCACTTTGCTTCAAAAGCAAGTTATATAGCCAAAAGGCTATAACTCAAAAAACCTGGTGTGGAATTGATCAAAGAACCTTTTCTATACTTATACACAAATGTATTGCAACCTAGGACGAATGATAAGGCTCAAAAACTCTCCCAAACACTCTACCACTGAAAATCTGCCATAACTTGCAGTTTTGCACCTTACATAGCAATCTCAAGAACCACTCGTGCGTTTTGAGTTTTAACCACCTAAACACTTAATATACATCATATCTAAGTGGTCCAGACCCCTTATCCCTCACTGTAACTCCTCCTCCTCCATCCACCATTTTCAAGTTTCAAGTTTGCAGGTTGACTTGAGTAGGGAGATTCAGAGACTTTTAGGACAAAGTAAGGATTGGAATACACTCAGGGAGGTCCAAGCAAGCTAAACAGATCCTCAGGCCTTCTCAAAACTTGCTCAAACTCCATTCACGATCTCAACTGAAATAGGTAAAAACTCAAACTTTTATCTCTTCATACAAGCATCCTTTGGTCTTGATTTGTGAAAACAAAATGTAGATATCCTTGCACTAAAGCCAACCATGTTCATAGATTTCATTTATATTCATTGTATATAGAGAATTTTGGATTTGAAATTTCTGTAAAAATTATGTTTCAAATTAGGGCCAGTAAAATTAGCTTTGATCTTTGACTTTTAGTTTATATGAATTATATGGTTGAAATCGTGGGAAGAAATACTATCACTTTCATGTTTGGATTTTCCATTTTCATGAAGAAATGAGAGAGATACGGGTGGTCTGACCATGGCTCAAGGTTGAAGATGAAGTTGCCTTCAGGAGGCGTTTTCTAATATATATTTGTGCTTTTGTTTATATTAACGGATGTATAGCCACCCCAGTGGTAAGACAGCACGCGAAAATGCTAGAGGTTATGGGTTCGAGCCTCCGCGCGCTGCCTTTTGCAAATTTCCATATTTTTCCACCTTTTTTGTTGTTTTTGCAGCATGGGCTTCTGGACTTTGGGCCTTGTCGAGGGAAGACCATTGATCATGTATCTGACTGTTTTAAAAAACTCAATGGGGTGTGTATTGGGGCAGCATGACGAGTCTGGCCGAAAAGAGCATGATATTTACTACTTGAGCAAAAAGTTTACCGACTGTGAAACAAGATATTCACTGCTCGAGAAAACTTGTTGCGCTCTGGCATGGGCTGCTCGCCGGCTAAGATAGTATATGTTGACTCATACTACCTTGTTGATATCTAAAATGGATCCAATAAAATACATCTTTGAGAAGCCTGCTCTTTCTGGGAGAATAGCGAGATGGCAGATGATCCTGACAGAATATGACATACAGCATACTACCCAGAAAGCTATAAAGGATAGTGTATTAGTTGATCACCTCGCTCACCAAGTTGTGGAAGACTACCAGTCCATGAAGTTCGAATTCCAGGATGAAGACATCATGACATTAGACAACTGTGAAGAATTCAGGCCATATGACGGACCTGAACAAGGATCCCGATGGACCCTGTTCTTTGATGGAGCATCCAATGCACTTGGCAGTGGTATCGGTGTTGTACTCATATCTCCGAAAGGGTGTCATACTCCCTTTACTGCCAGACTCTGCTTCAACTGTACAAATAACATGTTGGAATACAAAGCGTGCTTCTTCGGTCTCAGAGCTGCCATAGACTTGGGAATCAAATCCTTAGATGTATTTAGAGATTCAGCTTTGGTTATCAGCCAGATCAAAGGGGAATGGGACACTAAACACCCTAACCTTATCCCTTATAAAGAACATGTTTTGACATTGCTACCATACTTTGAGAAGATTACCTTCGAGTATTTCCCGCGAGAAGAAAATCAGCTAGCAGACGCACTAGCCACAATGTCATCTATGTTTAAACTTAAATGGGATAACGAGGCTCCCCAGATCACCATCGAAGGAATGGATGAACCAGCACACTGTCACGAGATTAATACTAAAGAAGTAGTGGACCAACCTTGGTTTCACGAAGTCAAGAGATATCTTGAGGCTTAAGAATATCCAGAAGGAGCTTCAATCAATGATAAGAAGTTCTTAAGGAGATTCTCTGCTAAATTCTTCCTTAGTAATGGCATCCTGTATAAACGCAATCATGACTTTGTGTTACTTCGGTGTGTAGATAAGGTTGAAGCTGAAAAGATCATGGCTGAATTGCATGAAGGCACTTTTGGTACCCATTCCAGCGGGCATACGACGGCAAAGAAAATCCTACGGGTAGGCTATTACTGATCTACCATGGAAGCAGATTGTTATCAACACTCTTGAACCTGCCATAAATGTCAGATTTATGCAGATAAGGTGCACGTACCTCCGGTTCCTCTGAATGTCTTGACGGCTCCTTGGCCCTTTGCTATGTGGGGAATAGATATGATTGGGGAAATCAAGCTGATAGTCTCCAATGGACACCGCTTCATCCTAGTGGCCATTGACTATTTTACAAAGTGGGTGGAGGCAGCTTCCTTCACTTCCGTCACCAAGAACGTTGTTTCCTGTTTCATCAAGCAAAATCTCATTTGCCGGTATGGTATCCCCGAAAGGATCATCACTGAGAATGGTACAGACCTCAACAATACTATGATCACCGCCTTGTGCAAGCAATTCAAGACTCAACATCACAGTTCTTCTCCCTATCGGCCGAAGATGAATGGTGTTGTCGAAGCTGCAAATAAGAACATTAAAAAGATCATATAGAAAATGAAAGTCACATACAAAGACTGGCATGAGATATTAACATTCTCTCTCCACGGGTATCGTACCACGGCTCACACGTCAACCGGGGCAACACCTTATTCTTTGGTTTACGACATGGAGGTTGTCTTGCCTATTGAGGTTCAGATCCCCTCTCTGAGGATTATGAAGGATGCAGGGTTGAACGAAGACGATTGGATCCAGACTCGACTTGATCAACTGAATTTAATTGATGAAAAGAGACTTACTGTTGTTTGCCATGGTCAAATGTATCAAAAATGGATGATCAAGGCTTTCAACAAGAAGGTCAGACGCCAATTGTATCAAGTTGGGGACCTAGTGATCAAACTCATCATCTTGCCACAAGGTGATCCTATGGGTAAATGGACTTCTACCTATGAAGGACCATTTGTAATCAAAAACATATTTTCCGGTGGGGCAATGATCTTGACCACCATGGATGGCGACGACCTTCCACACCCTGCAAGCGCGGACATAGTCAAAAGATACTACGCATAAGAGACCCGTCAGGTTGACATACATAGGCAAAACAAGGGCATCCCGGTGAACCAAAAGGGTTCGGGCAAAAACTAGGGATAAAACAACAAAAAATTGTACACCCGGCAAGTTGAAAACCCAAAAGGGCGACTTGGGCAAAAAAAGGGGTTTCCCGGTGGACTGAAAACCCGAAAGGGCATTCCAGGCAACAGTTAGGAAATTAAAGCGTATGACTATGTTCTGTTGGATCACTTTACGGATAACCTTTAGCTTCCACCAAACTCATAGGTTTTGATCAATTCAATCATCTTCGGACGAGGCAACAAATAGACAAGACGCTCAGAGAAACGAAGGCTATAGCAGAATGGAAACCCCATGGGATTCTTGTACACATAGCTATCTTTTCTTTGTATTAAAATTTTCATTTTTATGACAGCATTCTCTTACTAGAATGTTTGTCTCCTTGTACAAAAAATACTTACTCAAAGTCAATACAAAGATATCTCTTTGAAAGTGCAAAAAAAACTATCTGCTTTTCTTTACGCTTGTGTTTTGTCTACAAAAATGTCCAATGATTCATTGTTGAACATATGCATTTGAACATAATTACTGTTTACAAATAAAACAAAATAGGAAAGACAATTACTGATAGGTTGAAAGGATAGAGAAATGTCTCTAGGATATTCCATAAGTAATCCCCTGCAGTACGTCATTTAAATCCACAGCGGAACAAAGCTTCAAATTATTGATCCCCAGTAGAAGTCGTCAAATTTCTCAGGACTCCTCAATAAGATTTTACAAACAGCACATGGCATTACCCTTACAACAAAGTTTATTTCTCAAAACGGAAATTCATCAACACTTAGACTTCACAACATGAAGACTTATACTTACATATCCTAGGCAACGTTCAAGAATTTACTTTTCTTCAATCCAACAGCAATGCAGCAGATTAGCTCACATACACATACATTCATCCATATATCATAAACATTGATAAAGCAAATACATTACATCATACATTTCAGGCAACATGACTTTGTATTTTAGCTAACATTTTACCCTTTTCAGGATAAGATTAACAACTACCGTTAACAATATTCAATCTTGATACAGTTCAGATACGCTCCAGACACGGATGCCATCCTGATACTCATTCAGATTCAACCTCTTGTTAAAATTCAAATACGCTCCAGACACGGATGCCATCCTGATACTCATTCATATTCAACCTCTTGATACATTTCAGATACGCTCCAAACACGGATGCCATTCTGATACTCATTCAGATTCAACTTTCAAATACGGTGCAGATACGCTCCAAACACGGATGTCATTCTGATGTTCATACAAACAAGGTTTTTAGATACGGTTCGGATACGCTCTAGACACGGACTCCATTCTGATACTTATTCTTCCAACTTACAAATTACATTTCAGCAATCACTTATGGATGGCATCTACAAGCCCATCTTCCACAGCTTTCTATCACCTCTCCAAATGGCATCTTTAAGCCCATTCTCTCATCCTTCACATCAATGAGTGCAAATTTTTGGGCACTCTAGTGTGCAATCATCTTCCACCTTCGAGTCACGAATGGCAAAAATCGTCAATCTAACTCTTCAGGTTTAAGAAGATTGAACAGGGGCATTTGTTGTACCCCAAAATTTTCTCTCTCACTTATCAGGTATTTCCTTACAAGATCTCTTGGACTCAAGACTGCATTAGGGTTTGACCAGCTCAAGACACCTCCTCATGCACTAATGACCAAAATTAGGGTTTGAGTTTGAACAAGGATTTTTGGACTATCAATGCTTCATATGATTTAAAAGTACCACTATGGACCCCCAAGATTATTCATGTCAAGTTTCAAGCCTTGGATCACACTTTTGATCAGTCAATTGAACAGTTGACCTAAAAATTAACTGTATTGGGGAAAATGTCAACCATGGCCAATTTACAGTCAAACTTCATAATTTTTATCCATATCAACATCTTAGACTCATATGTATCATTTGATCAATTTTGGACCATAATTCCTCAAGAAATTTGATCAAATCATCAAAAGGGCAAAATGGTCAAAATTAGGGTTTTGACTGAGAAAAGGCAATTTCTGATTTTTGACCTAGCAAATGGTCAATTGGTTTAAACCATGGTCTCAATAGTTCAATTGCATCATATTGACTTAATGACATGGTTCAAAACATTGCAAATTCATTGAATTGACAGATAAATTTTCCAGTCAACTGATCAAAAGTCAACTGTATACTAAAAAGTCAAACTTTGACTTTTTGGTCAAAATTAAGTGCCAAAGATCATAATTCATCAAAACATGTCAAAATGTGAAACTTGTTCATCAAGAAACCAAGGACTTAAGATTTGGTTTTGAAAAGTTGAAAAATTTTAACTTAGAAAATTTTCTAAGTATAGAAAATTTCTTATTTTTTCTCAACTTTGAGCCAAATTATCACCATGATACAAGATGATCCAAAGGAAGTTCCCAAAATGAAATTTGTATATCTCCATGAAATCTACAACTTTTCTTCACACAATTTCTCCTAAAGATGCTTGGATATCAAGATAAAATTTTGTGAATACATGCTCATGAACTAAAATAACTTGGTGAAATTTTGCCCTAGTTAGGCAGGTTTTTGACCTAACTTCATGCCAATTTTTCACATAGTTACAAGGGGAATTTTTGAAATCAATTAAAAGATGAGTTGTATAGCACATTTCAAGATTTCCAAAATGTCCAAGAACTCCTTGAGATCATTCTTGAGTAGGGAGAATCGAAGAGATGAAAATGAAAATTTCTCACTTTGATTTCAAGCCATTTCATGATGAACCAAAATTCAAATTCAAGCCTAGGCTGCATAATCTTTGCTTTGCAGGACTCAAACTTGTTTCTCACTCCATAATTAAATGTTTACACAGCTGATAGAGATTTAATCCAAGCATTAGAGCCTTTGTCTAAGCTACAATTACATTTATGGCACAAAGTTGCCATTTCCATTTTGATAAAGCACAACTTTTGCAATTGTCAACTCCTTGAGCTTTGCACTTGTTCTTTCTGCACACACAAACCCTATAAACCAAAAGCAATGTGTCTAAAACCTCTACCAACCCAGATCATGCTTGTATAAACACTTAGGGACTTGTCTCTTCACTTTGCTTCAAAAGCAAGTTATAGAGCCAAAAGGCTATAACTCAAAAAACCTGGTGTGGAATTGATCACAAATCCTTTTCTATACTTATACATAAATGTATTGCAACCTAGGACGAATTCTAAGGCTCAAAAACTCTCCCAAACACTCTACCACTGAAAATCTTCCATAACTTGCAGTTTTGCACCTTACATAGCAATCTCAAGAACCACTCGTGCATTTTGAGTTTTAACCACCTAAACACTTAATATACATCATATCTAAGTGGTCCAGACCCCTGTTCCCTCACTGTAACTCCTCCTCCTCCATCCACCATTTTCAAGTTTCAAGTTTCAAGCTTGCAAGTTGACTTGAGTAGGGAGATTCAGAGACTTTCAGGACAAAGTAAGGATTGGAATACACTCAGGGAGGTCCAAGCAAGCTAAACAAATCCTCAGGCCTTCTCAAAACTTGCTCAAACTCCATTCACGATTTCAACTGAAAGAGGTAAAAACTCAAACTTCTATCTCTTCATACAAGCATCATTTGGTCTTGGTTTGTGAAAACAAAATGTAGATATCCTTGCACTAAAGCCAACCATGTTCATAGATTTCATTTATATTCATTGTATATAGAGAATTTTGGATTTGAAATTTCTGTAAAAATTAGGTTTCAAATTAGGGCCAGTAAAATTAGCTTTGATCTTTGACTTTTAGTTTATATGAATTATATGGTTGAAATCGTGAGAAGAAGTATTATCACTTTCATGTTTGGATTTTCCATTTTCATGGAGAAATGAGAGAGATACGGGTGGTCCGGTCATGGCTCAAGGTTGAAGATGAAGTTGCCTTCAGGAGGCATTTTCTAATATATATTTGTGCTTTTTTTTATATTAACGGATGCACAGCCACCCCAGTGGTATGGCAGCACGCAAAAATGCTAGAGGTCATGGGTTCGAGCCTCCGCGCGCTGCCTTTTGCAATTTTCCATATTTTTTTCCATCTTTTTTGTTGTTTTTGCAGCGTGGGCTTCTGGACTTTGGGCCTTGTGTTTTTTTGCTAACCTCCTGCCTCCTATTTGCTTGCAGCACCCCTGGCCCATATTAATTTCATTTATTTATTTTACCTTTCATTTTATATTATTAAACATATTTTTTAACATTAAAAATCACAAAAAATATAAAAATGATAGATTTTATTTTGACTTATTTTATTTCATTTTTTCCAATAAAAAATATTTTTCTTTAGTTATATATATTATCTATTTTATTAAATAACTTTGTAAATTAATTTGAAATTAGTTTAATATTTATTTATTTATCTTTCTTCACACTCATTAAGCATATTAGTTTTAACATAAAAAGACCAAAAATATCTCATGATGCCATATTTTATTTTCAAGATAAAAATATAAAAAAAATATTTACCTTTTCTTAAAGAAATTTATTTCCTTTTAATAAAATAGAACTAGGGTTTAATCAAAATCTTTTCTAAAAATAATTTCCTTTCCTAATTAATTTGAGTTTAATCTTGATTTATTTATTAGGTTTAGGTTAAAACTTTTTCACATAAAAAACCAAACAAAACCTTATTTGCATTTATACATCTTTGAATATTTAATTTATCTTGTATATTATTTATCCCAATATTTGTACATATTCAATTTGGTTGTAATAACTTAATTAGGTTTATATTATTGTAATCCCCATTTGTATATTGTACACCCCTTCCCACAAAGTATTGTAATAGCATAGTAATCTTTAAATTTCGCAATTTATCGTTTTTATATAATATGCTAATAATTAGGGTTTGTATGGCAAGATGAAACCAATCAAATAGAGAACCCTAATTCAAGACAAAAGCAAGCATGAAAATGGCACACTTGCACACAAGCACCTCTAGGGTTACTCCACTTGGTTGCCTTATACAAAATGGTCATATTATGCATGTAAGGTATCTTAGCAAAAACAAGCAAATACAAGATCATAGTCCCTCAATGACGCTATTCAAAGTTGCCTTACAAAAATGATCTTAGTCCCTCAAAAATGATAAGATACCTTGCAATATTTCTAATCATGGTTATACAATGACCCATGCCCGTCCCGTTTACATCCAAAGATAGGGTTGCTTACTAAATCAATGGTAAGACAACAATATCAAAGGAAAAGAAAATGAACAAGAAAGACATTTGAGTAGGTAAATTACTTTTAGTTACTTGCTCCATTTCAAAACAAATATCCTTGCAATTTTCAAAACAAACACACACATTTCCAAACGTCTTACAAAATTGAAAACATTTTCAAAAATATCAAACATCTTTGTGTACATTCTTACGAACCAGAATCATTACAAAGATTTCCTAAACAATGGCCTCTTTTACAAAATACTTTCAAAACCACACAAAAGCACAATTTCAAACAAAAGCAAGTGATCTAGCAAGTAACAAAGAGCCCATGAAAAACCATGTATGAAAAGGGTGCTAATACCTTCCCTTTTCATAATCTACCCCTCGAACTCAAGAAACAATCTCAAAGGTTTTTCCTATGATTTTTCACCTTTCCTTTTGGATAAAAGAAAATTCGGTGGCGACTCTTGCTAACCGCAACATTTACGATCAAACGCAAAACCTTCAAGTTAGTTCTCCCACCGTACCACACTCTCTATAGTTGGAGTTTTCAAGAATTGAGCCAAAATAAATTCGACCTTTTCTTCACCAAATTCAAAAGTTAGCTTTCCTTTCTTGACATCAATGATAGCTTCGACTGTGGCTAAAAAGGGTCTTCCCAAAATAATGGGTATGTTGGAATCCTCTTTTATGTCCATTATCACAAAATCAGTAGGGATGTAAAATTGACCTATACGCACAGGAATGTTCTCTAGCATACCTACATTATATTTAACAGAACAGTCTGCTAGTTGTAGAGACATCTTTGTTGGTCTAAGTTCCCCTAAATTAAGTTTCTTGCACGTGGATAAGGACATTAAACTGACACTGGCTCCTAAGTCGCATAGAGCATTGTCTATGATATATTTTTCAATTACACAAGGTATGGAAAAACTACTTGGATCTTTCAGTTTAGGCGGCATGTTATTTTGAATTATAGCGCTATACTCAGCAGTGAGCATAAATGTTTCATTATCTTTAAAAAAAATCTTTTTGGATAGGATTTCTTTAAGAAATTTAACATACGAAGGAATTTGCGTAATAGCTTCTATGAATGGTATGGTGATGTTTAGCTATTTCAGAAGTTCTACAAATTTCTTGAATTGTCCTTAATTTTTAGTCTTAGCTAATCTTTGAGGATAAGGTATAGTGGGTGTATATGGTGGCGGAGGCACATAAGGTGATTATTTCTCTATGGCCTCTTCGCTTTTTTCTTCTCTTCCATCGTCCTTTGGTGTGTTCACCTTTTCAGTTTCCTTACCAGAGTTTTATGCATGGATGAATTTTTGAGTCTCGGGTCAACTGGTCCATCTAGTTCAGTTCCACTTTGTAATTGGATAGTGTTAGCGTGTTCTCTCGGGTTCGGTTGTGGTTGACTGAGGAATGTTCCAGTTGGGGCTACTATTGTTACTTGTTGTTGGGATACTTGAGAAATTTGGGTTTCTAACATTTTGTTATGTGTAGCTATAGCATCAAGCTTACTTGACAACTGCTTCATCATTTCACTCGTATGAGCGTTTTGATTTGCAAAATCTTTGCTTTGTTGGACCTGGGTATTCATAAAGTTTTATATCGTGATCTCCAAATGTGACTTTCTAGGTGCTTGTAGAGCGGATGGTGCTCCTTTTTTATATCCACGTGGAATAGCAGGTGCTGGGTTTGGTGGATATAAAGCATTATTGCTCTTATATGAAAATTTTGGGTGATTTCTCCAGCCAGGATTATAAGTGTTTAAATGCGGGTTTCCTTGGGCATAGTTTGCTTGGTCGGTAGGAATATCTGCCAATAACTGACAATCAGCATTAGTGTGCCCATGGGTCCCGCATAATTCACAGTTTGTTGTCATAACAGTTACAGTATTTGTGGATGGTGTTATGGCTAAGCTTTAAATCTTTTGAGTAAGCGCATCCACCTTAGCATTGACATGGTCTATACTAATGACTTCGTGCATTCCACCTTCTGAAGTTGGTTTTTCTATAGAAGTTCGTTCACCTCCCCATTGGAAATGATTTTGAGCCATGTTCTCGATGAGTTCATAGGATTTATACGGTTTATCCATAAGAGCACTGCCAGCTGCAGCGTTCAAATTCATTTTAGTATTGTACAATAGACCATTGTATAAGGTATGGATGATTAGCCATTGCTCGATCCCATGGTGCGGGAAAAGCCTTATCATGTCCTTGTATATTTCCCAAGCATCGAAAAGAGATTCGTTATCTTTCTGCTTAAATCAGTTGATTTGAGCTCTAAGCATGGTTGTCTTACTTGGTGGGAAATATTATGCTAAGAAGACTTTCTTTAGTTCGTCCCACGTTGTGATAGAATTTGATGGTAGAGACTGGATCCGAGCCCTAGCTCTATCTTTTAATGAAAATGGGAAAAGATGCAGTCTCATTGCTTCTTGACTAACATCATTCACTTTCATTGTGTCTGCTTATTGTACGAATATTGACAAATGTAAGTTTGGGTCATCCGTAGGACTTCCTGAAAATTTGTTTT
Organism: Vicia faba; assembly: GCA_948472305.1. Taxonomy (NCBI): domain Eukaryota; kingdom Viridiplantae; phylum Streptophyta; class Magnoliopsida; order Fabales; family Fabaceae; genus Vicia; species Vicia faba. The sequence goes on from OX451737.1 coordinate 652,918,190, forward strand.
GTTGAACGGATGACAACAACGAAGGTGCCAGCTCGAAATTGTTTATGTTGATAGCAGGGACGGCAATGCTGTTATATGGTTCTTCTTGCGATGGAACAACATAATACTTCAAAGGAAAGTTTTGAGGTCCTTCGTCCATGATTGGTTCTAGTTCTGGAACTGGGATAATGGGATCTGGAAGATTATATTTAATACGAAATTCATTAATTCAGCGTCTTAAGTTAGCAAAATGTTCGATTTCAACAATTGGCTGCTTTAACTCTTCGCTTTGTGAGCTAGTGCTTGGCATACAATTGATGAGTTAAAAGGAAAGTAGTTGCCTTAGTCTATATTGTGTAACAATTGAATCACAATATTGACTAAATTAATCCCAGGCAACGGTGCCAAAAACTTGATCGCGACTTTATATATTTGTCGAAATGTGTAACTGCAAGTGCATAGTCTATCGCATAGTTTTAAAAGAGTAAGGAACCCACATAGACTAATAATCAAACTAATGTTATCTGTGTTGCAATTCACAGCTAAGGCTAGAGGGATTTAAAATGTTAAGAACTAGAGTAGGAAGTGAAATTGCTTAAGGTTAGGAATACTGATAAAATGAGTCCGGAGTATGGATTCCGCGTGCCTAAAGGACTTGTAGAATAAAAGCACTAACTACAGCCACAACTCGATTTTGTAGGAAATACTTATTTAAAGAATCCATCTCACATTCTCGCAATATTGGCAAGAGTTGCACCAAATGACCCCAAGATATTTCTCTTGCTCGCTCGGTAATTAAAAAGCGTGTTTTAGAATTCGGTAAAACTTAAATGATGCCTAAAGCGCTCTCGTTGTTTTTAAGATTGATGCTCAATTTCTACTATCTAGTGCATACCTCAAACGCTCGCTCTATTGGTCGCACTTTGGTATATTTATCATTCTCATGACGAAATAATAAACTTTCAGAATTAGAAACATAAACCAAAACCAATTAAGACCAAAATTATCGCACTATGCTTTCTACAAAATCCCATCGGTAACGACGGTCCTTACACAACGGTCTCAGATAAATTTAGCCAACCATTATAAATCCTAAATATAACATATCATGGGTTATAGAAATAGATGCAAGCATGTTTAGGCTAATTTTCAATAACAACAACAGTTTAAGAACAATACTGTTAATTTGAAAAACATATATAAATAAGAACTATAAGAATGAAAAGATGTAAGCGAAATGTAAACAAAAATGGAATTAAAATATCGGTAAGCTTGTTCTGATCCAAAAGTACAAATGATAACGTAAAAAATGAAAAGAGTGTGACAATCCCTCAATGTGAGTTATTGTCACTTTTACAAGTAGGTTTTGTGCTTAGAACTAAATTGATAGAGCTTCCGTGTGAAACTTGGATATCGAAAACTGACTAAGAGGCCCTACATATAGAGGAAAGGACCCTCCAACTACTTCTGGGCATGGTTAAATAGGAGGGAAGATTCAAAATTCACAAACTGTAGTTAACTGCTCCTTCAAAAAACTAAAAACCTGCACTACGACTGAATGGCGATCATCGTTGGGGCCATGGTGATCACCATTGCTTCAACTCATTAATTACATGGAAGGGGGATAATGGCGAACACCGTCTCCCTATGGTGAATGCCATATCTGGATGAGAGACAGAAATTGGCATGTTTGCTGAACTTTAGCTCTTTTTCCGCTCTTTCTTCGATTTAGCTCCAAATTCGCGATCTACGATCCAAGAAACTGCAAAACAACAAAAAGAGAGTAAAATGAGAATATAAAAAAATTCGAACGAAAAATATACGCAATGAGCTTAAATACACTATATGACTTCTCATTATCACATGTCTAACAAGATTCGAGAAGAGGTCCTTAAACAATTTGATACAGGGTTCTTAGTCGTGGTAGATTATCCATCTTGGATAACTAACATCATGCCAGTACCCAAGAAGGATGGTAAAGTGCACATGTGTGTAGACTATCGGGATCTAAACAAATCAAATCCTAAATACGATTTCTCGTTACCTCACATAGATGTTTTGGTGGATAATACAGCTCAAGCCTCGATATTCTCATTCATGGATGGTTTCTCAGGTTATAATCAGATCAAAATGGCACCCGGGGATATGGAAAAGACTATTGTCATGACTCCTTGGGGCACTTTTTGTTACAAGGTAATGCCCTTCGGTCTAAAGAACACAGGGGAAACTTATTAACGAGCCACAATCACATTGTTTCATGACATGATCCACAAAGAAGTTGAGGTATACGTGGATGATATGATTTCCAAATCCCATACGGAGAAGGATCACATCATTCACTTACAGAAATTTTTCGATCATCTACTGAAATACAGATTGAGAGTGAACTCGGACAAATGTACATTTGGTGTCAGGTCAGGAAAATTGTTGGGTTTTATTGTCAGACAACGAGGTATTGAAGTGGGTCCCAACAAGGTGAAGGCCATACAGGAAATGCCAACTCTGAGGATAGAAAAAGAGGTTTGTGGTTTCTTAGTGTGTTTGAACTACATTTTAAGGTTTATATTGCACCTAACTTCTATGTGCAAGCCTATATTCAAGTTACTTCGAAAATATCAAACAGTGGTATAGAATGATGATTATCAGACAGCCTTCAAAGCAATAAAGAAATATTTACAAGAGCCATCGATCTTGATGCCGCCGTTTCCTAGAAGACCACTTATCATGTACTTGATAGTGCTTGAAGATTCTATGGGATGTGCATTAGGGAAACACGATGAAACAGGTATGAAAGAGCATGCAATTTACTACCTTAGCAAGAAATTCACCGACTTCGAAACCAGGTATTCACTCCTCGAGAAGACTTGTTGTGCTTTGTCTTGGGCTACTGGACGATTAAGACAGTACATGTTAACTCACACCATGTGGTTAATAGCAAGAATGGATCCCTTGAAATATGTGTTTGAAAAACCAGCTCTTACAGGAAGAATTTCCAGATGTCAGATGTTACTATCTGAGTACGACATCCAATATATTACTCAAAAGGCCATCAAAGGTAGTATACTGACTAATCATCTGGTTCATCATCCGTTTCTAGAATATCAACCAATGAAGTTTGACTTTCAAGACGAAGATGTCATGGTTATAGGTTACTGTGAAATACCAGAACTCGAAGAACGACCTGAAACAGGGGCACATTGGACACTCATGTTTGATGGAGCTTCAAATGTACTAGGGCATGGAATTGGAGATGTACTGACTTCTCCAAAGAACTTCCACAAACCTTCTACTACAATGTTATATTTTGATTGCACCAACAATGTCACTGAACACGAAGCTTGTATTTTGGGGGCTAGAAGCTACTATTGATTTGAGGATTAAAAACCTTGAGGTCTATTAGTAGCTAGCTTACCCATGCGAACTGAAAAATTCAAACCTTAAGCATATTCAACAAATACCTTAGTTGAGAACATACACAACTAGTATGTTTATGATTTACATTTTTGGTTTAGTCATCTAAGATTTGGTTATCAAACACTCTTCAAACTTTAAAACTCGTATTATTTATCCCCTAAGTTGCGATAAATATACAACATCTGCGATATAGTCTAATACATCAGTCTCTCAGCAGCAATAGACTATCTGAAGCCCGTACTATCTATCCCATAGGTTGTGATAGGTATAAGAACATCTACTATACAACTTAGTGCATCAGTCTCCTAGCAACAATAGGTTATTTATTCAAAACTAGTGTAATCTACCCCCTAGGTTGTGGTAGACGTGCAAAAATATGTGATATAGTTCATTATGTTAGTCTCTAAGCAACAATGAATCATCAAATCTGTGTTATTTATCCTCTAGGTCATGATAAGTGCACAAATCTATGTTGTACCTTGCTATGTTAGTCTCTAAGCGTTAGTAAGATATTTTCAACCCGTATCATGTATGAAATCTGCGATGTAGCTTGTTGCATTAGTCTCTAAGCGTTAGTAAGATATTTTGAACACGTATCATGTACGGAATTTGCGATGTAGCTTGTTGCATTAGTTTCTAAGCAGCAATAAGTTATCTAGCTTTCTGCGATATAGGTCATTGTGTCAGTTTCCAAGCAACAATGGGTTATCAACTTTATTTTATTCATCCTCTAGGCTGCGATGAGTATATGAAATTTGCATTATAGCTTACTATGTTAGTCTCGAAGCATTAGTAAGTCTATTTTTCAAACTTGTGTTATTTACCTCTTAGGTTACGGTAAATACGCAAAATCTACGATCTCTTTTCTAAGTATTAGCGAGTTATTTGCATCGTCGTATCTGGGTCAGTCATACTCTTTATTCAAACATTGGTGGGTTGACTACGTCATCCTTGTCTACTATTTTTACTTTTGGGTATGCTTTACAATGTATCCTTATATTATAATCTTTTTGGTCAAATTTTGGGGTCTTCCAATATTTTAATAATCCTCCAATTCAAATGCGCGAGACCTTCGTATTCTCGCACCCTCAATTAAAGAGTAATTAAATAGGGGAAGCTGTCATACCCCAAATTTCCCTACTAATATTATTAATCAATTTATCTTTTCACTAATCTTAGAATTATTATATTACAATATAAAATTATAGTACATTAGTTTGGCTATTTCTTTTTTGTTTAGATGCAATGAGGTTTAAACTTATAAGAGGGTGTGTGCTTATTTTTTTGTCAAAAAAGATTATTATGTAAATCGAAATAGCCAATAGGTTTTGAGGCCCATTTATAATAACAAGAGGAGTGTGTTTTAGTTAAAAGGGATTTTTATATAAGGGCCCATGGTTGGTCCATTGAAGGTTTTTTTAATCCATAATGATAGGTTTTTGTTGACTGAAGTCAACATTGGTTTAAATTATTATTTATTTGTTATAATAATAATTATTATTCATGTTAATTGTTTATAATTTGTTATCATTTTTTTATTATTATTTAATATTTTATTAAAATTATTTATATTTATCATTACTGAGCCGTGTTGACCGAGTCAACCATGGGTGGAAACCCTAATTTATCTGCGGCGGTTGTTCATCTCCTTCTTCACTAAGGAAACGAAGCCCAGCCCAGAAACACAAAAAAACTAAAGCAAATATTCATAATCAAATCTCAAATCGAATAAAAAAATTATAGAATCAAATTTTGTTTACAACGCAAAATCAGTCCGAATACAAAAATCTAATTTCTAACAGAATCAATACAAATCAATTTATAAAATCTGAATCAATTTCTAAATCAATTACAACCTAATCTCCAATCTTCTCTAACAATCTCAGATTATAACCGAAAATTACAATAATTTTTCCTAATTTGTTCTAACCTAAAATCTATAAATACCTAATTTCTAAACCTAAATGAGGGGAGGGGAAATTAAGAAAGAAAAGAAGAAGAAGAAGAAGAAGAAGAAGAGAGTTTGGGACGAATTATGGAATCTTGCCACCGGGAGCTTCAAACTTATCATCGAACACTCTGCTTCATACAGATTTAGGGTTTCTGAACTCAAAGCCTAAGTCCATCTCCACTGCATCTTATACCTGCGAATCAAAGAAAGAAAAAGAGATTAGAGGAGGGAATACGAAGATCAGAGAGATCGAGAGCTCGAGGGTTCACGCCAGAGAGGTAAGATCAAAATACTTAACTTAGGTTTTTTTTTGTTGTTGTAATTGTTGTTGTGGTTCTGAAATTGGATCTAGGGTTGAGGCCGACCGGAATCGCTGCGGTTTTAGGGTTGTCGCTATTTAGGTCTTTTCTGGGTTAAGGGATTGTTAGGGTTGTTGTAGTTTTTTGTGTTAGAGAAAGGGGAAGAGAGAAGACGAAGAAGAAATGGGAGAAGAGAGTAAATGGATGAAAAAAAGAAAACATATACTCTCCCTCTGCCTTTTCAAATTCGCGACACGTGGCCACTTCCAGGCCACGTGATTGGGACGATGTATAGTGATCCCATGCAACCTTTGTTATGCACCCTCAATCAACAAATGATCTCAGTCCTCCATTCCAACTACTTTGGATCCAACGTATGTGGTAACGCAACCTCACTGTAACGGCATACACTCTCCCACAAACTGGCCAATGGATCTCTTATATTTGTTACTGGGCTAGGCCCATTCCATTTTACACCTCCAGCCTTTTTTTCCTTTACTATTTTCCAACCTTAGCATACCCCCCCCCCCCCTCACCCCCCCACCTTTGGACCTTAGGAGCACGCATTGGGCTTAAGCTCATTACTATACATGTGCCTTGTTTTACTATTATGCTGGATAACACACTCCCATGCGCGTATTGGGCCAAGTTCAAATTCTAAACTTGGGCCCATATTATTTACACCCCCTGATTTTTCTACCTAATACTAAAATGTACCCCTAGCCTATTTGGGTTCAAATTTACATTTGGACCTATATATTTTTCTAATACACCACCTATCCTAATTTTTGCACCCCTTTTAACTAAGTTAGATTATTTTATTAATTTTATTAATTTTACTTATTTACTTATTTTATTTATTTTTATTGTCACATATCATCTTTTTAGCATTTTTCATTGAAATATATTTTTTGCATAAAAATTATTAATAAATAATTATTGGATTTTTATTAAAAATATTTAATATATTTTTAATGATTATTTGTCAATTAAATATTTTCTAAAAAAACACTAACTCTATCATTCTAATTGCATTAAATCTTTCAAACTTATTTTTTACATATTGCATTATACACCCTAAGACAGCTAACCCATCAAACACTAACAGATTTCTACTAACCTAATTTCAAATTATATTATTTTCAAAAAGGATTGTGGAGATCTTTTACATTAACAGCGAATTTCGTCTACGATTCCTCTATTTTCAAACTCAGACTTGGTTCAAAAAGAATTCAAAATAGTTCCAAATTCCATTAAAAAAAACTAACCAAACATTACGAACTACAAATTGGGACTCTGATTCCTCATAAAAGGATACGTATGCACGCGGCTTAAAAACCAAGGCAAGTTCTCCAACTAAAAAAAATAAAACCCTTTTTATTTTTTCTAAGCTTTAACAATAACATACCTTTAGATAAGAAATTCTCAGTTTACCCTTAGACCTAAAAATGGAGTCCCTTGAGAACAAGTGAGATGAAGGGTGCCTAACATCTTCCCTTCGTCTAACCAACTCGCGAACTTAGAATCTCTAGCAATTAAGGTTACCAATTATTCCCCTTCCTTAGGATAAAGATTAATGGTGGCGACTCGTATTTTTTTTCCGGTTGCGACAAATCAACCTCACCAACTTATCGTGTACACTTTCTGTAAAAATTTACACCACTCTTGTGAAAATATTTTTTCTCAAATACCAATCTAATTGATGGAATAATTTAGAGTGAGTTAAGAAAGTATAGAATAAACCTTACCGTAGAAGATTTTGGAAAGTTATTAAGTCTTCCCTATGAAGACACACTTCCTGAACTTAGGGATAGAGAAAACATATACAACTATGCCTCAACTGCATTCTCCCTTATGAGAAACCCTTCATCCCATATTCCTTATCCATTCACAGCCAAATACATTCTCCCTAAAAGTAGAATTATCCACTACGTGATAACCCACGTCATCTTCCCTAGGTATGGAAACTTTGCTCTCTTCACCCAAACAAATGTAGAAACCACTTGGATAATAGAAAACAAAGTCAAAATTATCTAGGCTCAACAAGTAATCAATTACATGTTGCAGATCAAATCAAAAGGAACACATTTTCCCTATAGTCACATAATTACAAAAATCCTGAAAGAAACTGGATATAACTTTGAACAAGAAGAATATCATGAAGGATCAACATAAATAGGAACCTCTATCATACCCTCAATGCAATTTGAACTAAAATAAGGGAAAATAATTGAAAATACACCTATAAACAAAGGGAAGAGAAAAGCTGCTAGACTAAAAACACCAATTGAGATCGATAGCTCATATGACTCACCTCACATACTCACAAGTCTTAACCATTTAAGAATCCTTGGCAAAAGGATGGATTTTATCAATGAAAAAATAGACTTTATAGTAAAGTACTTCATACCTAACCCAAACTAATTACCACCTCATTTTCCCCATCATGATGATCTTGAAGAAGAGTAGTCCCACATAAGCTAGAACATGTCATGCACTTTCGATTTTATTCTTTGCAGTATTTCCTTTTGCAATAATTATTTCCTTTCTTGTATTTTGAAAATTAAAATAATATGAGTGTGATGCATGTCTTTTCTTTTTAAATGATGTTGGTCTTTTTGTCTTTACTTTCAATACTTGGTTGATCTATGTTATACCTTATGCAAAATTATATGAAAGCTTATCCTTGTATATTTCTTTTTTGATACTTTCATAGACGAGTATGATTAAAATAAATACCCCTAGCATACATAATATATTTTCTTGACACGCAATGAATAAAAACACTTATGATAGCCTTAGAAATTAGAAACTTATTTTGCATAAGATATCTTTGATAGGCACCAAAAATGGTAACTTTAAATTAGATATATTGTCTCATAGCTTACACACATGCTTATTGCAAATATCTTGTGTCATGCTTAAGTATATTTTAGGAAATATTGTTGTCCTCCACTAAGTGTGAAATTAAAAACATGCGAAATTATTTGATGTTTAATACTTTTTGCATACAAAGTCATATGATACTATGTGCATATATTTAAGTCACTTGATAATCATCCATTTTTGCATATTTATTTGCATCTTTTACCTGCCTTTCTGATTATGATAAAGGGGGGAAAATATACTCTCAGGGGGAGGGTATGTATTCTATCTAACTCATGGGGAGTATTATCACTCCAAAATATATTCTTTTCTTTCTTTTTACCACCTTCCCTAAGAGATGTGTTGTTATCAGAAAAAATGGGGAGAATGTCGAACCTTATTTTGTAGGTAATAGGTTTTCTTTTGATGATGACAACTACAAAGATAAAACACTAATAAGACTTCATCATGATAAATAATACAACAAAGGATAAGTCAAAGAGCACTTAAGAGGTTAAAGATGCAAACCATGATTGGAAATGTTTGATAAATTTGACTAATACAAGAAGAAGGAAAACCAAGGGAAATTATCTAAAGCCTAAAGAGATTTCAAACTTTGTCAACACAAAAGATGATATCTGACAAAAAACTTGTAGAATGAGTGAAAAATCCAAATTTAGTGAGTGAGTGACCTTTTGTAAAAGTAAAAGGGCTTTCTCGTAAAAGCAAATGGCTATAAGCACACACTAAAACCTTTTTCAAATACCTTAATCAAAAGAAAATATTTTTAAAGTGTCCTTAAAGTTGTGCCAAATGACTTAGGAATAGTGGAAATAGCTAAAGGAAACTATCTGACTAATCTAATCGATTAGATCTTTATGCCAATCGATTAGAAAAGTTCAAATGTAAGCCCCAAGTTATTTAGACAACACTTTAATGAAGTACAAAAACTAGGAATATCTCCTTTCCTTTTAAATGACCAGCAATTACTACTTTTTAAAATTTAATCGGTTAGAATAAAAGCCTAATCGATTAGCCAACAGTTATATTCATTAAATGAAAATTTTGTTTTGGGCATTATTTTTGCATATAAATATAGGTCTCATTGCTTGTTTCAAATCATCCCGAATACAATATGTGTATTGACACACTCACACACACAAACTCTCTCTCTCTCTAAGTTTCATTTTTCACTTTCTCTCACTAGTTCTAATAGCAAAATGATTTTGTGAGAAAAGTTTCATTTGATAGTGAGATGATCATTGTCAATCTGGAAGGGTAGCATTGTATAAGTTCTCCAAGGATGTTGTTTGTGAACCTTGGATAAATACAGTCTATTTAGGAATCATATATGTGGTTAGAATCTAAACATGTTAAGAGCTTATGGTTGGGGATTGCATGATCAATTCCTATTAGTTTATATATATATATATATATATATATATATATATATATATATATATATATATATATATATATATATATATATATATATATATATATATATATATATATATATATATATATATATATATATATATATATATATATATATATATATATATATATATATATATATGAAGATCTTACCATTAGGTTCATGGTTATCCCAGTTAAAACCATGGTAGGTTTTGAGATCACCCGATTAAAATCTCAAGAAGTTTTTGGTTATCTTGTTAAACCAATTGAGCTCCGATGTGTTTTAGAACTTGAAGTCTAACCTCTACAAGGTCCATGTTGGTGGAGAGAAGACTAATTGTTTCAATCTACAGTTGGGAAGAAATCTTGGCCATTTCAATCTCAATAACTTATTGGAAAATACACAAACGCTCATATCTTTCATCTTATATCATTATGGTTGTAGGACAACCACTATTTCCTTGTGTAAGGGAGTTCGTGAGTCTTTCCTACTAAAAGCTCTCGTGTGTTAATGGAAACACTCATGATCAAATTTTAGGGATAAGACTAAGTCGTTTTTTTAGTGAACATGTGTAACTCTCGGTGTTCTTCTTTTTCCCTTAACTTTTTAATTTTTGCAGTTTATTTTATTATTTACTTTCTGCTGCTTCCCTATTTAAAAATTTGGGGATAAGACTAATTCGTTTTTTTAGTGAACATGTATAACTCTCGGTGTTCTTCTTTTTCCCTCAACTTTTTAATTTTCGTAGTTTGTTTTATTATTTACTTTCTGCTGCTTAGAATTAGAAAATATTTTCAATCTCTGTTAAATTTCCACAATTTTTCAAAACCCATGTTTTTCCAAACCACACGATTCATCCCCCCTCCCCTCTTGTGTGTGAAGTCTCAAAGTCCAACAAGTGGCATCAGAGTCTAACTCATATTTAAAGGACTAGTCGTCTCTGGAGGAAGATGACTTCCTACACAAGTTTTATTTTTAAAATTCATGCCACCTTTTTGAAAATAGAAATCTTTCATTTTTGAAAATTATAAATTTAAAACTTTTTCCTTTAAAACAATAGTTCATGGTCTGGTTCACCATACTCATCAAAATTAAGATTGGTAGTGGAAAAGTCTTTTTTGACCAAAGAAGAAAAGAAAGATTGAAATAGATTTTTTTAACTAAAAGCTTTATGGAAATACTTTTGAATGACATGAACTCTTCATCATTCAATCCTCGAGGAAATGTGGGAGCTCCTAATAGGAAATATGAAGTTTCTTCAAATATCCGACAAGAGAAAATAAACACACGGGGCAAAAAAGAAAATAAATACTATCTTTAAATGTTTTCTAAAATATAGAATTATTTTCTAACAAACATCTAAAGATTTAAGATTTGGAAATCCAACTCTTAATCTATAGATAAAAACTTTCTTAGATTTCAGAGAAGAAGAATATCAGAAAGGAGTTGAAAGAGTTGAATCAAAGATGAGCAAATCCAAATAGAAAAACCAACATCCTCATCTTGCTTCTATCAAACCTAACTTAATCCTTCAAAAGATAATACTCAACCATTAAAAGATCAATAACAAACAAAAGATCCTCTTATTCAAGAACGATAAAGAAGATGAAGTAGTTCTTCAATAATTCATTTAAAATAACTATCATTTTGGTTTTTAGACAAAACTGAGGTAATAGATTAAAAAGAAGAAGAAAATGATGGCAAAAGATATCACCACTCCATTGGTAAATATAACTGAGGGTAATACAGATTAAACATAAACAAAAAAGGGGGAAATGGAAAAGGGAAAGGAATCGTGTGACCCTAAACCAATTAAAAATTATTTTAAAAAAAAACATAAAATTCAGTAACTAGGAGTCGAAGCGAGCTCCCTTGTAGTTATATTCTCCCAGTTTTGGTAATAATTGAAGGTATAGGATGCATTTTTTTTTAAATGATGATGTCGCATGACATATATCTCGGTTATTAGTGGGTCGAGGTGAAAGTTTTTTCATGAAATGTATTATTTCTAATAGTGGTAGTTAGTGAAATGTTTTAAAGATTAGACAAACATTTATTAAAGGTGATCCCAAAACCTCTTTACTACCCCACACTAGAATAAAAACATAAAAACTCTCACCTCAATTTGAAGACTTCATATGCCTCTCGACATAGCAAGCTTGGGGAAACTGTTATGGGTCAGATTAAGGTCCAAAAAAGAGGATTGAGAATTCCCAATCCTATACACCATATAAATACCTCTTATTCACGCAAAAGCATGTATGGGATTCATTTCCCAAGAATTTCACTCCATCTTAAGTGAAACACATACTAACTTGAGCGTTGGAGTGTTAACCTTGCAGATCCACCTCAGCCTCCATGCTGGAGTTGCTGGTGTCATCATCCACATCAGAACTTTTCTCTCTAATTCTCATTTCATAATGGAACATTATTCATCATCTTCAACCTTATACTCAGAATTTATTGTTGTGGTGCTCAACTTTAAAGATTGAGTGTGAGTGGTAGATTTAATATATATTAGGGAATTTTAATTTTTTTTGAAAAGTTTTGTTGTATATGTCAAAATAAAGGTTCACTTATTTTTCTTAGTATTGATTATTTCTTATTAAGAAAGATAATAGTTTTCTCAATACTCCAAGGAATACTTTTGAGGAGTCAAGTAAAGGTTATCTCATAACAAAGTTGGAAGTTATCCAGTAATTATTTGTTAGAACAATCGCTCAGACAAGTCTTCGTCAGATCCTAGTAATGGGTACTGCGGAATAGAAGCTTAGAGCTAAATTATTGTGTCTAGAAAGTTTATTAAATGAACATCATAAAAGATCTTGAGTATTATTAGTTGAGTAATATGCATCAATATGAGGGATTATCATTTTAGATATGTGTTGGTTTAAGTTTTTAGATTGATGATAATTCATTGTATCAAAATACTTGTATCTTAAACTTTTAAATAGTGGAAGATATTACCATTTCCAATGGTTAAAACCATTAAAGAGTGGAGTTGGCTTCGCGAGGGCAATAGTTGAGCCACTATATATCTGGTGTACATCTTTCTTTCTCTATCTCTTTTAATTTTCTATATATTATTGTGTATGTAAAATACCATTCATTTTAGAATGTCATCTATAATTATATTTTTACTATAGTGTTTTATTATATAAATATAAGTCTGAGATGCATCTAATTTATTGAATATTCTTTACCTTAATTCTGATTGTATTATCTATATGTTGTCATATTTAAATTTCTTGGAAAAGCAACTTCTCTTTCATTAATCATCTTATATTGTTTTAATCATTTTTCTTATGAAGACAATGAAACATATAACTTTTTAATCTGCAGGTTGTATTTTTGCTTTTGCCTATCATGTTTTGCTTCCACACTTTAAACTCTAAGTTCATAAAAGAAATTTTTTTTGAAATGATTTAAGGGGACATGTCTATTCATCCTCTTCCCCCTTTTAGACAGTCTTATCCCCATATTTTCGCCCAACAAAGACGAACCAAATTTTCTATAGGAGGTGGAATTCAATGGAGATCATAAATGAGCATACATGCCAAAATAATTGTTATTTTAATTGCTTTAGTTTAGTATTTGTTCAAAAAAATTCAAAAAATTTGTCTGAAGTTATTTTTCTGCGGATAGTTCAAATGATTTGGAAAAGCCAAATGCAAATGAAGCAAAGTTTAAGATAAGGACAAAATCAAGAATGATGGCTTGATAAAAGTTTTACTCTTTGAAATGCTTCATTCATAATTAATAGTGTTATTATCATTAAATTAATAACATGACCATGACTTAGTTGCTTAAGTCAATGTTTGAATTTATCACTTGTCTAGTGAAAATATGTCAATGTAATTCAAGAACCATATATCTAAAATCAAGTGATATATGTGCATACCTCATATTTTACATAAATGAATTAGAGTAGATATGCATTCTAATTATGACATTTTTGCATCATTCTTACTGCTATTACTTGATGTATATAATGTGATGGATATGATCAAGGCATTGTTTGTTTATTGAGTGAAAACTGTTGGTGTACAAGGAAGATAAAAGGCAAAAGGAATATTTACTGATAGCTTCAAAATAAGGATTTGCAATGAAATTACAATAACCAACTCCACTAGGCTATTTATACACAAAATTAAATCTAAAATATATTTTCTACAAAGATCTAAGAAGATCTAAGATATATATCTTCTAACAAAGATATAGACAATCTAAAAGATATTCCTAAATATAAATTAATATCTAATTAAATCTAAATTAATTCTAACACCATCCCTTAATTTATATTTACCCAAAACTGACAACACTAATTACATCCCTTAAACCAAGAAGTTGATCAGTTTTGATAGCCTTTGTCAGAACATATGCCAGCTACTTCTAAGTTCTACAGTGCACAACCTCTAATATTCCATTCTGAACTTGATTCCTCAGAAAATGATAATTGGTCTCAATATGCTTGCTTCTCCCATGCAACACTGGATTCTTGGCAAGATTGATTGCAGACTTGTTATCAATCATCAGCTTTAGAGGTTTATTTACCTCAATCTTCAGATCTTTTAGCAAGTTCAGAATCTATACAGCTTGACATGCAGTCAGAGAACCTGCAATATATTTAGCTTCACAAAATGACAGAGCAACAACAGGTTGCTTCTTGGAACACCAAGAAATAGGACTTCTCAGAAATTTGAATAAGTATCCAGAAGTACTTCTTCTGTCAACTCTATCTCCGCACCAATCAAAATCAGAATAACTCGGAAGTTCTGATTCGATCTTTCTTCTAGGCAGAAATAACACTCCATATTTCAGAGTTCCCTTCACATACCTCAGAATCCTTACTGCAGCTTGGTAATGGGACCACTTTGGTTTAATCATAAATTTGCTAACCATTCCAACTACATAGAAAATATCAGGTCTGGTATTACACAAATACCTTAGAGAACCAACCATCTGTTTGAAGGTTGTAGCATTCACATCCTCTCCATCAGAATCAGAGTCCAACTTCTGATTCGTATCAGCAGGTGTGATAGCAACTTTTCAATTTTCTAGCTTAAATCTCTTCAGAAGCTCTAGTTCATACTTCATCTGGTGTAAAATGATTCCTTTCTCAAAGTACATAAATTCCATCCCTAGAAAGAAACTCATTTTCCAAGATCTGTCATCTCAAATGCATTCATCAGAACTTTCTTGAACTCAAATATCTCTTGTTCAAAACTTCTTGTAAGTAGTATGTCATCAACGTACAAACAGACCAGAATCATATTATCTTCTGAAGTGTGTTGAACATAAACACCATACTCCATCTCACACTTCTGAAACCCCTGTTCCTTGAAAAATGAATCAATCTTCAAATTTCAAGCTCTGGACGCTTGCTTCAATCCATACAATGCTTTGTGTAATTTGAACACCATCCCTTCCTGATTCTTTTTCTCAAATCCAGGAGGTTGTGAAACGTACACCTCTTCTTGTAATGGACCATTCAGAAATGCAGATTTTACATCTAAATGCATCTGAGGCTAATTCCTGTTAGCAGCTATTGCAATCACTAGTCTGATTGTTTCATGTCTCGCTGCAGGTGCAAACACTTCAAAGTAATCCAGCCCAGGCTTCTGTAGGAAGCCTCTTGCTACTAATCTCGCTTTGTGTTTTCCAATTGATCCATCTGGCTTTAGCTTCTACTTGAAAACCCATCTGACGCTGATGGCTTTCTTGCCTTTTGGAAGTTCTGTTAGCTTCCAAGTCTTGTTTCTCTCTATAACATCACATTCTTCTTTCATGGCCTGTAACCAAACTTGCTACTTAAGATCCTCTTTCGTACTCACGAGTTCAGAGTCTACTAACATTACACACTGAATAACTTCTCCTTCAGAGTTTACTTTTGTGTCTAGCAACATGTCAAACTCTGCAAATCTTCTTGGGATGCTTCTGACTCTTTGTTGCCTCTGAACTGGACCTTCAGAACTTTGGACACCAGAACTTTCCCCTTGAGAAGCACTTGCTTCAGCAATTGGACTTTCTCCAGAACCTTGACTGTCTTCAGAGTCTGGATCACCATCAGAGTCAGAGTCAGAATCATCTTCTCCTTTTGTATCTTCTTCAGAGTCAGAGTCTTTACCAGCTTCAGAAACATGTGTTTCTGACCTTTATTCCGAAGTTATGTCATTAGAGCCAGGACGAGACTTTTCCCAATTCCAAACTTCTGATTCCTCTACAATGACATCTATGTTGAACTCAACTTTGTTAGTTTCTAGACAATAAAGTTTGTACGAACCTGTACTGTGATACCCCACCAACAACATCACTTTACTTTTATCATCCAACTTCTGTCTTCTGACTTCTGAGACATGTTTGTAACATATAGAACCAAACACCTTCAGATGACTAACACTTTGCTTATCTCCAGTCCACTTCTGAATAGGAACTATTTCCTTTAATTTCTTCATTAGACATTTGTTGAGAACATAACATGCAGTTGCAACAGCTTCTCCCCACAGAGTATGAGGAAGCTTTTTCTCTTTCAGCACGCTTCTCACCATATCTAGCAAAGTACGATTTCTTCTTTCAGCAAGACCATTATGTTGAGGAGTATATGGAGCAGTAACCTCATGCTCAATTCAATTCTCCTCACAGAAACTTCTGAATTTAGTGGAGTTATACTCACCACCACCATCAGTTCTAAGAATTTTCAGAGTCTGGCCACTCTGATTCTCAGCCTTCAGTATGAACTTTTTGAATTCAGAAAACACCTCGTGTTTGAACTTTATAAGAGATACTCATGTCATTCTGGTGAACTCATCAATAAATGACACAAAGTATTTATTCTCTCCAGTCGATGCTATTGGAAACGGACCGCACACATCAGAATGTACTACTCCCAATGCATGTTTTGCTCTTGGAGCTACTTCTGATGCAAAGGGTAATCTTGGTTGCTTCCCTTCTATGCACACCTTGCATGACTTTTCAGGCTTCTTGATTGTAGGAATTCCATGTACCAGATTCTTTGATTTCAGATGCCCTAAACATATGAAATTCAGATGACCAAATATTTTGTGCCACAACTCACTCTCCTTGACAACACTTGTTGCACTAAGACATTCAGAGTCTGCAATTCTAACATTCACCTTGAATGTTTTGTTCATTCCCTGCTCTGACTCCATAATCAGCTTCTGATTACAGTCATACAGCTTCAGAAAATTGTCCTTCATGGTAACTAAAAAACCTTTCTCAACCAGTTGTCCCACACTCATCAGATTGCTTTTCATGCCAGGTACATACCAAAAATTCTGGATCACTGTTGTTTTCCCATTGTTTAGAATGATTCTGACATTTTCCATACCTTCTGCATTGAGGTATTTATCATCAGCACATCTGATCTTTGTACTCTTCCCAGAGTCAAAGCCAACCAACCACTTCTTGTTTCTAGTAAGATAGTTTAAACACCCTGTGTCTATATACCACCATTCTAATGAATTCAAATCATCAGGTTCAGAATCCAACAATAGCACAGGTTCATCATCAGAGTCTCCTCTTGCTATATTTGCTTCTTCTGACTTTCTTTCTTTGTTGGACCAGCAATCTTTGGCATAGTGACCAAAGTTCTTGCAATAGTAACACTGAACATTCTTCTTGTCAGACTTCTCCTTTCCCTTCTGGACATTCTTCTGCCTATCAGAAGTTGAAGCTTCTGACTTTTGACCACCATTAGTTTTCTTTCTAGATTCTGACCAAGTCTGCTTCTCATGCTTCTTACCAGAAGTTACTTTCAGATCTTGTTGCTCTACTTCCCTCTCAGAAGTTCTTGTAGTCATACGCAACTCATGAGCCTCTAGACTACTTTGCAGCTCTTCAACTCTCATGGTGCTCAGATCTAGAATGTTCAATTGCTACCACAATGTAATCAAACTGAGAAGTTAAAGATCTCAATATCTTCTCAATGATTACTTGTTCAGACAGAGTTTCTCCATAAGCTTTCATCTCATTAGTGATCAGAATCACTCTAGAGATGTATTCGGAAACCTTCGGTTGTCCTTCATGTTGAGATTCTCATATTGCTTTCTGAGAGACTGAAGCTTCACCTTCTTCACTGTTGCGTCACCACCGTAACATCTGACCAGTGTGTCCCATGCAGCCTTCGCTGTTTGAGAATCAACAATCTTCTCAAACACATTCGCATCCACACATTGATGGATGTAGAACAACACCTTCTAATCTCTCTTCCTCAGCGCCTTCTGTGCTATCTTTTGGGTCTCTATTGCATCTGCTTCTAACAGATTATAGCCATCAGTAACAAGTTCTAACACATCTTGAGAACCAAATAACACGCGCATCTGGATCTTCCAATGATTCCAGTTTTTGCCATCAAATATTGGAAGCTTAGAATGAATATCACCACCGTTTCCGTTCATCTTCTACCTTATGAAATTTACGCAGAGTTTCCCAAATCAATGTTTTCTAAAAAACACCTCAGAATCAGAATATTGTAATTCTTAATCACAATACTTCTTTTCCCGTGGATTTCAAACCGGAGCTCTAGATGCCAATTGTTGGTGGACAAGGAAGATAAAAGGCAAAATGAATATTTACTGATAGCTTCAAAATAAGGATTTACAATGAAATTACAATAACCTATTCCACTAGGCTATTTATACACAAAATTAAATCTAAAATATATCTTCTACAAAGATCTAAGAAGATATAAGATATATATCTTCTAACAAAGATATAAACAATCTAAAAGATATTCCTAAATATAAATTAATATCTAATTAAATCTAAATTAATTCTAACAAAAACTACTTGATTAAAAATCCTCACTTGTCTATTTTGATGATGAATACTTCTTCACTCACAGTATTTGTTATCTTATCAATGAGTAGCTAAGTTTCTCTAGATTTAGGTTTTTTGAGATGAACCTTATTTTTACTTTGTTGGATCATATGTCTGTTTGAGTTGTGTTCAGTACTTTTAATGTTATTATCTTATTTCAATTGTTCTTGTGTTTAATTTATTTTGTCGCTTACGGTCATACGAATACATATAGATAATTAGAGTTTTTTACTGTTAGACTAATTATCTTAAGTAGTCAATTTACTCAACTTTGTAATGACTACAAATTAGAATTTAGAAGTTGTTACTAATTAATTAACGCACTTAAAACACCTAATATAATCTTTAGTTGGCCTAAGGAATTAGGGAGTTACCGTATAAATTAGTGAATTGCACACCAAATAATTGGATGTAGTGGTTATGTTAATTTGCAGTGAGATAATAATATAATTGAAACTCAACAGGTACATAGTTCATCAATAGGTAAAAATAAGGGGATTCGATAATAATGTACTAATCGTTTTTCTAGCCTTGAATTTCATCTTTTTAAATTCTCGTTTTAGAACCGATTTTCTCAAATAATAAAAATAATAATATGTGAGAACACATGAAATTCATTTAACAAGTTCGATGAAATCGATCTATATTAGGGAGAGAGAGTAGTTTTCCAATTCACTATACTTCAAAAGTTGTTACAAGATATTACAATATGAGTTACAAGAAAATAGTATATAGATTTTCCAAGAACAATCCCTATTTTCTATCTAAGTATTTCTCAATCTCTCCAACTCTCAATATAAAAATCAAACAAACTCAGTATTTAAAATAGTTTATCAATCCCTTTGATAACCCGAAAAGAATGTCAAATTCTTTTGAAACTTGTATTACAACCAATGTAATAAAAACTGAATCAAATCGTTCGATTAGATCAGTTGAATCAAGAATTAGATCACCGTCCGATCTATTTGATTCTCAAAATTGTTGTTACACAAAATTGGATAAAAACTAGAAAATCGGTCAAAAACCAAGAAAGTTTTGACTTTTTTTTTTTTTAAAGTATAAATTGTTGTTTGTTCCCATACTATTTCCATTTGTTGTGAATATGTTCCAAGTTTTACATTAATAATGAAGACTTTTAGATGGGGGTGGAAGCAAGATTTTATATAGATCAAGTGTTAAACTTAGAAACTTCAGTAAATCATGGGATGAAAAAATCGATGATGGGTGAGGCTATATCAGTGACATACAATTTTTTATTTACTTTAAAGAGATCAATTTTGAAAGAGATGACATTATAAAATATGTTTGTTGCTTTTAAATACCATGAAAAGAAAGGGATGAAGAAGAAGAGATGAGACATGATAACAAGAAATGAGAAAGATAAGGGGCATATGTTTCTATCACATTTTTTATAGAATTTGTCATTTAAAAATATGTATTTTTATCAACATTTTTGAAAATGTCCGATAAAAACTCATATTTTTCATGCATTTTCCCGAACTTTTTAAAATATTTGATTAAACCACATCCATTTTTATCATTGATTTTGAAATATCAAATATAAATGCATACAAGCATACTTAATATTTCAAAAAAAAAGTAGAAGAAAATGTTGTGATGGTAACTGGTTTTTTCGAAATATCTGGGAAGTTCATGTTGATTTCCAGATTTTTTAAAGGTACGATAGTTTATTTTGTTTTTGTTTTATTTTGTAGTGAGAATCAGAGGATGATACGACACAATTTCTTCTAGACGGATTGATAGAGCTAAGAGAGCAGGAACATATAGCTCTCATGCAGAGGAAGATGACGTAGAAGATTCGCATATTCGGGCGGATAGAGTAGTGCCCACCGGTTCTCGCATGAGGAAGATGGTTGTGCAAATACGCGCACCCTACACTTTTTGGAGTAGATGAGATAGGGCTTATGGACGGATCAGAGATCTTATTGATGTGCTCGATGTTGTGGTTGTTGACGATGTCGAGATAACAACTCAGGAGGTGAAGAGTCAGGATGACAGGCAGGTGGTAGTGGAGACAGAGGTGACCCATTATACTAAGACAGAGTCTTCTTCTTGAGGTTACTCCTTAGGTTGATACATAAATGATTCATCAAACTTATACGGAGGTGACTACTCTGACTGATATAGAGGTGACTCCTCAAGTTGATACGAATGTGACAACTTCGACTGATACGGGAGTGAGTGCTTCCGCTTCAACGAAGCCATTTATACACACTAATAGAGGATTTCTTACGGGACCTAATGACCATACCATACTCACCGAATATACCGATCATGAGGCATTGAGTGAGATTATGGTAGGAGTATATATATATATATATATATATATATATATATATATATATATATATATATATATATATATATATATATATATATATATATATATATATATATATATATATATATATATATATATATATATATATATATATATATATATATATATATATATATATATATATATATATATATATATATATATATATATATATATATAATTTTAAATTTGTTTTTATTTATTATTGATACATTATAAATAATTGATGTTTTTTACTTTATTTGCTAAAGGCACCCAATAGATTTCTACCACGTCTTTGTAAAAAACTAAAAATGCCCCTAGATTTTAAATATGCATCTCTAGACATACCACAAAACACATTTTTTTTCTTAATCATGACCTAAGACTATGTTAAAAACAATTCGTTTCTTAATCATGACCTAAGGTTATGTTAAAAACAATTACAAAGATGTGTCTATGTGTAACTTACAAAAATACAATTTAATCAAAAGGGTGTCAGAACCCTTTATCATTCATCACTTATTATAATACTCTTAAACTTTCAACCTGTTAGTAGTTTATAGTATTTATATTAAGAACATTATTTTATTTTTAATTTTATTTTGATTTTACTGTGTACTCTGAATTTATTACCTTAAATATGTGGCTTTTAAATTATTCAGAAAATATGATATAATTTATACAAAACAAAGTCATATATGCTGATTTATTGACCAATCTGATTTTAATTATTTGATTATACAAATAAAAATATTCATATTTATAACTGTTCTGGACTGGGCCCGACAGGCCCAAAAGCATTGCAAAGGCCCAGTCCAAATGGACTTACAAGGGCCACGTCGACCAAAGAGTGAGATTGTGCCCGACGCGCAGTCACTGGCTCGACGATACACCTCCAGCTCGACATGAGATGGTCCAGCACCACATTCTGAGGTCCAGCTCGACGTTACCTCGAGCACCCCAGCTAGGGCAGACTCAGTCCACTGTTCCCCAATGATGCTCCGAAAAGACCGCGTCTTCGTCCGCCCGCACTTCACGCAGAACATCCAGGAAGGGGACCACGTGCGGGTCCCCACTACGCACGTAGAACCTGGCAGTTCCTCCATTGGGCCAAACCTGCCCGGCCCAATGAAGGAACCTTGGCCCAGCGCTGGGGGCTATAAATACCCTCTGCTTCCAGAGGGTCGGGTATTCATCATTCTAACCTTACACTTGCTATTATCTGCTCGTACTCCTACTTACTTCAGCATCGGAGTGCCTTGCAGGTACCCCCCCACCTCGTTCAAAAAAGCTTTCTGCTCGGAGCCAGCCGTGACGGTCCATTTCTGATCAGGTCAGATCAGTGGCACCGACTGTGGGGAACAAGCTTCCCCGTCTAACGAACAACTCTAAAAGACCAAAGCTCAATTCAACTACCTGTCATGGCTGATCCAGCTCGCGACGAACAGCCCGTCCGTGTCGCCGACACTAATAACGGTACCGCGGACAAGAATGGACACCTCGAGAACCCCGGTGATCCCGGCCACAGTGCCATCCCTGTGACAACCGCCCCTGGACCTTCCTCCTACAGGGACGGGGCTACTGCATCATCCTCTACGACCCCTCCGGCACTCGAAGACGACCCGGTAGCTCTCGCTCATCACAGAGCTGCCCGGTTCTATGAAGTCCCAGTTCCTGCCGGGGCAGATGCCACGACTCAGGCACTGTTCGCGGCCATTAATCAGACAAATTATCTCATATTTGCCCAAGGAGAAAGATTAAGGGCACTTGAAGATGATCGACGACCCCCGAGGAGGCATCGGAGGCCACATTCTCCACCTCCTCGGATCACGGAAGTTCGACACCCTTCTCCCCCGCGAAGACACTACAGGGAGAACTCCAGGAGCCCTTCTCCCCGACCAAAGCAGAGGCGGCCCTACCATGAGAGACAGCCCGCCATCCCTGCCGGAGAACCCAGTCGCGACCCATCAAGGCACGACAAGAGGCACGCCGGGGACGGGCGTGTAACCTTCAACCACCGAGCATCACGCTCGAGGGAAACTCAGCACGATCATCGTGCCAGACATAGCTACAGGACCCCTTCTCTTTCTCCGGAGAGGAGCGACAAGGACGACCCCCGCGGTCCCCTGTCGCAGGCCATCATGGATGCACCTATCCCCCCAGGCATGGAGAAGCCCCCGCATCTGAAGGAGTATGACGGAGTAGCGGACCCGGTCGACCACATTGACGGGTTCGAAGCCATGCTCCACTATCATAATGTCGGGGGGCCCATCAAGTGCTGTCTTTTCCCCACGACTCTCAGGAAGGCGGCCATGGACTGGTATAAAGGGCTCTCCCCGGGCTCAATTACGTCGTGGCGGAACCTGAAGAACCAGTTCATCAGTTCCTTCACAGCTTCTCGGCGCCATCCGAAGACCGAGGCGGCCCTCGAGGCCATCATCCAAAGACAGGATGAAACCTTGAGGGAATTCATCAACCGCTTCAACCGGGAAGCAATACAGGTCCCCTGCGCGGACCATATGAAAAGATACTTGCTGGAGAGGGGTCTGCTCCCCGGCACAGAATTCAGAAAGGCTGTGGGTATTGAGCCACCTTTACTTTTGATGCCCTCCTCGACAAGGCCCGAGCATACATGGACTACGAGGAGAGAGAAGCTGCCAACAGGGCCCGAGACTCCAGGGCTCGCGCTCCCAACAACAGCAGCAGCTCACGACAAGAGCCTCCTCCCCGACGTACCGGGGAGAAAAGGAAGGAAGATCGGCCCCGGGAAGTCCGGGAACAAAGGGGCCCCTCGGGCCGTTTCACCGAGTACACTCCGCTCACGGCTTCCCGCGAGCGTATTTTGGCGGAGTGTGCCAGTACAGATTTCAGAGACGGTGGCGTCAACGTCCCCGACCTGCTCCCACCAAGCCAGGGGCAGATAAAAATAAATACTGTCAATACCATAGGAGTCATGGTCATTTGACAGAAGACTGCGTCCACCTCAAGGACGTCATTGAAACCCTCATCAAGGGAGGGAGGCTCGCACAGTACAGGCGAAACGACGCTTCCCGTCGTGACGCCCATGAAACCAAGGAGCCCGAAGAAGATGCCCGACCTTCAGACGAGTCGGTGCCTATCCAGACCGCCTTCTCGGTAACCAGGCCCGAGGATTTCGACGTTCCCGAGCTCCTGCAGGAGCCCCTGACAACACACAGCAGGTGGGAATACTTCCCCTCCGCCATGGTCATCAACGGGGGCGGTTTCAACGACCTCACCATCAATTCAGCTAAGAGGAAGTTGGACGAGCTGGTCGACATAGCTCCTCCACAAACTGTAACGTTCGAAAGGGTGAAGGGCAGGTCAGAGCCCATCACCTTCTACCTGGAAGAACTCCCCAGCGGAGCCCCGAACGCGGTCATCCCCTTGCTGATAAGGGCAAAAATGGCCAATTTTGACGTACACCGCATCTTGGTCGACGAAGGGAGTTCCGTCGACGTGATGTACAGCCAGCTGTTCCGGACCCTATAACTGGACGACTCACATCTCTCTCCGTATGTGGGTTCGGATCTTCAAGGCTTCAACGGCTCCACTTCCAAACCTTGGGGTTATGTCGAGCTCCTGGTTACGTATGGAGAAGGAACGGCTACGAGACAGGTTAAGGTCCGCTTCCTCGTCATTGATTGCCTGTCTCTATATAATTGCATCTTGGGGAGACCGACACTAGCGGAGCTGACAGCGGTGCCCTCGACTGTCCATCTGAAAATGAAGTTCTATACCAAAAGGGCACGGGTAGCCACCATCCAAGGAGACCTCGCCGTTGCCCGCAGGTGCTTCAACGCCGCTTCAAAGGGACGGGACACCGTCGACGTGGGGACCAGACCCACCAAGAGGACAAAGCAGGAGCCCGACAGAAAAGCATCCCCCGAGGAAGAAGTCCAGAAGGCTCCACCAAAGGTCGACTCCATAGCCCTCGATGCTCGCTTCGACCAGGACGAGCCATCCAGCAGCGAGCAAATCCCACTCCGACCTATCCCGGACAGGGATTTTGAACTCGTTCCCCTCGGCACGGACCCGACCAAGGGAGTGAAGATTGGTAAAGACCTCCCTGACTTGGCCAGGAAGCAAATCAAGGCCTGTCTGCGCGAGAATGCTGATCTCTTCGCCTGGAGCGCTGCAGAGATGCCCGGACTCGACCCTGAGGTCGCCTGTCACCACCTCGCCATCGATCCAGCCGCCAAGGCCGTAGTACAACGTAGGCGTAGGCAGTCTCCAGAAAAAACGGAGGCTGCTGAAAAAGCTGTAAAAGACCTCCTAGAGGCAAATTTTATTTCTGAAGCCCGGTATTCCACCTGGCTGTCAAATGTTGTACTTGTGAAAAAGAATAATGGAAAATGGAGAATGTGTGTTGACTATACCGATCTCAACCGGGCTTGCCTGAAGGATGCTTTTCCTTTACCTAACATAGACATGCTGGTCGACAACTCGGCCGGCTACAAGACTTTGTCGTTCATGGACGCCTACTCGGGATATAACCAAATCCCAATGGCCCTGGGCGATAAACACTGCACGGCATTCATGACCAGCTCGGGCAACTATTACTACAATGTAATGCCCTTCGGACTGAAAAACACCGGAGCAACTTACCAACGTATGATGAACAGAGTGTTCAACAAACAGATTGGCGACATGCTCGAGGTATATATGGACGACATGATCGTCAAACCCGAGCAGACACCGATCACGCAGCTCATCTCAAGACAGTCTTCGCCCAAGCAAGACAGTGCAAAATGAGGTTCAACCCCGAGAAGTGCACATTCGGGGTTAAGGCAGGAAAATTCCTTGGATTCTATCTAACAGAACGAGGGATTGAAGCCAACCCCGACAAATGTCGGGCATTCTCCGACCTCCCAACATCGACGTCTAAGAAGTCGATACAAATCATGAACGGCATGCTGACGTCACTATCCCGCTTCGTCGCGAAGTCCGCTCAGCACGCCCTCCCCTTCTTCAAACTCCTTCGAAAGGAAGCAGCCTTCGAATGGAACGAGGAATGCGAGCACGCACTTCGCCACCTGAAGCAGAGCCTGTCTCAACCGCCCGTGTTGTCTCGACCAGACGACGGGGAATCGCTGTACTTATACTTGGCCGTTTCGAACGAAGCCATCAGCGCAGCCCTTGTCCGTGAGACCCCTGACGGGCAGAAGCCTGTCTACTTCACGAGCAAAGCCTTACAAGGGCCCAAAAGCAGATATCAGCAGATAGAAAAGGTTGATCTGGCCCTCGTCAATGCTGCAAGAAGGCTCAGACACTACTTTCTATCCCACACCATCATCGTGCGAACCGATCAGCCGGTGAGGCAGCTCTTGGGTCGGCCAGATATGGCGGGCAGGATGCTGAAATGGTCCTTGGAACTCTCCGAATTCGACATTCAGTACGAGAGCAGGAAGGCCCTGAAAGCACAAGCCTTGGCCGACTTCGTCGCGGAGATGACCACTCACGAACTTCCCGCGGGGAAGGAACAAAAGTGGACCATCTTCGTCGACGGAGCGTCCAGCTCGTCCGGTAGCGGCGCAGGGATCCTCCTGGAAAACGAAGAAGGCGTAGTGATCGAGCACTCCTTAGTTCTCTCCTTCCCGACGTCAAATAACCAGGCAGAATACGAAGCCCTGCTCGCAGGACTGAGACTAGCCGAGGACCTGGGAGCCCGCGAGGTTCAAATTTACACCGACTCCCAGCTCGTCGCCTCTCAAGTACAGGGAAGCTACCAGGCCAAAAATGACAACCTCATCGAGTATTTGAACTTAGTCAAGAAACACATGACAAAGTTCGTACGTGCAGAAATTTCTCATGTTCCCCGCGAGCAAAACACGAGGGCAGACATATTGTCCAAACTCGCGAGCACACGAAAGAAGGGCGGGAATAAATCCGTCATCCAGGAATCTCTGGCACGTCCGAGTATCGAACCACCCTCGACTACGGTCGAGATCCATGCCATCGGCGATGCCACGTCCTGGATGACCCCGGTGTGATACGGTGGGAGAACTGACTAGTGTTTTGCGTTTGTATTCGCAAATGTTTCGGTTGAGCAAGAGTCGCCACCGACTTTTTATTTTATCCTAAGGAAAGGTTAAAAAGCACAGCAAAAAACCTTTTGAGATGTTTTCTTGGGTTCGGGGAGTAGATTATAGAAAGGGAAGGTATTAGCATCCTTTCTATCCATGGTTATCCATGGGCTCTTAGTTACTTGCTTAGATCACTTGCCTTTTTGTTTTCAATTGTTTTAAATGGTGTTTGAGTGTGTGGGTTTGAAAATGTTTTAAAAAGAAGCCAATGTGGTGGCAACCTTTGTAATGATCCATGTGGGGATGTATACAAAGATGTACGTCTTTTGAAAAGGTTTTCATTTGTTTTGTTTTTGAAAGTGTTGTGAAGTGTGGTTTTAGAAAATAGGCAAGTGTTTTGTTTTTTTGCAAGTTTGATTCAAGTAACTAAGAGGTTATCTACTCCTAAATTTCTCAAAGATTATTGCTACGTTTTAACCCTTTTAACAAGTTTGTTCCACCATTGTATTTGGTGGACAACCTTATGTTAGGATGTGAAAGGGACAGGCGCGGGTCATCGTTTAGACCATAATTACAATGGTGCCAAGTATCTTTGGGCATTTTCTTTAAGGGACTTGATCATTTGTTTTGGAAGTATTTTGAAAAATGTTATCGAGGGACTATGATCATTCAATTTGTTTGTTTTGCCCAAAGAGACCTAACATGCAATATGGCCCAATTTTGAAAGGCAACAAGTGGAGTACCCTAGGGGGTGCAAGTGTGATTTGTGTGTCCATTTTCATGCTTGTTTATCTTGAGATTAGGTCATAACTATTTTTCGTCGTTTTTCGCATACAAACCCTAATTCTAACATGTTATCATTAGAAAGCAATAAAGTGCGAAAATAAATTTACTAAGCTATTACAAAACCAAATATGGGAAGGGGGGTACAAATGTTCAAATGGGGATATTGACAAGTAATGTAAATCTAAATTATTACATCATTTTTGAATATTTGCAAAGTAAATAAATTGCATAATTAAATGGAAATTAAATAAATATGCAAAATGCAAAGAGAAAGTTTTTATATGTATGAAAAAAGTATGGTTTATGTAAAATAAAATAAGAAAATAAAAAGGTATTATTTTGAGTATTTTCAACTTTTAGGGCAAAAACCCTAATTTTAAAGAAAATGTATTATTATTTAATTTAATACAAGTATTTATTTATTATGTACAAAAATAAAAATAAAATGAAGTATATTATGAAAAAAGTATTTTTTGTATCAAATATTAATAAAAATGAAAAATTCAAGTATTTTTATATTTTGACTTAAATATATTAATAAACATATATATATATATATTAAGTTCTTAAATATGCATTATATACAAAATAATATATATTTAATATTTTAATAAAATAAATAAAAGAAGTATTTTTATGTGAAATATTTTCAGAAGGTAAATAAAAATAAAAAGATGTATTTACACTATTTTTTATATTTATTCTAAATAATAGTATATATAATATTTTTGTTTAATCAAAAGAAATAATCAAATAAATATACAATAAATTCAAAAAATGATGGAAAAAAATATTTTTATTTTTTAATGTCATGAGAAAAAATAAACAAAGTCAAATAAAAAAGAAAAAGTCAAAAAAGTCAAAAGAATCAGCAAATGGGCCTTGGGGGTGTAAAAGCAAAATAGTGGTGCAAATAAGAAAAAACACACAAGCCCAGCCCAAAGACCACTGTCTTCAACCTCCAGCAACAATATTTGAAAAAACGCGCGCCATGTTCATCATCTTCCAACTCTTGATTCCTGGCTTTTTAGCAAAAACTCATAACACAACAAATGTTCAGCATGAAGAGACGATTCTAACCATGTATGGAACTTGACCTAACTCTCTAAGATGAGGGAGAATTTATCCTCCCCCAAATCCTAACCTAGTTTTTCTGCCATTTTCAAGCTCCAAATTCTCTCTACTCAGGCAAAAGAAATGAAATGTAAAGATATGTACATGTTCAGGGCTATGAGTAGAACCTTGTTTCTTCACAAACTTAAGACTAAGGATACATAATAAGAGAGATACGAGTTCAAAGTTTTACCTGTGCAGTTGAACTTCTATCTGGAGAATGAGGAACTTCCAGTGCAAGGTGATGATTGGAAAAGCTTCCTTGAGGCCCATGGATGCTGTTTCAATGCTTACTTTGTCTTGAGAGCTTCTGAATCAAGCTATAGAACTTCACCTGCAAGTCAAAAACGTGAAAATAGTGGAAGCTGTTAGAGAGATTACAGGTCAGGTTTTAGGTCATGGTTAGCTTGCACATATGCTAGGGAATGTGTATGAACTGATTTTAGCAAGAATGCTCGAGAGAAAATGAAGTTGGCACTCAAACTGCAGAGGCAACCCTGTTTTTGCAGTTTGAGGATGATTCTGAGATGGAGGGTTTTTTGGAGGTGCAAGGGTCGTGTCTTGGCTTGGTTATGTTCTTTTGAAGGTGTTGGATAACTTTGTTCTTGTGTTAGTGAGCTGAGATGAGAGTTGTTACAAGTTATGGACTTTTCTTCTATGTGAAGCAACAAAATGCAACTTGGCTTTCTAGGTCAGTAGAGGACCCCCTAATGTGCTGCATAAGCTTCTCTTGATCAGTGTGTTATGCACATAATCTTGTGCCAAGCAGATTTTCCATGTACTTGTTGGATTTCTAATTTGACATAAAGCTACTTTATACAAAAATGGCCAATTTGCTTTATCCATTTTGGGATTAAACCCTCATACAATGCTTGCACTCAAAGAACAACACTTTAACACATTGAATATGCATTAAATTATGGAGTGTAACTTGGTTTAAGGACCTGTAATCTTGCCTAAAGCATGCTGAGTTCAAATGGTAAGGTTATGGACATGTTTTGATGAAGAACAAAAGTGAATTTTTGCCAACTTGTGAAATTCGAATCTCTCAAGTTATGAGGTTGTTTGATGAGTTCTTGGACATTTTGGAAAGCTTGGAATGTGTAATACAATCCATCTTTGAAATGCAAATTGAAATTCCAAGTGGAAGGGTATGAAAAATGGCCTTGAAGTGGGGTAGAAAACCTTGTCAAAATAGGTTAAAATTCCACTAAGTTAAAAATGGTTTAGTGCCCTTATTCAAAAAATTGTAACTTGAGATACAAGCTTCAAATGAGAAAACTTTGTGAATCAAAGTTGTAGATTATGAAACAAGCTACAACTTTCATGTTTTGACTTTTGTTTGAATCCAAATGGATCTTGGTGAAAAGATGGGGCAAAGTTGGGAAAAAATTAGGGTTTTTCATAACTTAGAAAAATTCTAAGTTATGAAAAATTCCATTTTCTAACCCTAATTTGCATTTTGTGATTTCTTGGTGAACAAGTTTCATGATTTGGCATGTTTTGATGAAAAATGAATCTTGACTCTTGATTTTGACCAAAAAGTCAAAGTTTGACTTTTCAGTATACAGTCAAAATTGATCAATTGATTGGGAAATTCAACTGTCAACCTTGTGTACTTGGGATCTTTTGAGCTTGATGAATGTGTCAAGACCATTTCATTGAGTCCTTGAGTCCATATGTGAGCTTGATTTGCCATTGGCTAGGTCAAACAGTCAAAAATTGCCTTTGTGCAGTCAAAACCCTAAAAATGACCATTTTGCCCTTTTGGTGATCTGATCAAATTTCTTGGAGAATTGTGATCCAAACTTGATCAAATGGTCCATATGAGTTCAATATGTTGATGTGGGTCAAATTTTATGAGGTTTGACTGTCAATTGGCCACAGTTGACTTTTTCCCCAATACAGCTGATTTCTAGGTCAACTGTCCAATTGACTGGGCAAAACTTGGACTCAAGGCTTGAAACTTGGCATGGGTAAACTTGGGAGTCCAATATGAAACATGAAAGTTATCTTAGGCATTTTAGGTCAAAACATCCTTGGGCAAACACAAACCCTAATTTGAGTCCACAGTGCAAGGAGAAGTCTTGAGCAGAGGAAACCCTAACTGGATCTTGATCTTCAAGGGTCTTGTGATGAGAAAATGTTGAGGAAATGGGAGGGCAAATTTTGGGGTACAACACCCGGTTTATAATTTCCTGACAAAAGGAGAACTCCCGTCGAACCAGTCCGAAGCTGCCATAATCAAGCGACGAGCATGTTCCTATGTAGTTCTCGAGCAGAAACTGTACCGAAGAGGATTCTCCATTCCCCTCCTGAAATGCATCGACGAGTCCGCCATCCCCGACGTGCTGCGGGAGATACACGAAGGGATTAACGCCCAGCACATGGGCGGTAAATCCTTGGCAAGGAAAGCCCTTCGAGCAGGATACTACTGGCCGACGATGCAACAGGACGCCAAGGAACACGTGAAAAAATGTGACAAGTGCCAGAAGCACGGGGATATACACCTCGCCCCCCCGCACGAGCTGAACACATTGTCGTCCCCATGGCCGTTCGCCTGGTGGGGCATGGACATCCTCGGGCCATTCGTACAAGGAACCTACCAGAACAAATTTCTAATCGTCGCCGTGGATTACTTCACGAAGTGGATCGAGGCTGAGGCACTCGCAAAAATCACCTCGCACAATATCCTCCGTTTCTACAAAATAAACGTCCTCGCCAGGTTCGGAATTCCGCAGGCCCTGGTGACCGACAACGGTACCCAGTTCACCGACCACGGGTTCCGGAACTTCGTCACCAAACTTGGGACAAAACAACATTTCACGTCGGTCGAGCACCCTCAGACCAACGGGCAGGCCGAAGCCGCGAACAGAGTCATCCTCCGAGGGCTCAAACGTCGTCTAGGCGAAGCCAAAAGAGGATGGGTCGAGGAGCTCCACAGCTGCTTGTGGGCATACTGCACCACACCCCACTCAACGACGGGTGAGACACCATTTCGACTGACGTATGGCACCGAGGCTGTCATCCCGGTCGAAATCATGGAACCATCCCGACGAACGGAGGATCCCCTCGACGAAGAAATGAACGACGAAGCACTAAGGGATGAACTCGACCTAGTCGAGGAAATCCGATTGGGTGCAGCCCTGCGCGAAGCCACCCTAAAACAACGAGTGGCTCTGCGCCACAACGACAAGGTCATCAAGCGCGAGTTCGAAATCGGCAGTCTGGTATTACGCAGGAACCAGAAAGATTCCCGCGAAGGGAAGTTGGCCGCGAACTGGGAAGGACCTTACCGCGTCCACGGCACCACGGGTACCGGGGCGTACTACCTCGAGCAATTAGACGGAGAGCCATTACCACGACCCTGGAACGCTGCTAAGCTAAATCAGTACTACAGTTAGAAACTACCAACACCTGGGACCCTCGACCAACAGCACCCGCGCTCGGTCAACGAGGAAAAACGTCTGACTTCGTATAAGGCTAAGGTACAAGCCCGACATACGGCCAAAATGGCACAGAATCGCGCGGTAAACGATGACGATCAATAGTGCCCGACGTGGACAGCTATACCGAGCCCCACCGTCGTTGTACCCATAAGGAAGAACACCCAGCTCGCGATGGGCAGTTCACACCAAGGGCAGATAGTCCCTAACGGGCTCCACGCTCGACTGAGCAACTTCGCTCCAAAATGCCCGACATGCCATCAAGAATAACGGGCCATCTAAAAGGGTCAAAGGGAAGTCTCTCCCCTCGAGCACAACACTTAGGTGACTCTGGCCAGCGAAAGAGGGCCGGACACGCATGCAAACGGAAGGCGGGCAGACTCGCTCGCCAAATCAAAGCCACTTACGGGCACTCCTCGGGCCCATGACTTAGGCTAAAAATTCATGCAAATATATGATTTCAAACAAGGGCAAAACATCCAAAATGTAAAACAGCATTGATATAAATGCCCGAAGGCGATAAAACAATTATAAACCGATCAAGAAGGCCGGCGATGTTCGTAACGTACAGCAAACGGGCACGCAGGCCCAAAGAATACAAATGTCAAGGGCACGCAGGCCCGCTATCCTAGTCAGGTCTCCCCAGAACCATCATTGTCGGCGCTTGGAGAGTCGGGCGGAGGAACGATCACGCCATCCACGATCTGATGTGTATGGCTGATACCCTCAGTAACCAGACCAGGGTTTAGCAAGGAGAGTTGACCGACCGCGGAGTTGAACCCATCCTCCAGGGCACTGACGCAATCCGCCTCGAGGAGCCGGATATGGGCGACCAGCTCCAACCGACTCTTCAAAGCCACTATGTCCTCGGGCTCGTCCTCGGCAGGTTGCATGGCAGCATTCATTTCCTCGATCTGCTGGGCCAAGCGTTCAACTTCGGCCCCCAGACGATCCCTGTCTGCCCGAAGAAGCTCCCCCTCCTCGGCCAACTTCTCCGACTTCTCCTTCTCCAGGGTCAACATCTCCCTCTCAGCATCGAGCATCGCCGTCTGCTCGCGGAACATCTCCTCGGAGCGTTCCAGAGCGACCTTCAACTTCCGCGAGCTCGAGGTCAGGGCCGCCTTCTCCTGCTCGAGTTCTTCAACACGGGCAGGATCCCCTCCATCCTCGGATAGCACCAAAGCCATCTCGGCCATTTTTACCAGCCCGTCCATGCTGGCGGCCAGATGCGCCTTCCGGTCCTCTTTACTCATCTTTTTTATGGCTGCAGCTTCATCGGCAATCACTGTCAGAGGGAATCTCTCGAAAAAGCCTGCATCTTCGAAGCAAGGGGGGAAGGCAAAAGATTTAACAGCACCGGCGTCCTCGCCAACAGTCGGACCACTCTCCACACGGGTCCTCTTCCTCTGTACCAAGACGGCACTAGGGTCGATCTCTTCAACTTCTGGGGTCCCGTCCGACGCGGCCCCCGAGCTTGACGGCGAGTCCACCCTCACCGGCTGAGGAGCATTTGGACTGTGTGGTGGACCCATCCTCATCGCCTGTGGGGCCTTCACGACCCTTCTGCCTCGCTTCTGGTCGCAGGATAATTTCAAGAGCCTTTCATGACGACCAGCCATCGAACCTGCACAAAATAAAAGTTAGGTCAGTATCGAGCAAACTCATAGACAAAGGACGAGCAAAGAAATTCAAGCAATAAACAACCTAACAGACGGGCAGCCTGCCTGTACGTCGGGCACTCCACAAGCGCCTTGGTATCAATCGGACGGGACTCGAACGTTGGGTAACCATCTTTGTCCAAGATATCATCCCCTTCCCGCGTAACCCACCGGGCAGGATGGAAGCTATCGACAAACCGGCAAAGTGCGGCGTACGCCTCCTCGTCTTCCGAGCACATGTCCCCGGCAGCAGTGTGGTAATAACCAGTCCCATGCTCGTAATGTCGGGACATCCAGTGCACAGGGACTTTAGCCGTACGAGCCAACACAGGGTTCCCATCGTCGCCCAAAACCGCCTCCCCGTCCTCGTCGCTCAGCGGCTCCTCCTCCTCGAACAGAGTACTTAAAGCAGAGGTGGTAACTGGCCGCACCACGTACCACTTGTCTTTAAAACCCCTCACGGAGTCCATATACATTTTGAAGAGTCTCCTCGACTGCTTCAGGGAGACCCAGCTATGTTTCCCTCCTCGGGACTGGCGCTGCAGGTGAAAAATCCGGAAGAAGAGCGGTATGGTCGCCCCGATCCTCAAGTAACGACACGTCAACTCAAACGCCCGGATGAAAGCGAGCGAGTTTGGATGTAGCTGGGACGGGGCCAGCTCCAGGTGAGTGAAGACCCCGACCTGGAAATCAGTGAAGGGCAGCTGCAGCCCTAGATCTTTGAACGCGATCTCATACATCGCGAAGTTATATTCCGGATAAACCGAGCAGATCCTTGCACGGGATGACGGGCGCATGACTACGAAGTTCTTTTGGAAGTCGGGCTGGCCCTGGCCCGCTTCAATGACAGCATACGGATCCCGGTCGCCCCGACTGTAGACCGATGCGATCCCTCGGGGCTCGACGCCCACCCAATCCAGCAAAGGGTCAGTCACAGTATCAATCAGGTTGACCGACTCGTCGGCACTTTGTTCTTCACGATCGTGACGCCCGGAGGAGCTCGGCTCGTCCGCCATGGTTACCTGCAGAGCACGGAAAACCAGTCAATTGGGCACGAAGCCATACGCTCGACAAGTCACGTCGTCCCATTCACGACCACGTAGTCCGTTTCCACGAATAGTTGCCTCCCCGACATCCTGAAACTCGGTGTGTTTTTCCTCAAAACCAACCACGCGGTCACTCTCCAACATGTCGACCCAAGGTACGAACATGGCGGACCACACCATGAGGGTCACGGCCAAGACCATGAACATGCCGGGCGCGATCATGCATCAGGCGCCCTGGATCATGAAGACCCCGGGCAGCGCTGGAGTTTATCACCTAAAACTATGAATACGCCGACCACAAACATGCGTTTGCCGGTCCTAGGCATGAATATGTCGGGCTAAGTATGAGTTTACCGGGCTAATCCCACGCGCACGACCCTAAAACATCTACAAACGCCAAAAATCACGCATTCTAACAAGAAAATGAAGAAGATAGACCACTTACTTGAATCAAAGAGTAGGAGTTAGCTACGGAGTAGAAGAATCTGTGACAGAAAGTCGCAACTGGAAAAAATCTGGAAGAGCAGCAGCAGAGAGAGCGCGGAGAATAGAAACGTGTTATGGGGCCGAAGGTTCCTATTTATAGTGATGACGTGGAATACCAAACGTCACATCGGGCAACCACGGACACCCTCTCCTTGACGCGCTGCCCCCAACGCAATGATGACCCTATCCTCATAGGGTGGCGGCACAGTTCCCGAAAGATACCTAGCATGCTCAACAGATGCGCCCGGTAAGGATCCTCCGGGCATCCACCGCGGAAGATGTCCCCAAGCACGACACGAGGAGGCCCTCGAGGCCCCACACCTCTGTCCCGGGCACGAGACCTCGATGAGGAAGCGATCTGAGTTCAAGTCCTGGCTCCTCACAAAGGAACCACGACTTGGGGAGCTCCTGTTCTGGACTGGGCCCGACAGGCCCAAAAGCATTGCAAAGGCCCAGTCCAAATGGACTTACAAGGGCCACGTCGACCAAAGAGTGAGACCGTGCCCGACGTGCAGTCACTGGCTCGACGATACACCTCCAGCTCGACATGAGATGGTCCAGCACCACATTCTGAGGTCCAGCTCGACGTTACCTCGAGCACCCCAGCTAGGGCAGACTCAGTCCACTGTTCCCCAACGATGCTCCGAAAAGACCGCGTCTCCGTCCGCCCGCACTTCACGCAGAACATCCAGGAAGGGGACCACGTGCGGGTCCCCACTACGCATGTAGAACCTGGCAGTTCCTCCATTGGGCCAAACCTGCCCGGCCCAATGAAGGAACCTTGGCCCAGCGCTGGGGGCTATAAATACCCTCTGCTTCCAGAGGGTCAGGTATTCATCATTCTAACCTTACACTTGCTATTATCTGCTCGTACTCCTACTTACTTCAACATCGGAGTGCCTTGCAGGTACCCCCCACCTCGTTCAAAAAAGCTTTCTGCTCGGAGCCAGCCGTGACGGTCCATTTCTGATCAGGTCAGATCAATAACTATCAAAAACCTCCAAAATATGTGAATTGTCAAAATATATTTATTTTTTTCTCACTTACAGATTTTAAAACATCTCTAAATTAAATGTAGAAATAAAAAACTTCAAACCCGTGTTTATACTGATTTTTTTTAAACACATTTATACTGATTTATTGACCAATCTGATTTTAATTATTCATATTTATAACTATCAAAAACCTCAAAAATATGTGAATGTCAAAATATATTTATTTTTTTCTCACTTACAGATTTTAAAGCATCTCTAAATTAAATGTAGAAATAAAAAACTTCAAACCCGTGTTTATACTGATTTTTTTAAAACACGTTTATACTGATTTATTGACCAATCTGATTTTAATTATTTGATTATACAAGTAAAAATATTCATATTTATAACTATCAAAAACCTCAAAAATATGTGAATGTCAAAATATATTTATTTTTTTCTCACTTACAGATTTTAATACATATTAAAACGTCTACAAAACAGATTCAGTCAATGAAGATTTCAATTTAAAGGGGTTAGAGTTATCAATTTGATTTAAAAGTAATTGAATCTAGATGGAGAAGGATGAAATTATACAATAATTGAAGTCAAAG
Source organism: Vicia faba (assembly GCA_948472305.1). Classification (NCBI taxonomy): domain Eukaryota; kingdom Viridiplantae; phylum Streptophyta; class Magnoliopsida; order Fabales; family Fabaceae; genus Vicia; species Vicia faba. The sequence continues at coordinate 652,955,446 of OX451737.1, forward strand.
TCAAAATAGCGTTTCCTGACATGTCACATCCCACACATTTTATTTGTAACTAAGTTTGTATAACTTAAAAGAGAACATGAACTGGGCCTAAAAAAAAGTCCAATTTTAGATGTTTAAATACTATCAAATAATTTATGATATGAAATGAATCAAACTTTCTTAAAAACAAATTTATATCATTGGATTTATCAGCCAACAAAACTCAATCAACTTAAATATAAACAGCCGACCTAAACAGAAATATCAAACAAAATATTCCTTATATTAAGAAGATTACCCAAAATGAAAAAAGCCATCCATCTCTAAAACAAGAGGAGGAAAAACCTAAGGCCGTCTATTGATTTGAAATACAAACAAAAAAACGCAGACACTTTGTATCTCAGTGACATCACTCACAACAACACAAATTTATTCTAGAATTGAAATTCACAGTATGCTGATAAATCCTCAGTGAGACAAAAATTTAGAACACTGTCACACGATGCAATCCAAGCTCAGACTCATATCAAGCCACAGAAGCAATGTGGACAATCAGATCAATAACACGGGTACTGCAACAAAAACAAATTTTCATCAGTAACTGTAAAAACAGTGTGTATTCATTATTCAATGCTATAGTGTGACAGCAAGGTCTTAGTATAGTATATACCTGTATCCCCATTCGTTGTCATACCAAGAAACAAGTTTCACAAAGTTTTCATTCAAAGCAATTCCTGCCTTGGCATCAAATATGCTAGACCTGAAATTCCAAGAAAAATCCAACATTATGATAATTAGATTGTGAGAACATCAAAAACTGATCATGGCAGTTTATCTTCAATGAAATTGAAGCCTTAAGTTGCTTAAAAAATGCCCAAAATTACCTGCTATCACCAACAAAGTCAGTAGATACAACATCATCTTCAGTGTAACCCAAAATACCCTTGAGTTTACCCTCTGACTCCTCCCTGGTTTATGACATTTCAACAAAATGGATTGTGTTAGCAAGGGAAAGTTATCCGATTGGGCAAATTTAAGGGGTGAGTTTAAAACTTTACTTGATAGCAGCTTTGATCTGCTCATAGGTAGCGTTCTTCGCAAGCCTGACAGTGAGGTCAACAACTGAAACATCAACGGTAGGAACACGGAATGACATTCCGGTCAATTTACCGTTTAGTTCTGGAAGAACCTTTCCAACAGCCTGTTTAACCCAAAATTAACATTCAATGGTAAGAAACAACAAGAGTATTGCAAAAAATTCATACTAACAAACCATATTCATACCTTGGCAGCTCCAGTGCTGCTGGGAATGATGTTGAAGGAAGCAGCTCTTCCACCTCTCCAGTCCTTGCTTGATGGACCATCAACAGTCTTCTGAGTAGCTGTGATGGAGTGGACAGTGGTCATAAGACCCTCAACAATTCCAAATCGGTCATTGATAACCTTGGCAAGGGGAGCAAGGCAGTTGGTAGTGCAGCTAGCATTGGAAACAATGTTAAGGTCTGATTTGTATTCCTTCTCGTTAACACCAACAACAAACATTGGTGCATCTTTGCTTGGGGCAGAAATAACAACCTTCTTAGCACCACCCTAATCACAACAACAAACCCAATTCACACATAGTTCAAATCATTGAATAACCCTCGTAAACATCTCACCTAATTAATTACATTCTAAATAAATGTTTACTACTCAATATAAAATATGAAATCAATCATACATGACACATTTAATCAATAATCAATAATCAATAAAATAATTAAGAATGATAGATCAATGCAATGAATGAACCTTCAAGTGAGCAGCAGCTTTATCCTTGTCAGTGAAAACACCAGTAGACTCAACAACAAAGTCAGCTCCAACTTCACCCCATGGGATCTCCTCAGGGTTCCTAATTTTCAGATTCAATCACATTAATTAGCTATTAAATTACATTAAACAGCAACATGAAATTAAAAAATTTCAGATCCACAATCACAAATAGTAGATTTAACTTCTAAAATCAAACCAAAAAAAAACTACAAAAATTACCTAGTTCCGAAAACAGCAACTTCTTTCTCACCGAAAAGAAGGGTTTTAGAGTCCTTGACCTTGAGCTCAAAATGCTTCCACTGGCCATGAACAGAGTCATACTTGAACATATATGTCTGCAATAGAGAAACAAAACAAAACACATTGTAAATCGCAAAAAAAGCAAAATCGGAACGAATTTCTTCAATCGGATCAAGTGAAAGAGGAATTTACCATGTAATCAGTAGTGATGAAAGGATCGTTGATAGCAACGAGTTCAACATCGTTTCTTTGAAGAGCAACTCTCGCAACCAAACGACCGATTCTTCCAAATCCTGTAAATGTTTAGAGAGAGGATAATCTAGTAAGAAAACAAAACCAGATCAAAGAGCGAAATGGAAGTAGAAAAGTAGAAAATTGAATTACCGTTGATACCGATCTTGATTTTTTTGTCAGATGCTGTTCAAGAAGTAAGTAATGAATAAGTGATTATAGAATAAGTGATTATTAAAGATTAAAAGCTGTTGAAAAAGAGAAAAATAAGAGTACAATGAATACATACCCATGATACTGAGTTGAAAAGTTGTGGAGAAAATAGAATGAGATTAGAGTGTGGTTTGGTGAAGAAAACAAGAGATGGGTAAGGCTATTTAAAAGGATTGTGTAAGAAGAGAAAACGAAGGGGGCGTGCGTGTCACGTGACGTTTGTGTGCTTGGGGAAGGGGTAAAGTAGTAGTACTGTACTAGTTGTTAGTATCGAGCCGCTGGTTTGTTTTTAACATGGAAAATTGTTGAAAACCCGGGGTTACCCCTGATTTGAGTCAAAAAAAGGTTAATATGTGAGGCGTTAAGTTCAGCGCAGTTATGTAATGAATGACATTAGGAGAAGATTACTAGAAGGAATCGGAATTAGAATATTCCGACACTTTTTTTTTAATAATAAAATTATACGCTCTTTTAATTTTCTTCATTTCAACGTCAACTCCTTTTACTAGCTTCATTATAAAAATAAATTAAAATTCAATTGAGTTCAATATCTTGCGTTCATTTTATTACAAATTCTGAATAAATATATATTTTTTAAATTCTCTTGTTTACGCGTCTTTCCTTTTAGTTTTTTTTTTTACTCTAAACAATGGGAGGTTGTTAGGACTTGTATTTTCTCTTTTACAAATTTCTTTTCTTTTACTTTCGTCTAAAACAAATTAAATCACGTTTTTCATGTTCATTTAAATGCGGATACGACTAAAAAATAGTTATTTAATTTCATTTTAAATTTCAACTTTCTTATATATAATAATTTATATATTTAATATCTTCACTTTTTATATTTTATATTATATTTTTTTTATTTAATTGCAACTTTGGTCTCTCAATTTAGTTTCTTTTCTTGATTTTGATTCCCAAATTTTAAAAATCATCATTTTAGTCTATTTTTAAAATTTTCTTTTAAATTTTGACCCCCTTCAAATCTAAGGTATTTTTTAATGAATTGACATTATTTTTGTTTATGTGTCATTGTCAACTCAATATTTAAATATTTCAAGCTTTTTTTTAATTACTTGTCATTTTTGAAAAATTATAAAATTAATCATTTAAATTTAAAATTTATAGGAAAATATAATTTATTGACATCCATAAGAATCAAACCGATGGCTTTAAGACTTTGGCCTTCACTCTTTACACTAGGCCAACTATGCTAAGTTTATATTGAAACAACAATAATATTTACAGTCTGATGAAACGTAGAGGAAAGTTTTCAATCAGAATAAAATATAACAATTGTTCAAATTAATCGCTCTCGATGGTTAGTACTTTTCTTTTATGTTGATGTCCAAGAATATTTACATCTTAATACTTATAATTACAATTTTAATTTTACTATTTTAACATTATTTAATTATAATCTTATTCATAGGAATATGTATTGATAGCGAGAGAACATATATTTTCCATTTAGTATTTTTTTTCCATACATACTGTGCACTTATGATCATGGTTATGTGCATTATTCAGGATTTGAATGCTACCAAATCATTGAGAGAAACAAAGTCGAAATGAATAAATTTTGATTATGGTGTTAATACTAGTAGAGATTATAATAGTTCACTTTTTCTTGTTTCTATGATTAGTGTCTCCCTAAGATTTGCACATAATTGCCATTGTGAATTTATTTGAAATATCTTGCTACAACATTAGGACCGCGGGAGCAATTGACTATAACGTAGTTTGTTTGGTCTTTGAAGAATTGATATGTTTTATACTGATTGAAAACTTTCCTCTACGTTTCATTCAAATGGTAAATATTACTGATGTCACAATTTAATAACTAAGCCTAGTTGGCATGTCAGAAAGAGTGAATGTCTACAACATTAATATCATAGGTTCAATTCCTATGGCTTTTAATAATTTTTTATTTTTTTTCTAAATTTAAACAATTAATTTTATAATTTTCTAAAAATGATAAGTAATTAAAAAAATTGGAATATTTAAATATTGAGCTGACAATGACACATAAACAAAAATAGTGTCAACTCATTAAAAAATACTTTCAGATTTGAAGGAGGACCAAAATTCAAAAGAAAACTTAAACAATTGACTATAATAGTAGTTTTTAAAATTGGAGGATCAAAATCAAGAAAAAAGTAAAATAGGGGGATCAAAAATGCAATTAAGTCTATTTTCTTTCTTCTACCTAATAATTCAATATCTATTTAAATTTTACTCACTACAATGATTATGTTTTAAAAAATTCAATACCTTATCCCACCACTTTTATTTCAGGTTTTTATTTTCTTTTATATTTTTGTTTTTATGATTTATATTAATATCAATTATCGGTTGAAATAAAATTAAAATAATTAAAAGTTAAATAATTTTTTTAATTTTTTTAATTTAATAATTTATTTGAATTTTTTTATTTTATATTCTTAATTTATTTGAATTTTTTCTAATTTTATAGGAATGATCATTATTAAAACAAATAAAAGTGAAAAAAACAAGAGTTTATTGAAGGTTAAATAGAAAAAATAGAGAGAAAAATTGAATTTTTTTGTGTCCAAATCAAATGAACCAAATCTCTATTTATAGACAAAAAAATGATGAATTTTGGTGAAAATAAAAATAAATAAAAAATTGATTTATTATAAAATAATTGATTCCAAATAATTAAGGTGAATTAAAAATATAAACAATCACAACAATCAATAAGATTTTGCAAAGTATTATATGTGACATGACTCTCTCCTCATTCAACATGTTTAATATTTTCAACACATATTTATCCACCTCACTTTCAACCCTTTATTCAACACCCCATTGCACCTATTCAACTATTGAATAATTTTTTTCAACACCTTTATTATGCATAGTCTTAGTTGAAATAATCTTCAAATTACTTTAAAAATGTCTCAAACACTACTGCACGTATAAGAACTTCGATACACTCTTGTGAATGTGTATGTCGAAATTTCTTCCAACATGCTTGTCGAAAACCACCAATATAATCAGCTAAATTGCTCTAAGTATTTCTTCAAACTCTTTCTTGATATGTTGGAGTTAAGATATGTTGAAAATTCAACTAACAAATTGTCCTCCAAAAATGTCATTTTCGACCAATAGAAGAAAAGGTACATTTTTTTAATGCTTCGATGTCGTAATTAATATTGTATTGACGTCATGACCATCATATCTACTTTTCAAATGTCATTTCGAGACGTGCAAAATTCAGAGAAACTAATCATAACTCCTACTTCCAAGGAAAAGGTGGCCCACAGAAAACTCAACCGCTTGATCAACCTCTAAACAACATACACACGTCCCATGATTTCCACCCTAATGCCAACCCCATAACTCGAATGGTTTCTCTCTTACCCTATAAATTTTTCACTCTCTTCCATTTCTTTTTTTCTCCTTTCAGCTTCCTATCTTCCTCATTTTTCTCTGTGTTTTCTTCCAAACAAACACCAAGAAATTAATTTTTTGCTCTAAAATCTTTCATTGGTTTCATCATAGTGGCCTCTAAACCAAAGAACGTTAAGGGTTCTAAGAACTCATAAGAAGCTTTTCCTCTTGCTAACAGGACTTTTGGTCCACTTCTCTCTGGGAATCAAGAGTATGTGCCTGAACCTCCTCTTCTGAAAGAAAATTTCCGCATATACAAATCCCATGTACTGATTCCTTTTACTATATCTGGAGAGACTCATGCACTTATTTGCCTGACCCTAAGGCAAATACTAAGAAAACAAGGGAATTTTTCCCTGCTTATCATCTCACTAAGACAATTGCTAGCTTGAAAAATCCAATGGCTGATGCTGATGACCTTAGAGCCAAATCGGTGGTTCAAACAAAACCCCATAAGGCTAAACTCGTCGATGAGACAAAGAAACGTAAAGTAAAACCTCCAGCTGATGCAACAGAGTCTAAAGACAAATTCGTTTTCGAAGCAGAAAACCCCATTAACTTAGGTACATGAGTAATAACCTTCGAGTATTTAGCCTGTGTCCATTGTTCAAAGATCTTGAAATTATCTTTCTTGGCTATAGAAAGTTGAAAATAAAAGGCCCAAACTTGGAAGGACATAGGCATTTATGATTTGATTCAATTGTCAAAAATAGGTCCAACTTACTACCAAAATATGTTAGTCGCTTCCTTGTACTTATGAGAAAGCACCACCAACACCTTCCAACTCCCTTGTGGAATGATCAGACCAACACTTTTTGACATAGCTGCCATCACCGGGCTTCGACCATGTTGGGGAGATCTTTGACCCTAATGAGAGAAATGAAGACATCATCAACTTTAACATCAATCGAGCCAGCTTCGGTTATTACATGGTTGACCATCATGTCAAAGATAATGACAAAGTATATGACGAATAACACATTGCTTTTTTGGCACCTTGGTTGTCACATTCTGTCATCTTCTACAAGTCGCTGAAAGTGGCGAAAATATTATTGACCTTAGTAAATCAACTGCATGAAGGTCAAAATATATGCCTGAGTCGGCTAATATTAGGATCTCTTTGTGAACTTTAGAATACAAACATCAAATGACCAGCTATACAACTTGTATTCAAACACTTGAGGAAAAGGTAGGACATACTTCCATCTTGTTCATTTACCTGTTTATCGAAAAAGCTGTGAGACGAGTTTAGTCACAATATCTTAACAGAAGATGGGTATCTAAAGGACCAAGCTATATAAATTGTATTCGAATACTCGAGGAAAAGTTAGGACATACATCCATCTCGTCCATTTTCTGTTTATGAAGTTGAACTAAACTCGCTTAATTATTGTATTTTGAAAGGATCGTGAACGTTTGAATGACCAAGCTATACAACTTGTATCTGAAAATTTGAAGAAAAGGTAGGACATACATCCACATCATCTGTCTAATCCTTTTATTAAGAAAAATATTTTATGCGCTTTGATTTAAAATCGGGTGAGAAAAGACTTGATGTTGACCAAGCGTTCGAATCACATTCAATCCAATTTACTCGGAAAATGACTTAATGTTGATCAAGTATTTTAGTTCTTTTTTCAAAATTGTTGATTTTATCTTATCTTGATTTAATCTAATATAGTGACAAAAAATAATGAAAAATTAAAATAAAACAAATCAATATGAAATAAAAAAAAGAAAAAAAAAGAAAGAAAACAAATCAAAACAAACAAATAAAAAGAAAATGAATTACAACAACCAAATGAGCCTAAATAAAAAAGGGAAAACAAAGACCCGCGAGGGAAGGGGAGCTGAAACTAAAACCATGGGGTGTTAAAAAAGGATGGGTGAAGGCCCAAGGTTGGTCTAAGCTCAGCTTAGAGTCAAACAATTGACTCAACAAGGGGCGTATGATGGGAATACTTTGCAGTCAAGGGCGATCAAAAGGCTAAGATGGCATGCATACAAGGCTTGGGGTGGGATGTACTACACAAAAACATTGATTGACTCATAATATTAAACAAATCTGAGGATCCAGAAGTGTGCCACTTGTCAAGAACCAACAGAGGGAGAATGGAGTATTTAAACCAAAAAGCTTTCAAAACTCTCTCGTTCTTAACCTATATTTCTCTCTCTTCAATCTCCCACTCCAAACTCTCTCTCAAAATCCTCTATGCCCCAACCCTTTTGGCCACTACCTAAAAGATTCCAACTGCCCTTATGAATCCACCTTCGCCCTAACAACTGCCACCCTCAGCTCTGAATACCACCTCTTTCATCTTCAACCTCCGTCAACCCTACCCAAATAAACCAGAAATCTCCAAACAACCTTAAACCTTGATCTACCAACACAAACCCTCAACGAAAAATCCTCCTTGAACATGAATCTCAATCCAAATAAAAAAAAGACCCTCTAAAATTTTTGGATCGAACTACTTCAAAAACGAAAACCCTAGTTCCCAAAATAACCCCAATATAAAGTTTCTGAACATAAACCTACCCTCAAACATCTCTCTGAACACAAATCCTAAAGCAGAAACAACAACGAACTCGTAAAAGGGCCGGATCAAAATAAACCTCAACCTAAAACCCTAACTCTTATACTCTTAAAATAAACCTAAAATTGAACCTAAAACCCTCAATCGACCAAACATTCAACCTCAAAATCATAGAAAACTATAAAAACAACATGAATTCAAGGGAATCATAGAGATCAACAGAAACCCTAAATTACTACAAGGAATGTTCAATCATGTTCCATGCAATCAAACAATAGCATCATCAACAATAATTTTAGCTACAAGGTATATACAAAGGGAATCAAGAGAATACCACTCCAGAAGTTACTAGAGGGACGGTTCCACAAGTAAGTTCTCGCTATATGTTTCACTCTCTTACTTTTTTGCGCTTATTTTCTTTTTCTCATTCCACTATGATATTCTTTTATTGTGTTGTTGCTTATTGTTGTTGTAGTTGCTAGGTTAGGCTAAGCTCACTTAGCTCAGAGTTTTGATATGAAGCTCTGAGCAAGCCTTTAGTATTTTTTAGCTTTAGTGAGGGTAGGGTAACAATTGAGCAGAGTTTTGGTGCATTGATTCCTCCTCCAATGAATGAAACAGCGTTATGCTTAAATAGGGAATGAAGTTAGGGATAAACTGGTATGAAGGTTTATTAAAAAAAGTTCATATGTGTGAGTTTGTTAGGGACATTTGTGAGCAAACAAAATTGAGAGGGAAATGAATTAAGGGTTTAGATTGAGGTTTACTTGTGATCCTCGTGGATTTTAGATGATTGAAGGGATGGGATTTTATAATTTTGTGTTTTTTGTGATTAAAATGTGTGTTTGTTGAAATTGAAATGTGAACTTGAGACAAAATTGAAATGAAATTGAGATTTACTAGTGAGTTTGTTATGAAGGTGAGTTTATGCGTGTGAAAAGTTGTGTGGTCCCCAATGTTTAATTGTGATGGATGTATGTGTATACATGATTGTTCTATGATGATAATTGTTGATGATTGTTATGAATAACTAACTTTATTCATTTGTTTTGCACATGTATTGATGGCTGATCATGAGCATGGATGGAAAGGTGATGAGGGTGGCATGAGGAAAGCATGGATGATGAGTATAGAAGCTCGGGCAACACAATGGAATGGAGATAATGGATACAAATGTAGTCTTTTTTTTGTATTTTTCTATTTGTACCAAATATGTATGCAATGTATGTAGTATAGGTAATATGTATGTACGATAGTATGTATGCAATTGTGAACTCATGTGTACTGAATGTAGAATGAAAAATTGAATATTTTGAGTGAAATGTATGGTTTATTGGAATGTGATGGAATATTATGTAAAAAAATGCAATTAATCAATAAAGTGTTTTTATTTTATTTTGAAATCAATATTTGTCTTAGATAAACTAAAATACAAAATATAATATTTGAATAACAATAAAACAAAGATCAAAGTCTAACTAAAATTAAAAACAAATTAAAAGAAAACAAAAGAGATTATAGTCACTTGAAGAATAAGTTATCTAAAAACAAATAAAATGCAATATTAAAAGCCAAATCTTGACTTAAAGCTTTCTTCTTTTTTCTTTTCTTTTTTATAAATAAAATGGAATTAAATGAAATTGAAAATAGGTGAAATACTAGTTACAAGTCTGACGAAACGTTCGACTCGGTGTCAATACCAGTTTCCAATGTTCTATTAAATTATATCATTTGGGACCTTAAGTCCAAAAATAAAAATCATAGTCTGATAATAAAAATTCTAAGCTTTCCAAAATATATTTGTTTTACTTGATTTCGACTATGTTTGATATTTTAATTAATTGCTCGAACCTGAGGTAATGACTATAGCAAACATTATGTATGGTGTCTGTACCAGTTCTTATTGTTTGATTACACTATACTGATTGAAATATTAAATCTTAAAATTAAACACTCTAAGCTTTTCGAAACATATTCATTTGTTTGATTCTGACTCCATTTGATATTTTAAATAATTATTCGAGTATAATGTATGACTAGCAGGAAATATGATTTTGGGGTTATTTTGATAAGATGATATGCGAATTAAGTTGTTAATGTTTTAAAACACAAGCCTACTATTTTAATGATATATATGTGTGAAATAAGATTTGGATATGTTTAGAGTTGAGTTTGAGAATTAAATGGGTTGAGTTTTGGGTTATTTGATATGTTTAGAGCTTAGTTTGATATGTTTATAGTTGTATTGAATTAAATGAATCGAGTTTTGAGTTAATTGATAGAGTTGAGTTTGATATGTTTAGAGTTGAGCTTGAGACTTAAATGAGTTGAGTTTGAGTTGTTCTTAAGATCTTAAAGGATATCCATGTATCCCTTAATCTTTGAATAAAAGTTGTTAGAGTTAATTGTGAGTTCTATGAACATGCTTTGTTGAATATTGATGGTTGCTTAATATTGTTTTGATAATCTGATTGAGTATTGTTGAGAAAATAACTATTTTAATTATTATGCTGAGTTTTGATGAAATGTGTTGAGTTGTGATCAAAAGTGTTGAGTTATGATGAGATGTTTGGTTCAGTGAGGAACCATTATTGTGGCCTTGTATTGACGATGTTCATGTTGAGTTTCAGGTTTAATTAGGAACCAGTGACGAGTATTGGAGTTGGAGGTTTGAGACGAGTATTGTATTTGTTTGACACATTCATGCATCATGTATATCAGAGATATGTAGGACTCCGGTCCAATGACAAGTAGGACTTCGGTCCAATGACAAGTAGGACTTCGGTCCAGTGACGAGTTTCAACTTCAGAGATGAACTAATGACGGGTTTCAGGTTCAGAGAGGAACCAGTGTCGAGTGGAATAATCAATAACATACCTCTAACATGCAAAACCTTGGTACCACGTGCATTGGAGTAGAGAAGATGAATATACTTCATGTATAATTACATTTGTGAATGATTATTATTGTGGATGAATTGTATGATTAATTATAATACAGTGGGAGAACTGACTTCATTGTTTTGCATTTTATCTCAATTGTTGCGGATAGCAAGAGTCACCACCGACTTTTCTTTTATCCATTAAGGAAAAGGGTGAAAAGAACAAGAAAGACCTTTGAGATATTTTCTTAAGTTCAGGGAGGTAGGTTATGAAAAGGGAAGGTGTTAGCACCCTTTTCATTCATAGTTATCTATGGGTTCTTAGTTGCTTTCTAAATCACTTTTGAAATTTGTTTGTTTGAAATGTGTTTGTGGTTGATTTTGAAAGTATTTTGAAAAGCGCCTTTGTTTAGGTAAACTTTATAATGATTCTCGTCTCTATAAGAATGCATACAAAGTGTTGGACTTTTTGAAATATTTTCATGTTTTGAAAGTGTTTGGTGTGTTTGAAAAGATGTTTATTTTTGAAGATGGATTGTGAGCAAGCAACTAAGAATGTTCTACCTACTCAAAAGTCTTTTGTTCATTTCTTGCTTTCTTTGATATTGCTATCTTACCATTGATTGGTAAGAAGCTCTATCTTTAGATGTAAAGGGACGGGCGTGGGTCATCGTATGGTCATAGGGTGCAATGTTATGAGATACTTTAGCAATTTTATAAGAGACTAAGATCATTTATAAGGCAACATTCGTAGCGTCATCGAGGGACTTTGATCTTGTATTTTATTTGTTTTTGCTAAGATGTCTCACATGCATAACATGACCATTTTTAAGGCAACAAAGTGGAGTAAACCCTAGAGGTACAAAGTGTGCAAGTGTATTGTATTTCATGCTTGAGCTTATCTTGGATTAGGGTTTTCTAAGTATTGATTTTATCTTTCCATAAAAACCCTAATTACTAGCATTATATGAAAGTGATAAATTACGGAAAATAAATGTCCTACGCTATTACATAATTTTTGGGGATGGGGTATACAAATTACAAATGGGGATTGCAAGAATTTAAACCCTAGTTATCTACTACAACCATATTGAATAAATGAATAAAATGTACAAGAATTGAAATAAATAATATACAAGAATGGAAAGAAATAATGTATAAGGTAATGAATGAAAAAGAAGTGAATTGTTTGGTTTTGTTAAGAATTTTTTTTTTATTTTAACCTAATAAACTAAAAAGAAAATGATTTAATAAAATAAAAATAAATTAACTTAATTTAGAAAAGAAAATATTGTTTTAGTGTTTTTACGAAAAGATTTTAATATTAACTAAAATAGCATAAAAATAAATTAGGTTAAGAGAAACCCTAAATTCTAAGTTAGTTTGAATTAAAAAAGAAAATAAATAAACCTAGGGCTAGTTATTAAATTAATTAAGAAAAAAAATAAACAAAGTTTGTAAGAAAAGTATGTTGGGTCTTAAAAATAAAATAAATATATAGTGTAAATAAATAAACTATTTTTAGGCCTTTTCATTAATGAAATAAATATTATGATACTATTAATAATAAATAAAATAAAGAAATGAAAATAAAATGAAATAAATAAAAATAAGTCAGGGGATGAAGTTTGAATTTGGGGTGTTTTTGTGAGTAAAAAGTTTTTGTGTTGAGGGTCCAATAGCCTTTTTTGCAATCAGAAAAAAATGAGTTAAATAAAAAAATGTATGGGCCTGCGTGGTACTGAGTAAATAGGGGGGGTGAATGTGTGAGATGGGGCGCTGGGCCCAGGAAACTAAGCCCAAAAAATGATCAAAACAGGAAAAAGGTAAAGAAAATTTTAAAAAAAAACCTCAGGGGGATTCAAACCCCTGTCCTTGCCTTTACTACTCCACGCCCTTACCATTGAGTCATCAACTTCAACCTGACATCCATATAACTCCAATAATATATATAAATAGAATGTCAGTTTGAAAAGAAATATATATATATATATATATATATATATATATATATATATATATATATATATATATATATATATATATATATATATATATATATATATATATATATATATATATATATATATATATATATATATATATATGTGGTGGACTTGGGCCGACCGGGTCGACCCAAGACCCACCTGTTATAACACAAACAAAAAAAAACATCAAGGGTTTGTAAACCCTAGCCTCAGAAGAGGCAGCGGCGCTGTTCCATCCTCTTCTCTCGTGACTGCATCCTCTTCATCCTCTCGCTGGCTTGCAGTGTCCTCCTTCGTCTTATTTGTTGCGACACTGTCACGTCCTCTTCATCTCCTTGCTGACTTCATAGACGCACTCTCTTCATCTCTCTTACAGCCTCGCGAATGCGTCCTCTTTGATCCAGTGAATTTGTTCCTTTTATCTTTCTTCTTTTACAATTCTAAAGGGTCTGATTTCATGAAAATGATGAACAAAAAATGTTAGAGTTTTTGTTTATGGGTTGTTGTGATTTTGTATGTATATATATGTTGCTTTTGTTGGACAGAAATGGGAAAGGATTATGTTGAGGGTTACGATTTGTATGAACAAAAATTGGAAAAAGGGTTATGCTGTATGTTGCGATTTGTGTTGTGTAACTTGTATATTTTTCTGGAAAATGAAAAGGAAAAGGGTTTGTTTGTTCTACTATGCTATCAACAGAATTTTTTTTATTCTGTTTTGTGGCTGTGTATTTGTATTTCTGTATATTTGTTGGACCAAAAATTCTCTCCCTTTTCTCGAACAGTATTGCTTCCTTTTATATTGGTTGGCTTGTTCATTTTCTGTGATAAGTTGATGCTGACTTTGAGAGTTTCATCTTTGACTTGATTGTTCAACTTTGTACTTGTTTTCTTGTTAAATTTTTGTACAAGTTATTATGATACAGGCTGACTTTTAGTACTTGTTGTACTAGCTTGCTTGTTGGGTATGCTTGCTGGTCGGCTGCTTGTATGATAGATGTACTTGATGTACTGTTTTATTCTAAGTTTTCTTCTTTACTGTGAATAATATTTGCCTTTGCAGTAGCTTGGATACATGATTTTCTTTGCGTGAAATAATGATAAATCTGATTTCTCTTTTCTTTTTGTGAACCAAAATTCACTTTTGTGATTTGCAAAAAGTAACACACATTTTTTAGCCAATGATGTATGTTATGTATGGGTCTTTCTTTTGGGCAGAATTAATATTCTTTTGGGCTTCTTTTCCTCTATTGTGAACCAACATGGTTTGTGATTTGCAATAGCATAATGGCCCATGATAGAAACTAATTTTTTTGAGGTCTTAGCACATAAAAACAAACTCTTTTATGATTCTTAAAACCACCCTAATGATGAGTTGTAATTTGTTTGCAATTTTGTTCTTTTCAAGTTGCTTGATAACTAACTTTTTTATTTGTTTCATGTGCAAAACGGAAACGGCGAGAAGCTTGGAGATACTTGAAAAAAGCCTGAGCATGAAGACACCCTTTTGCCTTTTCTTGTAATAAAGAATAGGAAAAACTGTAGTAGGCCCTCAAATGTATTTGAATCTTCTTTTCTTGAATTTATTTGAATTTGAACTTTGAATCTTGTAATAATTTGGAATGTAATTTGAACAATAATTTTGAGGAATGTATGGTTTTGAAAATGGTGAGGCAAATTTGTAGCAATTGTTTGATTTGAATGAAAGAATTGAAAAGAAAGAATGATATGGGCTTTGATCCCTTGAATTTTAGAATGGTGAACTTGAAATGGTGTAATGAATGTCATAAGCTATAAACTCCAAGAAACTTCACGCGATGAATCTTAACATTGTTCACTCATGAATTAACGAACTTGAATCTTGATCAATGTTCCTTAACCTCACCAGAATCCATTAACCTAAATCTTCTCACGTTTGAAGCACCAATTTAACAGATGAAAACTTAATGAGACCTTAATCCATAGCTTAATCCGTGAGGATATCCTTAAGAATAAAGATAAAACTTAAAAGATAGAGAAATCTTGACACGAAACATTAGACAAAATCTCATTAATGAATCAACAAACTCGTTCACCACAGATGAGAAACCAGATCTACTTAACACTATAAACCAAGGTTATTAAAGAACTAGCTGATTCAAACTTGAGTCAAGATGAGATCCATTACCAGCCATAGAAACCCTAATTCCGACCAATGACGTCCCAAACTCGAAACCTTAATTCCTCTTAGACATGAGGGAGAAACCATTAAGTAAAGATGACTTGTATGATGAAAATATGATAAAGCTTCGTGACTCTTGATCACAACAGGTGTCACACACTCAAAAACCCTAGTACAAAATCAGTGGACAGAAGAAACTTTGACCATTTGCAAACTCGAACCCTTGGCGAATTAATTGACATGTTTGGAGGTCTGAAAAGCTTTGAACATTTGAGAAACCCTAGAAGAGAATTTTTGAAGGAAAGGGATGGAAAATTTTGGGGTACAGCAACTGCCCGTCTTCAATTTTCTTAAACTTGAAAAGCGAGAATGGCATGTCGTCGTTCGTAGCTTAAAGGTGGAAGATGATTGAACACTAAAGTGCCCAGAAATTTGCACTCACCGATGTATTAGCTGATTGTGTCAGGAATGGGCTTAAAGATGCCATTTGGAGAGGTGATGAAGAACTATTGGAGATGGGCTTATAGATGCCATCCAAAGGTAACAGAGAGTTATCGGAAATGGGCTTATAGATGCCATCCAAAGCGACTCTTAGTAGAAACGGGAGAAGATATCAGGGTAAATATTTGGTCGATTTACACTAAAACTGTCGATTTATACTTATAAAAGTGATGCATTAAATAAGACATCACAAACTCCCTTTTATCGTATGTGTTGTATCCTAAAACTTGCCCTCTCGTTTTTTCAAGATTTCCCCTCACAAGACTCTTTGGACTCCAGACATGATTAGGGTTTGCTCTGCTCAAGACATCTCCTTGCACTAATGACCTGAAATTAGGGTTTGAATTTGCACAAGGATTTTTGGACTTCCAATGCCTCATGTGACTTTCATACCTCCTGTTGAACTTATAAGATTGCTCATACCAAGTTTCAAGCCTTGAATCAAATTTTTGCCCAGTCAATTGGACAATTGACCTAGAAATCAGTTGTATTGGGGAAAAAGTCAATTGTGGCTAATTTACAGTCAAACCTCATAATTTTTTATCCAAAACAACATTATAGACTCATATGAACCATTTGATCAAGTTTGGACCACAACTCCTCAAGAAATTTGATCAGATCATCAAAAGGGCAAAATGGTCATTTTTAGGGTTTTGACTACAGAAGGGCAATTTCTGATTTTTAACCTAGCCAATGGAAAATTGGGTTCAAGCATGGATTCAAGGACTCAATGGCATCATCTTTACCTAATCACAAGGTTCAAAAGATCTCAAATGCATTGGATTGACAGATGAATTTTCCAGTCAACTAATCAAAAATCAATTGTACACTGAAAAGTCAAACTTTGACTTTTTGGTCAAAATCAAGTGCCAAGGGTCATTTTTCATCAAGATTTGTCAAAACATGAAACTTGTTCACCAAGAAACCTAATTTTGAAAATTAGGGTTTAAAATGGAAAATTTTCATAACTTAGAAATTTTCTAAGTTATGAAAATTTCTTATTTTTTCCCAACTTTTCCCAACTTTTTCACCATGATTCATTTGGATTCAAACAAAACTTCCAACATGAAAGTCGAAGTCCTCCACAAAATCTAAAACTTTGAATCACAAAGTTTTCCCAAAAGATGCTTGGATCTCAAGATATGATTTTATGAACAAGGGTCCATGAAACTTTTAACTTAGTGAAAATTTGCCCTAGTTTAGGCTGGATTTTGACCTATCTTCATGGAAATTTTTCACATAGTTCCAAGTGGAATCTCAAAATGCATTTCAAATATGGATTTTAGAGCATGTTACAAGATTTCCAAAATGTCCAAGAACTCTCCAAGATCATTCATGGTTAGGGAGAATCGAAAGTTTGAAATTGGCAAATCATCACTTTTGTCCAAGGCATTTTACACCATGCTACAAGTTGCAAAATCTGCCCAAACCTTGCTTGTACTTGTTTTACAGGCCTTAAACCTCTTCACACTCATAAATTAAATGCAAACGCATTGGATTAAGGCTTTATTCTAAGCTTTAGAGCATTGTACAAAGAATTTATCCATTTTTGGCAAAAAGTTAACAATACCATTTACATAAAGCATGCTTTATGTCAAATTGTATTTCTTGAGCCATGGACCAAAGTTCTTGCAGCAAACAACATCCACAAACTTAGGGCAAGGTACACCAACTATGTGCAGCTTATGAGCAGGCCTGTACAGGCCTTGGCATTTTCAAAATCAACTTTTGCTTCAAAACCAAGTAACTTGCAAAAGTCCACAGATCTTGTGAATCTGATATAACCAAGTCTTGTGCATATTTCAAACAACTTCAGCATATCACACCAAGCCTAGAACATGATTCCATAAGCTCTCAAACACCCAAATACACAAAAACTTCATTTTTGTCCAAAACAGGGCAAGTTCTGCAAATCATAAGCCAAAACAAAATTCACTCGTGCGTTTTGCTTACAACCAGTTCCAACACACTCCATACAACATACCTAAACTATCCCAACCATTCTCAAGCCACTGTAACTCCATTTTCACACTTCACCATTTTTGCTTTGAAGCTATGCAGGTTGAGTTCTACAAGCATATTCAGGCCATTTCAAAGTAAGCCAAGCATTGGGGAAGGTCAAGGGAACATCAAGCAAGCTCAAAAGAACCTTGGGCCTCACTGAAAGTTGCTGCATTTCCATACTTGAGCTTGACTGAAACAGGTAAATTTCAAACTTCTATCTCCTTATTTAGGAATCATTAGGCTTAGGTTTGTGAAGCAAAAATGTAGTCTTCATTACCCTTGAGCTGTACATATGCATAAAATTCATTTATGCTAACTGAGCTAGAAGAATTTGGATGTTGAAGTTTCTGGAAAAAAATAGGTTAGAATTTAGGGCCAAAGAAATTCTCTCTAGTCTTTGAGAGTTAGATTAAGTTTTTTATATGGTTAGAATCGTGTGATCAAGAGCTATAACTTTCATGTTGCAAGTTTTTGTTTTTGAGCATGTATGCAGGAGTTACAAGTTTGAACACAGGGCGCGCGTTTTTTGTTTCTAGAGGACACGGATGAAGAGGAATGTGGGCTGGACTTGGTTTGGCTGACTATTTGCACCCCCTAGCTTGCTTTCTGCACCCCCTGGCCCATTTCTCTTATTTTTTATATTTTCTCATTTATTTTACATTTTCTGACTTTTATTATTTTTTCTAAATATAAAAAATCACCAAAAACATTTTCTTAATTTTTACATTTTTATTTTATTATTTTTATTATTTTTTTGGGCATAAAAATAGTTTACTAATAATATATACTTTATTTTTCTTAAATAAATTGTAAATAATTTTAAAACACTTACATATTTTATTTTATTATATTACACTTAAATATAATATTGTCATACATATTTTATTTTTTAACATTTTTGTATTTATTTATTTTATTTTTCTTGTACATAAAAAATGAATAAATAAATAATTTAATATATATATATATATATTTTCTCAAAACAAAAACTAGGGTTTCTACCCTTTCAAAAATAATCATTAATATTTTTTCTTATTTTTGATACATTAAATAATTTATTTTACATACATAAAATAAATACAAAAAAAACATTTTGCATATTTATATTTGTTGCATATTTAAATAATTGTCTATTTATTTATTTGTACAAATAAATTCAATATGGTTGTAATAGTTTTAGAGCTTTATTTTTGAGCAATACCCCTTATTCAAATTTGTATCCCCCTCCCATATCAATGTTGTAATAGTCTTAGATTTACTTTTACGCATTTTATTACTTTTATATGCATGATTAGTAAATTAGGGTTTTGTATGATAACCAAAAATCAAACAAAATAGCTTGACTAATACAAGACAAAAATGCATGAAAAATGACAACACAATGCACACAAGCACCCCTAGGGTTTCATCCACTTGTTGCCTTAAAAAAAACATGGTCGTGATATGCATGCTAGGTATCTTGGCAAAACAAAAACAAAACAAAAGATCATAGTCCCTCGATGACGCTATCTTGGTTGCCTATACAAAAATGATCTAGTCCCTCAAAAAACTTGCTAAGATACTTGGTACAATTGCTATCATGGTCATACAATGACCCACGCCCGTCCCGTTTAACATCCAAACACAAGGTTGTTTACCAAATACAATGGTAAAACAACAATGTCAAAGGGTTGAAAATGTGTGGGAAAGATCTTTGAGTAGGGTAGACAACTCCTAGTTACTTGATCAAACTTGCAAACATCCTTGTTAATTTCAAAACACACAACACAATTTCAAAACATTTCCCAAAACAAACTTTCAAACATTGAAACATTTTTCAAAAGACAAACACCTTTGTATACATTCAAACAAGAATCATTACAAAGGTTTCCTAGACAAAGGCCTCTTTTCAAAATACTTTCAAAACCACACACAAAAGCACCATTTCAAACAATTGAAAAGAAAAAGCAAGTGATCTAAAACAAGTAACTAAGAGCCCATGGAAAACCATGGATGAAAAGGGTGCTAGCACCTTCCCTTTTCATAATCTACCCCCCGAACCCAAAAACAATCTCAAAGGTCTTTCCTGTGCTTTTTGACCTTTCCTTTGGATAAAATAAAAAGTCGGTGGCGACTCTTGCTAAACTGAAACATTTGCAAACACAAACGCAAAACCTCAAGTCAGTTCTCCCACCGTATCACAGTATGCATGTATTACTACATTACTACATATGTTAATAATGCTAAGTGCAACAATGCTTTGGAAGCAAGTAGTTGTGCCTTTTGTGTGAACTTGTGATAGTAGCTATGAAATCTTTAGTATTATGATTAGTTCAACTTAAATGATATTAGAGGTGTTGGTGTACAAGGAAGATAAAAGGCAAAAGGAATATTTACTGATAGCTTTCACGGTTGCTTGAGCGTGAGGAAAGTATCATTCAGCCATATAAAGATTTGTTGGAGACAATCAATTTTGGTTCATAGTAAGATCCAAGAGAAGTCAAGATTGGAGCATTGATGCATCTCGATGTGAAGAGCATGTTGATTAAAATATTGAAAGAATATGTGGACATCTTTTCTTGGTCATACCAAGACATGCCTGGTTTGGATACTGATATAGTGGAGCATCATTTTTCGCTAAAGCCATAGTGTCCGCCAATCAAGTAGAAATTGTGAAGAACTCACCCTGATATGGCACTAAAACTTAAAGAAGAAGTTTTAAAGCATATTAATGTCGGTTTTCTTGTGACATCAGTGCATCCTCAGTGGATTTCCAATATTGTCCCAGTACCAAAGAAAGACGGAAAAGTTTACATGTGCGTAGATTATAGAGATTTAAACAAAGCTAGTCCAAAAGATGATTTTCCATTACCGCATATTGATATGTTGGTTGACAGTACAGAAAAATTCAAGGTATTCTCGTTCATGGACGGATTTTCCGGATATAATTAAATAAGAATGGCTCTTGAGGACATGGAAAAAACAACGTTTATCAAACCCTGAGGAACATTTTGCTACAGAATGATACCCTTCAGGTTGAAGAACGCTGGTACAACGTACCAGAGGGCCATGACAACCCTATTCCATTATCTGATGCAAAAGGAAATTGAGGTATATGTTGATGATATGATTGCTAAATCCCAGACCAAAGAAAGTCATATAGAAGATTTGTTGAAATTATTTCAGCGTTTGAAGAAGTATCGTCTCCGCTTGAATCCAAATAAATGCACCTTCAGTGTCCGATCAGGGAAGTTGTTAGGTTTCATTGTCATCCAAAGAGGGATTGAAGTTGACCCTGATAAAGTTAAAGCAATTCAAGAAATTCCAGCGCCAAGAACTGAAAAGCAAGTTAGAGGTTTCCTTGGGCGTCTGAATTACATTTCCATATTTATTTCCCATATGACCGCGACGTGTGAACCGATCTTTAAGTTGTTAAAGAAAGATTAGGGTTGCATACTGATAGATGATTTCCAAAGGGAATTTGAAAGTATTAGAGATATCTGCTTGAACCTTCTATCTTGCTCCCTCCCGTTGAAGGAAGACAATGGATCATGTATCTGACAGTGTTAGATAATTCTATGGGCTATATTTTGGGACAACAAGATAAAATAGGGAAGAAGGAATGCATCATTTATCATCTCAGCAAGAATTTTACTAATTGTGAGATGACCGGCTTTGGTGCAGTCCGAAGTTGGTAGATACTCGATACTACACTCATTGAGGGTTGTTTTCTTGGAATATTTCGGTTGCCAGTAAAGTGGCTAAACTGAAATAATGAACACAAAATAATCCAGTGATATTGAGCTCCTTAGAACCCGGTTACTATTTATAGGACAGGTTGAGCCAACTAAACTTCAAGAGGGTACTTACCTATGAAACCCCATGCAAGCCTGAAACTAGGAACTTGTGTGATTTGTTTGTACATATATACTTGTGCATAACATCATAACATCATGAAGCATCATATGCATCCACTAACCATTTCAAGGATTTGGATCTTCATCTTTGTTCTTGTTTTGTAGGTAATGGATTCACTTCGCAGGAAAACTATCCAAGTCAACCTTGTGAGAATTCCTCCTCAACTCAAGGAGCTAGCTTCAAGGATTCCTGAGAATTCTCCATTCACCGAGAGGCATGGTCGTCTTCTCAACTTAGTCAACACCAACACTGAGGAAGACATGGTGAAAGTTCTCTTCCAGTTCTTTGACCCCTACACCACTACTTCACATTTCCTGATTACCAGCTCGTGCCTACTTTGGAGGAATTTTCTCAACTCCCGAGGATTCCTATTCTTCATCAACTACCCTACAACGGTACAGAAAGAGATCCAAAGCCTGAAGATGTTGCTCAAGCCTTACACTTGCAACCATCTGATATCATAGGCCATTGGGAAACTAGAAGTGGTGTCAAAGGTTTCTTGTCAAAGTTCCTGTTTGAGAAGGCCCAAAGCTGTTGGAATTCATTGGACTTACAAGCTTTTGAGGAGATTGTAGCTCTTCTCATCTATGGGTTGGTCTTGTTCCCAAACCCTGACCAGCTTATAGATGTTAATGCTGTCAAAATCTTCATGGCTCGCAATCCGGTGCCTACATTGCTTGGGGATATCCTCCACTCATTTCACACTCGAACAATGAGGAAAAGAGGTGTTCTCATGTGTTGTACTCCTCTACTGGCAAGATGGTTTATTTCTCATCTTCCCCAATCAGTCTTGAAGAATGAGCAAGGTTTGAGGTGGTCACAACGATTGATGACTCTTACACATTCATATGTTCATTGGTGTTCTCGATCCAGAGAAAATGTTATCATCATTGATCGTTGTGGGGAATTCCCTAATGTCCCTCTACTTGGCATTAGGGGAGGCATTGCCTACAACCCCTGCTTAGCTATGAGACAGTTTGGGTATGCCCGAAAGGATGGCCCACATGACATGCTGATTCCAGACTTGGTTTTTGACTTCGACAATGACGATCAAGGACTCCGACAAAGGTTCATCCGAGCTTGGAGGATGCCCAACAAGGTCGACAGTAAGACCTTGGGACACAAGAATTCCATCCCTCTTGAGCCTTACCTCAAGTGGGTACGAACCCGCGCCCAAAGTCTTATGATGCCTTACCCCTACATTCTTCCTGTGATCAAAGAGCCTGTCATGGAAGGAGAGATTCCATACACCCTCCAACATCCTGACATGCCAACATCACTTGAAGATTTACAAAGGAGTTGGATATATCTCAAGGGAGAATGCGATACTTTTGAAGCCCAATTCTACGCCAGTGAGAAGAAGGTTTTAGAACTTACTCGTCAACTTCACGAAGAGCATACTCTCAACACCTACATAGAACCAAAGAGGATGCGCAACGTATTTTTACATTAGAATTTTGTATTATTTTGCCCATGGGGCATTCATGTACTAACAAATTCTATCTTATTAATATGACGTGTGTTCTTTTTTGTTTAAAACAACTATGAATTTATGAATCCTTGAATGCATTACATGAATACACATCATTCATCATATGCATAAGCAGGTCTTCACACCAGGTTTCCTTATCTCTCTGTTGTTTATTTCAGCAAGATGGATATAGAGCAGACGGTCAAAGACTTACAAGCGCAGAATTCACAGTTCCAACAGCTACTCATGACCTTGGCAAAGGGTCAGGAGGAGCTCAAAACTCTACTGGAAAAGGAAAAAGAGAAAAAGAAAAAGAAGAGGGTTGGTGTAGCTACCATAGGTAGAAGATTTGAAGGTCAAACTAGAAGGGTCCTGGATTTCCCCTCAACATCTGATGAAGGGGTAGGAAAGGGTAAAGGAACTGCAGTGTAATCTGAGTCTGAGGAAGAAGATGAAGAAGAGGATGGAGACTATTCTGAAAAGCAGTACCCTCCTGCATATGACAAGTACAAGAATCTGGAAGAGCGTCTGGCTGCCATGGAGGTACAAAGAGTGCCTGGGATGGACTTTGAGGAGCTAGGGTTGGTTGCTGGGATTGTCATTCCCCCTAAGTTTAAGGTTCCTCTTTTTGCTAAATAAGATGGTTTGTCTTGTCCAAAGATGCATTTGCGGTCTTACGTCAGAAAAATCCAACTGCATTCTTCTGATAAAGACCTGTGGGTTCATTTCTTCCAGGACAGTCTTTCGGGGACGCAGTTAGATTGGTCCTACCAGCTAGAGAGGTCTGATATGCACAATTGGGAGGATTTGGCTGCTGCCTTCTACATACAGTATTAATATAATTTGGATTTAGCACCAACCCGTACTCAATCACAGAGTATGGGCATGGTCTCAAATGAAGGTTTCAAAGAGTATGCCCATAAATAGAGAGACTTGGCGGGACGAGTGCAACCACCTCTATCTGAGAGGGAGCTGGTAGATATGTTCTTGGGTACACTGTCAGGCCCCTTTTTCAATCACCTGATTGGAAATTCGTCTGTGGGGTTCACCGAGTTAATTCTGACTGGTGAGAGAATTGAAGCCGGAATCAAGAGCGGGAAAATTCAAAAGGATGCATCTACTTCCTCTGCCATCAAAAAGACTTTTCCAGCAAAGAAAGAAGTCTCAACTGTCTACTCCCAAAGAAGTCAAGGAAGAGTTGAGCGCCGGCCAGCGGTGGGGGCTGTAATGATTCAGAAGTCTGCAGTTGATCAGCCTAGAAACAATCAACCCAGAACCAACCAAGCTAGGGCAGAAAGGCCTGCACGGTAATTCACCCGGATCAATATGACACCTGCTCAGGTTCTCCCTCATCTTTTGAAGTTAAACCTTGCAAGTTTGAAAGAGGAACCGAAGAATTCGAATACATCTTCTCCTTACTATCATTCAAATGCCAAATGTGCTTATCATTCAGACAGCCTGGGGCACGACACCAACAATTGTTGGGCCCTCAAGAATAAGATTCAGGATTTGATAGATGCTAAAGAAGTTGAATTCGACGCCCCTGAAAAGCCTAATGTGATATCTGCTCCAATGCCAAAACATGGTCACAACGTCCATGTTGTTGAAGAGGATCTTTTTGTGGCTACTGTTGATGATTTGATGACTCCGCTATCGATAATCAAGTTGAATTTGCTGAAGGCTGGGATTTTCCCAGGTTGTGAAGAAGATTGCTACCTTTGTTCATCCTTACCAACCGACTGTCCATTGTTTAAGTTAGGCATCCAACGCCTAATGGATAACCAAGAAATCCTTTTTGAAAAGACTCTTGTTACACCGACTCCTGTTAATGATGTTTCAATAACTACCATATCTGCCAATCTTTCCAAGGTCTCCAAAAGACCTGTTAAGATTACATCTGATCCGAAGATTGTACCTTTGAAGATAACCATGTCGGGGCCTATCCCATACAAGTCCAACAAATCAATACCGTGGAACTATGGGGGAGAGATCTTCTACCACGGTGTTAAACAAATTAAATCAACTGAAGAGAGTTCTGATGAAGAGACTTCCGACATTGGAAACATTGCCGGAACGAGTAAAATCACTGGCAGTGGAAGAATTTTCTCTCCGGAGATTGCGCCTCCAAAGGCAATCTTCGGACCCTCAGTCGCTCCTAAGGTTACCCCTGTGCCGGTCAACATATCTGCGAGAACTCCAATTATTGAAGAAGTTGTGCCTCATGTGGTTGTCCCCTCTACTGCTGCTGATGATAGAGGGAAAGGGATCCAAGAAGAGCCTGTCAGGTCGAGGGCTCAGCCGTTGATCATCCCTGAAACCTCTCAAAAAGAAATGGAAGAGATTTTGAAAATAATCAAGAAAAGCAATTATAATGTTGTTGAGCAACTGGGGCAAACCCCCTCAAAAATCTCTATGCTGGCCTTGCTGCTTTGTTCAGAAGCTCATGCAAAAGATTTGATCAGATTCTTGAAGACGGCCCATGTGCCCCAGGAAACCTCCGCGGACCAGTTCCAGGAATGTGTAGCTAGCCTAAGAGCAGACAACGGTCTAGGATTCTCCGATGCTGACCTAACAGTCAAAGGGAGAAAACATAATGACGTTTTGCATGTCTCGGTAGAATGCAGAGGGACTACTATGGCACACGTTCTGGTAGACACTGGTTCATCGCTGGACGTCTTACCAAAGAAAGCATTGGACAGGCTAGATTGTGAAGGTTTAACTTTGAAGCCCATCAACATCATTGTCAGAGCCTTTGATGGTTCTAAACGGATGGTCCACGGGGATGTAGACATCCCGATTAAGGTGGGTACTGAAACCTTCAACTCCAAGTTCTATGTCATGGACATCCGTCCCTCCTATTCTTGCTTGTTGGGAAGACCCTAGATTCATCATGCTGGAGCCGTCACTTCTACTCTGCATCAAAAGCTCAAGTACCCTGTCCAGGGGAAAATTGTAACTATTCATGGCAAAGAGGAATACATGATAAGCCATCTTAATTATTTCCGCTATGTGGAATTGGATGGTGAATTCATCGAAACCCCCTTTCAGCATTTTGAAGAGGTAGCTTAGGAGATTGCGGCAACCAATACAGTGCCATCTATACCCATGGTTACCAGACCTCCGCCTCAGATGTTGTCACTCAAAGATGCAAAATATGTGATTGAAGAAGGAGGAAGCACAATCTGGGGGCAACTTCCCGATTTTCCTTTCAAGTTTGATTAATTCGGCTTGGGTTTCACTAATTCTGCTCAAAAGGTTGTGCGTCGCTCCCGGGCTGGAGGGCCACTGGTGAAGATCACCCATCATGGAGTCAATGCTTTGGAGGATGGTGAAGAGGAGAGCAACCTGGAAGACTGGATTTTCCCTACCATTGAAGGGGGATTGTGCAATTGGGAGGCAAAGGACTTTATTCCCGTTACTTTCATCAATCAGTAATTTATCTTTCAAACATTTCTGTTGGTTTGTAATAATTCTTAAACAATTCGTACACTTTTAACCTTGTGCCTTACCCGAGGTACATAGGTCCATTTGTAAGGGTTTGATTTTTCATCTTCATATGCCATTTTAATGAATCATGGACGTTTTCACATATAAAATTTTGTGTTCATTTTCTTTCTTTTTACATTTTATTTGTTTAAAGGTGGCTATCCCTTACACACACCCATACTCACAAATGCAGGTACCCTTCCATTCCGGATTCCATGGGTAACAACTCTGATATGGCCTTCAGTGACTCTAAGGATCTGGTCTACCATGCCGAATACGAAGGTGATGAAGACTGTGAAGTGCCTGGAGAATTGGCTAGACTGCTACAACAGGAAGAAAGGGCTATTCTACCTCACGAGGAGTTGTTAGAGACAATCAACTTGGGAACAGAGGAAGACAGAAAAGAAGTTAGAGTGGGTGCCAACCTAGAGCCAAGTATCAAGGAGTGCTTAATTCAGCTTTTGAATGAATATGTTGAAATCTTTACCTGGTCATACAAAGACATGTCGGGACTTGATACAGATATTGTGGTTCACTGTCTCCCTACAAGAGAAGATTGTCCACCAGTTAAACAGAAATTTTGCCGCATGAGGCCCGACATGTCTAAAAAGATCAAAGCAGAAGTTATGAAGTAGTTCAATGCTGGATTTCTTGTTGTTACTTCCTATCCACAATGGGTTGCTAACATTGTGCCCATGCCTAAAAAGGACGGCAAAGTCAAAATGTGTGTGGATTACATAGACTTAAACAGGGCCAGCCCTAAAGATGACTTTCCACTACCGCACATTGACATCTTGGTTGACAATACAGCTCAGCACAAGGTATTTTCTTTCATGGATGGATTTTCAGGGTACAACCAGATCAAAATGGCACCTTAAGACATGGAAAAAACTACTTTTGTTACACAGTGGGGTACGTTCTGCTATAAAGTGATGCCATTCGGACTGGAGAATGTCGGGGCAACCTATCAACGCGCCATGGTGGCTTTGTTTCATGATATGATACATCATGAGATAGAGGTCTACATAGACAAAATGATAGCCCGTTCGCAAACAGGAGAAGAACACCTCGATCATCTGCAAAAGCTGTTTGTCAGGTTGAAGGAGTACAAGCTCATACTGAACCCTAACAAGTGCACTTTCGGAGTCAGGTTTGGTAAACTCTTGGGTTTCATTGTCAGTAACAAAGGCATCGAGGTTGATCCTGCCAAAGTCAAAGCTATACAAGAAATGCCTGCCCCTCGCACTGAGAAGGAGGTCATAGGTCTCTTGGGACGCCTAAACTATATCGCAAGGTTCATTTCTCACCTAACATCTACCTGTGAGCCAATATTCACGTTGTTGAAGAAAGATCAGGTGGTTAAATGAAATAATGACTGTCAAGTTGCTTTCGATAAAATCAAGGAGTATTTGCTAGAACCTCCTATCTTGATGCCACCTATCGAAGGAAGGCTGCTAATCATGTATCTAACCGTCCTGGAGAATTCAATGGGGTGCGTATTGGGCCAACATGACGAGTCTGGCCGAAAAGAGCATGCCATTTATTACCTTAGCAAAAAGTTTACCGACTGTGAGACCCGATACTCACTGCTCGAGAAAACTTGATGCGCTTTGGTATGGGCTGCTCGCCGGCTAAGGCAGTATATGTGGACTCATACAACTTTGCTGATCTCTAAGATGGATCCGATCAAGTACATCTTTGAGAAGCCTGCTCTATCCGGAAGAATCGCTAGATGGAAGATGATCCTAACGAAGTACGATATATAGTACACAACCCAAAAAGCTATAAAGGGGAGTGTGCTAGCTGATCATCTGTCCCATCAAGCTGTCAAAGATTACCAATCCATGAGGTTTGACTTCCCCGACCAGGACATTATGACTTTGGACAACATTGAAAGTTTCAGACCATATGATGGACCTAAACAAGGATCCCGATGGACCCTGTACTTTGATGGTGCTTCTAATGCACTTGGTAACGGTATCGGCGCGGTACTAATCTCTCCAGAAGGTTGCCATACACTTTTCACCGCCAGACTCTGCTTCAGCTGCACCAACAACATGGTCGAGTATGAAGCTTGTATCTTTGGTCTCGAGGTTGCTATTGACTTGGGAATCAAATCTTTGATTGTATTTGGGGACTTCGCTTTGGTCATCAGTCAGATCAAAGGAGAGTGGGATACTAAACATCCAAACCTAATCCCTTACAAAGAACATGTCTTGACATTGTTACCACATTTCGAGCAGATTACCTTCGAGCACTTCCCGCGAGAAGAAAATCAGCTAGCAGATGCTCAAGCTACAATGTCATCTATGTTTAAACTTGATTGGGACAATGAGGCTCCCCAAATCTCCATTGAACGGATGAATGAACCAACATATTGTCACGAGATTAATACCGAAGAAGTAGTGGACCAACCATGGTTTCAGGAAGTCAAAAGGTATCTCGAGGCTCAAGAATATCCTGAAGGAGCTTCGGTCAATGACAAAAAGTTCTTAAGGATATTCTCAGCTAAGTTCTTCCTAAGTAATAGCATCATGTACAAGCGCAATCACGATTCTATTCTGCTTCGTTGTGTGGACAAGATTGAAGCCGAAAAGATCATGGCTGAATTGCATAATGGTACCTTTGGCACTCACTCTAGCGGACATATGATGGCTAAGAAGATTCTACGGGCAGGCTATTACTGGTCTACCATGGAAGCTGACTGCTATCAACATTCCCACACTTGTCACAAATGTCAAATCTATATGGATAAGGTGCACGTGCCTCCGGTTCCTCTAAATGTCTTAACAGCTCCTTGGCAATTCGCTATGTGGGGAATCAACATGATTGGAGAGATCAAGCCTACACCATCCAATGGACACCGCTTCATCCTGGTGGCCATTGATTACTTCACCAAGTGGGTCGAAGCAGCTTCCTTCGCCTCTGTTACAAAGAATGTGGTTGCCCGCTTCATCAAGCAGAACATCATTTGTCGGTACGGCATCCCCGAAAGGATCATCACTGACAACGGTAAAAACCTGAACAACACTATGATCACCGCCTTGTGCAAGCAGTTCTAGATTCAACATCACAATTCATCTCCCTATCGGCCTAAGATGAACGGTGTTGTCGAAGCTGCGAACAAAAATATCAAGAAGATCATACAAAAGATGACAGCCACCTACAAGGACTAGTATGAGATGTTACCGTTTGCTCTACACGGGTACCGTACCACGACACGAACTTCAACTGGGGCAACACCCTATTATTTGGTATATGGCATGGAAGTTGTTTTACCTGTCGAGGTTCAGATTCCCTCCTTGAGAATCATGAAAGATGCTGGTTTGAGTGAAGACGATTGGATTCAGACCTGGCTTGATCAACTTAACTTGATTGACGAAAAACGACTTACTGCTGTTTACCACGGTCAGACGTATCAAAAACGGATGATTAAAGCTTTCAACAAGAAAGTCAGACGCCAGGTATATCAAGTCGGGGATCTTGTAATCAAGCGGATCATCTTTCCGCAAAGTGATCCAAGGGGAAAATGGACTCCTACTTACGAAGGACCATTTATGATCAAAAACATCTTTTCTGGTGGGGCAATGATCTTAACCACCATGGACGGTGACGATCTGCCGCACCCTGCGAACGCAGACATAGTCAAAAGATACTACATATAAACGACCCGACAAGTTGAAAACCCGAAAGGGCGACTTGGGCAAAAATGGGCATCCCGGTGAATTGAAAACCCGAAAGGGCGGTTCAGGAAAAAATTAGGGATAAATAAAAAAATTGTACACCCGGCAAGTTGAAAACCCGAAAGGGCGACTTGGGAAAAAAAGGGTTTCCTGGTGGATCGAAAACCCGAAAGGGCGGTCCAGGAAAAAGTTAGAGAATTGAAGCGTATGACTATGTCTCGTCGGATCACTTTAAGGGAAATCTCTTCACAGACAAGCTCCGGGCTTTTGATCAATTCAATCATCTTCGGACGAAACAACGAATGGACAAGATATCGGAGTTACGAAGGCTATAGCAGAATGGGAACCCCATGGAATTTTTACACATAGCCATCTTTCTTTGTATAAATTTTTCTCATTTTTTTATGGTAACATTCTCTTACTAGGATGTCTGTCTCCTTTGTACAAAATACTTACACAAAGTTAATACAAAGATACTTCAAAGTGCAGAAACTATTTGCCTTTTCTTCTTTTCTACACGTGTGTTTTATTTGAAAACGTCCAATGAGTTATTTAATGAGCATATGCATTTGAATATAATCACTTTTTACAAATAAACGAAATGTGAAAGAATAATTACTCACAGGTTGAAAGCATAGGAAAACGTCTTTAGGCTATTCCAAGAGAAATCCCATGCAATACATCATCTAGATCCCCAGTGGAGCTCAAACCTTGAAATACATATCCCCAGCGGAATTAAATTTCAAAATCCTCGCCAGAGTCAAAACTTCAAACTCCCAATCCCCGACGGAGTTATATTTCAAACCCTTAATCCACCATCAGAGTTAAACCTCCAAACTCCCAATCCTCATCAGAGCAAAACTTTGAGCTACAGAACCTCAGCAAAGATGAAACCTTCTTCCCCAACGGAGTCAAATTTCCAATCTACAGCGGAAACCATTCAGTTTTCCCCAGATTCCCCAACAAGTTATCTTAAAGTCTGAGAATCAACCAGATAACAGTTAACTTTTGTTTTATCCCCAACTAAGGATAATTCCCTAGAAGATTGGCATACAACTCAAACTCCTAAACTTTTTCCAAACAGGAATAAGCTTTTTCCCCAGAGAGTCTTGAACTTACCCTCCAAAAGGATAACTTACTCTCCAGCAGTATAGCTACTCCCCACAGAGTTTTTTTTCTCCCCAAAAGAATGAAGATTCTCATTCTTAACTCGCCAGCTTGAAGTCCCCAAGGATTCAATTTCCCCTAGCAGATTGAAGATTCTCATTCTTGGTTCCCCAGTGAAGTTTCCAGGGTCTTCATTACCTCCCAGCATGAATTTGTTAGAATTTTTAATCCCCTACAGATCGAAGATTCTCATTCCCACTTCTCCAGTGAAGCCCCCAAGGTTTCAATTTCCCCAGAAGATTGAAGTTTCTCATTCTTAGTTTCCCACAGAAGCCATCAGAGTCTTCCTTATTCTTCAGCAGATCAAGGTTTTTCTTTTGTCTGATCCCCAGTAGAGATCGTCAGAGTTTTCCCTGTTCCCCAGCCGAGTAAGGATTCCCATGGTGTAATCCTCATCCATAGTCATCAAAGATCTCCGGATACCCCAAGCAGGTTTCTCAAGCAGACTTAAAGGATCCCTATCCCCAGGAAAGTCATGAAGGATTCTCACATCCCCACAGAAGTTGTCAAAGTTTTTGATAACCCCTGCGAGTTGCCAAGGATTTTCTATCCCCAACAGTAGTCCAAGGATTTCTCATCCTCAACAATCAAAGATTTTGAATCTCCAACAGCGGTCAAGGATTTATTTTCCCCGACAACAATCAAGGATTTTATTATCTCCAGCTATCAAGGATTTATTTTCCTTAGCAAGACAACTAATCAGCTTACATGCGTATACATTATATTAATATATCATAAACATTGATAAAAACACATTTATTTCATCATACATGTCATGCAACATAACTTTGTGTTTCAGCTAACATTTTGCCCTTTTCAGGATAAGATTAAAAGTTATCTTTAATAAATATTTCAGATACAGTACGGATACACCCCAAACAGGGAGGTCATTCTACTACTCATTCAGAATCCAAAGTCAAGATACAGTACGGATATGCTCCAGACATGGACGCCATTCTGTCGCTCATTCAGACTTCAACAATCAGATACATATTAGATATGCTCCAGACACGGAAGCCATTCTATTTCTCATTCAGATTCAACTATCAATTTCAAAGTTCAAATACACTCCAGACACGGAAGTCATTGTGTCACTTATCCAGATCCTAGTTACAGTACGGATACACTCCAGACACGGAAGTCATTCTGCTACTCATACAGATCTCAACTTCAGATACAGTCCAGATACGCTCCAAACACGGTAGCCATTCTATCACTCATTCAACCTTTTCCCCAGCCCAGAGATGCTCCAGACATGGATGTCATTTTGTCGCTTATTCAGATTTCAGATTCAGATACAATACAGATACACTCCAGACACGGCAGTCATTCAGAATCAAATAGAGTTACAGCTCGGATACGCTCCAGACACGGACTCCATTCCCTTGCTCATACAAATCCAATCTCCAGATACAACTCAGATACGTTCCAGATACGGATACCATTCTGATGTTCATTCTCCTGATTTTCAACAAACAATCTTGGATGGCATCTTTAATCCCATCTCCAACAAGATTCTACCATCTCCAAATGGCATCTTTAAGCCCATTTCCTCAACTACATTTTGACGAGTGCAAATTTACGGGCACTCTAGTGTCCAATCATCTTTTACCTTCGAGTCACGAAAGGCAAACTCGCCAATATAACTCTTCAGGTTCAAGAAGATTGCACAGGGGCAGCTGTTGTACCCCAAAATTTGCCCTCTCATTTTATCAAGATTTCCCCTCACAAGACTCTTTGGACTCCAGACAGGATTAGGGTTTGCTCTGCTCAAGACATCTCCTTGCACTGATGACCTGAAATTAGGGTTTGAATTTACACAAGGATTTTTGGACTTCTAATGCCTCATGTGACTTTCATACCTCCTGTTGGACTTATAAGATTTCTCATACCAAGTTTCAAGCCTTGAATCAAATTTTTGCCCAGTCAATTGGACAGTTGACCTAGAAATCAGCTATATTGGGGAAAAAGTCAACTGTGGCCAATTTAGAGTCAAACCTCATAATTTTTTATCCACAACAACATTATAGACTCATATGAACCATTTGATCAAGTTTGGACCACAACTCCTCAAGAAATTTGATCAGATCATCAAAAGGGCAAAATGGTCATTTTTAGGGTTTTGACTGCAGAAGGGCAATTTTTTATTTTTAACCTAGCCAATGGCAAATTGGGTTCAAGCATGGATTCAAGGACTCAATGGCATCATCTTGACCTAATCACAAGGTTCAAAAGATCTCAAATGCATTGGATTGACAGATGAATTTTCCAGTCAACTGATCAAAAATCAACTGTACACTGAAAAGTCAAACTTTGACTTTTTGGTCAAAATCAAGTGCCAAGGGTCATGTTTCATCAAGATGTGTAAAAACATGAAACTTGTTCACCAAGAAACCTAATTTTGAAAATTAGGGTTTAAAATGGAAAATTTTCATAACTTAGAAATTTTCTAAGTTATGAAAATTTCTTATTTTTTCCCAACTTTTTCACCATGATGAATTTGGATTCAAACAAAACTTCCAACATGAAAGTTGTATTACTACACAAAGTATACAACTTTTATTCACAAAGTTTTCCAAAAAGATGCTTGGATCTCAAGATATGATTTTATGAACAAGGGTCCATAAAACTTTTAACTTAGTGAAATTTTGCCCTAGTTTAGGCAGGATTTTGACCTATCTTCATGGAAATTTTTCACATAGTTCCAAGTGGAATATCAAAATGCATTTCAAATATGGATTTTAGATCATGTTACAAGCTTTCCAAAATGTCCAAGAACTCTCTAAGATTATTCATGGTTAGGGAAAATCGAAAGTTTGAAATTGGCAAATCATCACTTTTGTCCAAGGCATTTTACACTATGCTACAAGTTGCAAAATCTGTCCAAACCATGCTTGTACTTGTTTTACAGGACTCAAAC